>JAOWCC010000577.1:27515384-28715384 GCA_030867875.1 Actinernus sp. WN-2022
AACTGAGCCCCTATGAACACCCATGTTGTTATTATGGCCCCGGTAAAGATACCAGCATAGGCTCCCTATTATTAACAGCAACAATATGCTTTTCAGATATTAAGAAACTTAATTTGCCTTTTATGTATTATTGTACGTTTTTTTCTTGTAACAGCTTAACCCGCTCAAGGAGGAGATTTAACAGTAGAATTAGTCAGTTGTTTACCACTTTATAGTCGGTCGCTGTGTATATCCACTCAAATATTCCTGACCCTTGCAAGCCAAGGAAATACCAGCATATTAAAGGAAAGATGTAAACGCATGAGCGTTTGGGATAGAAACAAAAAAAAAATGTGCATAGAATGAATATAAATCAAACAATGGCAAACATTCTATCGGGGGATCGTGTTTCCGTCCACCCTAGATGCATGCCCCATGCACTATCGCTTGTGTCGGGACGCCACCCCCGCCCCCTTGGTTAAATCCGCCTACGCTCCTGAAACGACCTTTGGAAACCTTCTCTATCAGTCTTCAAACTCAATTTGTCAATGTTAACCCTTAGAACTGAGAAATACAATTTGTATCTGTTGAAAGTTTGGACAGCCATACTCTATAAAAATAACAAGTTGGCAAAGAAGATTTTCTTGTTGTCGATTATGATCCCGAGTCTCGTTGCCGTTTCTGATGCACGAGACGACAGTCTCTTTAGTTCAATGAACTTCTGAAGCTTTCAAACTCTGTTTATAAACTTTGTATCAGTAAATTGTTAAACTTACGATAGTTTGCCGTGGTATGTACTCTTATTTACCACGTTTAATTTTGCGTCATCTCATTGTCAAAATTGTTTTGGATTTCACGAGAGGTACTGCCTTTATATAATCCAACAGTAAACGGTTAGAACTTCTCGTCTTCTCGGATAAGGACTTAAAACCATAGGATTAAGAGAAGGCCGGTAAACGTGTTTAAACCTTCCATAAATAAAAGTGACTTTACCGTGGCTAGTGAGCTGTTGGATTATATAAAGGCAGCACCTTCTACTCAGTTATTTTAAGACCCTGAGTGTTGGTCCGGCCGGGGTTTGAACCCGCGACCTCCCGCTCAACAGACCGGAGCTTAACCACTGAACTATAACCGGTAGGTAAACTATCGTATTTTTTTACAACAACAAGCTAAAAATAGTGAAGCGAGCAGGGCCAAGAAGAAAAGGAAAATTGCGGGAGAAAAGTGAGTGTAGCGCACGGTGTGTCCTCTCATTTCCAATGGCAATCAGCCAATCACAAAACGAGAAACTGGGCAGTTGTTGGAAAAAAATATTAATGCCTTGCTATATAGTTTAGCGCAAATTGCATTGAATGTTTTTGTACTTATATAGTAAAATCGTTCCAAGATGTCCCAGTAAACATGTCAGGTTAACTGATACCTTTGCGTTCGCCCTCCTGACAAACATTCCAAGAAAGAATGTACCCAATAGAGGTCCACCACAGATACCAAAGATACTGTACGCCAGCTACGGAGAAATAGTTAAATCAGCTGTTATCCAGGACAATTTCTACCTAATTGCCTCATAATTAAATCAGGCTGGTTCTCATGATAAAAACGTATATACATCACTTACTTGTAGCACCATCGTCCCAACATACTTGACGAGAAACGCGCCGCCGATGACGATTACACCAAAACTGAGCGCTGGAAACAGAATTAATAGAAATTGATTTTAAAGAGCCACTGTCAACCCCCAAATGATAAAATTTCTCACGACGAAATAAAAAATAACTACTCAGATTAACAGAGTATGCTTTCCAGGTAAACTGGAGAAAATTTGAGACAATTTTGATGAAGGATGGCAAAGATTCGAGTGGATGAAAAATACTGCTTTGAAGAGAAATTTACAGCAATTTGAAATCGGTTCTGCAACCGAAATAACCTATTGTAATTTTAATATTTGCGTGTGAGTGTGTGTGGGGGAGACCCTATGTCTGCGATTGGAGGCCAACAATTCCATATTGATGATGGTATGTGACCAGGATTTGGTCGCGTCATATGATTGACTAGTATGCCTCATTATCATAAACAAACCAATCAAATAACGCGACCAGAACTGGCCGCAAACGTCATCAGTATGGAATTTTTGGCCTCGAATCGCAGACGTCTCTCTCGGGGGACGCGTTTCGCAATTTGATGCGAGACGGCTGTATTCGCAGGCTGCAAGGCCGCATTTCAAATAAACACAAGGGCGATTATTCGAGAAATTACGGTATTTACCAATAATTTTGCACATCTTTGCCTGGTCAGCGTCCGAGACGTCTCTCATTCTCTTCTTTATAATATCCTCGAGGACGACGAGAGCCATGGCGTTAAGTGCAGATGACGCCGTGCTATAAAATACAAATAACGACTTGAAATGACTGGAATCGCGCCCTTCGCGGCCAGGTTATTAAAAATGAATTTAATCGTAGGCTGGAATATGTCTGTAAAATACAAACAGTAAATACAAAACATTCACCTTAAAACATAGTGGCTCTTCTGCTAATATGTATTTCGCAATTCTTTGTAAGCCCCATGATCATGAGGTTATTATTGATTTGAAATCTCTGAATGAGTACATACGGATGGCCAAAAAAAAGGGGCAGACTTCACCGTTTGCAACCTGAAATGTTATTGGTTACCCAAACAATAGCCTACCCCTAAAACAATACAAACCCTAACCCTAAAACAATGGGATTCTTTATCAGTGAAGTCCAATAGGATACGACCTACAGAACAGTGAAGTCTAACCGCAAAAAAAACCCATTAAATTCGGTCCAATCACGCCTGACAGGTCCGCAAAATACTGCGCATGTCCAGTTAGCGGTAGACCTGGGGTTAAGGAAAAATCGAAAGAGTTAAGAGCTTTATTAGATTAGTTATCAAACTAATTAAATTTGCCACTGGTTCATGATAAGCACTTAAAATCGAAGCTTGAACTTTTCTGTAACAATGTTTTGAAAATTCAATCAAAATGATGCGCGCGAGTTAAATTCACGCATGCGCAACCTATCATTCGCAAATCCCCACGCCCTTTCAAGTTGGCCGCGCAGTGGGAGAATGGTGAGCAAATACTCAAGACCCGAAGATTTTAGCTCAAAACAAAACACTCAAATTCCCAATAGGCCTTATGTGATCACCATGGTTTTGTGATCACCGCCAAGTCTCACTTTTGTGTTGAGAGGAAATATTGTGCCAAAGTAAGGCTTGGCGGTGGTCACAAAAGCGTGACATCATCATCATCTATCGTGACATCATCTAGATATATACTTCATGGTAGTGTTTCGTTCCATATAGTCTCCCTGCACAATCATTTTCTCTACTGTTTTACAGTATTATGCAGGGAGACTATATGGAACGAAACACTACCATAAGTATATACCATCATCTAAGGCCTATATTCGATTCCCGGTTTTAGGTCACGCGGCACCATTTTCCCAGGACGCGGCCAACTTTAAAGTGTGTAGGAAAAACAAGCGGCTAGTGATTTTCAAGTAATTTCCTGTGTTCTCCCAACATCCCACGTGTTTATAATAGAGAACAAAGACATGAGACATGATCGAGTTTTATTGCTTAAAGTGTTAATAAGTCCTACAGAATTATTACCTTGATTAGAAATCTCTGAATTGAGTACATATGGATAGCCAAAACGATTTGTTTTCGATTCGGTCTAATATTCAACCCGTAATCACGCCTTAAAGTTTCCAAATTGATAATGTCTTTAGAATTATATAGCGGAGCTGAACGCAGCACCATACATTTGATAGATAGATAGATAGATAGATAGATAGATAGATAGATAGATAGATAGATAACACTTTATTTAAAGAGGGTGCACAATTACAGTAAATACCGTATTCTCCCTTGTGGCCCTAACAAAAAGGATTGAAAAAAACAAAAATACAAACATCACTCTAAAAAAGTTTGAAAGCGAAAGCGATATATGAAAAAATATAAATATATATCCTAATTTACTTAGCTCGCGACGGAAATATATATCATAGACCATTAATACGTTTTACTAACACGAAAATTATCAGGAGTGTACAGAAGTACAGTTTCTTAAGTGAAATTATTGATTTACAATCTTTAATATCATTCGGTAGAGTGTTCCACATGTTAATAACTGAATAGAAAAATGTTCTGCAGAGACTGTTTGTGCGTGGGACAGGAAGTCTATACTCTAGTAGCAGATCTGGTATTGTACACAGAAGTAAATATAAAAGACGATAGCTTGTTAATAAGATAATCAGGCGCCCGTTTGTCTTGAATTCTTTTCAAAAGAGAGAGACGATTAGCGATACAAAGCTTATCGACTGGTTGCCAATTCAGTTTATTAAATAAAACAAGAGATCTAGTCTCCATTGGAGCATCGAGGATGGTGCGAGCACAGCGTTTCTGAATTCTGAAGAGATCATCTAGGTGGCATACTCCACAATTTCCCCATATTGTTGACCAGTAGTCAAGCAACGGTTTGATGCGAGACAGCACAGCTATCCTCTGGACGTGACAGGCCCAGGTCAGGTGAGAATCGATAAGCACTCCAAGAAGGCGTTCTTTTTCTACTTGTTCGAGGCGTTTACCACCGAGATGTAAATTCAGCGAAGTGTCGTTAGCACGAGATGTTTTCTGATGGTTGGCAATTAACATACACTTGGTCTAAGTGGGTGTGCAACCATGCCATTATCAGAAGTCCATTAATTTGACAGTTGTTTCAAGATCAGATTGAAGTTTTTCATTGACGACTGTAAGAGTTGATGCTGAGGCATAGAAAGTTGAATCGTCAGCGTATAGGGCAGAGCTGTTAGACCAGTGCAAAGGAAGATCATTGATAAAAAGAATAAATAGGACGGGACCAAGAATGGATCGTGAGGTACACCGGATTTGATCAGCAATGGATCAGAGAGAGTCTGGTTGATACATACTCTCTGACGCCTGTTTGACAAGTAGCTCTTGAACGTATTAACCAACCTATCGAGTGCGATGAGAGGCCATATACATGGAGTTTGTTAAGCAGTAAGTCGTGATTAATAACGTCAAATGCCTTGCGAAAATCAAGGAAAACCGCGCCTGTGAATAGTCCTTTGTCAATGGCTTCAAGCCACTCATCTGTCATCTTGATTTGGATGGGTTCACAAGAGTGGAGAGGGCGGAATCCGGACTGAGTAGAGTTGATTAGGCGGTAAGGTCGTAGGTACTGCATTAAATGGGTACACACGTGCCTTTCAAGGATCTTGGATATAATAGGAAGGATAGATATTGGTCGGTAGTTGTTCATATCGGTTTTAGCACCATTTTTGTAGACTGGAGTGACTCTAGCGCACTTGAGTTGGTCAGGAACGATTTCGCTAGTCAGGCTGCAATTTAATACTTTACATAGACTAGCAGACACCTTTGGAGCAATAAGCTTCAGAAGAGGAGAGCTAATGCCATCTAATCCTGTGGCAACGTTGATAGGGACTTAATTAGTTTGAATACAGACTCTTCAGGGAAGGGTGGAATGATGAACGTAGCATCTGAAGGCCTCCTAGAATTGACAAAGTCCTTTAGGATTTGTTGATCCTGGCAAGTATTGACGTCATGATTAATGATTGAAGAAACGATAGAAGTAAAATGCTTGTTAAAAGTGTTCGAGACTTCGTTTGGATCAGAAATTTCGTTGTGAGAACCGTTATCAATTAGGATGCAGTCACTCTTCCCCTATTGTTTACCAGTCGGGTAAAGTATTTTAAGGGTTTTCCACAGTAACCGAGAACTCCCTTTGTTCTCTTCTATCTCTCTTTTGATAAATCGAGATTTTTCTTTTTCCATTTAGCATGAGAGTGAAAAAAAATTCGATTCGGTCTAATATTCAACCCGTAACCACACCTTAAAGTTTCCAAATTGATAATGTCTTTAGAATTATATAGCGGAGCTGAGCGCAGCACCATACATTTAGCATGAGAGTGAAATTTTAACGACATGTTCTTTCCCGACCGACCGACCGTCCGCACGACCGTGCACCAGCGCGCGACACACGTGAGGTTTTCGAGTCCTGAATCGGGTGCTCGATTTTGTTTGGCTATTCAACGCCGTTCTGTCCTTTACATTCAATCCTCCATTTATGGGAATTTGTGATTTTCTAAATTATCTTAATGATCAGTGAAATGTGAATTTTCAACTTTAGTTTCCGTCACGTTCTTTCTGTTGTATGCCGTCACCTTTTGCGTTACATATGCGCGTGCAACTCAACTGCACGTGCAGTATTTATTAGAGAGCTTAAGCACCAGACGTTCGTGAGTCACGGACGGCAACCGGAAGTCAAATTTTCCTTTTTTTGACACGTTTTGTCGTCATCACGTCCGTAACATCAACTCACAAATGTCAAAACACGGGTCTTCCCGTCCATATTGATCGGCATCCAGAAATATGTCCGAGGTAGATAAGATTGTAACAAAAAAATCATTCCAGACTTCTCACGGTCTTGTTACGTCCGTATCTAATTACGTCTGCATGCACGCTTTACATTTCCCGTTCAACTAATATTTATTTTCGTAAATTAATTTCCATTACATATATGCGCGTGCATCTCTTTGTATTTAATTATTGGGAGCTGCCTATATATATTATAAATTAATATGTGTTTAACCTATCAGAGCGCGCGTTCTAGGTGGGCTATTTAATATATAACCTTACATATACACGTACTTTTATCTGTTGCTAAACATCTCCAACATGATACTTTCGTCTCACTACTTTAAGCACATAAACACATTCATATGTAAAGTTCTATCATGTAAGTACCACCTAACTAGTATTAGGTTTTTACTGTATATTTTAACTATCTTTCCTTTTGTATTGTATTTGGTCGGGAAAACCAGGTTCCAGGTTATCAAAGTTACGAACCAAGTTGTCAAACGTACGAACTTACGAACCAAGTTATAAAACTTACGAACCTAAGTGCGCCTGCGTAGAGACAGGCGGTGAACATTCCCGGCAGTCCTCGCAAGTGTCCAAGCTTATTGATGACAAAGTACGGAAGGACCTGGGCACGAATGAGAAAAGAGCCAGGATTATCAGATAAGGAATGCTCACAGTGGGATAACATGTGCCTTGCGAAAAAAGAACACTACCGGATTCTGAGATTTATTGTTTAGGGGACGCTGTTAGGGGCCGTCGACATATTCTTAGTGTCCCGCTTAACGTCTAAAGGACGTGTAGGGGGAGGGGGTTGATCCAGGCGTGGACGTTTGTGTGTGACATGAAGACCAAAACAGCTCTGGGAACGAGATCGAAGAAACAACGTGGACGCGTTGGGTGTCCGACCACTGTCTGGACGTTAAGCGGGGCACTAAGAATATGTCGACGGTAGGTTCCTTACACATGACAACAAAACGTGACTTTTTATTTATTTTATATAACATCGCAATGATATACTGACCAGATTTTTACTGGTAATAAAGGCATTAAAAAATTATATCTTTTTCAGCTGCAAACTTTGTAAAAAGAAAAGCGTTTTATACACTGAATTTGGCGCGATCTGCGTTCGCATGCTTTTAAGGTCAAACCGCTGTGGGATAGGTTTTGAAGATCTACCGTCCTACATATATCCCGACTCTGTATCAAACTAACATATTTTTTAATAACGCAAAAGCTTCTAAACTACACTGTGACCAAAGATTTTCTTTCTTTTTTTTATAAATCAGCTATCAGTAGAAAGATCCGGGGATCTCGTTTAAAAAAACTTTTATTACCTGATCGTTGCTGGTAATTCGTCCATCTCTTCTGAGGTCACAATCAGAGTAGACGGCAAAAATGACAAGACCGTCGAGACAGCACAAAGTGACGACGAAGATCAAACCAGGGATATTAAGCCACACCACACTAAAGAAGGTATGGAAAGACTTGATAAAACTACTTTATACACGTATAGATGGGAAATAACACAACTACAGATCAGCACAATTAACAGACAATGATTTTCAGAATAACACTGATAAAACCATAGGCAGCCCAAGCTAATGATTTTCAGCATAACACTGGTAAAACCACAGGCAACCCAAGTTAAAGATTTTAGCATAACACTTGGTAAAGCCACACACTGGTAAAACACTGCAATCAATAGCCCACTTCCGAGATATGCCTCACTTCCTACATACAAAGGAATCAATACGAGGCTCCGTGCATAATGCTCAGTCGTTCGTGACAAGACTACAGCACTTCTGTAGTTTGTCATGAACACTGAGCATTATGCACGGAGCCTGGTATTGATTCCTTTGTACGTAGGAAGTGAGGCATATCTCGGAAGTGGGCTATTTCCATAGTGTGGAAAAACCATGGAGAAACCTTGGAAATTCATCATGGAAATTCCAATGTGCAACATTTTCACATGTTTTTTCTTTATTTTTCTATGATATTTCCATTCTTCTAATTTTTCAAAATTATGGAACTCATAGAAATCATGGAAATACCATGGGAAAATGATTTATATTGCAATTACCACGATTATTTTATATAGTACTGTACATAGTATGAAAATACCATGGAAATCCGAATTTCCATGGTTTTTCTATTGATAAGCAACTCTCTACGTACTTTCTTGCTGCCTTGGTGTTTGGGACAGACAGAAACCTCTGTACCGCCGTCTGACTTACTGTCCACACAGGCATAGCGGTGAACGCTCCACCGAGGGTCAAAGTCCAGAACGTATTGCGCACCTTTGGATCTGGATTGAAACTGAAAAGGACAGAACAGTAAAATAACAACAACTTGAACACGTACAACAATTTGACAGTTTAATTGTGCCATTGTTTCTGTGTGCTATTGAAGTCTGGGATTGCGTATATATTTTTTTTGGGGGGGGGGGGGGGGGGGTGGTTGACATCGTTGTACAAATGCCCGGCCGGGGGTTCCCAAGGATCGCCCCCTCGGGATGACCGCTGATATTAAAGTGCATAACGTTCACTTCTTTTCTGACAACTGAACTAATATCGGTCTTACTCGAAGAACGTCATTCGCCCAAAGTCTTCGTTAATCTTCCACACTGAGCCCATACCGCCGACTTCAATACTTCCTACAACGACGACAATGATGAGGCCAGCCACCATGACTACGGACTGAAACACGTCTGTCCAAATCACCGCTTTCAGTCCACCCTGGAATACGTTAATATAGAGCAGATTTCGTATTAGTGGGAAAAACTATGGCAATGACTACGGCACGGTTACTGTACGGCATTTTTTTTTCGTTTTTTTTTTTTCGGTCGATACCTCAGTTCAGATAACAGGGAGCTCCGCTTTTTAGGCTTGCCTAAATAAAAATATCATAAATTTTGCCAAGAAACGAACCTTCTTTCCATAATAACCAAAACCCTTGCGTGCTCGCTCAAGAAATGAGAATTGCTTCACCGTCTTCGAAACATCAAATTTTGAAAAGAGGTTTGACCCTTAAACACTGACTGGCCCCGAGGGAAACAGTGAGTTTTGTTTCCCAGAGATCCTCGAGGGGAAACAAAACTCTCTGATTCCCGAGGGGACAGTCATTAAGTGATTTGTTATATAGCCATAGGTTTTACTAGAGGCAAAGTTGTGCATAAATACAGGACCTACCTGATACGAGCTTCTCTTCGAGAAGCTGCAACACAAAACGCTGCCAGCATCGCTACGGCATTTTTAGTATCGTTTTATGCCTTTCTTGGATCCAATTTCTCACTCTCGCGCTTGATAAAGATGTAAACTGTTTCTTTGGAGCTGGTTCCATTTTGAACACTTTCTTTCGACGAAAAATGGTCAGCTTTTGATGAAGATCTAGACATTTTAGTAAACAAATATTTCCCGCCTTTAGCTGGCCAGTGGCGCGCGCGACACATCACACACCTTCTGTCACGATGTGATCACGTATATGGAGCGTCATTAGTGCCAAAATTCACTTGTGGTATTATGATGTGAGTATTTAATTTCCTGAGGAAAAAATGGTGTTATGATGATAATTGTATCGAGTAAAAATGGAATTATGAAGTAAGTTTGGAATTATGAAGTAAGTTTGGAATCATGAAGTAAGTTTGGTATTATGAAGTAAGTTTGGAATTATGAAGTAAGTTTGGAATTATGAAGTAAGTTTGGAATTATGAAGTAAGTTTGGAATTATGAAGTAAGTTTGGTATTATGAAGTAAGTTTGGTATTATGAAGGTATGAGCACTTGCGAGCGTACTCAACACGAAAGGGTTCACGGGAAGACAAACACGTGTTTGTTCATCACCTACAAACATGGCGGACATCGCGGAAGCACACACACAGAGCTTTTAAAGTTATCTACCGAGCTGTCTTCCATTGATCTTGGATATAGTGGAGTAAGCAAGTCTCTGTATGATTACGCAGAACATTTAGGCCAAAGAGCTGACCGCATTTCTGGCACCTTTCCTTTTCGCCATTATCTGTCACACTTTGAATGAATGGTACATGTATTTTGTACAACAATAAATTAGTCAAGGTTACTGAAGTTTCTTATGATGTTGACTTTTTAAAATTTAATTGGCAATAATCCAACTGTGTCGATCCGCCTTCCTCCCCCAGGCCAATGCATGCGAGTCATTTTCATGTTCAGCACATCCCAGGGGTGGGGCATTTGCTACAAGCAATAAACTCAGGGTGTTTTTCCTCTCTGTTTTCACAAAATATATGGGAATTAAGTAAGTGAAAACACAGTCTTGGATTGGAGCTTTAGTCATCCTGAATTATCTCCACCCTAGGCCTGCATTTTCACTTTCCTTGGGTAAAAGCATGTCAAGTTCCTAGAATGGAGAGTTGGTTGATGGCATGCTTGACAATGGTGTACTTTGGGTACTTATGTTATGCTTTCCATACGAAAATGTATTTTTTTGTAGAAAAAATATTGTGGTGAGCCATGTGAGATACATTGGTTGAATGTCATTCTGTATGAAAATATAGGTGTCACAGGGACGGCGCAGGTCAGTTTCATGACAATTTTTAGCCCTTCAATTTTTTTAGCGCGCCCACTTGAAATTTTGCTCCACCGTCCTGTATCAATCTAATAAGTGTGCAAAGCATTTTAAAATATGATCTCTCTCAATTCCAGACCTGCCATTCCCATACGTGGGGCATTTTACAACTCAGTCTCTACCCTGAGGGTAGGGCATTTGCCAGCAAAGAAAACTTGGTGGGGAGGGGTGTGGCAATTATTCAACGAGTCAAAATACCGAATTTTACATCAATGTTTATAAGAGATTTGCACTTGTTCCAAAGCCCCATAGTGGTCATAGTGGGGAGCTGACCCCGGCCAATTATGTCTTCCCGTGAGCCCTTTCGCGTTGAGTACGCTCGCATTCATAATACCAATAACCAAACTTACTTCATAATATCCAGAAATGAGGTCAGCTCTTTGGCCTAAATGTTCTGCGTAATCATACAGAGACTTGCTTACTCCACTATATCCAAGATCAATGGAAGACAGCTCGGTAGATAACTTTAAAAGCTCTGTGTGTGTGCTTCCGCGATGTCCGCCATGTTAAGTTTGTAGGTGATGAACGAACACGTGTTTGTCTTCCCGTGAACCCTTTCGCGTTGAGTACGCTCGCAAGTGCTCATACCTTCATAATACCAAACTTACTTCATAATACCAAACTTACTTCATAATTCCAAACTTACTTCATAATTCCAAACTTACTTCATAATTCCAAACTTACTTCATAATTCCAAACTTACTTCATAATACCAAATTTACTTCATAATTCCAAACTTACTTCGCAAATTTGAATTTCACTTCATAATGTCATTTTAACTCGATACAATTATCATCATAACACCATTTTTTCCTCAGGAAATTAAATACTTACATCATAATACCACAAGTGAATTTTGGCACTAATGACGCTCCATACACGTAGCGGGCAACAATTGATGAATTGTTGCCCGCGCGGGGAACATTGGATTTTGATGACTGCCACGTGACCCTGAATCAGCCAATCAGAGCGTGCGTTGTGTCTGGAAAACGTATGGCTATGTAACAAATTATCATGGTGATTGGAAGCCACTTGACTGTAAATAACCCGAAACACGGTCATATAGGGAAGATTTCGTATGAGTGGGACAAACGCCTAGCATGCCGTGACATTGAAATGGTTTCCCTATTATTTTTGTCCTGCTGGTCTAAATTAAATTACATAGTTACGGTACAGTACGGTTACGGTAAGGCTACGGTAAGTCTACGGTAAGGCTACGGACATGCCGTAGTTTGTTCCACTCGTACGAAATCTACTCTAATACGAGGTTCACAATCACGTTTAAAAGAGCTTTCGTGCTCAAATAAGTGATACGTGATTAAATAAATTACTTACTACTAGGTAATTAAAGTAACTAAATAGTAGTATTTTGTTCTCACGCATACGTTAAAGCACTTCCTGGTTTTACAGACTACGATTAAGATCCGTTAAGTTTATATTGATATATTTACAGATATCAAATGAACGTATCTATTTTATTCGGCCTTGATGTTGTCGAGCGTTTCTATCGTGAGCCGATGACTCTGGAGGCCGGGAAATCGCTCCCTGCATTACCGACCTTGAATAAACAAATATGAGCCTGTATTCCCGGTTGTCCACACTGTGTAGTTATTTTGGTAGATTAATACACCTATTTCAGCAAAGGTTGTCCAGAGCAAACGGAAAGTGATATTCCCAGCCCGAAATGGATTGTGGTTCTAACTGTGCAGCTGTGCGAAACGGATAAACTATACTGTAATTTGGAAATTCGATTCGCAGGAGATGGACCATTAATATTCGTCTTAAAGTTTTGACTCCAAAACCAAATGAATTCACCATACTTTCAGCTACAAACACAATCCCGATTTCGGTCTGGGAATGTCGCGTGTCGTTTTTCGTTTTCCGGAACAACCGTTTTTAAAATACTGTAGGTATATAATACACAAAATGCATGACTCGTAAAAATCTTATTAGACACCCTTAATTAGTGAGTATTATCACAGGATATGGGAACTCGTTTCAGGCTCTCTCTCGGGCATTATTTGGATATTACAGAAACGTAACACTGATCAAGCCGTACCTTCCCTCCCCTCCCCTCCCCTCTGCTTTTCCCATACAAACTCACCAAGCTCGTGTAGAAGGTACACACTATCCCAGTAGTTAGAATAGAAGCAGACAGAGGGATTCCAGCAACTGCAAAAAAAAAAATGAAATTGGTGAGCAATACTCCAGTTCAGACCAAAAGGCGGAGTAATACAGTACCACTCGAAACCTGTATTCTGATTGCACCATTATACTGTAGCTCTAGGGTGTTTTGTATTGTTGGGTAAGCCAATGATGTGGCTCTTTTCGAGCAGTACAGGCCGGCTCAAAAGGCGGGTATGACATACCCCTCTTCCCTCTTGAGAGTCAGTCACCCTCTCCTCCCCTCCCCCTCCCCCACTGGGCCTGATACTCAGGTTAGGTGTGACACACACCGCGGCAAAACGTTATGCTCCGCTAGCCGAAAGAGCGAAGGCTCTGAAGTTCAAATACAAGTTGCCGAGGTCTTAAAAATTTTTAGTAAATAATTTTATAACTTGGTAAACTCACAGTGAATTACAAATTAAGAAAACCTCAACCTTTTAAGTAGTTTTCTTAATTTGCGCGAAACATTCCACGTAAATACGCGTACGTGCTTGAAATTAGAAACATGGGTGATTGCCTCCGTTTTCTTTTAGTTTCGGCGGGAAACTAGGGGAGATAAGACACGTGCGCCTCATCAACAGCGCATGCGCGTGACGTTTTGCCGCGGTGTGGGTGTGACTGACAGGTCTCAGTGCAAAACGCTTGCGCATGCGTGAATTTCACCCGGGATATCACGCTCACGCGCATAATTTTGGTTTAATTTTCACACTAAATTTGGACTTCAAAGCATTGTTACAGAAAAGTACAAGCTTAACTCTTCACTCTTGCGATTTCCCCCTTAACCCCCGGTCTTTTCTGCGATGTGTCGAGTTTCTGAAGATTTTCTGAACAGAAACCATCCAGAACTGCTCCCGCGATTACTACCGCTGACTGGACATGCGCACATCTTGCAGACCTGTCGGTGTAACATGTTTTAGCAGCGAGAACCTCGTAAAGAAATGAAATCGTAGTTCAGTAGATACTTAACAATTAGACCCGCAGCCCGAATGGGCTATTTAACTCGTAGCCCATGAGGGCGAGAGGTCTAATTGTTTTAGTATAAACTAACTAGTCGGATAGTAGAATTAATAGAAAGAAACAAATTGAAGTTGAAAAAATGTTATTATTTCGTGAAAATGCGTGCGGTTTTTCTCTACCATGGGCTATCACAAATAGACCTATAGTAGGGTAGCCAATCAGAATGCAGGATTTGTAATAGTCCACTAGTTGGTTTATACTAATAGTCATTAGATAGAATACCAATGATACTAGGCATTAGATATCACTTCTTATAACCCATCAAATATTTTCTCTCCCGAATGATTGGTGGAACGCGTCACGTGACCCGATAACTGCTTTCCGCCAGACGACAGATATGCACTGTTAGTATATACCACACCAGTGTAGAGTGCTTTTCGCGCGCTTGGATTGGTTACTCAAACATGGGATATATTTTGCTATTTACCTACGAGCTAAGCAGTGATCACCTCGCGCGAGTTTTTATTCATTTGACAGAAAATAAAATAACTACTTGGTGCTGGCTATTCACCTGCGTGGTATATACTAAAACAAAGTATTCACCTCAGTCACGGTGAATAATTGTTAATTACTTAACACATCAAATATTTTCTCTCGCGCATGATTGGTTGAATGTATCACGTGACCCGATATTTTCTGTCCGCGAGCGGGAAATATCAACGAATACACCCCCTGTGAGCGTATAAGCGCGCGTCAAAGAAAATATTTGAAGGATGATAATAACCTACATTCTGACGTCAAAATATGCCCTGATATTTGTCCTTGGACATTATCTGATCCTCGAAGCTCAGTTTTCCTCGAGCTTCGCTCTCGGGAACTGTTCTCTTCTCGGATCAGGTAACGTCAGCGGACGAAATATCAGGGCATGCGCATATTTCGACGCCACAAATAGGTTATTGTATTTATATTTCAACGCCACAAGTAGGTTAATGTTTAAATACGCATCACTTAAAAGCCCCCGTCAAACGGTTTCAACATCGGTACAACATCGGTACAACATCGGTACAACATTGGTACAACATCGGTACAACATTGGTAAAACAACGGTACAACATTGGTACAACATCGGTACAACATTGGTACAACATCGGTACAACATCGGTACAGCATCGGTACAACAACGGTACAACATTGGTACAACATCGGTACAACAGTACAACATCGGTACAACAGTACAACATCGGTACAACAGTACAACATCGGTACAACATCGGTACAACAGTACAACATCGGTACAACAGTACAACATCGGTACAACATTGGTTGAAGCCGATCTTGAAACCGTTTGAAATGGCCTTTATATAAAACGAAGTCAAACATAAATATCTTTCAACACCTTTCAACGATGCACAGAGGAGGGTATCAATTGGAACAAAAATTACGTTTCCTCCTCCCGTCACAACAATGTAATTAATTATAATTATTTATTTTTGTTGTGTGTGTGTGTGAATGTATGATGGTGACGAGTTCAATACATGAAATGAATGCATGTTTTCAGGCCATTTCAAAACGCCACGCGCATGCGCTTTTGATGAGCCGGTCGCGCGCTGTAAAACTGAGAAAACAGAGGCAATCACGTTTCGCGAAACACAAGAAAACGCCATAAAAGCTAAGCCTAAGACTTTCACAGGTTGAAGGTTTCTTAATGTATAATTCACTGTGAGTATAATTATTAACTAAAACATTTAAGACCTTGGAAACTCGGACCTCGGTATTTGAAACCAGAGCATTCGTTCTTTTGGCCGGCGGAGCACAACGTTTTGCCCCTGCGCTTGCCACGCATGCTATTTGACCGGTTCTTTAAAGTGCATATAAGCCCTGGTCAGTTATGCTTTTTTTACTGCTTAGACCTTAAAAAGGTAGGTTGAAAAATTCCGAAATTTTAAAATAAAAATGTTTTCATTACTTTTTTAGCGACTAAACTTCCAAATGTAGAAGAATTTCCGCGCACGTTCGGGAACTGGGACGAGAATAAAACGTGACGTCATCAATAGAACTCGTCTCTTCGCGGGTATAAAGCGTTGGCTTATTTGCAAAATAATTGAATAGATAACCGAGAAAGATGATAATATCGCGCTAAACGTTTCGGAGAGCTTTATTCGGCAAGGCCTTTAATGCAATGGCGCATCGAGTGTGTTCTGTTGATGACGTCAAAACTAGACCGAGTGCCAATTTTGTGAAGCGCTCTCGTGCGCTTGATTTTTGTCCACAGGCAACCCAAGACACGTTTTTGGGCAACTTTGAACGGCCAATACACCATAACAAATCAATCAAATCAACTTTTTATTCGGGAATCCTTGGTCTATGGCCTCTAATCTCTTTGTAAGAAATATAATTAGCTAGGGCTTATATGCACTTTAACCTTACACCGGGAGGTTTTTTTCTTCGTTTGAAGTATATAGAAGGGTTAGTAAAATCTAGTATCAGTAAAAGGGTGGGTCACGTGGAAAAAGGGCTAGAGAAACTTTCATAACTTTTCACAAAAAAGGGTCATTCAAAATAATTAGTAGAAATTTGCTTTACACTTTGAATAGCTCAATATCACATTAAAACTAATAGGAACTTAAAGTGCCTATGAAACCCCGTTATTATTTGTTTTCCCTCCTTTACCCACTATACAGCTACCCCAAGTGCTGCTTAGTCTGTGCTCGGTTTTCTGGGCAATGAACATGTATTACACAATCGTTGGACTAATATGGCTATGAGCACAGGCTCATAGCCGCTTTTATTAATCTGATTGATATCAAATTTCACTTAAGAATGATTGATTACATAATGTAGCCCAGTAAAGGTGCGGGCACGTATCATGATGCAATCAAAGATCCCCCCCCCCCCCAAAAAAAAAACAAAAAAACAAAAAAAACCGTCTTGTTTCGAAGCTGAACTGAGACGATAACCGAGTGACAAGCGTGTGACTCAGTTGATCACGTGACAACCGAATGTGATGAGGGGGGATTAGCAATTAGAATGGTCTCCTCCCCAGAACCATTATACCACAGGCTAACCATCCTCCCATTTTGTGTATTTGTCACTGATGTTTTAATAATCCATCATTTCTTAGCAAATGTAGTTAGCATATGTAGTTGGCGAGATGAGCCACAGGAAGCCCGAGCTATATGTAAACAATCCTGAGCCACAGGAAACCCGAGCTGTATTATGAGCGCGCGCTAAATCAACACATATACAGCAGAATCAAGTCAAAAGGTATTTTATTTCACAATTTGCTAAGAAATGATGGATTATTAAAACATCAGTGACAAATACACAAAATGGGAAAATGGTTAGCCTGTGATTATACAAACACTGAGCAGATGAATACATAAAAATCCTATTCGCAAATGTTAGTCTTTCCTTAGTCATTTTGTGCAATTAAACATCAATGGTCTAGTTTTATTTTAAAAACCTTCTCCATAAGTAAAGTGAAACTACTGACAGAAAAGCTTATCTGGCTACAGAGAGCATGGATTGAAGTGGATTACGATTATACGAAACTTCAACAAGTTAGGCAAACGTATTCACGTTTTAAGCTTGTGTCTTCCGTATTTAGTCTTCCGTATTAAATTTTACTTTAACCTCTCTCCCCTGGATCAAAATTTAACATCGCAATGTATTTAATTCTTAGTGTTTAAGGAGTGTTCACTCAGTTAGTACAATAAGAAATTATAGATAAGTATTTATTACGAGAAATTCTAGATAAATATTTGTTACGAGAATCAGAAAAATACAGGTGACAAGACCTTGTATACACGTACTAAAAACGGATCGCAAAGTCTCTCAACTTTTCGTATCTTAAAGACACTATTTTGACCCACGAAAGGTACGTTAAGGGTAATAAGGATTTGAAAGTCCTTCTCCCAGGATACAAACTTTAATAAATTAAGTACCCCCTGCCCCCTCCCCTCGGGTAAATTATCTTACCAGCTTCCAGGGCGAGAGATGGAGTGTACAGCACGACGAACAGATACAGGGTCTAAAGATAATAAACAAAACATATTTTGAATAAAAACACAAACTTTCGCTATATGTACTGAATGATCCCAGACGCGCTTACGAATCGTTAGTTTCTGAGGTAAATGTGATTCCAAACTACTAGCGAAAATGTGGTTAAAACTGCAGAGAAGCTCGGCTGGCCATCTCACTCAGTTCATTAAGATGAGGTCCCGGGAGATTTATGACGTCATACATATGTGCGGCGGGTCCGGTTCTGAACCTAATTCCGATTCTAGGCTCTGGGGTTTTCGTAAACATATGTCGATTATAGACGATTATAGAACAACCGTTTTCGTTTTCACAATAACTTGGAAATCCGGGATTTGGAGCTAGTTTTTATTCTTCAGTTGAAAACCGGGTCCGGTTCTGGACCCTATGGTCCACATACCTACCCATTTATCATACAAGTGACTTTGCGATACTACAAAGAGATTCTATTTCCATTTGAAGAAACATGCTAGTTGATAAACTACTACTCAAATACAGAGGGAAATGACAGTCAGGTCAGACTTAGAAACGCTAGAAGTACTTTGCAAGTGTACCGGTCAGTGTTAGTGGTGAGAAGAGTTTGAAGCGATTCAAAATCGGAAAGATTGGAACTTCATCATCTCGCCAGGCCGAGCCATTAGGGGAAGGTACTCCGTGAACTGAACGCCGTGAACTATGCAATTTCTGCATTAAATTGTAATACTATTTAATTGGTACTTCTCCGATCTGTTTAGACGTGTTTTCCCGTCAGCTTTCTGGCTTCTTGTCCTGCTAATTCATAGTAATAGTTGTAGTAATTCCGTTCTGATTCTCGCTCACTTCCAGAATAAATAACCAGGGCCACTGGCATACTTTTTATTTTTTATTTTAAGTAATACTTACGTATTCCAAGATAAAGAACACACATCCTACCATCCTGACTCCCAGTGAGAATCGACGCTCAAGGTACTGAAGGAAAAATGGGAGGTTGGACTCACAATAAGAAGGGGTGAATATAAATGAGGAATGTTGCACGAGTACTGATAAATTAAATGGCGCATGCGTAGTAGGGGATCGATAAGAGGCGGTTGTCTTCACAGGCTAGTAACGTTGGTAACCTTGACCTTACTGCAAGAAGATACGGCTGTAGGTAGCCCAGTTAGACAATCGCTGAAACAATGCTTTTAGTACGAGTTTTATAAGCACTAACTATTTAAAAAATCGTCAATACAGAGATCTTATTACACCTTAATGCGGTTTGTCATTATATCTTTCGGGTCTTTTTAGCGTTTTGAGTGTTTTTAAGAGGCGCAGTTTTTCTCTCGCTCTTTACCCAATAAATTAAAAGCGCTCCAAAACTGAATCCTAGGCCTGTAGTAAAGGTATATAGCGGCGAGTATTTGAATTGATTTCTTGGCAAATAACAAATCTGTGACTACTTGAATTGACTACCTTTTATTCTTTTCACACATAAGATTTTGACACTTCCGATGCTGAAATGAAGCCAACAAGGCGAGCAAACGGAGCATAATCAATTGCGAACACCAAAACCAGGGAAATCAGCAATCAAGTAATAAAAACTAATAAAGAACTAACTAAACAATATTTCAAAAAAAGGTGAACGTGGTTACGTTCCCTCAAGTAAAATTAGTTAAAATGAGAAAGCCGAATGTGTGTATCTGACTCGTGTCGGTTTACATGACAAGTATTTTGGACACGGAACTCCTAAGGGACGGACCAATTCGATTATTGATGGAGAGGGGGGGCTGTGGCTGACAAACAGGATAAGAGAAAAAGGAGAAAAGGACAGTCGAAGTAACAAAAGCAAGAAATCACCACATAGAGATCAGCCCTCTATCAGCAGAAGTAATGAAACACAAACTGGTACCAAAAACCTATCATTACCATTTATATTTCATATAAATATTTCAACTTGATCTATTTTTTGATCAAAAATGTTACTTTTGCATTAAGATTACCAGCAGAAGTGAAACCAAAAGAGCCTTGTGTATAAACCTGCGAACATTTATAACCCGGATCATGTGTACTGTACGCAATGTCGGCCGACGTATCGGTCGACATGTCGACCGACGGTCAGCCGATAGGCGGCCGAGGGTCGGACGAGAGTCGACCGCTACTCGGCCGAGACTGTCGGCCGACATGGTTGATGATGCACCGACAGTCGGCCGATTGATCACCGACACTCTATAGCTATCGATAGTTTACCGACAGTCGGCCGAGGTATCGGCGACTGTGATATTTTCAGCCAACGTATATGTACTTCAAAGGTTGTAGAGGCGACAACTATTAATGCTTTCGTACAAGGCTAACCTTTGTAACCTTAAGATAGCATAAACTAACAGCGCTTTATTTATTTCCCAGCCATGCGTCTCTGCATAATACTCCGATTGGAGTGCGCGGAGTATATATTACAATTAGAATTAGAACCGAGCCTACAGTAAAACAAATTATGCATATTAATAAATCGTAGCGACCCCAATATTTTCAAATGTTATATTTTATGTCGAATACTGGGAGCCGGCGCGGGGTTTAAGTATCGACGAATTCATTGGGATAGCTCGGCCTATACATGCGTCAGTATTAGTCGCGAACTTCAGTTTAAATTGACCCATTTATACCGGAATCGTTCGCTGCTTAGCTAAGCGGTGCGGCTAACTTCCTCTCGTATAAATGGCCCTATTGTTGCTACCCTATTCCAGATTCAAGGCGAAATCTCCCCTTCAGTACAAAAAAAAATCGGTACCCTGTTACAGACCAAAACGGTGCGATATAGCGATTTATATACGTAATCGATCTTGTGCGAGCGAATGTATAAAATACACTTAAAAAACACAAATTAAGATATTAAACGTTGCATTTGACGGGATTTCATGAGTCGCTATGAGAGATTTAATTGTATAAAGGAACATTTTATACCGCAACAGAAAGGAATATTACTATACTTAAACTGAATTATATTAAATACAGTAAACCTTCCAGATAAAAAAAAATCCAAAAGAGTCACTGCTTATTTGAGTGAAAACAGTATGCAGAATAGTTTAATTACAACTGGAGGGGGGAAATCGACCGACGTGTCGGCCGACACACGACCGACTGTCGACCGACATGTCGGCCACCCCTCGACCGACCCGCTACCGACAGACGCCTGCGGGTCGGTCGACAGTCGGCCGATATGTCGGCCAACGATCGACCGATACGTCGGCCAACATTGCGTACAGTACACATGATCCTATAATCCTATATCCACTAGGCCAGTGAGAACTCATCATTTACCACATAACTTCTTTCCGAAATATTAATACAGGGTAAGTTTTGTGGTTAAGGTTTTGGTTTCGATTTATGAGTGCATGTGACTTTTTGCGATCGATCGTCCCATCAGTTTATCTGCTGTCTTGATTACGGCCATCTTGGATAATTTACATATGTTGATTGATTCCTGGTAACCAGTCTGTGTGATCTTCAGATTTGTATTGGGTTTTCTGTGGAAATTGTTCATAACAACTAACCAGTCTTATTCCCTGGTTTATTTCTTTGCCTTTATTAATTTAATTCGTAAATGCGTATGAGACCAGCTAGTGCTTGCTCGATTTTTTCCCCCTTGATTTTTGTATTGCTCGATATTTGTTTCCGATAGAAGAGCTTGCTCGATATTTTTTTGGGGATTTGCGCAACCCCAATCAATAATCTAATGGTCCGTCCCTAAATAGACCCTTGCAACTTGCCTCTTTGTTGCCCCATTTCAGACCACCTGACTATACCAAGAGGACAAATATTAATTTCTAGAATTGGAAAACAAATTGGAATATTGGGGTGGCTCCTTGTGTCATGGAATCGTTCTTCAGCTACTTGGACTTTAACTTTCATATTAAAAGTCTACTTAGGCCTTCAATCTAAAGCAACACATTAATGTTTCCACTCACAGAAATTGCCACACCTTAATTAGATCTTGTGATTACTAGGGCTGATGAGAACATTGCCACGAATTTCACTCAGTAACTGATCCAGTCATATATGACCGTTGTGCTGTGCACTGTACCTTATCACTTACAAAACCTAGTTTTGAGAGGGAAGAAATAATTTACCGGAAGTTACGGTCTGTTGATAAAATTCCAGCTGCGGTGTGTCCTTCTGAGCTCTGTGCCTTCTCCCCAACGTCTGTTAATGAACTTATCTGCACTCACTGGTGCTTTTGCTTGTAAATCATGTATCCTTGATCCAACACCTGGCAGTATATTCAAAGGCTGTTTTAATATCATTCTACCTGTTATAACTAGAATCATTAATCTGTCGCTTGTTAACGATGTGATACCTAGGAAAATAAAAGAGGTTTTGTCACCTGCACTCAAGAAACCTAGCTACCTTGGATCATGAAGTTTCCTTACTTTGGCAGACCTTCTCCAACCTTATGTGTATTATCGAAAACCATTGGAAAGGTTGTCGCCTCACGCATGAACAATTACTTGAATGATGAAAATTTGACTGAGCTTTTGCAGTCTGCATATAAAAAAGGCCATAGCACAGAAATGGCGTTCGTTAGAGTTCAGAACGATATACTTCGAGCGATTGACAATCACGGCTGTGTCATACTTCTCCTGTTAGACCTACTGATACTGCGTTTGACACAGTGGATCATCAGATTTTACTTTCTAGACAAAGCAATCGCTTTGGAATCAAGGGCCAAGCTCTTGCGTGGTTTCGTTCCTACCTTTCCGACCGAAGTCAGTTCATATATATGGAGCCGGAATAAGAAAGAAAAAATCTCTAACCGTGACCTAATGTGTGGTGTTCCTTAAGGTCAGTGCTTGGACCTATCTTTATAATTGTTCTTTTTGTGTACTTCACCCCTTGGTGACATTATTAGGCTCCACGACATGTCCTTCCATCGCAGGCTATGCTGACGACACTCAGACTTATATTTCATTTCAACCGTCAGCTGTGGGGCAGCTGCAATACTCAAAGTCCCTGATTGAATCACGCATGCGTGATATCGACCTCTGGGAGTAGCACGGAACCTCTCGAGACCTGTATTCTGATTGCACCAATAATACTAGCCTGAATTTCAGCCGTCTCCTCTGGTTCGTTCCTCCCGAGAGAGACGTCTGAATTAGGCTCGGTTTCAGCCGTTGGGGTGTCGTTTCTCCAAAGCCTCCCCCCACTAACGGCTGGGCGCGCGGTCAACACACCGTGTCCGTGACGTCATCTGATTAACTTCAATATTATTTATTTATTTGCGTGTAGGGGAGGTTCGATTCCGCGTAAACTTTCAAAACACATTGGAATTCTTTAAACTAAAACTCCAAGTGTGAAATTAATTCGACGTAGGTAAAGGTTTTATTTAATACCTGTTATTATTAGCTCTCATGTTCACAGTCCAAGTTTTCAAGGAAAGCTCGGCTGTTGAGACACTCGTACTTGTGTAGTGTATGTCTTGGAGACATAAATTGTACAAACTTGGTACATAGGACTTGAAGAATTGTAAAACTCATTTGATGCAGCGATTTTCAAGTGAATCGGTGATTGACGTTTTAAGTTTCAAGCGAAAGCTGAAGAGCAAATTATATCAAACTCAAAATAGGTTAAATTAATAGATGTAATTCAAATTATTATGTACACTGTAGTTGTATTGTATTTGTATTTTGTCTTTGAAAAGCCTTTTTAAGGAAAGATGAATAAAGTATGAAGTATGAAGTATGAAGTATTGCAGAGTTAAACGTGTAAACATGGCCTGCGTCAGACGTATATATATATACGTATATATATATACGTCTGACGCAGGCCATGTTTACGCGTTTAACTCTGCAATACTTCATACTTCATACTGACAAAATGTCTTCACCCGAAAACTAACTCTCTTACTGCTTCTTTGTGTGAATCCTTGAATTCTTCGAAACCAAACTTTTCCAGAGCAAATTTAAACGTATTTTGGAACAGCAATCGAAAGTCTTTGGTCCGGCTTTCAAAAGTGCAAATCAATTGACCTATATCATTATGACGTCACGGCTTGTTTATGAGGGGGACAGAATCGATATGAACAATAGAATTTTGAACTAAATCTGCTCTGCTGAGGAAAATTTAACTTCGAATTGTCTGGTTTCCAGATATCAGCTGTATCAATGTTTATCCCACAATATTTACCGTATTTGGTGGCTGTTACCGCTATTCTACGTTCTACAAAATGCATTTGATAGCGATTTGCTTTGTGTTGTTGCTGTTTTGTCCCCCTCCCACGACCGTGATCGTTAGCGTTTTAGCAATAGATTGTTTTGATTTGACGTCATAATGATATAGGGCAATTCAGCAACAGGATATGAGTGGCAAGTTTGTGATTGGCTAAAACCCGACAATGTCTCAGCTCGCGCGCCCAGCCGTGAGTGGGGAGAGGATCGCGGGCTCACCGAAACCCCCACGGCTGGAAACCGAGTCTACGTCTGAATGCCGATAATGCCGTCCAGTGATGTCAAGGCGGATTAACAATTTAATTTATGCAAATAAAACTGTCACGGCGGTAGTAAGAGTTCGTGGGTCACAAAAACAAAGCCATCACTTGCCTTGAGAAATTATTTGAGATCATGCTGGCCAAAATAAAAGCCTTACCTATATATGTTGTGAAAACCTTTTCGAAGCAACAAATCGTTATATTATATTTGGAGGCAAAGTACAGTTGATCTTTGTCTTTTTGTTGACCTTTGTCTCGCGATCTGCCGTTCGAATATCGACACAGCTACAAGATATTACCTATGTAAATGATTCAACAGAAAGGTAGAAAAACATGAAAGGATAATGGAGAATTTTCGAAGAAATACGAAAACTCTTTTACGGGAAAGAACAGTTCCTTGAAGAGAGTAGCGACATGCTTTACCACTGCCAGTGTGAACAAATAATCGATTATCAACAACCCCGCGGACGCGACGGGATAAAATGTACATGTTTACAGGACAGTCGGCCGGTTATTGTGCAGGACACTTTCAATCCATTTCCAGATGTTTTCCTTACGAATTCAAGGTCTTTGCTAAAGACAACCACTCCACTGAAACTCAACGATCAACAATCGCGAGTCCAAAGTGAATCCTGCCATCTTCTCGGATGAGTTAATTATGATAATTATGCGAAATTATAGAATATGAACCAATCGAAGATCACTACCAGGTTTTCTGGTAGTGACGTCACTGGACGGCATTACCGGCTATTGGATTCAGACGTCTCTCTCGGGAGGAACGAACCGGAGGAGACGGCTGAAATTCAGGCTACAATAATACTATACTCCTATTGTTTTTGTACTGCACTTTCTAAAGGTTAGGGTGTTTTCTATTGTTGGGTAGGTCAATACTGTCGCTCGTTCCATCCGACCCACCTCTGGATGACAACGAATAGGCTAAAGCTCAACAATGACAAGACTGAACTTCGTGTTCTGAATGCTCGTACGTTACCGCCCACAGCCTTCCCTTGACTCCATCCGTGTTGGCACCAAACTGATTAAAGCGTCTAAGGCCTACGGCAAACGTCGAACTAGCCATGAACTTAATTCAGTCGAACCTATTAATTTTGAAATAGGCTCATGGATAGTACGACGTTTGCCGCAATTGAGATCGACCTATTCAATAGGTACGAGTCCAGCATGAGGTTCGAGTAGCCAAGTCGGGAATTACGACTCTGGTGCGACTTTACGGCAAACGTCGTTCTTAACACGGCCGACCTAAATTCATAAATTATGTAAAATAATAAATAAACCATGCAAATCGTATGGATTGTGCCAAAACCGTGAAAACAACATCTCCCAAACACTGATTCCCCCTGGTGAGCATGCGCTGTACAAAGGCAATTTCGAAGGCGAAATGGCGCACGACGCTCTGCCGGAAATGTGTAGTTCGTGCTTTAACGTCACAAATACATTTGCCTTAAAAATGCGAAATGCCCTTTTTTAATAAATGCTCAGTATTCGAAAGTAACGAAGACGTGTCTGGCTGGAATGCCGGCAGAAGCATTGGCTATTGCGAATGTTGCGATATAGTTCGCTTTGAAACGCTTCTACCATATGAAGTCAAACCATCCAGAATGTCGTTGAAAACTGCGGCACTGATGATCGACTATTAACAGAGGTTTCAATGTGTGAATCGCAACCGCTAGAAACATGGCCAATAACGCCACTTGCAGTGACAATCATCGTATCCTATACACGGCACCGAGTGCTGTGTAGAACGCCATTCTTCTGTTTCTATTTTGGACAATCATTTTCCACAGAAAGGCCTTTCTTTAATATATTCGACCGAGCGCTGTATTTCGCCATATCACTAACCGCGGGCGAAAAGTGAAATGCGCCAGGACACGTGTTAGTTCCCGTGATTTAATTAGGCGCAAGTGAATTAAGATCGACATAACGGTTCGACGTTTGCTGCCACGTCGGCCCTAAGTCGATCTTCTACCGAACCTATTTTTAATAGGATCGGCGCGACTCAAGTTCGACGTTTGCCGTAGGCCTAACTCGGCAAGAAACATTGGTGTTTTATTTGACCAAACTGTTTCCGAGGATCAGGAAGTAAATGCTGTCTGTAAAGTTGCTTTTTATCATCTTAGAAATATTGCGCACATTAGGACATTTTCATCTTTTGAAACTACCCAAATTCTGATTCATGCTTTTGTGACTTCTAAATTAGACTACTGCAATTCTACATTGTATGGTCTCCCTAAGTATCTTATTCAGAAACTTCAGTATGTACAAAATTCTGCGTGCAGCTCGCTTTGTTACTTGTTCACATAAATATGATCATATTACATTGGCTACCTGTTGAACAAATAATTACATTTAAGATACTACTGCTGACTTTTAAAGCTACTAATAACATTGCTCCATTATATATCTTACCGAACTGTTAGAACCGAACGTACCAGTACTCGCTCGTTACGTTCCTCGTCTAAACATTTACTTAAGGTTCCGAAGCACAATCTGAAATCGTATGGTCTTAGGTTCTCTTAGGGCTTTTTCAGTTTCTGCCCCTATGTCAGAGTCAAAACTCATTTTTATTTTAATTATTCCATGGTAAAACAAATATATTTTAAGACTGTATACTTAATTTCTAGTTTTTTAACTTAGTGATCATTTTAATTGTAGATTTTATATTTTAATTATTTGGGTTTTTTTTGGTTTCGATATATGATAATACATCTTTTTTTTTGCGGTGTCAATTAAACAACTTAAAGATCCTGTGTCCGAGCCCATGGTGCTTTGCGCGCGCAAATAGTTTTCGTAGGCTACGAAAATCAGAAAGATCGGTGTTGTTGTTATGTGACTCTCGAATCTTTCGAAATCCATCTCTAGTTTGGGCCATCGTGTAATTATTTATAGATATATATGCTTAACTGATTTTCTTTCATCTTAACTTTTGTATATATACCTTTTAAAATGAAACTTTAGTCGAATATTTTTTCGAATCCCGGTCTAGAGTGGCGAGTAGATGGATGTTGAAGAAAGAACAGACAGCGAGACGAAGCGACTCGACAAATAATCCTTCAGCAGTCCACATTTTACTTTCTCTAGGCCTACAAGAGAACACTTGTGGTTCAAAAGGACAGCTACGACAGTTTCCTTCAGCAGTCCACATTTTACTTTCTCTAGGCCTACAAGAGAACACTTGTGGTTCAAAAGGACAGCTACGACAGTTTCCCGGGAATTTGCTGCACTAAGGGACCGGCGGGCTTCGTTGGGTGTCATGTTTTCCACACAGCCATTGCCTTCTTATACAGACATGAAGAGAAAATAGTGCAATTATATCTTTAAAAACCAGATAAAAAGGAAAGACTCGTTACATTTTAATTTTAGTGTAGCGTCGCAGCCCCAATTTA
Organism: Actinernus sp. WN-2022; assembly: GCA_030867875.1. Classification (NCBI taxonomy): domain Eukaryota; kingdom Metazoa; phylum Cnidaria; class Anthozoa; order Actiniaria; family Actinernidae; genus Actinernus; species Actinernus sp. WN-2022. Next base: position 27,543,383 of record JAOWCC010000577.1, read on the forward strand.
ATTTGATCGTGGAATTTTAGTTTGATTCCTGGTTCCTCTTCTCCCTCGTTTCTCGGTGGAGAGGGAAAGAGAAAATGTCCTCTGCTCGCAGGGTAACTAGTAGGCTTGGTATGGGAGGCAGTATTCGTGAATCCAACAGGGGAGAACTAGTCCTGAGCCGTATTTCAGCCACTAATTTCCTAAATCAAGAAAGTAAACTTTCCTTTGAAGAATCTAGATATGTTCTCCTTTGTCTCTTTGGGGTCTATAAACGGGTTTTGGGGTGATTTTTCTTGTTCGGGTTTTTCCAGCCTGTGAACAGCCGCTTTTCACAAACAGGCTAGGTTTCCCTCTAAGAAAGATCAGAGTGAAAGCTGCGCACGCACTCAGATTTCGCCTCTCATCTCCTCCCCAACAAAAAACCTGAAGTATCCCAAGCAGCTCGAGTATGACGGCATCGTGTCTGGAGTGATCTGTCATCTATCAGACATCGATTTTCGGCTAGATTTTTGAAAATTCTTATATTTTTGGAAACTAGAATGTTTCTAGGTTCACAGTTTAAATGAAGTCCCGCTTGTTTTGTTTTCTACCTGGGCAAAAAAATAACCCGCCTTTTTCTCTAAATGACTTTTTGATATTTGATATTTTAAGTGGTCAGTCAATTTACCTCAATAGTATTTTTACTTTCAATTTGTTAGGTTCAGCCGTTTAAGTGATTTTTAAAATATGTAAACCTGTGATTTTAGCTTAGTATGACACTATTCACGTATATATTTAATATATATTTTTATTTGATATATATATATATTTAACTACTTCGTTAGAGGGCCCTTACAAAAAACACTTTCGGGTGATAAGGCTCCCTCTTTAAATATCTTAGTAGAAACTAACTAGTGTTTTATCACGAATCCTGCAATCCAGTGATTGGCTAAGCTATACTCACTATTTATTCTGTGATAGAGTAGTGAGTAGCGAAAAATCCGATTTTCAAAAGCAAAACAATAGCTGCCAAGTCGTCAAAATGTCAAAAAATCTTCTTGCTTCAGTTTAAGATTGTAGTACTAGTTGATTTCTACTAAAACAATTATACCGAGTAGTCTATATGGCTGGAGCTACGCTCCTCGATAGAAACACTGTACAGTACCAGGAGCCCATTACTGACAGTACTCGAGTGAACGAAAAAATGGTCTAAACTTAGCCCTTTAGAATCAATAATATGAGACGGTTTCTTGTTGGTTAGTGGGCCAAAATTGCAACTGTCATATCCTGAGTTTAACTTGTACACGCGGAAGGTCACACAGTTAAAGGGGCCGTCTCACCCACAGTGCTTAGCGCGCTCACATAGCATTGCGGCCATTTTCGATGCCATCGAAATCCAGACTTTTATGGCAGTGATTTTAATCTTCTCTACATCTCTGCCATCCTTCCAGCTATCGTAAAAAATCATACTAGGTTGAACCTTTTTTATTGCTCTTCCTATTGAGCCTCTTATTTAAGTGTTTTAAATTATTTGGTCATGCAAATTTTAGTTTCATTTCAGGTGGCCGTAGTTCTCTGATGGTGCCAGTCTCGTTCGTCCTCAACGAAAGGAAACAATTGTCCGTTTGTGTCCACGATTTCCACCTACAACATGGAGAAGCTATTCTGACCATTAATCTTTATATGTAAAGATATATTAGCGCTTAGTTCGAGTATCTACTATCTTTGAGCCGACTTGAGTTTTTGAACACCGTGGCTGGCTTAGGGGCCGTCGACATATTCGAAATGCCCCGCTTAACGCACAACGGCGTTTAGGGGGGGAGGGGGTAAGGGCATGGACGTTAGTGTGGGGCATTTAGAACAAACACTTTTTCATCAATAGAAGTACACTTTTTAATCAAACGTTTCTAGTCAGCTAGATCTACATTAGAGCGCAATTTCTGTTGAATTTCCCGGAAATTTCAACAAGGTCGTTTGATTAGAAGTATCATGAAATACCTCAAACCTACAGGTAAGTGAAACTCAGTTTTATAGTCGTGTCCGAATGGGTATTTTAGTCAAGATCCGAAATGAGCTCGTACGGGAATTCGAGGTACTGACTGACTGTACAGTTGCAGCTATACTTTGTTTATAAGTGAACTCCCGTGTACTGATTTCATTACTGTTTTTCCTGACCTAAAAAAAAGCATAAAACAATGGGTGGACGTTAAGGGGGAGGGGGGGAGGGGGTCTGACCTTAACGTCCGTTACGTGACCACAATTCACTTGAAGAACAGTTTCCTAAAATTATTTTCAGGGCTTGTGGAAACAGGTCTCTCACTGGTTTCAAAGGGCGGAATTCGGGCTTTTAGACAGTGATTTTGCCGAGATTTTCGGATTCACCGGGTTGATCATTTGAAGTTTATACTCGCACGAAATTTGACAAACAAAGCCGTCCAGCTGCATGATAATAATTTCCTATTCAAGCGAGCTGTTATTCGTTCACTGTTCTCTCTTGAACTGATTCTCTGGCACCAGCAATGAGATTTACCGCTAGCAGATGATCTCTCTCTCTGCAGGGAAAAATGAAACCGAAGGGAGAAACCTCTCTTTTCATAATTATTTTTCTCTGTTTAGGTCATCCCTTTTTATTTTCCGTTTCTCATCGTCCGACCGACCCATTTTTGTGGCTTTTTGTAGAAATAAAAAAAAAATTGGGGAGAGGGATGGGGGTGAAGAAACCCTAGAGCAGCTCCTGGAAGCTCATGCTCGAGGGTAGGTTACACAATAGTTTCGGCGGTGCATTTGTAATTCCATGTTTGTAGCGTATACGGACGACGACATCGATGGTTTCGTCGTCCATGTTGGTTTGTAACCTCGCCTGTGCAACCGCGCCTTATTAGTTCCAGTCTCTCCGCGTATTTTTTATCACAATTTTTTTTTTCTCACCCGACCGACCGACCCAATTTTTGAAAACCCCACCGATGAGAAACGGGGAAAAAAATAGGGATGGCCTTATAGTACTGATGACAGGGTTTGGAAGCGATGGGTGAGCGGTAAATATTATAGTGAACAAAATATTATAGGCAACGAAACTCCGCTTGGTCGACTCGAAAAGAATTGAGCAATTTCCTAAAATCATTTTGAGGGCTTCGGCATTTAACAGGTCTCTCTCTGGTTTCGAAGGGCTTTCACCCCGTGATTTCGCCGAGATGATCGATCAAAGTTTATGACTCGCACAAAATTTGACAACAGAGCCGCCGTGATAATAATTTCCCATTGAAACGATCGAGCTGTAATTCGTTCACTGTTCTCTCTTGAACTGGTTCTCTGCTACTGCCTGCAACGAGATTGCCTGCTAGGAGATCTCTTTCTCTCTCTCTGTCTGCAAGTAAAAATAAAACCGAGGACCAGAGAAACCTCTCGCTTTCATAAATATTAGTATTACCCGGAGAGAGTGTTCTCTGTTTATAGCAGCGACGGGTGAGCGGTAAATGTTATAGTACAGCCAAGTACTGCTGTATAACACTTTGTTGGCTTCACATTCAACTTGTAAGGTACTGTTAGTTTCATCAAGGTCATCCATGTTCAAATCAAAATTATCATGTCAACATAAAGAATATGCTTAGTTCGTGAGCTTCCCGCCGTGAATAAGGGTCAAAGTCCCGGATATAAACAATAACAAAAGCACGCTAAGCACTGTGGGTGAGACGGCCCCTTTAAACTGGATTCTGCGAAGCTTTTTTTTCGTAAAGAAAATTCGCGTTTTAAAATCATCGGGGCGAAAACTTGGCCTTGAATTATTGAAGATTTAATACTGTTTGGAAAGTGGATTCTCTTGCAAATGAATAAAATTAATTAGAAGGAAAGAAAAGATTCCCTCATGCGTGACGATTGTTTGAGCATGAATATTTCAAAGTCATAGCCGATTTCCAATGTTGTGATTAACATTTATTACGGTCTTTGGCATTGTATCTGCGGTATATGGGTGTTTATTTCGGAGTTCGCTATCCACTGGTCTGATATCTGGATGTCTGTCAGGCTTCCACAAAACGTTTGAGCGAAACCCTACATATGTTTACATTGTGCTTTTGTAGCGTTCATCTTCGTGATATGTAGCTGAACAACATGTGCTTTCAATGCTCTGCAAGCCTATGATGCTCTTGCTCCTATTATAAGGCGACATAGTTGGCGTCAGAACGGACTTATAAACCCTCTAGGAACAACTATTATAACGCTGCAACCGAGACGTGTCTATGACAAAACTAGTTCGCATTTTTATCGCGGTTTGCAAAGTGATCATTCATATACATTTGGTTCGACAACCAAGATTCAATTAGATACAAGTATAAAGCGTTTGTATACATGATTTTCAATGAACGAAGTATGAGATTCGTATGATATTTAGCTTAAAGGGTAAAATTCATTAATATTACAATGTTATAAGAGATGACCGGTACGGCATCGCGGGTTCCAATAATATTAACAACAACAATAAGGCCTCACCTCATTCACACATATGATATCAATTCTCCTAAACATAGGCACAAAAATAACGGCGACTGTGACGCAGATGATGAAGTAAGAGATGATCAGAACATAGTACTGTGCTCCGTATGTGTAGATCTCAGACGGGACACCCAGTAAAGTGATGGCCGACAGGTAGGACACAAGTAGAGAGATAGCCACCGGCCATACACGCATCTTGCGATCAGCCAGTAGGTACTCCTTGGTTGTCTTCTGCTTGCCTCCTGGTCCACAGCCGTACCAAATACCGATAGCTGCCGAGATCAGCAGCATTACAGAGAACACAACATAGTCGACAATGCTGAAGAGCTGAGTCATCGTATTTTGTGCAGGATGAAGCTAGGAGTTCCTTCCGCACATTAACAAGTGCTCCAGGATGTACCGCGCCTGCCGTTACCGCCTCGTGGTCGATAAGCAAACCGAGATTTTAATTGCAAATTGAGGTCGTGACCCCAGCTGTCCGAGCTGTTGTTGTCAAGTTTGAAATGTTTTCTCGACAATATTGAGATCAGTTAGCTATGATATAGCGATACTTACTGTGACGTCACACAGGCCAGTCACGCCACATTTGTTGCTTTCTGTGGTTGGCAGAAACGAAGCGTGAACCCAGTCAGATGCTTATAAAATATCACAGGTCGGTGCTTATTCATCGCCAAATTACTTTCTTGTCCTTCCAAAATGCAAGCAAGCCCTTTCATCGAAGCTGATATGCTCTTAACTTATAAGTCTTATAAAGGAATTAAGATTTGGAATCAGAATTGAGACATTAGATGTATTTTGTGAGGCCTAAATCGCTAGTTCCCATACAAGTCATACAAACACGCAGGTTTTTTTGCCAACCACATTATATATGCAAATATATAAATGACGTCAGTGTTTACAAACAGTAAGTATCGCTATAACTATACGGCTACACAACTATCTCTTGAACTCTGGGGAGCCAGGTAAATAATCAACAGAAATCAGCCATGCAGAAACTGGATAGACTTATGGCGCGAATATCTGACTAACCTATGAACCAAGCGACATACGCACTGCTAATAATCAATGCATTCACTGCGTGTACTTGTTTTTATGTGATTTAATTCGTCGGTACGTAAAGTATGATCAGCACGATGTAACAACGGTTCTTAGTTCTACAGTAAGCGTTGCGTGACGACTGGCTGCAAAGCATCTGCTGCTGCGAAGGAGCATGGATCATAAAGGAGTCAATGTTTTTCGTTCTCATCACGCGATCGTGCGGCGGCTATGCTGCCTGGCAACGAAAGGCTCGTGTACACAGGCGATTTTTGTCGCGATCGCGCTGCAACTTCAAATTGCGCGTGATTTTCAGTGCGGTTTGCCGAGGTTTCGAACATGTTCGAAACTTGATGCAATTTGGCGACGATTTTTCAGAAAAGTGTACCAAAAATTACGTATCAGCATTCAAACATGAAAAAATGCGTAAAATCAAGCATAGAATGTTCTAAAAACCGCATCTGCTCGTACAAAGAAGAGGATACTCTAACTGAGCTTTGGCCGAGGTACGAAAAAAATTAAAGCATCGAAATAATTGAAACATTGGCATGACGACAGCCGACCGCCGCCATCTTCGTTTACAAGATGTGTGCGCTTGTTCTGTACGCCAAACCGCTAACCAAATTTATCACGTTTCATAGAAATTGCAGCGAAATAGCGCTGAAATGGCGCCCAAATCGCACTGAAATTGCGGCTGGTTTACACGCGCGATTTGAAGTTGCAGCGCGAGCGCGACAAAAATTGAGTGAAAATCGCGACAAAAATTGCATCAAAAATCGCCAGTGTAAAACGGGCCTTTTTTAGATAGAAGGCAAAAAATGACGAGTGTGTTTAAACAAATTTCACACCCGTGAAAAGGTTTTTAAATAATTGCACAGTATTGTTTCCGAGAATAAAACTTTGTGCTCGTTTGATCCTCAATCAACATGTGTCGTAATGTGTCGTAGTCTATAATTTGTATATCGCAGTATTCAGTTGAACAAAAATAATATCAGAGCGATATTAAGGTTTCAACGAGTGAAGCTGAACCCTTGTCGGATTGTATGGAATGTTTCTAGATGTCGAACGATGCTAGAAGTCATTCGTGTAATATATCTTCCTAGCACTGTATTTATTTAGTACTCGGTGACAAAATAATTATATTTATTTCTAGGTTTCGAAACTGAATTATGCTTGAAACATGTGTGAAGTGTATCTGAAAATAGATCGTTCAAGCGTTTTGAAAGTAGTGGCACAGCATTAAGGAATATTGCGGCAGCTAATATGACGGAGATGGAAAAAGTACTAATCTTAGCATCTTGCATTTGCCTTTTGCCTATATTTTAGTTTGCCTTTTGCCTATATTATAGTTTTATTTGGAGGCTCGCTCATTTTATGGGTGTTTTTCACCTGTTTATAGTCTCTCCTCAACAGCAGTCTTTGTCATTTACGTCTGCTACATGGTTTGTTGTTTGTATATACTGTTGAAAGCCTAATAAATAAATAAAATAATAAAAATTAAAACACATATATATAGCACGAAATTTTGCTGGATGTTCTGCCACCCGCACCAGCGCGCAGAACACGTGAGGTTTTCGTTCGGTGAACCGACATGCCTGAAACCCAGCAATTCACCAAAACTCCAGAAGCCATGGCTACTGCCAAGTCTTCCTCGCTGGTTAGCTCAGTTGGTAAAGCACGGTCTGGCGGGAGGTCAGGGGTTCGAATCCCGGCCGCGTACTTGGGCAGGGACGTATAAGCCGTTGGCCTTGTCTCCTTCCTCTTCTAATGTATACGAGAGGGACGTGAACGAACCTGTTGTATTACTTCGAGAAAGAGTAGGGGATTGTCTCCCGACACAATAGCCTGGTATTCTGAGGTATTAACAATCACTCATGATTGTAGACTGCACGGCAGCACATTGCGCCACAATAGCAGTCCGTATCACAAAAATAACATTATAAAATAACCCACAGAACTGATACGCGCTCTGATTGGTTGAAAGCCGTGTTTCTATAACTCTATAGAAACATGGCAAATTATGCCGGCATCGTGGCCTTGAACTCAATTTGAAACTCGGCGAAATAATTCCTACACTTTTCTAAAAACATTGAGCACTAAATTCAATTCGACGAAGAACCAGCTACAGTATTGTAAGAAACGACAATGTGTTGTTAGTTTAGGAACAAGCCGATGTTTTATTGAACTCAAAACAATATCAAAGTACGAATTACAACATTCATTTATGTGGACAAAGTTGAGTTGCTCGCAATTTGTGCGATATTAAACAATCATTTTCGCCAAAACAGTCTATTTTGGCTGACTAAGCTCAATTAAAAACTATTGTTTGGTAGATTTAAGCCGGAGAACTTAAAAAAAAAATCCTGTCTTAAATATTTCTAACATGATCTAGATGCACCACAGGCTTCCCAGACTCAACCTATATTTCCCGCCTTTTGGGTTACCTGTGGTATGTTTCATAAGCGATCTCGGAAGAGTTTAAATAATTGCTCCTTGTGAATTCTCTTTTCCGATTCCTACGAAATAAATCTTCAATAATAAAAGATTGATACTTAATGAAGTTGTGTGAGTGTTTTTTTGGCGATTTGGGGCCTTCTAAAGCAGTTTATTAGGATTCGTAATTTTGACCGTTGGCCGTGGCTCTAAGAAAGTTAACAAGGTAGGCAAGTCGACCTCGCCAAAGCACACACTTACCTCAAAGATCACCCAAAAATCGGCACTTTTCTTCCTCGCTCGCTATTCAGCTTTCGGCACAGGAGGGAATAGTTATCAAGCAACATCTGACCAGAGATTTAGGAAAATCCATCAAATTTATCATCGCCAAACCGCCTCCTCGAGACCCAAAAAGCGCGACCTTGCAATGATCTGTAAGAACCAGAATGACCAAAGCGGTTGGAAATTTTCCCAACCCTACCCAAAACGATGCAAATCGCCTTTTTTCATGGGGGGACCCCCAAGCGAGAAATTATACTTCCGCTCAAGGAACGGAAACAAATATATCGCCAATCAGAGAGACCATTACTAGGCCTTTTAACGAAAAGGCTGGCGGTTACAGACTAATTTTGAATTTGGAACTCGCGAAAATTTCTCACGTGGAACTGTCATAACACTCGGTGAAGACCCCAGCCAACTGTCTTGGTTCTCTGATTGGCGAGTTCCAAATTCGAAATTAGTCTGTAACCGCCAGTTTCGTATAATTTCTCGCTTGGGGGTCCCCCCATGAAAAAAGGCGATTTGCATCGTTTTGGGTAGGGTTGGGAAAATTTTCGACCGCTTTGGTCATTCTGGTTCTTACAGATCATTGCAAGGTCGCGCTTTTTGGGTCTCGAGGAGGCGGTTTGGCGATGATAAATTTGATGGATTTTCCTAAATCTCTGGTCAGATGTTGCTTGATAACTATTAGTCCCTCCTGTGCCGAAAGCTGAATAGCGAGCGAGGAAGAAAAGTGCCGATTTTTGGGTGATCTTTGAGGTAAGTGTGTGCTTTGGCGAGGTCGACTTGCCTACCTTGTTAACTTTCTTAGAGCCACGGCCAACGGTCAAAATTACGAATCCTAATAAACTGCTTTAGAAGGCCCCAAATCGCCAAAAAAACACTCACACAACTTCATTAAGTATCAATCTTTTATTATTGAAGATTTATTTCGTAGGAATCGGAAAAGAGAATTCACAAGGAGCAAATATTTAAACTCTTCCGAGATCGCTTATGAAACATACCACAGGTAACCCAAAAGGCGGGAAATATAGGTTGAGTCTGGGAAGCCTGTGGTCTGATGAAAACAATCTGCCATCCGTATGCGACCGCATGAGGCATGACACACGGCGAATCGACGAAGAACTATTCTAGTCCTTGGAAGACAGAATGTACAAAACAACTGATGACCCGAGGGATGACTTCCATGCTTTGTATCTCTAGATTTTAAAGAGAAATCCAAAATATCCTCCTTTCTTGCAACACGTCTTGATCTCCTGCAAACTTTGTTTGGTACGAAAACCGGCGCCCGCTTGATCCACGCCGTGAAGTCCATGAGGCATGAGGCAAAATGAACTGTAGGTTGAACATTACGTGCTTCCGTGTATTGTCAGTCCAGTTTTAGCATTAGTCCACAGAGCTTCATTTTCTTCATCATTCTGTTTAATTTTGGGCTCCAATTAAAAGGTTTTTCTTAGCTAGGGAACTGTTTTCAAACTCACTGAATCAGATTGACAAAACTGACTGATTTAGTCATGTGATAAGTTCATGACGTACGACTGCACGAGTTAGGAGAATTTATGTTTTGATGATCATAATAAACGCGCGATTTTCCTTTGTTGTACTTATTTTCTGTGGATTATTTTATAAAGGAAATAGAAAACATTTCCCTTTGTTTCTATAGAGTTATAGAAACACTTGTGGAAGTTTGGAAGAACTCGAAATAGCTGTGGAAACACTCGCCCTTCGGGCTCGTGTTCCCACTGCCATTTCTCGTTCTTCCAAACTCCCACTCGTGTTTCTATAACTCTATAGAAACACGGGAAATATTTTATATTTCTTAATTGTGAAGCGCATTTGGATATATTCATATAGAATTTGCGCTATATAAATGAATACCTTTACCTTTTTTTACCTTCAACAGCTGTCTCCGCCGCTCTCAATTCTGGCCCGGCGGCCTCAGTTGTCACTCCAACATCTTCGGCCTTTATAACTGCCCCTTCCGTTAGTGTTCCCTCTACGTCGCAACAGCTTGAGGTATGTGTTACCAAGCCTAGTATTTCAGTTTTCTAGTACCGGTTATTCTTGGTCTGCACTCGTATTTACTATATTTTATCGTGGTTTGCATTTTTATGAGCGTCCTTTCACACTACTCCACGTGCATATTTCTCGGTCCGTTTGCTGTTTTATTCACGGCTCATTTACATCCACGGTATAGTCCTTGCTCTATTTTTCCTTTCGCGGTCCCGAGTAGTTTTCACGTCGTTCACGTCTTATCCTTTCTCATTTCCCCAGTTTTTAGCGTTTGGTTTCCCTTCATTTCCTATGTCTCCTTTCGTATCCAGTTAGCCAAAGTCCTTTCCTTAGCTTCTACATTTAAATTTTACTTACCTAGGTTTCCATTGTACCGCTTCGCTTCACCCTATTATTACTCAGTGCGCGTCCCGTTCTCGCTATTCTAGGGTTTTAGGTTATCCCTTCCCGTTTACATGTAACTTGGTTTTATATTTTGCAGTGCCATTTCCCCACACGTTAGACTTATCACTCAAGCGCATCGCTTCGGTATCTATTGTTCGCCTAGCTCTATTATCTGCTCGCATGTTAAAATGCCTTAAATGGGATCACCCATATAATATCTGATCCTATGGGGGTTACCCATATATATAATGTGTTATGGGGGTTAAAAAAAAAGGTTGTGGGGATTTCATTTCGTCCCATTTACGACAGCTCTTGATGATCGACGGATGATCTCGAATCCTTAAAGCTGCGACTAAACGCATTGGATGACCGCGGCAAGCCCTCAGTCGAGAGGTTGCTTAACAAGCCAATGCACTCTGCATCAAGTCTCCCGCTGACTTTGACAAGTACCAGGCTTTGGAGCTAGCTCAGTCCTTGGTTCACTGCGCCTTGGAGAGTAAGCATGCGAAGGCCACTTACTATAGTGTCGCTCTCCAGGAAATCAGGAACCGCCTCGATAGGCCCACGGAGCAGTTTAAAGCTTATACGTTTCGGCTCTCTTTTCCGATAAAGATTACGGCAAAGCGCTAGAGTGTTTGGCAAAAGTATATAAATGCCTGGATAAGCCTAGTAGGCGTACGGTACCGCGAGGTCAGAGTAAGGATGGGGTAACCTGCTTCCGGTGTGGTCGTCAGGGGCACTACGCCAACAACTGCGCATAAGGGGTCGATTCAACCCTTACTACAGGAGTAGCCCAAGGCCTTCTGGGACTGGTAGGGGAGCGAGACCTCCACCCGACCTACATGCAGTAGCTTTCTACTGTAGCTCTGATTTGATCGCACTTTGACCTCAGTACATCGTATTTGTGTTTGTATTAGTTCATTTTTCTTTGATATTAATAAAATATCATTCTCTGTTTAGTTGTCAACATTTATAGTTTATTCTGGGTAGCCTGTGGAATGTCAGCCTTGAAAGAGATACTAATCCCTACTCGGATCACCGGGGCTCAAGGCTGTCATCCCTTGGGTTTCCTTTGCCTCCCTACATTTAGATCCCCCCTTTTGTTGTTCACTTTAGATATCTCCAAAACACATTCAATTTCCTGTATGGGAGAAGATTCATAAGTTTGATCCGCTTGCAGTTCCTCCGAACAAGACCCACTGTGTTTCCAAGGACTTTATTCCTATCCAACAAATCCACTGAGGGATGACAGCCTTGAACAGCAACTTCGCGGAAGCTTCTATCAATATTATTGCCTGGAAATGCCCTGCAGACCCCGCCATGTTAGCATTCCGCGACCCTAGACATTTCATCGCAGGCTAGCTTCACCAATGCTACGACAGCTGGATACAGCTCGCTGCATCTGCCAACCACGATACCGCTACTAAGGTGCTAAGCTGGCTAAAGGACGGTGTTCATATTTTCAAGTATTTGAGGTCCCTTCGAGGTTCTTTCAATGGGGAGAATTTTCTTTCGGATATCCCCCCACATATGGTATTCACCAACTGTATGTCCTGCATACCCTTTGCCCCCTTTATTTCGCGCACGATACAAGAGCGTTTGGCTACAGGGGACATCAGTGTATAGGGAAGAGTGGGCGTATATAGCCTTCCCCCTCACTTAGGGAAGAGGTCAAAACAATGGTACTCTGGCGGGACCCAATTTTGATGGAAGGGGGATTGTACCTGGAACCCACCACCTATTTTGGCAAAATTTAGATTTTTGACCACAAATATCTTCTTATTGAAGAAGTAACTATATTTCTAGTTTCTACAGGCAGAGAATAATGAATGTCTGCATTAAAATCAGGTATCCCTATTTTACAACGCGAGAAAATCGCCCTCGAAAAAGGGGTATTACTCGCCACCCACCACCTCCCCTGACAAAATAGGATCCCATTCGAAATCCATTGTTTGACCTCTCCCTTAGTTATGCCATTGACGATCGAGCCTTCGAGACCTAGATTGTGCAACGATGACGTTTCGTCAATTTGTGGACCGATCGTTTTATCCACAACAACTCCTTTCAGTCTGTTACAGATGACAAATCCGGCTATGATACCTGTTTTCTTTGTGTCCACTTCAGTCTAGACTTTGACTGAATAAACGATTACAAATAGAAAAAACATACGAATATCAAGCCAATCAACATCCCTTGCTCACTCTATATCGACGACCACATAGGTCAGTTGTCTGTCCCTCGCGATTCCCTTTCCTCGCTTATGGATGGATATGGAATTAGCTTTGTCGGCCGTATTTCTAGTGTGTTTTACGCTCACATCTCTTACGCTCTGTTCACACGTCTCTTCGTTTCAGCGGTCGCATGCTTTATCTTTCGCCACGCCAATGATCATAACTTCCGGTTTTGCCAAATGTGCGGTTATAAGCGCAAGACATCTCAATCTCTGATCTTAAGACCGAACTCATATCCTTCCTCGGCGCTTTGCCAGTCTAAAACCCTGTTTTCCGCTTCGCCCCAAGACATCTGCAGATTCCTTGTGTGGAAGAATAGACACGGGAAAACTCATGTACATGTTAATAGCTGCCCAAACCTTGGGAAGCATGGTATACACTCATGCCAATGCCCAAACCGGCAATCCTACAACACCATAGACTAGTACGTTGGCAAATTGCGCACAATGTTCAGTCCACGACACAAGACGCCAAGGGCGACTCGGAAATGTCCTTGTCATTGGGAAACCCAGCTTCATCTCATCAGATGAAAGATTACTTTAAGGCGGTAGCATCAGAACCACTACAAGCCAGTAAAACACCGAAGCAGGCACTACCATTATTCCTCCCGAAGTTGCATTCTTTGGCGCGCTACATTAACAAGAAAATGGCGTCTCCCCCCCCACCCCAAGAGCTTTACGTCCTAGCTAGAGATCAAGGGGTTCAGATCTTGGAAACATAAAGACTCCCGAAATTCTGCGCTTCCCAGGGACAAGGGTCTCCTATTCAATCACGTCTGGGAGAAATCGCTTCGAGACGGTTGTGCCAACATGTTTGGAATGCGCCGCCACCACAACCCTCTCGTGTGCCCGGTAGCCGCCATAGAGACCTATTTTGCAGTTTGCCACCATCTCAGCATCGATCTCTCTAAGGGTTATCTGTTCCGACTCCACAACATGACGTCATCGTCAAACCTTCAGCAAGCTCCACCTCCCAGCAACGGCTTAAGGTCTACCTAAAATAAGCCCACATTGACGATGGAGAGACGCTTCACATCCTCAGGCCTGGATGCGCCATCACCTTATGGCCCACATAGGTTGGAGAAACGAGCACACAGCCCTATACTGCATGAAGCTGGCCGAAGTTTTGCGTCAAAGTTCAGCTTCCCGCATACTTAGCCAAGAAATCCAAGGGGTCACCAACTCCTTGGAGCTCTACCAGTATTTCAACGCCTTAAAAACTTCGTCTGCGGCTTCCCTCCTTTCTAAAAAATACGGCCGGCATCGTGACCCTCAGTGTCAGTCAGTGAATAGGGGTGGATTGATCAAGTCACGTGAACTATGTAGCTCAGATCTCTAGCCTATCTTAATCCTGAGTGTGGGATTGAGTGTGGGGTTGGGATATGTTCCAGTCCAGTTCTAAAGAGAGACCGCAAGGTCTCCCACTCTCATTATAGAAGTGCAAATGAGACCGGTCTCGGTCTCGCTAGTAACATGTGCATCCCAGTCACATGTGCATCCCAGTCACTCTCGCAAAGCCAATAGCCCTGTGTTACCATGTTAGCGGCTTCTCATCTAATCTCGTTTGCACAACATGTCCCGGCGGTCCTCCGGCGTTTGACCGCCCTTCCCTCCCTTATACTTTCACTCCCGCCGAGATCGACCGCAAGGTCTCTAACTCTCATTATACCACAGGCAACCCAAGCTCTAATTGTGTGTATTTGTCAGTATAATATAGGGGAACTACTAAACGAAGAAAATCACGAATTTTACTACTATTGATAGGTTAAAATCAACTGAAATAAACGTACCTTTGCTCTATATGTTGTCTTTTGTCGTTTATTAGCGATTTGGGCCTATTTTCCTTTTCGGATCTCCTCTCCCTTTCTTCTATCAATAGTAGTAAAATTCGTGATTTTCCCCGTTTAGTAGTTCCCCTATATTATACTGACAAATACACACAATTAGAGCTTGGGTTGCCTGTGATTATACCGGTCTCACTTGCACTTCAAAAAGGTCTGAAAAGAGTGTACTATTTAACGCCGTCCTGTCATTTACATTCAATTCTCCCGTTTATGCATATGGCATTTGCGATTTTCCAAATTATCTAAATTATCAGTCTGAAATTTTGCGTAACGCGTAAAATATTCAATTTCCAACTTTAAATTCCGTTACATCACCACGTGCACACATACTATACTGTTGTATGCCGTCACCTTTCCCATTGCATATGCGCGTGCAACTCATCTGCATGTGAAGTATTTATTTTCGTAAATTAATTGCCATTACATATATGCACATGCATGTCTTTGTATTTAATTATTGGGAGCTCCGCTCATAGGCTTGCATATATATATAGATAGATAGATAGATAGATAGATAGATAGATAGATATTATTACATTTGGCTTGATATCCGTATATTTTTCTATCTGTAATCGTTTATTCAGTCAAAGTCTAGTCATTAGTATTGGTTTCTTAACAGGATTTAGGGTACTAAAATACTGGACGCTGATAGGCTCAGTGGATGCGACCATTTTCTAGCTAGCCAACCTTGTAATCATATACATAATATATACGCAAGCCGTGTAATATATGTGCGGCTCCCTGTATTAGCGGAGTTGAAGAAAATTAGAGTTTTAAGAGGATTATAAGGATAAGGGAGAAGGAGAATGATAATAAAACTTGCAAAGAAAAAAAGGTGTTTCACCTGGGACTCGTACCCCCACCGTCTACATAGAGAACGTGCAGTGTAGGCAGATTTTTTTTGTTTCTTCTCGCTATAACTATGGCAGTTTGCAAATGAGCGCTCGTCCCTATGCCGTCGCATACCCACGAGTAAAAATGGATAAAGAACCTGAGGAATCAGTGGTGGGTATATCCGCCATACATGTATTCATTTGCAGGAAAAGCAAAACCAATCAACCGAACGTTCTTTTACGTAGAGATACGAGATATAGTAGGTTGCCGTGGTGCACTTTTACCACTTGCGTCAGCAACAATTAACAACAACAAAAACAACAACAACATCTTTATTTGTACCTTAGAAGTTTCACATCGAGTAAATATGACTGAGCAGGACTAATCTAGTCATGTGGCTGGCATGTGTTAGATTTTACAGCGGTTTTATGCCGGAAACGTTTAGCCAAAAGTGTTGATTAATGCATAAAAATAAGCCTTGGACACTTAAGGTTCTGTACCATTTGATGCAAATTACGAACAGGTAGGTATTTTACAATTTGACTTCAGCTCAGCAGCCGCCGACACCCACGTGTCTATTTGGTATTTTCTATTTAGTATTTGTCCGTTTCATTTTAAATTCTCGTTTTCGGATGTCACTATTTAACTTTCGTATGGTTTGGTTCTAACAAAATTGCAAATACAAAATAAAACACGTCAATATTCAAGTCGGTTTCGGGTAGAGATTGTGGAAGTTTTTGCTTTCCAGCTGGGAAGCCATTTAAAGATAAAACTGACTAAAAAGAATACAGCCAAAGCATGTATGTTTTGTCGATTTTTATGAGTGAAGTGGTCGTTGACTTTTACTGGTAAATCTATTTCTGCAAAACAATTAAAAACAATTTTTTAACGATAAACCGCAAAAAACAAAAACATAGAACACATGTACTGTTGTAGCATACATATACAGTAGACTTCCTATGACTCGAACTTCCAGGGAAAATAAGTAGCGGGAGTTCGAGTAAGCCAATGTGGCATCAAATTATAGAACACTGTTTCTGTGTATTTAAACTTCCTATCAGAGCATTATTTTGATCAACAACCAGTTAAATCGTCCAGATTAAGAATTTGTTTTATGCCGTCGTCCAAGACGTTGCCATCTACAGGTCTGCAAAACGCCTGCGCATGCGTGAATTTCACATCATTTTGGTTGAATTTGAACACAGAAAATCACAAGCTTCGATTTTTAAGTCCTTTCATGAACCAGTCCCAAATTAAATTGGCTGGATGACTAAACTAATAAAACTCTTAACCTGCAATTTTCCCCTTAACCCCCGGTCTTTTTTGCAATGTTTTCCCCTTAACCCCCGGTCTATTTAGGAGCATTTAGATAGAGGTGCTCCCGCGATTTTTACCGCTGAATGGGCATGCGCAGCACTTTGCATTACTGTCGTTGCCGTCATGTACCGCGGGCGACAACCACTGATCAGTGGGACCGGAAAGACTGGAGACGAGATTGGATTCGTTGTTGATCTTCAACGTCGATGCATCAGTGTGACCGCTGTGGGCCGAAAGCCACATGACCCGCATGCGCACTGCGATCTTATGTTGGCTATCATGTTCACAGAGGAACAGGAAGCCCTTTCTTCCTTCTAACTCCTATTTTAACAGAGGTTGTCCGGTCAAAAGCAACAAGCATAGGGCCAAGACTGAAACGACGTATTGTTCTTATGGATCATAGCCGCAAACAGGAGCGCAGGGAGATCCTGAAAATTGGGGGGGGGGGGGGATGCACGTATCAGAAGGGGTTTATTGGCACTTTGCAGACATTAATGTTTACATCAGTGTTGAATCCAATAAATAAATAATGACTAAGTAGATGAATACTAAGTCTTGTTGTAGGGTAATGTATATTACATTAATTTATTGTGGAAACATTCATCATCCATATATAATGCATAGATCCCGCATTATAATATAATGCGGGATCTATGCATTATGTATGGCTGATGAATTCTGGGACATTTTCATTGATGAATTCTGTCAATCACTCTAATGGGACTGGGCAGAGGGGGGAAACTGCCCCCCCCCCCTCTCCCTACGCCACGGGGCAAACATAAGCGAATTCACAAACCTCGCTCCGCTGTCTTCATTATGGTAAAACTACACTGACCACATTGACCTTATTCATAAAGGCATCAAAGCGAGGCTAGTTGTCTCAGCTTGTCAAAGAAAGACAATAATCTACAGTCCATGGCGGAAAATAACGTTAATTTACTTATGACGCAAAAGAACGCAAAAGTGCGGTACGACAGAAAGACCTTTTTGGCCGACTCCAATTTTGCGATCTTCAGGACAACTGGCCTCGGTCTGGTGCCATTGTTACCAGACTTCTTACCGCGCGGACATGAGATATGAATAAGATGAATGTGCATCTGAATAAATTCACTACGAGCACTGTCATGCTTTTGATTGGACAACCATTTTTGAAATAGGTTTATGTTCTTAGTTCCGCGAGGGACACTTAGCAAACCGTTCAGAGACATTCTACTAAGATATGCAAATGTAAGATAAGTTATGCAAATGCCCCACCGTGGGCTTCGGAACGAGTGCAAATCTCTTATAAACATTGATGGCAAATTTTCCAGTTTAAAACAGTTCTGTCCAGTCGTCTACGAGGAATAGTATTGTTATAGAAATGTCTCAAACGAAAAAGAGCGGGAAATTAACGACTCACTGACCAGCATAAGTCAAAGCTTGCGGTATGTCGACCGTCACATCACAAATGGGTTTCTACGTCTTTCTCGTAGGCACCCCAATTAATGTTGACTTCCTGTTTGAAAAAGTAAAGAAATTACACAATTACAGGAGTCCATTACCCGGTGCGTCCATCTCCCATACTATATCTTTGAATTGGCGTATTTATACCTTGGGCTATTTATGAAACCAGGTTCAATTGTTTTATAGACAATGTACCTTATGTTTATATTTAATTAATATTTATTTTCCTTGAGTGCGAACACTGAACTACAAGCGATTATCTCTGGCGTTAGTGCTTTTCTTTCGAACAAAGAAAAACATTTATTCTTGGGAAAAATCATTTAGGAAACACATTTATTCGTGTAGAAAAAAGCTAAAAATAGCCCAAGGTGTAAATACGCCAACTCACAGATATAGTACCTATGGACACCCCGAATAATGGCTCCTGACAATTATAAATGTTTCCTGTGCTTTGAATACGTTTTCGTCGATTGAGCTCCACTATATATTGGAACCTGGCTTCCAACTGTTATTTTTATGTAGTCTGGCAGCGGATCTCTGGTGTAGTTTCTGTCAGAGTACTGTTTTATTTTGGATTAATGTGACACGCAGTAACGTAAGGTGATAGCGGATCACAACCATCACCGCGGCCACACAGCGGTCAAACGTCTGCGTATGCGTCAAAAGTCTTGCAACAACAACATATTCCAAAACAAATTCAAAGCGAGCCGGCGGCCGTCACTGATCACACACCCGTTTTCAAACCTTGAGAACTTTTTTGGTAAATTACGAAACAATTTGGTAAACTCACAGTTTGAAGTTTGTTCAATTTCCCGTCGACTGTGAAAATAAAAAGCTTAACTTTCATGTATTTTTCTTAACTTTTGGGGGTAGAAGTTCACTGTAATAGGTTTTAAGGTAAATTTGCGCGGGAAGACTGACCGTAATACGCACGCGCAGACGTTTGACCGCTGTGTGCACCGCGGCAGAACGTTATGCTCCGCTGGCCGATAAGAACGAAGGCTCTGGAGTTCAAATACAACTTTCCGAGGGCTCAACCCTTTCCGAGGGCTCAACCCTTTCACCCCCAAGGGGTTTAACTGAATGTTTGCCATTTTTAGATTGAAGAGAACCCCCCTAAAACAACTGTAGTCATTGCTACCATGAAAATTTCAACTGACCTATTGCCATCGTATATCCAATACAAATAACAACAACTTTATTATAATAATCTCACATATAAGTAGATACATCTGTAATAATAGTAACAACGATAGGAGTATTAGGGTACCCGATACAGTACCATTAATAGTTAATCTAGGTCAGGTACCATTAAATAGGATAATAAATAATGGAGAAAAGCGGGTAGTTAGCAGCCAAGAAAAACACAGCCGGGAAAACAAAAGACAACGAAATACATAATATATACAATACGTACAACGAAATACATAATATATACAATACGTACAACGAAATACATAATATATACAATACGTACAACGAAATACATAATATATACAATACGTACAACGAAATACATAATATATACAATACGTACAACGAAATACATAATATATACAATACGTACAACGAAATACATAATATATACAATACGTACAACGAAATACATAATATATACAATACGTACAACGAAATACATAATATATACAATACGTACAACGAAATACATAATATATACAATACGTACAACGAAATACATAATATATACAATACGTACAACGAAATACATAATATATACAATACGTACAACGAAATACATAATATATACAATACGTACAACGAAATACATAATATATACAATACGTACAACGAAATACATAATATATACAATACGTACAACGAAATACATAATATATACAATACGTACAACGAAATACATAATATATACAATACGTACAACGAAATACATAATATATACAATACGTACAACGAAATACATAATATATACAATACGTACAAATGTACACTGTTCAGTTTCCTATTTTAGTAATTCTCCATGAAATTAATTTGTAACTTGTTTTTAAAGGAGTTTTTGCTGAGGGTTTTGAGGTCTTTAGGGATATTGTTCCAGGTCCTTGCAGCACCTTGCAATTGATATCTTAAATTAAATTTACCATAGTTGGTTTGGGCTTGAGGTAGATCATATGATCACTTTGAAGTCAATCTTGTATTATATTTATGAACATAAGATATAGGAGTAAAATAATTATCAAAGGCAGATGGGAGTTTAAGATTATAATAATCAAACATGAACGTAGCATTATAAAAGTTAACTATGTCCATGAATCTTAATAAATTAAGCTTTATGAATAACAGACTTGAGCGATCATGCATGGATCTCTGAAAATGTAATTATACGTACTGTATTTTTGCATACAATTCGATACAATGCGATACAATTCGACCGTTCATATTGTAACTAGTGTATTTTTTTAATTTTTTTTTATACTGTACGCAATCTATATTGATGTGTACGTACCTCCGGTGCGGGTGAGATCGCCTCAGGCTCCTCTTCGACAATGTCCCACTCAAAGCTATGACCAGGCAAAAATGACAGTAGCCATTTCTTGGTTGGGAACAACAACTTAGGGTCCAGACCCGCAGAGTGTGCGCGGTCAGCTTTGGTTTCTAGTAAGGTTGAAAATAGAACTGAAACTTCAATCTCCTTCGCAGAAGTTTGAAGTTTGATTTATATAGATTCATTCAGACCCATCTTTTGACCCAGTACATAAATGGCGTGCAATTTGAATAACTATTGTTTAGGAATATTTAGTCTCGCATTCATCGGAAGCTTATGCGTGGCAATGCGTGTAGTGGGTCAATATAATGTATGCATCGGGCAGAATCCTATTGTTCTTCGCGGCATGTACTTACTGTTGAAGAATTAATCTAAAGCGGAATAATTATAATCTAACGCATGAACAGTTCGCTTTAACGATACCTGATTGGTTGTTCATTAATCGTTATGGGAATACAAATGTCCCAAGGCTGATAAGGCACCCGTCAATCAATGTCAGAAATAACGTGATGGCGGTAAATATTAACAATAGATGTCCTCTTCAATTGAACCGACTGTTCATTACGCCTGATCTTGAGTTAACGATTTTTGTTAAAGCCAAAAGCGGTTTTCGAAAAGATTTGGCGCGTAGTCAATTGTTTTACTGCTCGCGAAAGTCATAACTGGGCAGTAATTTGACCGAACAATCCTGTTACCATTTCATCGTTTCAGAACTATTTTCTTTTAGAGTAACAGTGCTCTTTGTGTGTTTTTTTAGTTCCACTTTCACTTTCCAACAGGATTTGCTTTGAATTCAACAGGCGATGGCTTCACGCGGCTGCTTAGATCTAAGTCAAGACGACAAGGCAATTTGTTTCGTCCTTTGCTAGTTTGACTACTACGGCAAACGGAAACATGAGTAACATCTCATTTTAAAGCTGAAGAAATTCAAAATCCGTTTGGACATCTGTTTATGACGCGCCAGAGCATTCTACGCTGTTCTGTTAACGGTTTTCATTTTCACTTTTCAAACGCCGGTTCTGAGTGAAAACAACAACTAGATTCTTTCTTTTGGTAGTTGACTTCTATTGCACACAGAAACACGAAAAAGGTCTCATTTTAAAGCTGAAAGTTTACAAAATCCGCTTGAACATTTGTTTATGATACGCTATCGACTTTTATACTGTTCTGTTAGTTTTTCAGGTCAGTCAGTGTTCAAATGCTTTGGTTGGAATTCAAAGCGTCAGTGCCGCTCTCTGTCACACTTAACCGGTTGTGAGTCGGAAGACCACAGCTAGATTCGTTATTTTGGCTGTTGACTTCTAGTGCACACAGAAACACGAAAAAGGTCTCATTTTAAAGCTGAAGGTTTACAAAATCTTGTGGAACATTTGCTTATGATGCGATATCGAGTTTTACGATGTTCTGTTAGTTTTTCAGCGCAGTCATTTTTCCAGCGCAAAAAGACACTTAGCCAATTACAATTACAATCACAAAGGCTTATGTGACTCGTCCATTTCAATGCTTCATTAGCCGGCATGCGCTCTATTGTCTATAAGGGAGGAGCTTAGAAGTCAATTCTGAAAATCCAAATTTGGCAAGCGAATTTGAGTTTCCAATATGTGTTCTAGAAAGTTTGATTTCGATAATACTAACATCCGTCAGAATAAGACGAAAAAGCGGCAACGAGTTACTAAGATATCGAACTAACTTTTGCCGTGGGTACCTAAGAAATTAAGTAATTATTCGAAGAGAAAATCAACCTCAAATTGAACCATTCGTTATTTTCCAGTCTAGCAGCTTAGAAAAATCCCAAATTTGAAGGCAAAACCGATAATGCTTATATTCACGCAAATAACTTAATCTTGGGTGCGAATACTTAATTGATATCTCTTTTACAAAAGCCCATGGGTACCTAACTCTTACGAAGGTTATTTTCTGCGTAAATGAGTGAAATCGTAACCTCACTGAAGCGTTTTGGCCCCTTTTCTCTGTTATTTGCTTCACGTATCATTGCATAGATTTTGAATTTAGCGCTGTTGTTTTTAGAAATGTCCCGGATGTGTCGCGGCATTCTGGGCGATGGATGATTTACAAGATGTATACAATACAAATACAAAAAAAGTTAATAATGAAAGATAACAACGGGATATCCTAATATTTAATGGCCGGTTAATACTACAGACGCATAATGCGTCCACCATGTTAGTGCGCCGACTAGTATAGCGATGTTCACTTCCACGTCATCCATTGTCATTAATGTGCCGACCAGAGATCCACTGGTTTCTGACACAAAGCGGCCTTTTAAAATCGTGGTTGGCACATTAGCATAGCAATTGTAATGTTTATAAACATCGCTATAAAGGCGGAACAAAGTATGAGATGAACTCGATGATAAATCGCGCCATATTTTCGAGAGGAAATGGGTTCTATTTGTTGTTCTTTGGGCAAAGTAAACTTAGTGCGTCTTCTTAGTTCGTCTAGTATAAAAACAGGCACAAGACTCATTATGCGACTGATCGAAATAAGTCGATGGTGCGTCATTTCGGATGCACTACAACAGTTCTTCCAGTCGCATATAATTGCGTCTTGTGCCCGTTTTTATACTAGACGAACTAAGAAGAAGCACTAAGTTTTGTTTGCCCAAATACGTCTAGATGCATCGTGCGTCTGTAGTATACATACGGTCATTAATTAAACCTTCAGGCACAACACTAAAACAACAAGAATTTGTACAAGGTAATTAATATCATTCAATATAATTCCCGTATTGGTGAAGTGTTTTCTTTACCGAATATGACACTGACAATTAATCCAACGACGAATGACACCATTACAGAGAGACCGCTGAACCACAAGTATGAGATGCTGTAGAAATCAGCGATGGCTTCACTAAGAAGGCAACAACATATGGCACATAAAATGTAAATATGTTATTTGTTATAGCAGGCTAAGTATTACAGCTTACATCTGGTGGGGGCCTGCTTTTACTCCTCACACACTCCCCACTACATTAACTGTTTTGGACACACTACACTCAACTCAGATTACGAAGGGAGTTTTAATATTTCGATATATGATTCACTTGTTACGCACAAAGGTTTCAATATGAGGCTTCGGGATAAATTAAATTTATTCTATTATCTGAGAAAAGAATAAATTTAATTTACCCCGGAGCCTCATATTGAAACCTTTGTGCGCGACGAGTGAAGCTATATTCGTGATGCGCCTTTTTCAGGAATAATTATAATAATATTTTTTATAATAATAATTATAATAATAATTAACTTTATTTATCCACGGTAAATGGTTTAACAGGGCTGATTTTCAAACATGCCGTGCATAACTAATTATGCAATCAGGTGGTTCAGTGTAATCGATGGCAAAAAAATGACTTGTATGAGATCGGTAGTGTTATTAGCAAAACCTGCGTTAGTAAATGCTATTTTCCACCTCCAATCAATTGTCGATCTTTCTAAAACAGCGTTTGAAGTTTGTTTGCCATCCAGTAAAGTCATTCCCATGGAATCACGAGCTCGATTCATTCGTCATTTCAATGTCACGGCATGTCGTCCAGTAACCGTGCTGTAGTCAGTGCAGTAGTTTGTCCCACTCATACGAAATCTGCTCTAAGTTACAAGTATTACATAATAGGTATAACTTTACTTGGAAGAAACTGAAGGGAAAGAAAAAAAACTAGCGTATGGAGTATCAACCTCATGAATGTTCCTGACTAGTCCTCTGATATGTCCACTTTATACACCAAAGGAACACTTGTAACGAAATGAAGCAAAGAAAATAACAATGACAAGCTTTTTGATCAGTAATTGATTCAGGAAAACACCAAGCAAACAATACTTCCTAATGATCTACGAATAATAATGATCTACGAAAGCTTCTCGGGGTTGTTCCCTCGAGATTTTTTTGCTTTCTCGGTCAAACACTTGAACTCGTTTTTGATCTATTACTTCACAATTGACTTTCATTTTTCCCTCTGAGGAAATGTCAGCTGCGTCTCTTCCCACGGCGGTTAGCACACCGCCTATCAACTCTTCTTTTTAGGATTTATTCTGTTTTACCAGGCTCAAAGCCCCTCTATGGAGGTCTCCGAGGGCCTACGATTTATCGTCCTTATCCGAGAAGACGTGAAGGTGTAACCATTTGCAGTTCAATCACAAAGGAAGAAACTTCTACTTAGTTATTTTTTTAAAGACCTTGAGTGTTGGTCTGTCCAGGGTTTAAACCCGTGCCCTACCGCACGATAGACCGGAGCTTGTAGTAAACCCAGTTTTATCTCCCCCCGATGCAGACTTACACTAGTTTTTTTTTACAGATACTAGTCACCATTAAAAGAGTTAATACAGTACCACTTCCAGAACTGTATTTTGATTGGACCATTATACTGTAGTTCTATTGTTTTGGTACTGCTCGTTCTAAAGGTTAAGGTGTTTGTATTGTTGGGTAAGCCAATTGCTGGCGTTCACTCAATCCCCAGAGATTCCAATGACAAAGGGCATGGCGGCCATGTTGGTGTACCTAACAAAAGAAGCTAACGAAGAATCTATTGTTAAAGGTACACCAACATGGCGGCTATGACGTCATGTGAAAGCCAGCAATACTGTGACTTGTTTCGAGCGGTACTGTCTGGCTCCCATTTAATGCTTAAACGGTCAGCACTGAACATATAACTTTACTACAAAGGCAGGGATAACATTCCATTAATCGAATAGCCTAACCAAAGTTAACTTAGTACGGATAGATAAAGTTCAGATACACTGTGTTTTACCTGTGTGGTTCCCATTCGTTTTCAATGAGTCCTGAGGTGTTGCTAAGTGTAGAGTTGAACCAGGAGCAGCCCTTTATGGATCTAGTTCCCGTGTACTTATTGGGTGGGTAGAACTGAGCCCCTATGAATACCCATGCTGTTATTATGGCCCCGGTAAAGATACCAGCATATGCTCCCTGTAAGAAAGTAGACATCGATATACTACTCCTGTTTCTTGGATTCTAACGACATTCCTTTCTAAGAATTCGAAAACAAAAGAAATGACCATGAGGTAAAAATGTTAATCGAATAGTTGAAAATTCCACCGCTGATTGCGATGAATACGGAAGCATTAGCTCAGTGTTAACCTCATTCTGAAGTTTAATTTCACAAATACCAGCGAGGAGGTGTAAAACGCGACACTGCAACGACAGTGAATAGTCCTCGTTGGTATTTATTGACGCTGGTATTTATGAATGTTTAACACCAAGATGAGGCTAACACTGAGCAAATGCATCTACAGTCATCGCGTACAGCGGTAATTTCTGAATACGAAACTGGGCTATTGTCATTGAGCTGTTTATTGATTAGAATCAAATGTTCAGATTTATAGCCTTTATTAGAGCTCGTCTCTGTCGTCCCGATAGAAAAGCATTATAGCATCAATACTGAAGGAACTAATTGGAAGACAGAGTTTAAACGCATCGAAATCAAGGAACTGTTATGAAAACATAAAACTTACAACTTCACGAGTTATCAAAACTTTAGACTGTTAATTTGTTAAAACATTACTCTGGTCTGGACGTACCTTTGCATTTGCTCTTCTGATGAACATTCCGAGGAAGAAAATCCCGAGTAGAGGCCCACCACAGATACCAAAGATACTGTATGCCAGCTGTTGTAAAATAGAGTGGACTTATTATAAGTGAATGTGGCGTAAGCGTACCGAGGAGGTGGCGTGGCCGAGCGGTTAACACGGCGGACACGCAATCCAGGGACCCTGAGTTGGATTCCCCGTGCGCTCGACCACGTTTGTAAATAACCAGTCGATTTGCCTGGCCTCGTCGACTGGGATTCTTATTCTGTTTAATTTAACTTATACACGACTCCACAGGCTGTTAACTTTAAACACTAGCGTTTTAAAATAAGTTTGTTTTGTTTTGTAAGAGAGGAGTGACATTAAGGTAAGTTTTCCTTCTCATCCAATGAAATGTTTCGTTTGTTTTGTTCTTCGTAATTTATTTTATATATTCGCAGTGATGCGCATTACCTTTGCGAATTATGATATATAAATAAATAAACAGGATTACCGATTTACACCAAAAGTCTGCTCATTTCGGTTGGAATTGAATGTAAACGGTAAACGTTATTTCGGTTCGTCACATGGAAAACTCCCGAAATCAGATGGAGTCCAAGCGACCGGCCGGGAATTTTGTGTCCCATTTACGTCACGTACTAGTTCCAGGCCTACGCCGAGCTTCTGCGTGGTTACTTAGGCTATTCAACGTCTAGGATGGTTTGTGTACAAATGGAACACGTTCAGTTTCCAAACGGATTTTCCCGATTGGAATATTGCGTTCCTTTTACCGACGAACTCAGACCGACCGGAACACCCATGTAAATGGTCAAAAACTACGGTAAATTAAATACCTGCGGAATGTGTGTTAAATCTACGCACGAGATGCTATCGGAAATGAGGAGCCTTGAGATTTATGGGAGAAATAAACAGATATAATGACATTAAAACAATAAATATACAAACAAACTTGCCTGCAGCACCATTGTACCGACATATTTGACAATAAAGGCTCCTCCAATGACGATTACACCGAAACTAAGAGCTGAAGTGCAAGCATGGGAAATAGTCAGCCATTTTGTAAGGTTGTAGGAAATATATTAAATTCAACTACAGTTACGTTTCTATTTTTATGTAAGATCGTGTAGGTAAGACTTGAAGTACCTTGCGTAATCTGAGGTCAGAGGGTACTAAAAGTCAGGAGTATAAATGTTTGTGTCGTTAGTATATACTGTGCAATCATGTAAAGATAGTTTTTGTCGTTAGTATATACTGCGCAATCATGTAAAGATAGTTTTTGTCGTTAGTATATACTGCGCAATCATGTAAAGATAGTTTTTGTCGTTAGTATATACTGCGCAATCATGTAAAGATAGTTTTTGTCGTTAGTATATACTGCGCAATCATGTAAAGATAGTTTTTGTCGTTAGTACACGGCGCATTTAATCATGTAAAGAGAGTTTTTGTCGAGAGTATATACTGCGCAGATGTGTAAAGAGAATTTGTAATTTGTATGTACTGCACAATCGTGTGCATTATTTTATGGTGTCAACATTGATAATAATAAAAGCAGTAAGTGCACAACCTATATTGTCGAAGTACTTAAGATCTCTATTGACATGTATTCTGACCTTGTGGACTAGCTACGGGTTTATCTCAACCTTTTACACCTGGGACTGAAGTAAGAACAATTTTGACCTCGCATTTTAGATGGTTTCATAAATTCTTCATTACATGGATATTCGTTTTACTTGTTCTGAGTGTAAGGGCAACAAACCATGTTCAGCTCATTCTGTGCAAAGTTGCGCAGCAAGAACTCACCGATAATCTTGCATATCTTTGCTTGATCAGGATCCGAGATGTCTCTCATTCTTTTCTTTACAATATCCTCGAGGACGACCAGAGCCATGGCGTTAAGTGCAGACGAGGCAGTGCTAAAGATATGAATTACGCACATATCGACTTGTGACTGTATTCTCAAGCTACAATAACTTACTAGACTATGGTGAAGTTAGAAGAGAGAGAAAATAGCAACAAGTTTACGTGCAGCGTAGTTGCTCTAAGAGTCAACAACGGTTAACATGCCAAAGCTAGACGCGTTTCTGGTGCAATCTTTCTCAGTTCGAATAACATGATAATGTTGGGAATTCCGGTCCCAGTTATACTATTGCTGGGTTCCACGTGACGTCATCGCGGCCATGTTGGAGGAAGTTTACAAAATATTCCTCGTTTAATAGCATCTTTTGTTAGTTCCTCCAACGTCGCCGCGCCACGGTTTTGTCATTGGAATCTCCTGGGATCGATTTCAACCTAAGAATACTGGTTCAACGTCCAAAGGTACCAAAAGTTGACCGGCAAACACACTCACTGATGCGTGTATCCTCATATTTACAAACCTTAGTGCACCTGCATAAAGGCAGGCTGTAAACATTCCCGGTATGCCCTTCAGGTGACCAAGCTTGTTGATTACAAAATACGGGAGAACCTGGGGAGAATAAAACAGTAAAACAAGATCCAAACTTACAATTAAATTATGTCCAGCTAAACCGCGTAAACTAAGTAAATGACGGTAAGCAAAATTGAAATCGAAGTGGTACCAGAAAGGGATATCCAAAAAGTACATTGAACACCTACATATAAAGCATGATAATCTAATTGAGACTTTAACCATGCATTAACAACGGTCTCTTCACCTGATCGTTGCTGGTGATTCGTCCATCTCTGCTGAGGTCACAATCAGAGTAGACGGCAAAGATGACAAGACCGTCGAGACAGCACAGCGTGACGACGAAGATCAAACCAGGGATGTTAAGCCACACCACACTAAAGAAGGTATGGAAAGACTTGATATAACTACTTTATACACGTATAGATGGGAAATAACACAACTATCAATCAGTACCAATTATGCACAATGAACAGACAATTATTTTCAGCATTGGCAACTCTATATATACTTTCTTGCTGCCTTGGTGTTTGGGACAGACAGAAACCTCTGTACCGCCGTCTGACTGACTGTCCATACAGGCATAGCGGTGAGCGCTCCACCGAGGGTCAAAGTCCAGAACGTGTTGCGCACCTTTGGATCTGGATTGAAACTGAAAAGGACAAAACAGTAAAATAATAACAACAAGAACGTGGCCTGGCTCAGGGTGTAAGACAGCTAGATTAAGAAAGAAAAAAATAACATTAGCAAATGAAAACAGGACGAGGATATGTCCATTATCTTTTAGACGTTTAGATATTTTTGACTTATTAGACTTCAGCTTTATCACAAACGCATTGTACGCATATCAAATTTGAGATGCGAGATGCACTATACGAACGAATAAAATAATATTTGACACAATATGCGTTACTATGTGATTGAAGTTTGAACATTTTCTGTTCCTCGTAGTTGGGAAAATATATTTTAGTAAACATTCCTCAAAACGAAAAGGTTTGGAATCATAGCAGTTATTTAAAACAATCCGTATTTTTTACTTAAAGAACTAAAAAATAGAAAGGTCATGGTAACAAAATTTAGTAGAAGTTAGTATGACGGAAATAGAACGCGAATTGGGTAACGTCATGTCCTAGATGTAACTGTATGAAAGATTTGAATGGCTTAATGCACCACGCAATACGCTACACAACATTTACTTACTCGAAGAACTTGAGTCGTCCAAAGTTTTCATTGATTTTCCACACTTCATCCAATCCACCAACCTCTATACTGCCCACTATTACTACAGTAACGAGACCTGCCACCATAACAACCGACTGAAACACGTCCGTCCAGATAACAGCCTTAAGACCGCCCTGGAATATAACAGACAGTATATATGGCCCACATTTGAAGTAGGAGACTGGAAACAGAATTAAGCACACACTAAAGCGAGGCTCCGGGGAGATTGAAAAGTCAACGAAAACAAACAGAATGAGCATATAACAGGCCGAGTTGTCGATCGTTTACCTTCCTTCACACTGTAGAGACTGCTTGTCATATTGACGAGAAAGAAACTCTTGTACGGCCTCTTATTTAACATGATCTATACAGCTATTTTCAGCTTGTTTTGTGCATGTTGCATGGTACTTGATGCATGGTGTTTGATGCATGGTGCTTGATGCATGAGGCATGGTGCTTGATGCATGGTGCGTGGGGCATGGTGCTTGATGTATGGTGCGTGAGGCATGGTGTTTGATGCATGGTGTATGGGGCATGGTGCTTGATGCATGGTGCGTGGGGTATGGTGCTTGATGCATGGTGCGTGAGACATGATGCATGGTGCGTGGGGCATGGTGCTTGATGCATGGTGCTTGGGGCATGGTGTTTGATGCATGGTGCGTGAAGCATGGTGTTTGATGCATGGTGCGTGGAGCATGGTGCGTGGGACGTGGTGCGTGGGACATGGGACAGGGGGTGTGGTGCGTATTTCTAGTCTCTTGTTGTATGTTGCAATATTAATGCTTTGCACGCCTATGCCTTTACGTTTGAACAATAAACAATAATTCAAAAACTCATGAATAATTAATGAGCATGTTGTCCAATCAGATGAAGCAAATCAGTCACGTGCATGCTCCTTTATACCTGATAAAATCTCATCATTCTAAAAAGCCCGGGGAGGGCTTTGATTTCGGTACCAGGGGAATATGGGGTACAAAGGTATTACAAAAGAATGCAAATTAGGATGAAGACTTTATATCAAGAATACTAATGACCATGAAATTTTATATAAAGTTTCATCCTAATTAAGAATACACTGATAAAGACCTAAAGATAGCAAAAAGTACACGGAACATAAGATAATCAATTTTGCACTAAATTTACTAATATCAGTAGACTACCGAGATACACAGATAATATTTTTAAAATGAAGTTATCCAACTACCATTACTTGTTTACCGAGCCACTGTTTAGTTTAATTATTAAAACCAAACTCAAAGCCGTAAAATAATAAAAACATGCATTAAACTTACATATTTTGTGCCGGAGCCAAAAATTTAGAGTCTGCCGTCATGTCAGTCGCATCGCTTTCCAAGTCTTGAACTTTATCGAAGTAAACTACGACACCAAATCCTTCAAGTGCAGGTTAATCTTGCATTGCGAAACGCCGCTTCAAACAACATAGTATGGTAATTTCTTCATGTCCTTCCCTTGAGATATTCGTAATTGCCGGCGGTGATTACTCGAATATTTTGCATGGCGTTGTGAATACAAAGGTTCAATGGTTCATTAAGTAACCATTCCCTTGAGATGTGCGACTTTCTTTCATTGCATTCTTGAAGCGTTTTTGAAGCCGTTTAAAACACTCACAGCACGTGTTTTATCAAGTCTAAAAATTGATAAAACACTGCTCTTCGTGTTTTAAACAGTACTTAGAGCCGCCATTTTCATACAGTATAAAAATAGGATTTTAACGGTATTGGGCACGCAAAGCATTAATACTGATTAGGATTTTCTGATAACAATATTAGGAACTCACTTTATTTTGTCAGTACGTTTTTAATTTGCTGGACCAGGTCTGCGCAATGCAACATGTACGAGACAACTAACGATAACTCACCAGACTTGTGTAGAATGTACACACTATTCCCGTAGTAAGGATAGAAGCTGTTAGGGGAACCCCAGCAACTATAGGAAAACGAGATAACAAAATAATAAAAATACAGAAAGAAAGTAAGTAAGTAAGTAAAGACTTTATTTCAACACGATAGTTTTAACAGTGGTAATCTGATTTACATGTACAAACGTCATTACAAAGTCCAATCAAAAAATATAACTACAGCGGTAAAAGCGCGAACTGTAATATTTACAAGGCATCAAAGAAGCAGGGAGGTAGACTATTTAGTTTAATATTTTTGAAAATATTTATCGACTTACTATTCCATATAGGTCTTCCGGTAGTTTATTCCATATAACAGCTCTTCTGTAGCCGAATCGCTTTTTATCATAATTAGTTTTTTGGAAGAGGTAGTTTTAATTTAGATGACGAGCCTCTTATATTGTATGGTGTTTGAACTCTTGCAAATTTGTCTATTACATATCCAGGCGCTTGATTATTACATATCTTGAACATCTATATTGCCAAAAGTTTACTGCTTCGGATCGATACTCTATCCCATATCCTATATCATACGTATTAACCAGCATTTTGTGGCGCGCAAATCTAATTTCATAATCGATAACAATTCCCTCTTGCTCTGACGAAGGACTGGTGCTCGATACGTCAGCTGCTACTCGATTCCCACGGCGGTTAATTAGCATACCTTATTCGACTCTTAATTGATTAATTCCAAACGGATGCCTGGTACAAATTATAAATGTTATAATACCGTTATAGAGGGGGACATTGGGGGGCTCTCAATACCGCAACATCGTTTCACCGAACACCGCACGGGTTTGAAAACACAAACAACGCACACCGCAGGATTGAGATCACCGCAATACCGCCATATGGGATTTAATTCACCGAAATACCGCACTAAAAACTGACCCACGGCACAACACCGTAAACCCAAATGTCCCCCTCGTTATAATATCGGTAGATGATATGGTTGTTTTAATTGATAGTAGATAAGTTTCTAAAGTCTTCTTGAGCAGGATAAAATGCCTTCAGCTATTCATAAGCATACATGACTGAGCGGTTTTCGATTAAGTATCGAAAGTAATGAGGTACACGATTGCTTTCGTATTTGATTGGTTAGTTATCCATGTTTGCGTTTACTTTGCCTCGTGATTGGTTCAAGTAAAACCAATCACGAATTACTTCAGTTTGTGATTGGTTCATTGCGTTTTTACTTGCTCCCGTGATTGGCTCTGTTTTTTTCGGAAACCGCTCTAGTGTAAGGTCAAAATAGAGTGCAGCACAACATTTCATTACATAATTCAAATTTTATTGTTTTTACTTCTGATCGATCAGTGAAATAAATTAAAAAAAGTGTCACGGTGCGTCTCGATATATAAAGGTACGATTCTAGTACGGCATGTACAGCATGTTACGTATTAGAGCGGATTTCATACGAGTGGGACAAACTACGGCAGTGACTACGGTACGGTTACTTTACGGCATGCCGTGACATTGAAATGGCTTATAGAAGATTTCGTATGAGTAGGCAAGTTACGGCAATGATGTACGGCACGGTTACTCTACAACATTCCGTGACGTTGAAATGGTTTCCCATTGTTTTTGTCCTGCTGATCCAATCAAATTACAGAGTTAAGTACAGTAAATTATAGTACGGTTACGGCAAGGCTACAGACATGCCGTAGATTTGTTTCACTCATACGAAACTCCGTTCTAATTCAAAATCGTCTTCAATGTGTTCGTAGGTAAAGTTAGTAACTTACCGGCCTCTAAAGCAAGAGAAGGAGCATATAGGACAACAAACAGGTAGAGTGTCTGTAGGGAGGACAATAATGGCAATACTAAACAAATATTGAATATGCAAAAGGTTTTCTTTTTGTAAGATGCATATCAGTACAAGCGTATCTATTTCTCAATATTACTTTATTAGCGCGTCCAATCTGTATAAAGTAAAAGTAAAGCATTAACTTTATTTAACGTCGGTCAGTAACTCGTGACAGTCTGGTGAGACTGATAAACCTGAGGCCGAAGTGGGATCTACGATTTTACGCTCTTATCCGAGAAGACGTGAAGGTCTAACCATCTGTAGTTCGAGTACGAGACTGTTTCACAAAGACAGCACCTTCTCAGTTATTTTAAGACCGGCCTGAATTATATTGGTTCGTCCGGGATTTGAACCCGCGACCTCCCGCACGACAGACCGGAGCTCAACCACCAAGCTAACCGGGAGGGACTGTAGCTTGACCACCAAGCTAACCGGGTGGCATATAGCCTCCTAAACAGCCGTGTCTAGTGTTCAGTGGGAGGCGGAGGGAAGGGGGGAGACTGAACACTGGACACGGCTGCTTAGAAGGCTAGGAGGCAAAACGCTCCGCTCCGCTGCCGAAAGAACGAAGGCTCTGGTTTCAAATACAAGTTTCCGAGGTCTTAAACTCTTTTGGTAAATAATTTTATAACTTAGTAAACTCACAGTGAATTACAAATTAAGAAAACTTCCACCTGTTAAAGTCTTAGGCTTATCTTTTAAGTAGTTTTCTTATTTTTCGCGAAACATTTCACGTAAATAGCATACATACTAAAAATTAGAAACAGGAGTGATTGCCTCTGTTTTCTTTCAGTTTCGGCGGAAAACTGGGGAGATCAGACGCGTGCGGTTCATCAACAGCGCATGCGCTTGACGTTTTGCCGCGGTGTGGCTGGGAGCACACCGCGGCAAAACGTCATGTGCATGCGTATTTGCTATATCTTGTCGGTGCGCGGCCGCCCCCAGTTTCCCGCGAAAACTGAAAAGAAACAACAGGCACATGCCGTGATTTTAACGTTTCTGCTTAAAAGTATTCATTTGTGAACTGTTTTGTCAAAAACTAAGAAAACTACTTAAAAGCTAAGCCTAAGACTTTAACAGGTTGAAGTTTTCTAATTTGTAATTCATTGTGAGTTTACTAAGTTATAAAATGATTTACTAAAAAAGTTGAAACCCTCGGTAATTTGTATTTGATAGCGGAGCCTTCGTTCTTTTGGCCAGCGGAGCATACCGTTTTGCCGCGGTGTGGGCTGGGAGGCGGTTTGTATAGTCTCGTACCCAGGCTCTTATGTTTTAGGTTTAAAAGTGCGGATCACGTGCTCCAAGTTCATAGGATCAGCGAAAATTATTAACAATAGTATGGATCGGGAATTCTCTTGAAACTCTCATTGCGGCTTTTGTCTATTCTGAACCAGACTTCAACTCAGGAGTTAGTTTTGGTAAGTCGCATAACTTGGATGATCACTCCTCTGTTTGTAATACTTACGTATTCCAGGATAAAGAACACACATCCCACCATCCTGACTCCCGGCGAGAATCGACGCTCAAGGTACTGAAAACAGAGGAAATACAATCGATCAAGAGTACGTTCTACCAGGAGCCCATTGGTAATGACTCTGACAGATTTCAAGATCGTCACAAGAACAGAAAATGCAGATCATTCTACACCGACGGCTATCAGCTCATGTTTGTATTGTTAAAGTTGTTTATTTATTTTTATTTCTTGCTGTTTCGACTTTATAGTGAGTGCATGATAAAACCTAAGGAAATAAATTATGGGAGAATCTTACAAACGCGCGTCGTGACCTCATCGTGCGTACTTAATTCGCTTCAGATACATGCCCACGGGGGGGGGGGGGGGGGGGGGACGGAGGGGGGAAGGGGGGGGGGGGGAAGTAGTTGTATGATCAATAAATGGATATATTTACGAAATGCGTTCCATGCCTCAATGCAAAATGAATTTCAGATAAACTTACATAGAAAGTGCTTCGAGAAAAGTCGGCTAAAATATTGTTAAGCCCCAACAATAGGACAGCAGCTACAGTTGCAAAATTCATATGCGATTGCTTTATGTATAGAGACAATGGCTTCAAAGAACTCTGATCTATTCTGCCGCGACCTTTATAATTCTGAAAGCCCCCAGACACTTGTAGCCCAGTGAAGTGCACATTTATTGAGTTAATGTCTATGTACAGATGTATACGACTCTAAATAAATCTATATATCTAGGTACGTAAGGTCAAGTGGTCCAGAACAGGACCCGCTTCATCGCTGGTCAAAAGAGAGAGGTCAATTTTGTTTCTGTTAACCAACGGTCGAGGAGAGGTTCAAGTAAAAATGGGGTCCAAATATTATAAAAATGTATCAGTGGTGTATTAACAAGTCATTTGCATAATACACACTATGCGGAATAGATATTATAGCCCAGTCAGTCCCAAAGGCCTGACAGAGTCTCGATTGTTTTTACGGACTTAACTCGGTTCTCCTCCGCTGCGAAGCACATGCTGTAATTAAAGGAATTTCATGCTCCAAGTCCCAGCACTGTTTCGTCTGGTCTTTCTGTCAACCGTACCCCGTCGTGCATAACATTATTATAAATTACGTGGGTTTTTACACGTACAAGAAAAATACGAAACCTAGCGTACGCCTTAGCTTAATAATGCCCCGGGTAAGAGATATCCAGGCGCTAAGCCATTTAGCGATTTATAGACCATAGTAGTAGTTAGAATTTTCCGTTGATTGTCTAGTTTTCTCCAGCCAAGTTTTTTTAATAGATCATCAGCATTGGCGTCGTAATGAGGAAAAAGTCAAAATTCGTACAGCACGATTTTGTAGCTTTTGAAGTTTAGTGGCAAGAGTTTTATTGCAATTTCCCCAAACGACACTACAGTAGTCGAAATGGGGCTGCACTAGAGCATTATAGATACACAAGAGTGTTTCAAAAGGTACAAAAGGTCTCGTGCGTTTAAATTTCAGGGCGCCAATGCCAGAGGCAATTTTCTTTGACAGTTTGTCTATGTACCCCGGAGGGGGGAGGACGGATATATATGTACACGGTCGGATATATACCCCGGCCGGTATACCGCGTACCGGGATTGCATGCAAAATACGGAACATTTCAAGTCGGGACGTGTCATTGGGTAAACAAATCAGCAGATGAAGTACATAGATAAGTACTGAAGTACGAATTAGCGGCGTCACGATGTATGGGAACCTCAGTGCTTGCATGTGGGCAGGCGATCAAAATGCGGCAACAGAATGTCTTTTTTTGACATAGTAGCTAAAAAAAAACTGAACCCGAACTGCCTAAAAAATACTGAACCCCGACCCTGACTGCACCCAAATTATACTCAAATCCTGACCCTGATCTGACCAAATCAGGTCAAAACCCTGACCCCTACCTGCCCAAACCGAGCTCAAAACCCTGACCCACCCCCGCGGCACATACATAATACGTCACAAACAGGAGTACCCCTCCCCCCGGGCTATGTACACATTCCAAGATAGGTGTTCTTCAATATGCACTCCAAGACATTTTGTGGATGTAACCCGATTAACAGAGGCGCCATCAGTCAAAAGAGAGGGAGCTCTGTCAAACGTATGTAACCTTTGCTTTGACCCTATTAACATGTACTCAGTCTTGGACTTATCAAGGGTGAGCTTATTTGCAATGAGCCATTCACTAACCCTCACAAGATCTTAGTTCAACTCATGGTCTATGTGATTGCTGGCAAAAGTTAAGTGCGTGTCATCGGCGTACATCCGAGGTTGAGAATGAGAGAGACAATTTGGCAAATCGTTTATATAAAGTATAAAGAGGAGAGGACCTAGGATAGTTCACTGGGGAATGCCACAGGTTAGGGTTGGGTGTCTGAGAGAGAACCATTTACGAAGCATCTTTGTTTGCGACTATCCAAATATGATTTGAACCAGTTAAGTGAGGCGCTTCCAACACCATAAACATTTAATTTAGATAAAAAATGGCATGGTCAACAGTGTCGAAAGCAAGGAATACCACTTCATTAACATTGCAGTCGTATTTTTTAGGGTTTGAAATCGGCGATCCGGTATTTTTTAGGGGTTGGTCAAGCGAAATCCATTTTAGGGTGATTTTTAGACCATGAGGCATATTTTAGGGTGGGGAAACTTTCACGGTTTGGTATTTTTTTTACGGTATTTTTCGAGGTTTTCTGATGGTCACCCCTACCCTTTTTACCTTGAAGAACCCTCCCCCCCCCCCACTCCGTGTTTTTTTCACGTAGACATAGACATAAGTTTATGTCTATCCTATACAGGACATTGGTTACGCTAATAATAATATAATATAACAGCAATGATAGAACTGCAATAAGACTATTTAAGTGTACTTCTTACTACTTTACGGCGTTCTTTCCTTAAAACACTCATAGACGTATTTAGCCACAGTGTTTTGAATTTCATGTGGCGGATTGATAAGGAGGAGGAATATCTCATTTTCCGTTAGATGGTTTATTTTCTTATTTAACTGCCTAAGCCTTAGTTTAATAAATGACCCAGGTAAAGCATTTCATGCTCCAAGACCCGGCAGAACTGTTTCGTCTGGTCTTTCTGTCTACCTTCCATCCCAGGCCACGAGCCTCATTATTTATTTATTTATTTCTTGATATAAATTCTTATAATATTTAGAGTAATTCTGCGGAAAAACGTTTTGTTTTTGCTTGAATCCTTGATTGGCTACAACCTGTTGAGGTTTGCGAAAACCGACCGCCAGGTTCTTTTCACGACCGAGCCACAGTACACTAATTAGAAGCATGGCTCAGTGCATCGTGCATGGTGTGTGACGTAAAATCAGGAATCCATAACAATAAAAACTACAACATAATACGTCACTCGACCAATAATAATAATAACAACACCAACACCAACACCAACACTATCAATAATAATAATAATAATGGTTTATTCAACAGTATATCCATTACACTGGCTGTTGAAGAAGCTAAGACTAAATATAATTAAGATACCAACTATTTTGAGATATATACAATGCAATAATATATATAAGGAATTATATCGATTTAATTTTCTTTCCGCGTCCTCAATTTTCATCTAGACATTGAAAATAAATAAAACTAAAATGGGGCTAGGGGCGTTTTAATGGGTTAGGTGCACTTTAATGGGTTAGGTGCACTTTAATGGGTTAGGTGCACTTTAAGGGCTTTAAGAAGTTACGGGGGCTAGCGCTTTTTGCACGTAGAAGAAAAACATGGCGTAAACCTTGGCACGCTAAATGTCCCCATCAAGTTTGCCTTTGTGGTAATATTGTCATGTTCTCAGTCCTGCTACTAAGTAGCCTCCTTTACAGGCGTTCATTAGGACCGACACTAAGAACGCCTACAAAGGAGGCTAGCTACTAAGTAGTCCATTCCAAACTTTTTCATTACAGCATTACCCAAGACAATGCGGATGATACGTACTCGACTTGCCACACGTCGACTACTTTGAAAACTACTTAGTTTTCGGCGAAGACAGACCTAATTCGCTCCACCAATGTTGTTCCAATACAGGTCACCTGACTAAACCTTCAATACATCTTTAGAACTCGAAATCCTTTAAATCCTTTGTTGAACAGCATTGCGGAGGGAAGTCAATAAAATAGTATCGAAAGAATTCAACATTGTATCCCTACGCTTTAAAGTGCCTATACCTCTTTTGCAATTTTTATTGCTTACGAACCTCCGAAGAGTTTTGAGTACTTCTGTGAAGAACGTTTTGGTTTTGAGTGAATACTCTATGTTCTACGTTTGTTTGAAATCGTGTAAATGTGACCTTTCCTGATCTATGACCGCGTAAGCAAAAGCCTGGG
This sequence comes from Actinernus sp. WN-2022, assembly GCA_030867875.1. Lineage (NCBI taxonomy): Eukaryota > Metazoa > Cnidaria > Anthozoa > Actiniaria > Actinernidae > Actinernus > Actinernus sp. WN-2022. The sequence continues at coordinate 27,582,915 of JAOWCC010000577.1, forward strand.
TCGATACCTGTATTTACGTCATCTTGACATCATATAATTAATTCGGCTTTGCAATCATTTCAATAATTACTTAACATGTTGACTAAAATGACTTTTTTCTTTACTAACAACTCACAAACTGTGTATATTTTCTATGCATCGATGTTGTTGTTATAGAAAGGCGCCACGGAGAATAATGCATTAATGAGGTGACGTACATACAGGTTTCGACCCAGGCTTTTACTTACGCGGTCATGGGTCAGGAAAGGTCACAAAAGGTCACATTTACACGATTTCAAAGAAGCGTAGAACATAAAGTATTCACTGTAAACCAAAACTTTCTTCACAGAAGTACTCAAAACTTTTCGGAGGTTCATAAGCTATCAAAATTGCAAAAAGGGTTATAGGCACTTTAAGCTTTGATGTGTCTAAAGAGGCGTCTCGAAACGCCACCAACGTCACACAAGGGCATCGGGCCAAAAAAAGTTACGAATTTTAGTCCGAAAAGCAAAAGAAAGTCCGAATTGGGTTCGTAATCAGCCATTTATTACCGTGTTGACGTTCAAAACATGGACAGTGTGGAGACTGAAAAGAAATTAAATTATCGCTGGGGCGAAACGAGCAACAACAAATATGTTAATGTTGCAGTAGGAAGGCTCCTCCCCTTTCCTGGTCTACAATGTTCTCTTTGTTTTGAATGCGCGACCCACTGCCGATAATCCATGACGCTTGAACTTTCCAGACGTGATGTGCACGCTTCACGCTAAATTATTAGTTTCTACGAATCTTTGTAAGTACGTATTATTTTGAAAAAAGCACGTATTATCGTATTGCCTGTGAACATACAGGCTCATGGAGTGCTTCCTATTAAGATAAGAGACCACTTGATCCTATATATAGGCAAATCAAACAACGATTAGTTGTCGTCCCTCCAGACTCGAAAGGCTCAATAATAAACCAGAAAAGGTTGGACTGAGAACAAGACTGTGATTCAATAAAAACAGGAAATTTTGTACTGCTTTATCAAGTGGAATTGATAGAGTGAATCTGACTACTGACTGCTTTTAATAGCGCTCCTCACGATGCAACATCCTAAAAATACCTAGTTTTGCGCGGTTACCGCTAAATATTCGGTCCTCGAATAAGCCGGTCGATGATAGCAAATTTTCTCACCTAACAATTGATCTGTGTTCATTTTAATTACGAGCGTAATTTTGAAACTCCAAAGGCCTATGACTATGCATTCACTCCGGTATGGTATTTTTAGGGTATAGGGAGTACCCGGCTTTAGTACAATAACTGTAAGTTCTACGTGCTTCTTTTCTTGTGAAATATCGCGTGTCTTTCGTTCGCGCTCTTTTCATTTCTTTCCTCAGTGCGTTGTTGAAATGTGATGCTTTATTGAATTATATTTCTAAATGCCATTCAAGTAAATATAAAATGTAAACAATAACTTAATTTAAAATCGTTTTAGATTTAGAACAGAGTTAAGCATTTCTAAGAGTTTGCAATACCAAAGTCACACGCTGAAGGTTTCAGAAAGTTAGGATCATGATATATTGTGCATGTAGCTACAACACTGCCCTGACCTCGCTAATACCTATTCCATCACGAAAGGTGTAAATTTCCATCTATAGGATTGTTACGTTCCGCTCTTGAAAATTAGTCGAGGTGTCGGATACTCACGTTGTATATGTAAAACATTGAACGTTTTGTTTTTGAAATAAAACTGAGGCTTTGCTTACTCTTGGAAAACAAATAACATGTTGAACTAGTATGCGAGATGTTCTCAGAAGAGGAAAGTACCTGTGTAATCTCACCTCATTCGCACAAATAATGTTGATCCTCCTAAACATAGGTACGAATATGATGGCCACAAAACAGCAGATGATGAAGTAGGAGATGATCAGAACATAGTACTGTGCTCCGTATGTGTAGATCTCAGACGGGACACCCAGTAAAGTGATGGCCGACAGGTAGGACACAAGTAGAGAGATAGCCACCGGCCATACACGCATATTGCGATCAGCCAGTAGGTACTCCTTGGTTGTCTTCTGCTTGCCTCCCGGTCCACAGCCGTACCAAATACCGATAGCTGCCGAGATCAGCAGCATTACAGAGAACACAACATAGTCGACAATGCTGAAGCGTTCATTTGCCATCATGCAGTCTGCTTAGGAGCTCAGGCTTGCTGAGTTGTTTCTTTAGCGAGGCTAAGAGCTATTATAGCATGGATATTTATGCTGACTGCTCTTTGCAGTGTAACCGAGCTATCATATCTGGTTTCAAATCAATCTCGGGTGGATGCCGTTCAATAGCAAAATGACGTCGCGACTTTGGAATGTGGAATGTCAAACATAAAGTGAAGTGAAGGTCAACTTAATTATAACTCAGGTCGATCGTTTCTCATCGGCCAGCCGGAAAAGCAATAAGACGTCATTCATTTGCATCACTGCATTTTGCCTTGGTGTTTGGCTGAAACGTGGTGGCATATATATAATGTCGTTTCGATTGTGATTATTTTTAATAAGCCTTATTACGCGATTTTGAAGTAGTTTGTAGTGTTTCATGTCAATCGCCTAAAGACTGCCTGATCAAGCTTGTGCGCCATGATCACGTGTTTTTTTTTATAGCCATCACCGTCCCCCCATGTCAGATAAAAACCTTGCACCATTAAAAAATCACGCACGGTATAAAAGCCTTGTACCTATAAAAAAACCTAGCCTGAGGAAATCGTACGCCTGTCTCTACTTGCAGAAGGACCGGCTGGGGTCATTTCCTCAAGCTATAGAAAGCCATGCACGTGCGTGGTTTTCATACGTGCATGACCTTTTTATACTTGCATGTTTTTCGCGTGAATGTTTTACTAGCTAGTATTTGTACGTGTGTGAATTGTTTATGCATGTATTACTTTGTGTGTGTCAGTCTAGTTAATACATGTGCTTGGCTTACACAGAATCGTGGTTTTGTATTTGATATGGGATTGCATGGTTTTTGCATGTTTTTTGTTTTTTTTTGTTTTTTTTTTGGGTGGGGGGGGGGGGGGGGGGGCGTTACTCCCTATAATGGAGTATACGGGGAGGCTCCGCCCGAAAGGGGTACCTTTTCAGGCTGAATGTATATAAAAGGGTAGGGATTTCACGAGTTGAAGTATAGAATAGGGTAGGAAAAACTGTCATTTAGGTATTGAAAAGGGCCTTTCAAAGATCTCGAACAGACGCACCTAACGGCTGATTCATCCAAGTATGTTAAGGGTTACTCAAGTGAAAAGTTTAGTAAAAGTCGCTCGATTATTAGCCAAAACGCTTTTTAATCCGTAAAGAAAAGGGATGCAGTGTTTCTACTGTGGATATGTGAGAGGGGTACCATTTTTTTATGGAAGGTTATGAAAGGGTTACCTTCTCTGTCAAAAATGATATATAAAAGGGTAAGGGTTTGAGTAGGGGAAAAAATCCCCCCTCCTCCCATTTCAGTGATGAGAGCATAGGCAAACTGAAATGGTCCATGATTTAACATCATTGAATAGGGAGGAAGGAGAGTCTTAATTTTTCAACTAAATCGGACCGAGATTGAATCTCGATCAAATTGAGTAGGAAAAAATCCCCCCTCCCCCCATTTTAGTGACGAGAGCGTAGGCAAACTGAAATGGTCCATGATTTAACATCATTGAATAGGGGGGAGGAGGTCTTAATTTTTCAACTAAATTGAACGAGATTGTAGCTCCTGCTTCAGAGAGACTTTGTGCAGTCAGATAGTAAATCGGCTTAGAATATAACCCAACCGTGATGCTTAGCGGCCTTTTGCTTGATTTCCGCTTCGTGAAACTATAAAACTAGTAAACACGGGAAAACTACAAAAGGAACTTTCAAAAAACAGATTCAAATTGAAACTATCACACGAAACAACAGGACTGTAACGATTTCAAAAGATTGGAAGACAACTCGTACGAAACCGACTCAGTCAACTGTGACAAAATGGTCGCCATAGCGCCCGCGCAAAGCATGACGGTCAGTCTATATTTTTAACACTGTAAGGCGTAGCTTTCGGAAAGTTGATAGAACCTTGTTTCTTCCCAACTAAACAGGACTTGGGAAAGAAAAAAAAGAGATCGAATATGAAAAATAATATCGTCAAACGTTTATAAGGAATTTAGCCTGTGTTGTCCGAGATTGAATGGTGTACGCGTACGTCTGGTCATCCGCCCAGATTATGACAGTCCATATATAGGCAGCCCAAGTTCTGTATTTGCACTGTGACCACTTTTGTATATATCAAGCCATAAATATTCACTTAATTCTCAGATAAAGAAAATAAACTTACCTTAAGAGTTTGTCGTTATTCTGTTGTTTCTCTGGGGTCTAGAAATGGAAAAATCCAAAGTGAGAGAAATGCTCCATAACCGCCATTTGTGGAACCCGGGGAAATAACAGGTCAACGACAAACTCTTAAGGTAAGTTTATTTTCTTTATCTGAGAATTAAGTGAAATGTTTATGGATTGATATATACAAAAGTGGTCACGCAGTGCAAATACAGAGCTTGGGCTGCCTGTGGAGTGTCCATCTGTACAAACTTTATAAACTTTGTGAGGCAGCGTATTCCAAATGCTGCATGAGCCCACGCACACACGTATATACTCGCAAACTTACTGCATGGTTACAAAGTTGGAAGAAACTAAAAGGAAAAGGCTATATATGAAATTTCCTTATAAAATTGATCCAATGTCCAACTCAAACTTTGTAAAATTATACCTTTCACCCTTGTTAGTTATAATCAATTCTGTAAGTATATTCAACTGATGATCAGACTTGACAAAAATACCCAAAAGTATGACGATGCTTGCTAGTTTCTTTATTCGTGGTTGGTTTCTTATATTTTAAAAAACTTTTTCTAACGAGACCTGAAACAACCATGGGGGCTGATCAAAGCCAGGTCCCGGCTAATCCACAGATCGATTTGGAATTTAGCGTTGGCTCTCCTTGCTAGAAAAAGGTTCAAAAGTTTTCCTATTTGTCGCAGTTTTCAGCGAAATAGTATAGTAACCTCCTGTGATGCACTTTGCCGATAATTAGTTTAAAAAAAGTGGTGAGCTAGATTTTATGTTGCGTGAAGCCTCGGCTTTCGCCGACCTTTGAGCATGATACAATGGACAACTAATTTCTGTGAAAACTAGTGTCCCTGAGGTCTGCTTCGGCGGGGAACTTTCACGAAAGCGAGTAGCAGCTGACGTTTCGAGCGTTTGTACTTCCGCATGCACAGCTTGACACTGAGTCATATTAAAGGGACAATCCATTTTCGGCGACAGTTTTTATACGTTTGAGTAGTCCTTATACTTGATTTCTTCGAGGTCCCATAAAGTTCTCTGAATTTTGGGATATTTAATATTTTGGAGAGCTTGGAATACATAGAATGCTGGGTAATTAAGACTGGGTCCTAACGGTCAAAGCATCCAAGATGGCGGACGAACACAGACCTCCAGGTAAACGAACACTGATGTGTGATGGAGAAATACTTCGACTTGCTGCTGCTTTGTCACATTTTAGCACACCCAGTTGAGTACAACATAACTTTGATGTTTTTATCTACAGAAAAGAGCAAAAAGAACAGATTTCGCCGCGAGAAACGTGAGTAACGTAACGTCGTAACGAGCACGAAGTTCATGCATGCGACGTATGTGTATTTGGCACGTGTTTATATTTTAGAGTTTGAGCTTATGAATATTTACCAGTTGAACGGAGTTCTCATCTCTAACTCTAAGTCAAAGCCTACAGCATAATATCCCAGACAGTTTGTTAGTGCTTCCAATCTCGCGCTATCATATTTTCCTCTATAAAACGGCTCCAGCTCCGTGCTGATATTTGGACCTGTATTATCAGGCAGTTTAATACCAAGTAGTTTAATACCAAGTTTGCTCTTGACAATGCTTTTCTTCCTTCGTAAACTTTAGGTGTTGTGAAAAAAATGTGTATCGTGATACAGCTGGTGATACAGCCGGCGATCGATAGTCTCCCCCAAAAACCGGACGAAAAAAGTTATGCTTTTCAAGCCTATTGTTGAGAAGCCAAACCCAAACCTATAGCTCCCGGGGACCTCCCCCCAGAAATTGTGGGTAAGAGTGTGTCACCCGGGTCTCAAAACCATAACCCTATTGGACAGCTGACCAAAAAACATTTTCCCCTACCCTTTTTAACTCGTGGATGCACGCAAGCACATACATGTAACAAGTTATTGGGAATACCGGTCGTTTCGATACCAGTCTCTTTCGATACCAGTCATTTCGATACCAACTCAAGACGTTTCGATACCAACTCCAAGTCGTTTCGATACCAACTACATTGTAGCTCCAAGTCACTTCGATACCAACTCCAAGTCACTTCGATACCAATTCCTAGTTAAGGTTAAAGCAGAAGATCTAGTTCTTATATAACTTATATTAAGTTCTTACGTAGTTACGTCCAATAGAGCATCTAAAACCAGATAATAAAACCGACCGACTTGATTTCCTTTTACGCAGTTACGTTCTTGACGAAGCGTAAGTATACCTTCAGAACTTATAAATTCTTATGTAGTTTGAAGAGTAGGAAGTTCAATAGGGCATCTAAAACCAGATAATAAAACCTTTACATCAACTAGCTCGTAAGTAATGACGCCACGAAGCCGACCGACTTGATATCATCATACGAACATACTTATATCATTTGAAAGCTTATAATGAATACTTTAACTTTTAAAACATTTTAGCGATGCGATTTCAATAGAGCATCTAAAACCAGATAATAAAACCTCTACATCGCTTTTCCTTTCTCTACATCAACTCGTATAATGCAATGGCATCCTCGGTTGTTATGACGGCACGAAGCCGACCGACTTGATAAATTTTCAGTTTACAACTTCTCTGACTTCTAGACCTCATCATACTTATATCATTTTAGGGTTAAAGCAGAAGATCTAGTTCCGTTGAAATACTATCACGACAAATGAACTTAAGTTCTTACGTAATTTGAAGAAACCAGTTTGAAGAGTAGAAAGTTTGCTCCAAGCAAAATTGGTTTGCTCCAAGTTTGCTCATAACTTACAACGCCGGATTCATCACGCAACACTAAATCTGGAGAGGTGAGTCAATGTCTTGCTCAGCTTTCACAGCTTCTCTGTATTCTTCTTGAGAAACGCCAGTGTCGCATTTCCTGTGCTGCCACTTCCCGCATCCATCGCACTGGAGGCCTTCTTGGCGCAGTCTAACAGGCTCGTGGCACTTCAAACAGTTATCTTGAGCAGACATTTCGTTTTTCAGGAAGGTTTCGCAGGGTTTCTTTCGCAGTTGTATCACAGTGTATCGCTGGATTCGAATGATTATCCTATTTACTGCACCCCTTTTATGTGCTTTAATTGTTTGCACACATTAGTTCTAATTAACTCAATCCTTTTCATTTTCATTCCTATTGAAATATGATTCTATTCATCGATTCAATAACCTTGCGTCATTTCATTCAAATCTTTTCATTTTCAATGCCTATTGTGATGAAAATTCCATTCATGACTGCTCCAACGCGTCACAAACGATTAGTTCAATGAAACCACTTGAGCAAACTGGTTCAGCAAACTTCGCCGACTTATTTTTTAATTGCTTCAATCAAATTGTTCGTGTAGCTTCTCTAACATTTTGTGTTAAAACAGCACGCTTTAACTTCAAATAACGCTTAAAGAAACACGCCTTTATACAGTGCTTGTGGTAGGATGCGAAAAAAAAAATCAAAATTATGCGGGATTTTTTGGCGAATTATGCGGGAAACATCGCAAATTATGCGGGAAATTATGCGGGATGACGTCATACATTTTTTAGCACAAATTTATTTTTTCGTGTTTCACTTCAAAAAACCCGCAAGTTGAATAAGAGAGATGGTTAATTGTCTCAAATCCATTTTAACTAGTATCCCTTTGTGTTCAAATCTATGTACTAGAAAGTCTATGTTAAACGTCAACTGATCCTAAGTATTCGTAAAATTCTTGATGCAGCAAGATTATCAAGCCTAGTTTACTAGCGTTATGGTCATAGGTTTTATTTCAGGTTAGTATGAAAATGTTATCTACTTTGTAGAAATGTCTTCAAAAGACGTAATTATCATTTCAGTAAGAAAACCAGGAAACAAAAACCAAGCAGGTTTTTGAAATGCTGTTGTAGTTGTCGCCTTATTGCAGATGCGGAAATCGACACGTTACTTTGACAGGCCGCTAACCAATTTAGCGGTAAGGGACTAAGGGAAATAAGGTTTAACTGATGGGGGTGCCGTCGCTTTTTGAATCGATTTTTAAATACTGTACAGAATTTAACTGACCCAAAACAAGAATTAATAGTAGCGGTCGTTACTAGAGCTTATGCAGCATACGCGAAAACGCCGTTCGACGTACCGTATGAGCATAGACTAAGAAACGCAAGTTGATATTTCCTTTACATTTATTCTGTCTAGGCCTAGCTATAGTCTTCGACGATCATGTCCACATAGACAGCTGTCTGCACTAACAGTTTTAGAGCTGAAACATTTATCGCTTCGTGACGTTTCCGTTTAATTTCCTCTGTTGATTCTCTTACAACAAATTATCCATGTTTTTAAACCATAATTAAACTCGCAAAACGCTATGGAGGAACTTGATCTGAAAAGAATTCACGTTTTCCCGCTGAAAACGTAAAAACAGAGTTTTTTTCTATTCCAAATTGTGATTCGCCACTTAGGAAACCTTGTCTCTAGATTTTCCACCAATAATGAGACACGTTCTATCGAAATTTAGACAACAGGCCCCCACGGTTTTCAACATACAACGCCTTGTTATTCCCGTTGTGAATCGTCGTTTCGATTGCTCAATGTTCGACGATTTGGGAAGGAAATCTACTGTTAACTTCGGATAGATTGGGTAAGAGTCTTTGAGAAATAGCGAAAATAGATACCCGTTTTATGATTTTCTATAAATTTCTCCAAATTATGCGGGATTATGCGGGAATTGGCAGATTATGCGGATTATGCGGATTATGCGGAGCAAGCCAAATTATGCGGGTCCGCATCCGCGCATAATTCCATAAGCCCTGCTTTATATTCCAAAATTTGTGTTGGTAGCTACGGTAAATTTTCATTCGCGCGAGCAGTGAATGAAGAAACTCGACAAGGGATCCAATCCACCTATCTTCAAATGATTTGGTATTAGTATTTCTTGCCTGAAACCAACATGTAGACAATGTAATTATTGCGGATAATGAAAGGTATTGATAACCCGTAAATCTGCCTACTTTGAAAAGACTTTGCCGAATAAAGGAAGTGTTGCCGACTCTTGTGCTTTGTTCTGTTTTCAATTTTAAATGAAAACTTCTTGAATAGACAAGCTAATTAACTAATTAAGATCTAAAACGGCGGGAAGTTTTAAAACTTATCTTAGAGTTGTGCTCTATTGAAATCGCATCGCTAAAATGTTTTAAAAGTGAAAGTATTCATTATAAGCTTTCGAATGATATAAGTATGATGAGGTCTAGAAGTCTATGGGCTAAAACGTACCCCACCAGTCTTAATAAAATTCTAATACTCCAAAAGCGAGCTGTAAGAATTATAGCCAATGTACAATACAGAGACCACACCATTCCTTTATTCCTTAAGCTCAAATTACTTGATGTATTTGACATCAATAAATATCAAACAGGATCCTTTATGTTTAAAACCTTTGACCGATTCTCTATTATACCTCAATGCTTTCGAGCCTACTTTATCCTTAATAGAGACATACATTCTTATGAAACACGGAGTGCCAACAAAATTCACATCCACCAAGTTAGAACAACAACCAGGAATAACACCCTTAAGCACTATGGACCAACCTTCTGGAATTCCCTTGATAACACTATAACCCAAGCACAATCCTTAAATATTTTTCAAGCTAGACTCAAATCACATCTTTTCCAACTAAAAAAATGAACCCTAATTATTGACTATTTGTTTGTTTGTTTCTGTTCATAATCTGTTATTTTGCTGTACCAATGTACTTCTACTTGCAGTGCTGATTTACCAATTATAAAATTTTGCCGCCCATGTGTGTCAGTGCCTGTACAAGCTCCTTGGAGTTTTTTCACTGAACACCTTCCATATATACATACTTAAATTATAGATAATATAACATATTCCACTTAGATCTACAAATCGATATATTCAAAAGATACAAACAAACAAGCAAATAATCAAATAATAATACTGTATTATATATTTCATTTTATTTTATTTTGCGTGTAAACATATATACATGTATTATATATATGGTAAATAAAGATTGATTGAAGTCAGAGAAGTTGTAAACTGAAAATTTATCAAGTCGGTCGGCTTCGTGGCGTCATAACAACCGAGGACGCCTGATTACGAGTTGATGTAGAGGTTTTATTATCTGGTTTTCGATGCTCTATTGAAATCGCATCGCTAAAATGTTTTAAAAGTGAAAGTATTCATTATAAGCTTTCAAATGATATAAGTATGATGAGGTCTAAAATTTATCAAGTCGGTCGGCTTCGTGGCATCATAATTAACAACCGAGGACGCCATTACGAGTTGTGTAGAGGTTTTATTATCTGGTTTTAGATGCCCTATTGAACTTCCTACTCTTCAAACTACATAAGAATTTATAGGTTCTGAAGGTATACTTACGCTTCGTCAAGAACGTAACTGCGTAAAAGGAAATCAAGTTGGTCGGTTTTATTATCTGGTTTTAGATGCTCTATTGGACGTAACTACGTAAGAACTTAATATAAGTTATATAAGAACTAGATCTTCTGCTTTAACCTTAACTAGGAATTGGTATCGAAGTGACTTGGAGTTGGTATCGAAGTGACTTGGAGCTACAATGTAGTTGGTATCGAAACGACTTGGAGTTGGTATCGAAACGTCTTGAGTTGGTATCGAAATGACTGGTATCGAAAGAGACTGGTATCGAAACGACCGGTTACCGTTATTGGGGTTAGGTGGATTTCATTTCCGAGCACAGTGCAACATGGGTATCGAGCATGGCGTAGCTTTTCTCCGAATAATGTTTGATTTTCTGAAGATATATTGATGGATGTTTATGGTACACGTCCAAGGTTTCGAAAATATTTGGTCATGCTGGAGAAGATATATTGACGGTGCCAAGCTAATCTAATGCCAGACACTTCAAACCTGGACAGACATGGTAGTGGGTCCCTATTGATTAGTTAGTGGTGATGACATAACGATGACATCATCGGTCACATGATTTTAAGTACATGCCCATATCTCCTTCATTTCTAATGCCAGCCGACTCAAACCTGGACACTAGGACATGGTAGTGGAAATCTTGCTATCAATCACTTGGTGGCGATGATGCAACAATGACATCATCGATTACATGATTTTAAGTACATGCCCATATCTCCCTCATTTCCAATGCGAGATATGGTATTGTTTCCCCACGATTGACTTAGTGTTGATGACGTAACGATGATGTCATTGGTCATGTGATTTTTAGTATACATGCCAAAATAGCTCACTAACCATCCACGAGTTGCCCTTAGGGGCCCTATGTTTCAGACTTGTAGTCTATTTCATAACAATTAAGATAAATAATATGAGAATGTGTGGTCGCATACTTCCCTGTCAAGATCATACCCTATTTCAGACTAAAACAGCTTGAAAACCATACCTTTTTTTGGGGCAGCACTGTCAGTATTATTAGCTTACATGTACATGTATATATGGCAGTATACTCCTCCTGGGCTATGGCAACATACTACACTGTATGCATTGTATGCTCAACTAACATCCCATCTGATACTTGTCATCATCTGATAACAAATTAGAAGTTACAACTGTAGGTCATACACTTTGTGCACATATGGCTATAGGGCGTTTTCTCGTGCAGCTCCATTATTGGGGAATGCAATACCTACATGTAATAGTATCAGGCTATGCAACTCTCTTGAGTGTTAAAAAAAATAATTAAGACACACTTATTTAAAGATACCTATTAGCTATAATACTTTGTATGTAGCATATATCTTAATTGGCTAAAGACCTATTACACATCTTACAAATGTATCTCAAATGTTCTTTTAAATAAAATAGCTGTAGGACACACAGGACACAAGCCATAAGTTAGGACACAAGTTATAAGTTAGGACATGATCTTGTATGTTCTCTTTTTTTTGGGGGGGGGGGGGGAGGGGGGGGAAGGGGGGGGGGAAGGGGGGGGGAGGGGGGGGGGAGAGGATTTAAAAAGAAAAAAATTCCACCCACCCTTCCCCTACAAAACTTTTTTGACTACCCTCCTCTACTATCTCCCCTTCCTTCCCATTCCAATCTCCCTTTCTTTCCTTGTCCCTCCTGATATGTCTTGCTATTCCACTTTCCTTCGCAGTCACCCATCCACTTTACTTACCTTGCCCAATTGGGCTTAACTCCAGCTACTCGATGATCCAGTTGCTTAAAGTGCCTATAACCCCAAAAATTTCTTTTTTACATCGATGCTGAATAGCGCCCTGACTAAGAATTTGAAAAAGTAAAAGTGAAACTATTAACTTTGACGATTTTAGTGCTGTTAAAGTTAGTGAGGGAAAACATCCATTTTGGGCTCCCTGTTTCCAGTTGGAAGTCAGTGCGAGTCTTGGTGAGGGCCTGGAGTTGTGACGTCAGTCGGACATCATTTTACTACAACTACCAGAATCCTTTGCATGGTTTCTTTTATTCTTTTAATTTAGAGCATCGTCTTGTTATTCTCAAAGGAGTTGGAAAATCTGAATAAGAAAAAGAATTCAAAAAGGAAAAATGTCCTACTATAGTCTAATCAGTATGAAATAAACTCCATCACAAGAAAGAGCACATCGAAATTAGTAAATTTACCAAGTTTGGTGACTTTTCATTGGATATTTACCATGTGGTGAGCTTTCAAGAGTCGCAGAAATAAGAGATGTTTGTATGGAATTGGAAGGACGCCTTTAGTTACTACACACACTAGTCTCCAGGCCCCCAAAGGGAATTGAAAAGTTCTGGTTCTCAACTTTGAAAGGCCATAAAATAATTACAGTTGAGTTTTAGCCTCCCATTTTGCTTTAAGTTCTAAAGAATAGTTAAAAGTTTCAACCAAAAAATAAAATTTGTTGGGGTTACAGGCACTTTAACGCAATGTGCCACAGAAGCACTTGTTGATTTCAACACCACCGTTTATTCTATAGGTGACTAATCATCAAACCCAGTCTCTTAATTGTATTCATGTATGCGCACTGCTAACAAAATCGGACTTGGAAACATCTTTCAAAAATATAACATGGACGATACGAAACTGTAACACAGATGAAGTTTGTGTTGACTCTGCATTCTTTTATGAAAACTGCAGCAACTCAAGGGAAGTAAGAAGCTAAATCCAGAAAAATACATTGTTTATAAATGATCAGGTGTACTTTACGGCTCCACTCGTATTTTAAAGCAAAATGTGTCTACCGAACCGACTAAAATAAAGGCAAAAGAAAAACGAATCACCTCTATCACTGTATCCAAGAAGAAGACTTCTACGAAAGAGCTAAACAGTATCTCTGTCAGTAAATTAACAAGTGCAGAGGATCTTGGAGTAACCCTCGTATTCGTTTATAGACTCAGTGTTTCAAATGGAATAAAATACGGACTAGAAAAAAATAGAATGGCTCAAAGAAATACGGTATTATAAATTCTCTTGTTCTCCCATCAAAGAATTGCCCACAGAGGATGTGAAAAGATGCAAAAATGGATAAATGATTGAGAACTTACATGGACACAGAAATAACTCAAAACGTTATTTATCAACAATTATGTTTCACTTTGCCGTAGCTCTTTCATTGACAACAATGCATATTACTTCTCCTATGGTACTTTTTATTCACTGAATAATCTGGAGCATGGGACCGCTGTTACACATTTCAACTCCCTTACTGGTATATGTTTCTGATGGCATGTAATCAATAATTTATGGCAAACAAATTATAATTATTATTTTTACCACCTGATGTAAATAGAGTATTTACGTGTACAATGTATATATTCTTAGACAAATGCATGGCTTCTGTGAAAATCAATTACCGTAAACACTGGCAGATAAGCCTCACTCGCAGATAGCCTCAATCACCCCGAGTTTAGAAGCTCAAATTTTGGAAAAAAGTTTTGAAAGGAAAATCAAGATTTAAGAATTCTGCATCACCTTCCTTGCCGACACAAATGGCTCTTTTAGGAGCCACCAAGCTTGCGAAAGTGATGATTAGTGCTTGAATCCTTTCTTTTTGTTTTGTGTAGTTTTTATCACTCTGACTTTGTTTTTTTTTAAATGTTAATTTATAGAAATGTATGGAACTTTTATTGATGTTCTCGCAGATAAGCCGCACCCCCGATTTGCAACGAAGATTTTGGGTAAAAAGGTGTGGCTTATCTGCCACTGTTTACGGTAAGCATGCCCCAGTACAATCCATGCCCCAGTACAATCCAAAAGAAAAAGATCGTTTAATGTCCCATGGCTGACCAGAGAGATAAAAGAATTAATTATTACGAGAGATAAAAACAAACGCAAGGCAATGGTGACCAAATTATGTTCCGATTGGGATGACTACAAAGCATCCAGAAATGAGGTTAACATTGCTTTGCGTCAGGCCAAGTCCAACTATTATCGCAACAAGATTGCTAAGCAACACAATAATCCTAAAGAGGCCTGGAAAACAATTAATGATCTGCTTGGGCGCACTTCCAGTAAAACTGTTGTAAACGAACTCAAGGTCAACGATACTAAAATTAATTCTCCTGATGAAATAGTGGAAGCTTTCAATACTTATTTTTCCAATATTGGCCCAAATTTGGCCAACTCAATGGCCGACTCTAGCGCTACGTTTGAGCAGTTTGTAAAGCCTTGCCAATCTAACATATCACGCTTTAAGCAGATATCTAATGAAAAGATACTCAAGCTCTTGAGTAGTCTCTCTAATTCTAAAGCAACAGGCATTGACAAAATATCTGGAAAAATGTTAAAAATTGCAGCACCTGCTATTTCCCCGGCACTTACACATATTTTCAACAATGCCATTATTTCGAGCTGTTTCCCAGACGAGTGGAAAATAGCCAGGGTCTTGCCTCTTTTTAAAAAAGGGGAAAAAAACGCAGCGGATAATTACAGACCAATTTCCATTCTGCCTGTAATTAGTAAGATAATGGAAAAAATTATGTTTGAACAGTTATATGAATATCTCACATCAAATAGTATACTTTCTGAGCATCAGTTTGGCTTTCGGAGACATCACTCAACTGCTTCAGCTCTTTTGGATAGCACAAACAGCTGGTTTGTAAACATGGATCGGAAAATGTTTAATTTGGTTGTATTTCTGGATCTAAAAAAGGCATTTGATACGGTCAATCATAGTGTTTTACTGCGCAAGTTGGAACTATATGGTATCACCGGCAATGCCTTATCCTTAATACTATCATACTTAACTAACCGCAAGCAAAAATGCCAGCTGAATGAAGCAGTGTCTTCGGAAAGTCAGATTACGTGCGGTATCCCCCAAGGCTCTATTCTTGGCCCACTCTTCTTCCTTCTATATATAAATGATTTACCAGAGTGTCTTAGTCGGGCTTCTCCTCGGCTGTTTGCAGATGACACAAACCTAACGACATCTGGAAATACTATAGAGGAAGTTGAGACGGCCATGAACGACGACCTTGAATGTGTAAAGGAGTGGCTATTAGCAAACAAATTAAGCTTAAATGTCGCAAAAACGGAATTTTTGTTAATTGGCTCGCATTATAACCTTAGAACCCTTCAATCTCAACCGTGTATTACGATTGATGATAAAACTCTAAAACAAGTTTACCATAGTAGGGTTCTTGGCGTTGAAATAGACCAACATCTATCCTGGGACAAGCACATTGATAATGTCGCCAAAAAAGTCAGCTCAGGAATAGGAGCCATGAGACGAATTCGAGATTTTGTTGAAATAGCCACTCTAGTCAGCATATACAACGCATTAGTTCAGCCTCATTTTAATTACTGTAGTGAGGTATGGGATACCTTTGGTCAAGGTCACTCTAATAGGCTTCAGAAACTCCAGAACAGGTCTGCAAGACTAATTATGAATATGAGTAACGATACCCCTGCCATAGAGGCTTTAAATGCCTTAGGCTGGGAAACTCTAGAAACTCAACGAGCAAAGTCAAAAGTAAAACAAATGTATAAAGTGATCAATGGCTTAGCTCTGAGTTGCCTTGCAGATCTGTTCTCGAGTAAGAAGAATACAACTCAATATAACCTCAGGGGCTCCTCTGCCTCACTGCAGTTACCACTACCAAAAACGGAATATCTCAAGAAAAGCTTCTCATATAGCGGAGGTAAATTATGGAATTCGCTTCCTGAAGCCATTCAAAAATCTGACTCCCTATCTATCTTTACTAGCAGAATTAATGCTCACACTTTTACATGATTCTATTTAGTAAAGGTTTTTATAGTAATAAATTAGAGTAGTTATTATTAATGTATAGTACATGTAGTTATTATTATTAGTCGTTAGTATTAATGTAGTTTCAGTATAACTTTTAAATTAATAGTTTAATTTTTATGAATTTGTAACCACACGCCCCTTGTGGAAACCAGCTTTTTATCTAATAGTTGACGGGGCAAGCGTGTATAAATAAAGTTTTACTTACTTACTTACTTACTTACTTAATGTTGATAGAATTATGTGGGTAAATAAAGTTTGTTCATTCATTCAAGTAAATGATTTATCATGCATATTTCTTGAGCAAAATCAGTTATTAACCGTAATACTGTAAGTATGCATATTTGTACATTGTACCTTCTGTGGCAAATAAAAGTGCTTAACTCTGCTGAGTCCCAGCCATATATTGACGTTGAGCGTACAGTGATCAACTTATGATGGAACATATCTACATCAATCGACAACGTAACAACTAAAGGAAGCAAATAGTTGGAGTTGTCAGATAGAATCTGTGGCAGACTGCATGCAGTTTCCATCTGTTCAGTCAACATCAGTTTTGTAAAACCATGTTGTTAACATACATGTATACTAGGGTCTACTACAATGTATCTTATAGGGATATGAATACAACCTAAGCATAATTGACAACTTTACTAATTTCATGTATTGTATCACTAGCCTGGGATCATGAAGGAATAGATCATTGGAAGATTGATAAGTTCACACCAGAAGATAACCCACATGGGCTTGTGGAGGAGAGTTCATTTGCAACACTCTTTCCGAAGTACAGAGAAAAATACCTCAAAGAAGTGTGGCCACTGGTGGAGAAGGTTCTCAAAGAACATGTAAGTTCAGTTTAGAAACCTTTGGTGCAAACTCACTTTATCCCATTGGAAAATTATGCAACGTTTTTTCTCTACCATAATTAATGTGCTGCATGTGGATGTATGGTGGATATATAGACATGTATCTTCACCCAATCCTTTTTAACAGTACAGTTAGCCAACATCAGAATTTGATACATGTATTTATTCACAATGATGCAGTTTGTTGGCTAATTCCACATAGTAATGTAATCTCTGTCATTGGTTTTAGAATCTGAAATGTCAGCTGGACTTAGTTGAAGGCAGTTTGACAGTATCAACAACAAGAAAGACTTATGACCCCTACCTTATTATCAAAGCTAGAGATATGATTAAACTCATGGCAAGAAGTGTACCTTTTGAACAGGTGGGTAGATGTATTATTATTTTATGATATTGAAATGGGGATGCTTTAAATACAATGTAGAAATGTTAAGTAGCAGTATTTCCGCCTTTAACAATAAAAGTGTGGTTAAGTACATGTTTTTTTAACATTGTTGACCTACAATCCAGATGCCCTAAAGCTGTAGTTACACATTCAAGTGATAATTTTACTTGCACAGGTGATGCATCTTTCTGAAAAGTTGTTGCATCTCAAGTGCACAGTGCACATGTGACACAACAACAGAAACAATCCCTAAAAAATCATGAGAAATTAAATGAGTTTAATTTTTTGTGACCAAAAAATATAGACTTGTCACACAATTGCAGAAACTCTAAAATCTCCTTCCCATGCCTGTCACACAACGATAGCATACAATGTATCTAGCCAATGAGGAGCAATTACCAAATCAAGGCAATTGTTGGCATGAAACATTGAAGACTGCAGGTACATGTACAATGTATATGCACCTGCTTGCCAATAATTGTCCCAAAGTTTGTTTCCTGTGTAGGCACCACTGCATGCTGGGGATGGGACAGTTTCTGAAAGTTGTGTTACCTACATGTATGCAACTTAAATTATATGCATGTAACACCTCATGCTGTGCATTAGATGTGGACCCCAATGGCAAGTCAATTTTTTTATTAGATCTGTGAATATTCTTAAAGTTGGCAATCACTGGCTGAGGTCACACTCGCCAACGTTTACTACAGTAAAGCGCTATTTACTACAGTAAACCCTTTTTCGAATGTGACCCCTTTTCGTAGTTTACCATAGTAAACTCATCTCTGGTTAGTTACGATAGAAACGGCGGGAGGATGAAAAGAAACTTTACTGCAGTAAACCTTCCTGAAAAGGGTGGGTATATCTCGGAGTAAATCTCAACCTTGTTGATTTAGGTGACATATGTCAACTTTTTTGAAGCTTTTATCAGAAAAGTGCAATCACGTACTCTGCACAGAAGTAGAGTCATTCCCGTTCAGTCCTTGCGTTCACGCGATCAGTGTTAGGAGGATTTTAACATGCATCGGCCACCTCATGAGCTAGTTTCTTCGATGTACAGCGACAGGGATGTAGCAGTAAATTGAAGGCACGTTTGCATGTATTTTTTTCATCTAACATATTTTTCTGTACTTGGCATTCAAAACCAATCATGAATTTTGGTTACAGAAAAACTGCGATATTCACTCAGCACTCTGTTCACTGTAATCTTACTTTCTCAACCTCTTTCTAATTGAGTAATTTCGGTTATAGAGGCACAAAGCCTGCAGATTGGAACGCAAAGAAGGGATCAGTGAATTAAAAGGCACATTACACCGCCTACATGTACGACGAGTAGGCGGCATCAGTTACATATATACACAAAGCCAGTCTGTTCAACAAGTCCACAAATATAGTCAAAAGTAACACTTGAAACTCTGAAATCGTTTTTTCCAGTGCGTGGAAAGAGCCGCAGCAGGGTTACGATAGATACGTCTCTTTGAACCATCCTTGAGCCGGCCCATGCTTTGCGCGTGTATAAATTAAGTCAATTCCGAACTCACGACGACGAAGTTGAAAATTCTTCTCAAAACAATAGATAGAGTTAACTGCAATTGGCAAGTTTGCCTTGAAGGAATATACATCAACAAACATTAAAATGAAGTGAATTCTGTTAGCTCTCCTAGTGAGCATATATAACGAGTAAAAGAAGAGAAACGAGCAAAACTACACGTCCAGGTTCCATCGCCAAGCCTTTTGCGAATGCCTAAACTTGAAGGCTAAAATTAGCGTAGAACAGAGAACTGACATCACTCCGTTTATATAGATACCAGTGTGTCAACAGTACTCATCTGGATTTTGTTTATCTTTTCATTTGACATGTCGGGTAGGTTTACTGTAGTAAAGAAAGCTCATGAGTTTTACCTCAGTAAAGGCAAATTTACTGAAGTAAACCTTCAAGTGTGACCTCAGCCATTAAGTACATGTAGCATAAAAGTATAGCTGTCAAATTGTTTTGCAGAAACATTTAAATCTGTTTTAGGCTCAAAGAATTTTAGAGGATGATGTTGCTTGTGACATCATAAAGATTGCATCTCTTGTCCGAAACAAGGAGAGATTTGTGAAAAGACGACAAAGACTGATAGGACCCAACTGTGCTACATTAAAAGTAAGAGTTGATTACAATGTAAGTTTGAAAACATAAAATGTGTAATGCAGGGTCATTGGGGGAATTACAATATAAATTTGTAATTGACAGTACAGTGGGGGGGATTACAATATAAATACTGTATTTCCTTGAATAGTAGCCCCTGCTCGAATAATCGCCTTTTTTGGAGCCAAAAATAAGAGATAATCACCTCGCTCAAATAATCGCCCCCCTCCCCTTCTTCAATGACTTCAATGATATTTTGTTACGTACACGTACGCTACTGTTCATCAGAGAGACTAATGGTAGTGACATTTCTTTAGTTTCAGTTAGTGGACATCCAGCTAGTCCAGGAACTTTAAAATAATCGCCCTGCTCGAATAATCACCCCTTTTTTGGCTTCCAAAAGATAATAATCGCCCGGGGTGATTATTCAAGGATGTACATGTACTGTATGCTCATCCTCAGAGTCTCAAACATTTTTCCCCATTTGTTTATTATTTTGCCTGACCTTACCCCCAAATCCTGGTGACAATAACCCTGTAATGTACATAATAAATATATATACATACATGACACTTATGTATAATTATACATGATGTGAAATGTGTTATTGTTGGGAGTTATCACTTTCATTATACAATAATATATATATATTAAATATTTTATTATAAATTTTGTATCTTATAATTTATTCAGGCTTTAGAGTTGTTGACACAGTGCTACATTTTGGTTCAAGGGAACACTGTATCAGTCCTGGGACCTTATAAAGGGCTGAAGCAGGTAAGCTTTGCATTGAACTAGAAAGGGGAAGAAACCCTTAAAATACATGTACCGTTTTCGTGTGACATTAAATAAAAAAAAAATAGAAAACATTTTCTATGTTTCCATAGTTATAGAAACATGAGAATGATAAATAGCAATAAGAACATGAACCTGAAGTGTGAGTATTTCCAAGTGCTGCTATTTTGAATTCTTCCAATCTTCCAAAAGTGTTCTACATGTATAATTGGAACACAAAAATATGTTTTCTATTTCCTTAATACTGTAAAATAATAAATAAAGAAATAAATGAGTAAATCCACTGAAAAGCGCTTACCAGTATTTTATATGATAATTAAAACATAAATTCTTCCAACTCGCTCAAGTGCATGCTCAACTTTCTATGTTTCTATATAAAGTTATAGAAATACAGCTTTCAGCCAACCTGAACATGCATACTTTTGAAAAGTATTTTATAAAGTGTTGTGGTATTTGTGTAAACTCTTTCACAGTCCCTGCTAAGTCAAGTTGCACTTTCCCTACACAAAGAGACTGTTACAGTACAATAGGCCTTTTGCAACAGACGGTCACGTGACTTGTGGCCCATACATGTAGCAACGCCATACTGGGTTGCAAGCTAACCAGTTCTCCCTTGACAACCAACAGAGCTTGACTGACCCGTGGTATCATAGCTGGACTTCAAAGTGTTTTTTCGTCTTACTTACTAAATTCATCTCGAAATAAGTCTTATACAGAACAAAAGTAAAGGTTTTTCTTTACTTTGATCCAGTATTTTGTCAAATATGCTGCACAAAATAGAGTTTGGACGCTCAAACGAACTCACCTCGAATCTCAGGCATGGCAAACATGGCGGCCGCTCAACAAGGTAAAGTAGTCATAATTAAACGAATAGTATTGTAATAGTTGAGCAGATTCCTTCTTTCTTTTATACTATGTTATATAAACCAGTAATTTACAGCATTAATTTCTCAGGTTTATAACTTTGGAGAGTACACGAAACATTGACGAACGGTGACAGTGTCAGTATTTAAATGCAATGGTCGATATGACCACATACAGGAAAGCCAAGCTCTGTATTTGCACTGTGAAAGTTCTAGAAGAAGAAAATGAAAAATAAATAAAATATTTAACTTTGAAGAAATGGTCTTGCGTTATCATGTGTCTATAATTAACTATATAGCAATCAGTTAGTGCTGATGTGGTGTGGTGACATGAAATATTGAGAACTTATTAAACACCTTGTAAGCTTGTTTTAATGCTAGTGACTAATCGGTCAAACACGATAAGCTTTTTCTCAGGACTCAAAAGAATATTGAGATGAATACTGTTTACTCTAGGCGCTCGTACATGTACTTAAAAACAATCCTGTGTTTAACTTTAATTATAAGCTACGAAAATATTCATAAATGTTGTATTATTTAAATGTTTGTTTCCTTTGCCTTAACTTAGAAAAGGACAGGCTATGGCTAGCTACATGTACTTGAGGAGATGCAGAAATTATCTTAGAATATTATTTTAGTTTGATACTGAATCTGTGGGTGTTACATGTACATGTCCAGTTTTGAAGCAAAGAAAAATTTCAGGACTGATAAGTTTTATATATCCCTACTTAGTCATTGGAGAGAATGTTATATATTTTGTTTCTTATTTTGCTATTAGCCAGTAACAGGCATACATTATTAACCACTCGCTATAAAATTTTAATATTATTAAAGGAACACTGTCAATTAACACAAAAAATGATAAACATTCTCATGACTAAAGACAAAAATATTACCCTACAAGCAGGGTACAAAAATATCTACTCAGATTACCAGAGTATGCAGTATACTAGCCGAGAAAATTTGAGACAATTTTGATAAAGGATGGCAAAGATTTGAGTGGATGAAAAATACTGCTTTTAAGAGAAATTTAGAGCAACTTGAAATATGTTCACTGTAACCGAAATCAAGTTTATAGAGGCCCGGTTATTAGGGGGAGGTGTGGTGCCGTTATCCCTATATTTTTCAGGATAGTTAATCACTTATCCCTGAGATGCAGATGGCTGTTATCGATTATCCCGATGGACTTTGGTTATCCCTACTGTTTTCTGGTTTGTTATCCCTTATCCCAGTCATTATTTTGCTAGTATCCCTTATCCCCAATACCCCTAACCAGGCCTCTTCATAGAATCAGCTTTTGTAATCCACTTAGTCATCCTTTATTGAAATTTTTTGAAAACCATATCTGGGCATTCACATACTATTACTCTTCAAATTCAGTGTGTTATCAGTTTGTAGTTTTGTTTTAAAGAAACTTGAAGATTCAATTCCAATGACAGTGCCCCTTTGACATCCATTAGACCATGTAAAAGTATATATTAGATTAATAAACACTATCAGATATATTCCTTAATTTTTTGGTTTTATATGCCTTGCTTCTTCCTGGGGGTACTCCCATATATGGACTATATGGGGATGATCCACTGGACAAGGTATGGTTTTTCGAGTTTCTGGTCTTAGACAGTATCCATTTTCACATTGACAGATCTTGAACAGGGTATGGTATTTATCACTTTTGACATGCCATTTATCTGATGTAAACATCATACTCATTACCAGATATTGATTTGTAATCAGTTTATCCCTGACCTCTAAATAAAACAGTCGACTTTATAGACACTTCTTGTGGATTCTTGTTGTATTTTCGTCTTATAGAAGGGTATAAAATTTTAACACTTTGTCTTGAACAAGGTATGGAAATTTGAGGTTTTTTGTCTTAAACAGGGTAAGGGTTTCAGAGCCCCAGCGGCACACCATTACCCAACTTACACCAAGTCTAAGTATTCCAGCCAGTTAAGCTTAATTAATTTAATAATTAGATTAAATAAAATAAATTAAATTCTTAAGTAATCTTTATCATTTTCTAGCATGTCACTTTTTAAAACATTAGAGTTGATGTGTTTGCTGCAGTAAGCTTACAAGGTGTTTAATAAGTTCTCAATATTTCATGTCACCACACCAAACATAGGAAAAATATAGTTAAGAAAAACTGACTCCCTCGTTAATATTAAAGAAAAAGAGCTAGCCAGAAAACATACCGATTTACAGGTGCCAGAGCACTAACTGATTGCTATATGGTTAATTATAGACACATGATAACACAAGACCAGTTCTTCAAAGTTAAATATTTTATTTATTTTTCATTTTCTTCTTCTAGAACTTTCACAGTGCAAATACAGAGCTTGGCTTTCCTGTATGTGGTCATATCAACCATTGCATTTAAATACTGACACTGTCGCCATTCATCAATGTTTCGTGTACTCTCCAAAGTTATAAACCTGAGAAATTAACGCCGTAAATTACTGGTAATTTTATATAACATAGTATAAAAGAAAGAAGGAATCTGCTCAACTATTACAATACTATTCGTTTAATTATGACTACTTTACCTTGTTGAGCGGCCGCCATGTTTGCCATGCCTGAGATTCGAGGTGAGTTCGTCCAAACTCTATTTTGCGCAGCATATTTGACAAAATACCGGATCAAAAGTAAAGAAAAACCTTTACTTTTGTTCTGTATAAGACTTATTTTGAGATGAATTTAGTAAGTAAGACGAAAAAAACGCTTCGAAGTCCAGCTATGATACCACGGGTCAGTCAAGCTCTGTTGGTTGTCAAGGGAGAACTGGTTAGCTTGCAACCCAGTATGGCATTGCTATGGGCCACAAGTCACGTGACCGTCTGTTGCAAAAGGCCTATTGTGTCACAATTTTGGTACCCTTGCCCATATGTATGAAAGCGATAGCTATGGGTTGATATATTTTTCTGACTTGTTGTCTTGCTGTCAAGCGTCAACCCCAAGTTGATGTGTAAGCTCATCGTTGTTTTTTTGGTTTACAAAAATTACTCAAGTCTTTATATAATGAACATGTACATGAATTGTGTGTGTATAGCAGTATAAACACTTTGATTAGTTTCTTCCCGAGTCTCTTTCCTTAGCTTACATGTATATCAACTTATTACAGTAAGTTAACGGCTCAAATAATAGATCTTCGTGAGAGCAAATCTGATTTTCTAAGACAAAAGACTAATGTTTTCATTGAAATTCCTTTGCATGTCATATGAAGATTGTTTGCTATTTGCCGTGATTATACATAAACATGAAACACGTTAGTAACATGTATTGTAAATTCATAATTATTATTTATTGTTATTAAAGCGATTATAAACCAGGTCAAAGATAAGAACTATGATCATGGTACATTGTACATGTATTTGTACATGTATCAGTCCAGTGCATAATACTGGTACATGTATACTGGGAAAATAAAGTGACTACAACAACGTTTTTACATATCATGAAAATACTGTGGTATTACTGTAGATAAAATCCATGGGGCTAATTGAGTTAAGTCACCTAGCATAAAATGCTTTTGGATCACCTGATTATTTTCATTGATAAGGTACAAACAAGAGAGCATAAGTCAGATAGGGAATCTCCAATATGCACACTTGTGCTATGATAATGTCTAATAAAAATTAATATAGTTTTAGTAACCAGAAACAGCTGAGAAGTGCAGAAGCATGCAACAATCTCATGGTGGGAAAATATGTTGGCGCCATGAGAATGTTGTCGCATGTTGATGTGCACTTTGCCTCAGCTGCTTCTGTTTACAAAAAATAGATTTTATTTGACATTATCATAGTAAATGTACACCATGCGTTATTAGATTCTCTCTCTTGCTTATGCTCTCTTGGTACAAAATAATGTAGATTTGGGCTCTTACACCCATATGTATATATTTTATACATTGAAAATATATTTGGAAAGTAGGCGTCAAAGGCATTAACAGTTACTGTATGGATACTAGAAGTTAGCAAAATAAAGTAGGTAACCTGCAGAAGAAGTAGCCGGCAGTATCTGCTTTAGCTCATGCAGTAGCCAGCTTCTATTGAAACCCCTGCAGTATATGTATTACATGTAGAAACATCACTTTTCAGGTTCGTAAGGTCGTTGAAGACACGATGAAAAACATTCATCCAATTTACAACATCAAGGTATGGTTACTTTGGCTTGTTTGTACACTGTAATTAAATGAAAGAATATATTAATGAACCTGATCATGGTACTTATGAAACAATTAGGGTTGGAAATGATTGTTCTCAAACAGCAGGACATGTATCCTTCCAAACCTTTTTTTGTTCAGACATATTACAAATGTGTTTCGGGTTATTTACAGTCCAATGGCTTCCAATCACCATTATAATATTTGGTTTGACCAGTCAAATCTCTTTTCAAAATTTGAAATTGTTCGAAGACGTCAGCAATGCTCATTTCTCGAGCGAGCACGCAAGGGTTTTGGTTATTATGGAAATAAATTTCGTTTCTTGGCAGAATTTATGATATTTTTATTTAGGCAAGCCTAAAAAGCGGAGCTGCCTGTTATCTGAACTGAGGTAACGACTGAAAAAAAACACCGATAAATTATATAAAGAAAACAAAGATAAAAACACAAATATAACTTGGAGAATTAAGGGAAATAAGTGGAAAAAGTTTAGAAGAAAAAAGACGATAACGGAAAATGTAAAAAAAAAGAGGAAATTATCACTAGCTATTGGCCAAGGTTTCGATCTCAACAGTCCGTGCGCAGGTACGGTGCAGCACATTTTCAGGCACGTCGCGCTCCCGCGTTGGGGTTTGGGCGCGAGGGAAACCGGAAGTCAGTCAATTATTGCTCTCATCCTCCGCTGGGTTCGGCCTGCGCGGGAGCTCCGCTATATAAACAGCTTAGTCGGCTAAGCATCTAATACGGCTGTGTATGTTTACTTGTCATTCGTAAAATACACAGCCGTATTAGATGCTTAGCCGACTACCAACCTATGTATTGTTTTGCTTGGTAGACTCTAATGATTAAACGTGAGCTGGCTAAAGATCCCGACCTAAAGAATGAGTCATGGGATAGATTCTTACCGAAGTTCAAGCGGAAAACTGTCAAAAAGAAAAAGAAGCCTTCGAAGATCAAGAAAGAGTACACGCCATTCCCGCCGCCACAGCCAGAAAGCAAGGTTTGTATTGGCCTCAACCCTTCTTAAACTAGGATTCTTTGATTTTGTAAAATTATAGAAGAGAGTTGTTTTCACTAAAGCATTATTTTAGATACCGTAGCGAAAAGAGGAGCAGTCAAATGTGATTTCGCTGTACTATTTGTCAATGATTACCTATTTCAATTCAATTGATTTGCATACATATACATACACTTTATTTATTTATGTCCTCGCATTAACAGTTCATACGGGCATATGTCCAATATAATAATAATGGTTGTGGCATTTTTAAAACGTCTTCTAGATGGACAAAGAACTTGCAAGTGGAGAATATTTCTTGAAGGAGAAGGAAAGAAAAGCGCGTGCACATCAAGAACGCAAGGTAACAAAGTTATCTCGCACTGAGAGACTTGAGAAAAAACGTGTTTGTTTGGGTGATGAACATTCTACATAACCCTGTTGGGTTCGTGCAGTCCCTACACTGCTGGGTTAGGTTGTACGAAGCAAGGGTAAGCGTTACCCCAGAGTTAAATCACTAACCCGAGGGTAAACTGTACAGAATACAATTACAGATTTAGCGCTATCCTAGGGTTAAATCACTAACCCGAGGGTAAACTGTACAGAATACAATTACAGATTTAGCGCTATCCTAGGGTTAAATCACTAACCCGGGGGTAAACTGTACAGAATACAATTACAGATTTAGCGCTATCCTAGGGTTAAATCACTAACCCGAGGGTAAACTGTACAGAATACAATTACAGATTTAGCGCTATCCTAGGGTTAAATCACTAACCCGAGGGTAAACTGTACAGAATACAATTACAGATTTAGCGCTATCCTAGGGTTAAATCACTAACCCGAGGGTAAACTGTACAGAATACAATTACAGATTTAGCGCTATCCTAGGGTTAAATCACTAACCCGAGGGTAAACTGTACAGAATACAATAGCGCTGCGCGGCAATGACGTCACAAATTTTTAGACCCCCCGTGTGACTCAGACACATTTACCACTTTTCGCGTTAGAACTTACAAGAATTGACTAGCACTTCAGTTCGTCGTCTGACTATTCTACCAGAAATGACGGCTTTCCTGCATTATATTACGAAGGAGAATCTGATGATTGTACTGTCGAACAGCTTAAACGTTGGCTAAAATACAGAGGATTGAAACAAAGCGACAAACGGCGATCTTATCAAGCGAGTTTCGCGTCTAGGGGTGCAAAGATGGCGCGAAATACAGTGTTTGTATGGGAATCCGACGAATCCGATGCCAAATAATTTCCGTAAAATCGAATTTCGGAAATATTCACTGTCTGCAAACTTAAGATACCAGGTAAGAGATAAACTGATCAAAATGTAAGGGATGTAGTTGTACTGGGAAGCGTGCAATCAGTTTCCCATACATTTCGGCTGTAACAACGAGTCAATGTCCACGGGAAAATTTACAGACAAAGGCATAGAAAACTTAAAACACGATTGCACGCTTCCCAGTACAGCTACATCCCTCAAATTTTGATCAGTTAATCTTTTACCTGGTATCTTAAGTTTGCTGACAGTGAATATTTCAGAAACTCGATTTTACGGAAATTAGTTGGCATCTGATTCCCATACAAACACTGTATTTCGCGCCGTTTCCCCGGCTCCTACAAAAAGTGGTGGAAATTATCTTGGACTGGCCTATTCGTTGCCGCAAACCACGTTTAATATAGTCAATCTCTAGCTGAATCCCAAACCTATCTTTTCCCATTGAATATCGTTGTAAGACTTACCTAAACTTTGAAAAGTCAGGTTTTCCGTAAGAGATTCATCGGCGAATGGGAATATTGACTGTATATTGTAGCCAGCAGGTAACTTAATATTTGAAATTCTTTAAAATTAAATTCATCGGAGACCAAAACTAATGTAATGCCTGGAAAATAGATACCAACTGCAAGATTTTGAACAGACTAACAAAAGTACGAGCTAATCATTTATGGTTAGACAAATCTTCACAGACAAATATGCCCGGAATTTTCTCTGTAATATTTCTCTGTACAAATGATATTTTTGTTTGCAAATTTATAGCTTTGTAAAAAAAATATTACCCTAAAATTAAGCAGTCTTGCTTTATATTTTGGTGTGCTCTTTCAAGCTATTATATTATGTTTTGCATTTGTCGAGTTTTCAAATTACCTGCAAGATACCCATTCCGTGCGACATTTCGGAAAGAGATTTTAAAACTTCATTTGTGTTCGTAAAATAAATCAAAGCATTGTAGATGTACATGAGTCACTTCGCTTCAAAACTTTATTTCAAATCCATAAATTCAAGTAAACTATGGTTGAACTGTAATTCCTTCTCGCTATGTTTACTGGCGGGTAGTGTATAGTTCAGACAAACTCCCCCTTGCATTTCAATTCACTTGTCTCGTTATTATTCTGTGCTTTTGAAGTCTCCTGTAAAAACATTTATCCAACGCTGACATTTCTCACTGAGTTTTGGAACGGAAAAGCACTGAGAAAAGATGAGAAACTCTGCTAGCGGTGTACCAATCGATGCTTCCATCTCCGAGATGATATCTCTTTGAGCGATTTATGAAGGTTTTTATACATCTAGAGTCACTCTTACATCTTCCCCAGCAACAGTGCTTGGTAGTTACCATTACTGATATGACTGGGAATCTTATTTCAGGTATTTCTTCTTTTTTTGATCGAAAAACCTATGAATCATGTTCTAACACGACTCTCAAAGTCACTGAAATACTGTAAACAGCCGCGTGTGTTTGTCTGAGTTTTGCGGGGGGTCTCGTTTCAGACAATCTATTTTTAGTATTACCGCGCAGCGCTATTACAGATTTAGCGCTATCCTAGGGTTAAATCACTAACCCGAGGGTAAACTGTACAGAATACAATTACAGATTTAGCGCTATCCTAGGGTTAAATCACTAACCCGGGGGTAAACTGTACAGAATACAATTACAGATTTAGCGCTATCCTAGGGTTAAATCACTAACCCGAGGGTAAACTGTACAGAATACAATTACAGATTTAGCGCTATCCTAGGGTTAAATCACTAACCCGAGGGTAAACTGTACAGAATACAATTACAGATTTAGCGCTACCCTAGGGTTAAATCACTAACCCGAGGGTAAACTGTACAGAAAACAATTACAGATTTAGCGCTATCCTAGGGTTAAATCACTAACCCGAGGGTAAACTGTACAGAATACAATTACAGATTTAGCGCTATCCTAGGGATAACGTTACCCTCGCTTTGAACAATCGGGCCCTGTAATTTATTTATCATTTTGTATGAATATGTTACAGATGTAGTTTTACATGAAAAAAAATACAATTCTGAAACGTGAGTGTCGTTTTAAAAGGCATTCAATAAACATGCAAGGAGACGGGACGCACCAGGGATGTTACGAACCTGACTCTAACGTCAGATACCACTGTTAGTTACATTCTGCCTGTTGCTTTTTGCAGCTAAAATACTGAATTACGTAGGTTGTGAACTTCATTAAAATGCTACAGAAAAACTAAAGCTGTACTCCGGAAGTTACGCTTCGAATAACTGCGTTAGATCCGACACATTGAACAACTTCAAAGACCAAAAAACTTGCAAAAGCAGTGTCTGCAAAGAATAAGAACCTAATAAGGAAGAAAAACTATGTATTGCCTACTGTTTGTAGGAAAAACAAGCTTCAGCCGCCGAGAAAAGGAAGTCTGTTCGTGAACAGGCGTATGTACCGCCAGTAGAGGATTTGCCTAAGAAAGAACAAAACAACAACAAAGGTACATGTCCACCTACGTACGTGATGTCACGTGATCGCGAATACGAAGGTTTTGAACATGTCGATACATGATTTATTTAACACGTAGGTACAATACACCTTGCGATGTTAGCACAAATGCAAGCAGCAGACGCAGTAGTGCATTTATCACAAGTGGCGCTTGTTCTTATCTCACACCTGTAAGAATAACAAGTACCTCTAATGATAAATACAGCACTGCGTATGTTGCTTGTGCTTGTGCTTGATTCGCTAGTGTGAAACATGCAGGCTTAAAGCTTGCCAAAGTGTTTTTTCCCCGAGCAATTTTGATTTTTGGTATTCTGAGGTGAGTGCCACTGGAAGAAAGCAACCAAAACCCCATGGGAAAATGATGTAAGTTGGAAATCACTCCATTATTGTAATTCTTTATGTATGGAAATATCATGGAAATAACCATGATATTTCTAGGTCAAGGGTTCCAGTCCCTCTCACTTGACTGCGCACCACAGGGAACCCAATATCAAAATTGCCCGAAAAAAACAAAATCAAAAGGAACAGCTTAATTGTTTGTCCCTGAACACGATTGCAGGTGGAAGCGAGAAAATAGACGTCGAAGCATTCAAGAAGAAGGTGAAAGGCGCCAAGGTGAGTTCAGTAAGTGACGTCATGACGAGTCCAAACTCCTGATCTAGTTTGTTGTATACGGCTGGCGAGGATGGTGTCAGATTTGCTACCACCTTCATATACATGTAGCTATAGACAGGAGAACGGAGGGCGAATAAAATACGGGTTATAGGATTAAGCATAATGTTGTAAACATCGAATTTCCAGTCGAGGTTCAGCCGTACTATAGGTCAAGTAGAATCCAACACTGATAATTATAGACACATTTCTGCCTCTGTCAACGCTTATAAATATTCTTTCTATGTTAGAACAATACCAGTTTGGAAGGGGGACGACGAGGAGAAAGAAAAACAGCGCAACTCCGCTTCTTGTTTTTTCTTTCCAGAAAAGAAAAGGGATAACAACATCCACAGAGAAAATCCGAGCAAAGAAGAAAAAGTAAACGGCTGGTTATCAAGCGTAACAACAGAACCACTTGATGAGTACGAACAGATGGATTGGAATGGTGGTTTAACACTAGAATAAGAAGAACACGAGTTATCTCGAGTCACTTTGGGCCAAACTGACCACACTCTGAGCCCTTGAAACGGACAACAAACCAGGAACACAACACAGCTGTTTTTCCGGAATAAATGGAGTGGTGGTCCGTTTTATTCTTATCGACCCGCAGCCGTTGTAGTTATTCCAAGGTCATAAACTAAAATGGAACGATGTTAAAATTTCAAGAAATCATGATTTTCTTGCCTAAAACATTATATTTACAGCATTTAATTTCAAAGGAGCACACGTAACCTTTGCACTCTAAGCTGTGTTCTGATTTGTTTTTACTCAAAGACAACCTATTTCTAAGCAGCAGAGGTGACAAGAGTCTGATGGTGTCCTCCTCCTCCTCGACGACTAGACATCCACACGCAGTTATACACTTTGAATTAAAAAACAAAAACCATGCAGTTTCGTTTTTTTAGTGTGAGGCTAAGTATGGGAGAGGAACAGGTTTCGTTTTTTTACCCAATGGCTGACGCGTGCGACAGTTCCATAGCGCAGCCCTTCAGATCCTGATTAAGAGATTGGGCTAGGCACCAATACGAGTGAGCCGCACATAGCATGCACAGTAAAGTATTGGTAGATTTCTTTCAGGTATGAAAACATAAACAACTGAAACCATTGCTTCAGAAGCTGCTTGTTCAAAATTCCGCTGCGCTCCTTATTACCTATAGTCGCAAATATTAGGTACTTATTGACTGAGTGGGAGGGCCGGACGCGGGAAAATATTTGGCTCGAGGTCATGACGTACGGCCCCGCGCGCGCTTTCCTTTCAAAACCATTTACAAAAGTCACGTGAGGAGGGCCGGACGTGTATGGCGTGAGCGGGCTGGAAAAAGGCGTCCGGCCCTGCACAATTTTTTCTTGCTGTTTTGCGGTTTGTTCTACAAAAAAATATGGTCACCATACAGTATGATAAAACAAAACTATTGACTGAGTTAGGTCGGGCCGGACGGGAAAATATTTGGTTCTCGGTCATTTTGTACGTACCTCGCTGCGCTATACAAATAAATTATTATTATTTGTAATAGTATTACATATCCTGGTTCTATTTCCCCACCCTTTTCTACAAATTACTCTATCCCAGCTTTATTGTCCTTTTCTCTACAACAACAACAACAACTTTATTTGTATCTTAAAATTACAATATACAAGAACAATATACAAGAAGAAAGGAGAAAATATGAAAATACAGATACTGGCAATCTGAAGTTAGTTCAAACTAATCGAGTCACATTGCCACTAGAAATTACATTAATGGGTCGCACCAGAGAATGGAAAGATACATAAACACACACACGAACCTATAAACTATATAATACACATGGCAGTAGGGAAAAAATATCATATACGCTTATATAGATATGAATAAAAAGAAAGAGAAGAGAAAGAATAAGAAAAAAGAAAGAAAGGCGATATCAGTAGAGTTGCAAAAGGTCTGACTCGTTCTTAAAAGAAGACTAACAAGTTTATACTCGTCAAAAATGGAGTTCCAGGTTTTAGCACCAGTAAATCTGAGACTAAATTTACCATAATTGCTTCTAGTATATGAGGAAGATAATAAGTTTATCTGGCAGCTAGTCTAGTGTTGTAGGTGTGTTTATTGCTAACTTTTTCAAAGAAATCAGTAAAGGCATTTGGAAGTGTAAAAATCATACATAAATATAGCCACATGATAGAATATCAAGTCGGCAAGTTTAAGGATACCTAATGCATGGAAAAGAGGGCTAGAATGTTCACGAAAATCAGAAACGTTATAATCCTTAGGGCTTTCTTTTGCAAAATAATAAGTGGTGTAAGGGAAGTATTATAGGTATTACCCCAAACAACTAAACCATAAGTAATAAAAGGATAAATTAAAAGTGTAATACAACCGTTTCAGAATGTCAATATTTGTAAAATGACGAAGTTTAGAAAGGACCCCTACACCTTTACCAACTACTAACTTTTTTTGAAATTTGAAGTATGTGATGTTTCCAGTTTAAATGATAATCTATAGAAACTCCTAAATACCTAATATTGCTTTCTTGTTTAATCACCTTATTAGTAATAACGAATCTTATGGGAAAGGGAAGCTTCTTTTGGGAAGGTGGAATATAGCATAGTTGGTTTTATCCACGTTGAATGACAGTTTTTTGCATGCAAGCCAAGTATATGTTCAAGTTGAGCATTAATGTTGCTTTCCAACACTGACTACTTTTTTATTAGAATAGAAAAGGTTTGTGTCGTCAGCAAATAAATGAAAGTCAAAAAGATTAGTGATGTGATCTAAAGTGATGGGATTACGAAAATAAAAAAAACATGATTTGGGCCGCATCAGGCAAAAAGGGCCCGAATGACATAATATGTAAATGTATTTTGAAATTGTACCATGTTTTTTTATACTTGTGGTGCGATTACAATATGCATCGCGAGCGCCATATTGTGCAAGTACTGTTGATTTCATGAAATTGACCAGTGAAATCGAAGACGAAATTTACGATATGTTTACACGAGGGTGTGATCACAATTTTAGCAGGCGCAAATGATTCCTTATCATCAGACGATTATTTCAAGGTGTAACTTGCACTATTGCTAAAATCATATGAGCTACGGGGTGTAGAATGACTGCAGAAAATAACTTTTTGGGCCAAAAAGTGATCGTCTTGTTCATCTTTTTATTATATTTACTCTTTAATGCCAGCAGGTATAAATGAATGTCGTACATCAAAATCCTCCCCTCTGACAGGATTCCTATTTTTTGTGGTCATATTTGCAATCGGGCCCTTGCATCAAAATCACACCCCTGATTTTTGTTGTCAATTTCTTGAAACTGACATTTATTGTTAGGAATGAAATGTAGCGCTTCTCGTCGAGAATACAATACAATTTTCAACCTGTTAATAGGAACACCGTTGTAGGAATTATTTAACTTGAATCTCGTCCGGGCCCTTTTTGCCTAACGCGGCCCATTTGATAATTCTATTCCTCGGTAATGAATTTAGAACCGAATTATGCTACACGCGGCGCGCGCGAGCAACCAGTGACCTGGGTACTAAGCATTTGAACACATCACGTGTGCACCGCGGCAAAACGGTATGCTCCGCTGGCCAAAAGAACGAAGGCTCTGCTATCAAATACAAATTACCGAGGGTTTCAACTTTTTTAGTAAATTATTTTTATAACTTAGTAAACTCACAAATTACAAATTAAGAAAACTTCAACCTGTTAAAGTCTTAGGCTTAGCTTTTAAGTATTTTTCTTATTTTTTGACAAAACAGTTCACAAATGAATACTTTTAAGCAGAAACGTTAAAATCACGGCCTGTTGTTTCATTTCCGTTTTCGCGGGAAACGGGGGGCGGCCGCGCGCCGACAAGAAATAGCAAATACGCATGCGCGTGACGTTTTGCCGCGGTGTGCATCATGCACGTGCTACGTGCTGAGTTATGATGGTCGTTGGCTCCGAAACTATAAAATAAAAAACGGCTGGAAAAAGTGATCTGTGGAACTGCGAAGCCTGAATTTCA
The DNA here is from genome assembly GCA_030867875.1 of Actinernus sp. WN-2022. Lineage (NCBI taxonomy): Eukaryota > Metazoa > Cnidaria > Anthozoa > Actiniaria > Actinernidae > Actinernus > Actinernus sp. WN-2022. The sequence continues at coordinate 27,617,983 of JAOWCC010000577.1, forward strand.
AACAGAAAGGTAAGTAATTCTCTAATGTAGCGATTTTTACATTCAAATGGCGAAAGAAACGTTGAAAGAAAACCACGTACTTACAGAAAGTGAAGATGTGAAGCAATGCCAGGCAATCAATGATCAATGCCAATGGCGTGTGTCGAAAACACGAAAGTCGAAAATGTCTTTTTATGAACAACGGAACTGTTCAATCTTACATTTGCACATTTTATTGTACGGAAACCGTTCCATCAGTTAATTTTATGAGATAATTCACTGTATTTTTAGTTTGAAACCGAACTGAACTCGAGACACCGTGCAATTAATTCAAAATAATTTCTCTTGACTCTTGTATTGGCAGTGCAGTTTTCACAAGAAATGGCCCGTGTTTCACCCACAAATCCAAGCCTGTTAAACCTGAAATGCCATGAGTACTGTGGAGGTACTCCAGCAGTCTGCTATTGTCCCCAGTGTGCTGCGATATTCTGTGATGCATGCTACGTTAGAGAACATCGCGGGAGCGAGAGGAAACTTAGGCACGACAGACTCCTTGAAGTCAGGCCAATATGCCAGGATCATCAACATACACTGGAGTACTTCGACTTGACTGCTCTGAAATCCTTATGCATCATTTGTAAGAAAAATGTTCAGTCCAACGCAGAACAACAGCATCACGTCATCGAGGATATTGAAGCAGTTCCATCAAAACTTCGAAGTTTGTTGAAAGACAGAGTTGCATCGGCAAGAGTTGTTCACGGCAAAATCAACGAAGGTATTGTTGGTGTAAGGAATACTGCCCAAAATACTGCACAGATTGCTGTAAATGAAGTTCATAACGTTATAAGGCAGTGTAAAGATGTTCTGGATGAACGGGAGGTGGAACTTCAACAGAGTATTCAAAATTGCATGTCGGGTTTCCTTGATAACCAAGAAAATGTCGAACTGAGAAGTTTGGAGAAGCAGATGAGAACGACTGTTGAACAAGGTTGGTATCCCTTACTGAACTATTTTGGACACAACACGACTCATAGTGTCAGGAGTAAAATAAGGCCCGCATCAGCTTTTAGCTGCCACAATAATCGGCCTGCTATAAAAAAAATATTATCAGAGGCGTAGCCATGTTTTTAAAATTTATAGGCCCAAACAACCCAAGCATGCTCCCCCGGGAAGGTTTAGATTTAGACTTTCGCAAATGGCTTCTCCTGCACTTTCAGGTCATGTTTTATGTGTTTCGACAGCTTCTCAAGCCCAACATTCAAGAAGGCTGTAGAATGTGTAGGGCTGGGTTACGCCCCTGATTATTACCATGTAAAATGTATTTTAACAAGGTTTAGGGACTGTTCGTTAATTATAGTTAGGGGGGGGGGGGTACAATTTTCAAAATCAGTTGAAAGTGGGGGTACATTTTTGTGATAGTAAAAAATGGGCGGGGTACAGTTTTATCTTTTGTGCCTTTTCGTGCAATAGGTTGACTTTTAATTTAAACTATTCGACAACACTAAAAAGAACTTTAGATTTTAGCAAAAAGAATTCCCATGGGGAATTTTCTAGCCCTGTCCCTAGTCTACTTGTCCATTAAGAGGAAAGATGGCTGACCTGATTTCAGTTGATCAGAAGGGGGCGGGGGTTTACAATCGTTAGAAATTATTAGTATTATTATTATGAGGGTTTTATGTCTGTAAATGAAATTCTATCTTTTCCTATTTTGTTGAAGAAGTTTTTTTTCTATTTTCCATTTAAAGATTACATTCAATTAAAAAAGTGATTTTCATCTTCCATGAAAGATTGACAATTGGTGGTTTTCATCGATCGTTATGACACGCTATCGCAAAAAAAAGAAATTGACACAATTCCATGGATTTTTATGGCTTCCGGAAAACGTGCTGGGTCGTTCTGTCATTAAATTCAAAATTCATTTACTCCGGAACAATTCACCCCATCGATGTGAAATTTTCTGTGTAGACTTTTATTATCGATGTCTAGAATATATACAAAGAACAGCTTTGTTGGACTAATTGTTTAGATTTTAGGTTTTTGATGACGTCACTTTTTTATAGTATGGAGGATGGAGTTGACCCTGTACTGATATAAACCCTATTTCTATGAATATGGATAGCTTTTGATTATCATGCTAACTAGATACAAGCCATGGAGGATGGAGTTGACCCTGCACTGATACAAACCCTCTTTCTATGAATATGGATAGCTTTTGATTATCATCAATCAATCAACTTTATTTCAGGAGGGTAACACTAAATAGTACAACGCACTAATAAACTCGTGGCCTTCGCAGCACAACACATGTAAGACATATTACGATAAGGACATATAATAAGACTATACTAAGTTAAGCTAAAATTACATATTTACAAGATATATAAATGTATACTTTAAGGAGGATCGACATTACCAAGTTAACTAAGGATAAATTGTGTGTCTGAAAAAGTAGTGAACTGTTGGAAGCTTTTTTGAAAGGTGCGAAAATGCTTGTAAAGGGCAGACTTAAGAATATTGACAGAGGAGGAGAGTCTTAGGTTTACAGGTAATTTGTTACAGCATTTAGTAGCTGTGACAGAGAAAGAACGACCAGCTTCTTTTTCTCTGGTGTAGCGTGGAGGTAGTACGGTCAAGTGCGCATAACGCGTTCTCCTTGTGTGCTGCTCACTGTTGAGCTTAAGCAAATCGTTTATATATTCTGGAGCTTCATTGACAGTGCGCTTGTACACAAGTAGACATTTTTTTATATCTGCCTCCACATAAAAAGGAAGAAAGCCTAATTTATTAAATAATTCAATAGAGCTGTGGCGAGGCTTGGCATCTAGAATTACCCTAGCGCTACGTTTTTGTAACCTCAAGACTCTGTTGATGTTGTCCTTACTGCAGCTTGTCCAAGTGATTGAACAGTATAATATGAGCGGCTTTATCATAGTGTTATAAAAAAGAATGCGCTCTGCTCTAGGTAGATAGTTCTTAATCTTATTTAAAATTCCGATGCGTTTTGATACTTTCTTGACCATAGTGTCGACGTGTGTGTCAAAACTTAAGTCACTGTCTATTTCAAGTCCTAGTAATTTAACATGCTCAACTTGTTCTAATTTAGTATTATTTACTCTAATGTTCAGATCTTGCTCTTCTTGGGTGATCTTGTCTTTAAGGCGATTTCCACATATAAGGATACATTTGGTCTTTGCTGCATTAAGTGGAAGTTTATTTGCGTTGGCCCAGTCATCTACATTTGCTACTTCATTTGACAGTTCGTCCTTCAACCCTTGAACATTGCTAATGCTCGATGAGGCCAGAATAGTAGTGTCATCTGCAAATAAGTCCAATCGAGAGTTCGTGTAAAGTGGCAAGTCATTTATAAAGACGACAAACAGTAGAGGGCCCAGGATAGATCGTTGATGTACTCCTGAGGTAATGCTACGAGAAGATGACGTTTGACCCTTGAAGCAGACTACTTGTTTGCGATCTGCTAAATAAAACTTGAACCAGTCAAGAGCTTGAGAGTCTAATCTATAAGCTTCAAGTTTTTTAAGAAGTGTAGCATGGTCCACCATATCGAAGGCTTTCTTGTAGTCCACCAGCACTAACCCGTTGACTTGGTTTTTATCTAAATTGAACAGTAAGGTGTCTACTATGTACGCTAGTGCTGTTTCAGTACTATGTTGTTTTCTGAAGCCAGACTGATTTGTATAAATCAAGTTGTTGTCAGACAGATAATTAGACAGAGCATTATGAACATGGCGCTCTATCACCTTTGACAGAACTGGCAACACTGAGATGGGGCGGTAATTGTTCACATCTGACGTGTCACCAGCTTTGAATAGGGCGGTCACTCTTGCAGTTTTCCATCGGGAGGGAAACTGTTTTGTAGTGAAGGAAATATTAATCAGTTTAGCGACAGATGGAGCAATTTCCCTCACTCCTATCTTCAGTAGAGCACTGCTGATGCCGTCGGTACCAGTCGCCTTGTTCGAGGGTATCTTGGATAAATACCTAATAACCTCGTCTGGCTTAATCAGAGGTATTCTAAACTCTGTAACATCATTTCCATTTAGCCTTACACCAATAAACTGATACAGTTTACTGAAGTCAAAGTTATTAATAACACGAAGAGATGATTTAATCTGATCAGCTACAGTTGTAAAATGTAAGTTAAAGTAATCGGCCATCTCGGCGTTTGTGCTAATCGCATTCTCAGCAGACACAGTCAGGAACTCAGCTAACTAGATACTGATACAAATTCCCATTCTATGAATATGGATAGCTTTTGATTATCATGCTAACCTCAGGGAGTTCTAACTTAATATATATATATATATACATACCTTTATATGCTGTCTTGGAACACCGGCAGAAAACTCGGAAGACCCGGCACGGTACTAGTTAGAAAATAGCAATAGGTTTTTTACTTCTTATAGGAGTTATTATAAATTACCGCGTGTGGTCCTTCGAGAGTCCCGAGCGTATTCTTGTGAAAACAAGTGTTCCGTCGCCCCGTGCGTCTTCTCGCGAAAAATAAAATATTAGTTAGAACTCCCCGTGTGCTAACTAGATACATAACTCCAGCCTTGATATCACCAAAGGCTTGGTTGCCTTTTAAAATGGCGGTCCGAGAACTATACATACTACTATTCGGGGCATTTTCTAAATTCCGGGCTAGCATACGTTTTATTATAACGACCAAGTTCAATTTCAAGTATATCTTCGATGTTATGTGTTTCTAACTTCCCATAAATAGTTCTCAAATTTATAATCGCTTCTAGCCTCCTATGCAGTCGTTCTTAGTGGCGGTCCCAATACTCCCTCCCCACTAAGAACGACTGCATAGGAGGCTAAATCGCTTCTGAATTCTCGGTATGTTCTTAATCTGTTTCTACCGACCGATCTATTACTGTCATTACTGGAGGTGACATGAGGCCAGGGGTGAGATACGGTGAACGTGAAAGGAAATAAAGTAATAATAATTCTGTCCTATTGTGGGTGGGGCTATTAAAACTTATAACCAAATCTCAAGTTTATTTGTTCACATGATAGGTCCAATTAAGTTTTAGCAATGCGAGCTTGTCGTACTTATGGAAGATGAAACGTTTCAAACTTTATTGATAACACTTTTTCAACTGAATACGAAACTGTGTCTGATTACCATGCATGTATTCTCTAAAAGTGTACATGCTTTCTTTCCAGCCGAGGGCGTTATACATCTTCGCGACAGCAGAGCGATTGGAGTCCATTTTCAACAGCTGTATGCCAAACTTCACGAGCTGTGCAGCACGGCCACTACAAACAAACTCGCGTCGCCTCGCGATCTCAAGCTGACCATCAACCTGTCGAGGAGCACACTACGCCGCATTCGGCAACTCATGGAAGTTGTATCGAGTAGCGCAGCATTTCCAGAGGATGAAGGTACAATGTATATGATGAGGAAAAAAAATCTGCTAAAAGGGAGTCTGCTAACAGACTCTTGAGGGGTGGGTGGGAGGCTGGAAGAGGCGAAAGAGGAAAATTGGGCTTTGGAAAGGGAAAGGACGGGCTCTTTTTCCCTAATATCTTTTGCTTTTTTCCCGCAAAAGAATTATTGATACGAATCTGATTAAAAGACAAATTTCACGTGAGTGTCGCCATTTGATAACTACATTCCATACTAATATCGATCAGACTGATGCATTTTTGAAAAAAATGGATACACCTATAGAAAGGATTTTTTTCTCTTAGTTTCCATCTCTTTGAAAGCCCTGTCAAAAAGGGGATTAAATGGCAGCACATGTTAAAGTAGAGACCATTTGAACCCTTGTATACTTAAAGTTGGTTTACAACAGACTCAGTTTTTGACTTTTTAGCCCTACCGCGTCACAGCAACAATAGGAAATTGGACGAGGTAAAGGTTTATACAGTGCCGAGTACATGATTACCGCTGAGGAAATATGTATTCGGAAATAACGCACTCACTGATATAGAACTGATAATGACAGTAATCATAGAATACCAAAAGAGGAGAATATGGAGACAGTTTATAGTCGTAGATTATAGATATGATAGATATAGGTCAACGAAAAACGTTCACTGATACCGTTTGATGCCAATGTACCTAGTTCGAAAATAAAGTTTCTTCGGGTATCAGTAGTGCCATATGCATATTATGGGAAGCCATATCATTCAAAAGTGGTGCGAGTTCACGATTGGTGATCGAAAATGACGATTGCTATGGTCGAAAAAACGATTGGTGATCGAGAATGACGATTGCTATGGTCGAAAAAACGATTGGTGATCGAGAATGACGATCGCTATGGTCGGAAAAACCGATTGGTGATCGAGAATGACGATCGCTATGGTCGGAAAAACGATTGGTGATCGAGAATGACGATCGTTATAGTCGAGAATATCGACTCGATTGGTGATCGAGAATAACGATCGCTATGGTCGAAAAAACGATTGGTGATCGAGAATGACGATCGCTATAGTCGAGAATATCGACTATTGTGGCTGCCAACGAGACAGACATTCGTCTCGATGGAGTTTCGGCTACTTAAAAGACTCAATCTTTGCTTATTCAACCCAAGTTTACTTCTAATCAGTAAGTTGCACACACAGTAGCACCCGTACACGTACATAGTAGGACTTAATAGTAGTAGTTATTGTAGTATAGATAACAAAAGATTGGCCTATTTAGGGCAATTTACAATGCCAAAAAACACTAGCAAAACTGCTTAACACTGCGTTCCGCGTTGAGACATCGTGGTTCGTCTGAGGAACCGCTGACCGCTCGATTCGGTACTGAGCCGCTCGCTCCAGTCTTTTTACTGAGCCGCTCGCTCCAGTGACATGGCTCCTCTAACTGCGCACTGCAGTTACACACAAACAATAGTGATAATATCAACAAAAGTGTCATAGTGTCTTAGTGTCTTGGTTTTGTTGGCTCCTCCTTGGGGACTTTCCCGGTCTCCTCATGAAGTACCTCTTCTCTGACTGCCCCATCGTTTAACTCTTCTGCAACTAAAAGGAGAACCAACTTGTGTACTGGCCTGTCCATAAAGGTTGGTGGACGTTGGCGTTTGCCAGATACTGCACCCTTCTCCATCGTCTGCGGGAGTACACATCGGCTCTTTGGAACTCTCCAGGAGGGGGTAACACAAGTTTAGGTTTCATGGTGAGAAGATGATTAGGTGTCAAGGGTTCTGGAGCATCAGAATTGCAAAGGTAGTCGATGCTAAGGGGTCTTGAGTTAACGATGCACTCAACCTCTGTCATGAAGGTTCGGAAAGATTCATCGTCAAGTAGACTTCCAGCCTTTAAGAGTAGTGGCTCCAAGGCGTTACGTACAGTGCCAATCAGTCTCTCCCAGGTACCACCCATATGACTAGCATGAGGCACGTTCATCTTGAATGGGATCCATTCACCTTCGTTCTTCAATAAGTACTCTTGCACTCTGTCTTGGTTCATTTCGGATAAGGCTGCCTTCAGCTCATTTCTTGCACCTACGAAATTTGTTCCTTGATCGCATCGAATGTCTCACTGGACCTTTTCCGATTCAAGAAGCGACTGAGCGCATTGACAAAGGAGGAGCTGTCAAGTGAGTTAGCTGTCTCTAGGTGAACGCTCCTCGAGGCCATACACGTAAACAGGACTCCATAGCGCTTGACTTCGCTCCTCTTTTCCTTGATCAGAAACGGTCCGCTGCCACAGGGGTTGTAGATACTCTGGAACTGGACTGTCCCAGTCTAGTTTGTCCCTGCACATTTGTTGAAGAATTTGTTTTCCTTTCAGAGTCACAGGGCCTACATAGGCACCAGGATCAAAGATCGAGCTAACCGTTGACAAGACACCTCGCCGAGTGAAAGGGCGATCATGCAGTTCGATGGGAAATTGGAAGTTGTCGTCCTCAACACACCATACCACTCCCAGGGCTCTTTCTATAGGTAGAGGATCTACTTCCAGGTTGAGCTCCTTAATGCCTTTAGCACGATCTTCCACAGGAAAAGCTTCAAGCACCTCCTTCCTGTTGGAAACGATCTTGTGCAGTCTGAGACCTGCTTTGGCACAAATGGCTTGGCTGGCTTTGATCAACCCGATAGCCTCAGGAACTGTCGATACAGATTTAAGCCCGTCGTTTACATAGAAGTCTTTGCGTATGAAGGTGGCTGCTTTTGTCCCAAATTCTTCCTCACCATCCTCAGCTGCTCTCTTGAGCCCGAAGTTTGCACAGCCTGGGGAACTAGCGGCACCAAACAAATGCACTTTCATCCGGTATTCAACTACTTCCTTGGATGGATCTCCATCTTGCCACCACAAGAAACGAAGGAGGTCTCTGTGTTCTTCAGACACCATAAATTGGTGAAACATACTCTTAATGTCCGTCATGAAAGCTACAGTCTCTTGACGGAAACGACACAGAACGCCAAGTAGACCATTCATGAAATCAGGACCTTGCAAGAGGTGATCATTGAGAGAGACGCCCTCGAACTGCGCGGAACAATCAAACACCACCCTGATTTGATTTGGCTTTTTGGGGTGATAAACACCAGTATGAGGAACGTAATTGACCTTACCATCTCTCACTTCAAGGCGGTCTGCGGGAACTCTCTCTGCACACAGATCAATTAAGTCTCCCTTGAAAGCCCGATAATCATCAAAGAACTTCGGATTCTTCTTGAATCTAACAGTCAATTGGTTCCACCTCTTCACAGCAAGCTGACGATTAAACGGAAAAGACACATTGTCCGATTTCAAGGGGAGTGGCATCTCGTAATGGTCATCTTGTCTTTTCTTTACTCCATTCTCTAGTATTCTTAGAAATATTTCATCTTCTACTAAGTAGGCCTTGTTTGTAGAACTGTTCTCATTGAAGTCAGTTTCGAGCACTCTGTGAACCTTCTCAGGGTTGATAATCTCCTTGGCCTTAGTAGAGAAGACAAAACGACTGCGAGTTTCTGATGCTATCACTGCATTACACACCTTCATTTTTGACATCCTCATTCCGAGACTTACACACTCTGCCAATAATTCGCCGTCCAAGCAATGTCCTTTGTCCATAAGGCTCATCCTCACCTACCCTGGTTGCCAGGGGTTCGAGTTCGAGGAGCGAAGCGACGAACCCCTGGGCTCGCGAGCTGCTAATCTCACTTTCATGTTGAGTATGCTAATGAGGGATTAAAATACCTCATCAAACCGGTTTCCTTGTTTTGATTACGAACTTTCACGTGGAGCACTGAAGCGAGAAGGTGAAATGTCAAAACAGATGGATCCCAGAGAGAATATGTTAAATGCTCTAATTCCGGTGAAAAGGCTAACTTGTTCTCCAAACGTTTCGTTAAAGAACATTTGTCAAACCTGCTCAATCAACATTCCAATTTCGGGTAGGGGAAGACACAACATATTCGAAGGCTCGAAGTCAGTTAAGGAAAAGCTTGGCGAGAGACTTTCCGGTGTTTTGAATATTTCTGTAGTCCAGGAAGATGTGCTCTCGAAAAACATCTGTTCAAAGTGTAAGAGAGAGCTGGAGAAGCTGGAGAGGTCAATGGGTGATCTTCAGAGGTTTAAAGATCTGGCATTGACCTCAGCCAACCGACAAAGAAGTTTGTTCAAGACTGGCGCGTGGGAAGCACAGCCAGAACATCTCTTCGCTTTATGAAGCTTATGATAGCTTCTTCTTGCACTGCTAATTCCTTGAAGTTGGGAAATGCTTTTAAAGCAGAAGGAATTGCATTCCTGCACTCTCGCATAAAGTTTGCTTCTTTGACTTCGCTCACCATTTTGATTTTGTCTGTCTCTTATTAGTAGAGAAAACCGGTTTTCAAACTAGAGAACCCGTTTGCTAAATCCAACCAATCGCGACCCTGTTAGCATCATTGACCAATCAAGATGCGTCAGAGGTCATTTATTGGGCACCCAGGGTAGCCTCGAGTGCAAGTGGATACTGTCGATAATCCCACTGTGGTACCCCGCTTCGGTAGAATTTATGCTAGTGCCTAGGTCTCTGTCCGCGTGTTGGCGGTTGGCTGTCACCACTTTGGCGAGTCACGGGTATTTTGGCTCGTCCTGGCGAGATTTTGGTGGACTCGATGCGATTTTCGTGAAAAAATCGACCCAAACGTGAGTGGCTTCGTTCGCCTCCTACCTTCCATTTCTTCTTGTAATAGTATGTAGAGTAAGGGATGTAAAATTCGCTTAAACTACGTACAGACACAGCCAAGATACGTATTATAGACACCAGGTAAGTTTTATTCATTTATTACAGTATATTTATCGAAAAGCCAGATTTAAAAATTTCCATACGAACCCTTATAAATTTAAATTTACATAAACAGAGCTTGTGCTTCCTGTTGTTATTCTCGATCACCAATCGATAGTCGATATTCTCGACTATAGCCATCGTCATTCTCGATCACCAATCGTTTTTTCGACCATAGCGATCGTTATTCTCGATCACCAATCGATAGTCTATATTCTCGACTATAGCGATCGTCATTCTCGATCACCAATCGTTTTATCGACCATAACGATCGTCATTCTCGATCATCAATCGGTTTTATCGACCATAGCGATCGTCATTCTCGATCACCAATCGTTTTTTCGACCATAGCGATTGTCATTCTCGATCACCAATTGTGAACTCGTACCACTTTTGAATGATATGGCTTCCCATACATGATGAAGAAAATACCACTTATAGTGTGGTTGGTCAATGGTCGGGAATGGTAAAGTGTCGAGCAACTGGCTTGGCGAGATCCTTGCTATTGGTCTTACATCAAGTACGCGCTCCATTTTTCCAATGTATAGCCTGTCACAGAGACTGCAGGTGATACAATGAATGAGTCCGTAGCTTGACATTATACATATTTTTTTCTTTCGAGGCGGTTAGCGTACATTTATCTAGTAGTTGATCAAACCCAGTGTATTGTTTAACCTTCCCACTGACGCAGACTCACACTAGCTTTCAGTTTATTAGTTATCTGTTGCAACTGTTTTACCGACTCACTTTTGCCTTGGTTTTGTAGAGAACGAAGATCTCCTTTGTGAGGAATTTTTGAGGGTGAAGCTTGTAGACGAATCAAGACCTTTGTCAACATGTGTTCCGCCGCCTGTCGATAGCAGTACAGCAACAAGTACACATCACAATTGCGATCAGTCATTTACAACGCCTTCCTCAACACCAATTCAAACACCACAAGCCTGCAGTGAAAGCCAGCTAGCGGCAACCACAATCCGCTCTCAGCCTAGCGCCAGCAGTCCTATCTGGTCAGAGGTATCGTCCAGTGGAATAAGCAAAGTCCCTGAAGCACATGATTGGTCAGCAGTGAAGCCTATGGCAAATCGCTGCCATGATGACCCGGACTGGGAAGAAGATTGTAGCCGCAAGACACCGAAAGGAACCCGTGCTGTTACCCGTGCTGGTTCATCCAACAAGAGCATAAGAGGTACTACTGAGCCTGTTGCGTGTTGCGTGTCCTTATACCAATCCTGAAGTATGATTGGCTAAGCTACTCACTATATGTATCCATTTCAGTAGCAATTAGACTGCGAGCTCGAGGGTTCTATCGGTACATAGTTAGGCTAATATACCTTTTATTATCACACAGCGGCCATTTTGGCTATAAACAATAGCTTTTGCACTTCCAGCCTCGTCTCTGTGTCGAGTTTAGAAGTGCAAGAACAAAGGTTTTTATTCTCCTGGGACGTAACATGGCCGCTGCATGATAAAGTATGTCGTTTTAGCATAACAAGCTATTAAGTAACAGTGCGTGTAAAAACTAGGCAAACTTCTATTGTTCAGTGGCAATAGGCTTTTGGCGTGGTATAATTTTCTGGTTTCGTTACAGAATACACATCAACCCTTAACTGAAAACCCTGAAATCAAAGCCATCGAAACTGCATCTTAAGACTGCTTCCCTTTTGTGGAAAACTATTTCGTCTAATCAGAATAGCTCAAAATAATAACCAAGAATGCTTTCAATTTTAAATTGTTTCCCACATAGAATTTTGGTCATATTAAAAATTATGAGCGCTTTCACTTCTGACAATTCAAATCAGTAAAAAACGGGGAGAAAATAATATTCTTGTTATGTTAACATTTTCGTGGATTTTGGTGACTAAGCCAATGAGGTTGCCGTTGGACTGCCTAGTTCTTAGCCGAATCTTTACTTAATCGACAGCTAAGTTGAAAAGAACCCTCTCGAGAAAACCTGTGAAAAACGTTGAAAATATGAACTTTTGTAGGTAATTTGTGTCTGCGCGCGCTTTTACTTCGAAATTGGGGCGGGGGCCCCGAAATTGCCGTGTAGCCAATCAGATTGCGAGATAGTGAGTAGCGAAAAAGCTGGTTCTCAAAACCCAAAATGGCCGCCAATTCGCCAAAATACAAAAAAGGTTCTTGATTTAGTGTACAAAATTGAACAAATAGTTGGTTTCTACTAAAACAATCATACTCGCTCTCAGTTTCTATGGCTGGTTTCGATGGCTACGCTCCTCGTCAACTGTCAGGCGATAGAAACTTCGAGCTCTAATTGCTAATTAGTTTACCATCCATATCGATAGAGACCATGTTTACTAGAAAACATAAGAGTAGTACGATTACTTCCGCTTCCGGCCCTCTTTAATCTTAATTTGATTTTACTGAGTTGTAAATACGTTTTCCCGATGTTACTTATATTGAGGTAGATAGTAAGGAACTATTCCACATTCTCGACATAAGAAAAGACTTGGTAAACTCCGACTTAGATCCCCAAATAAAAGAACTGTGTATTTTAAAGTGCAACTAACCCCATTAATGCATTATTCTCCATGGTGCCTTTCCATCACAACAACATCGATATATAGTGAATATACACAGTCTGTGAGTTGTTAGTAAAGAAAACAGTTATTTTAGACAAAATGCTAAATATTTATTCAAATTATTGCAAAGTCGAATGAGTTGGATGACGTTAGATCAAGAATCTACCCAGGCTTTTTCTTACGCGGTCATGGGTCAGGAAAAGTCAAATTTTCACCATTTCAAACAAGCCTAGAACATAGAGTATTCTCTGTAAGCCAAAAATTTCTTCGCAGAAGTACTCAAAACCTTTCAAAGATTCATATATATATAAATTGCAAAAGGGGTTAGTTGCACTTTAATAAAAAGCCGATTCCGGCGCCGCAGCATATGGCAAACCATACACTGGGTTTGATCAAAGAAAATTGTAATTACGGCAAGCTGACCTAATAATTCTACAAGAACCGACAACAGAATCAAAGGTAAGATAAGAACAAATATCATTTTGACTTTTGCCGTATGATTTTTGATCGGCCAGGATCTGGTCGCGACTTGTAATTGGCCTAATTATCATATACAAGCCAATCAAATAATGCAACCTGATCCTAGCCGTTTAAACGTCATCAGTATGGAATTTTTGCCCTCGAATCGCAGACGTCTCTCTCGGGGGACGTGTTTGATTGTTTCCCCCGATGCGAGACGGATGTATTCGCAGGCTAAAAAATTGACAGTCTTTCACTTTAGTGCGAAAGCTGCGGGTCTTTCACTTGCGTGCGTGCAGGAAGAGAGGACGTCTGCACGCACGCTACACTTGGCCTGCACGCACGCTACACTTGGCCTGCACGCACGCTACACTTGGCCTTCACGCATTTCGTTTGTTTATTCGACGAGCAGCTTTTTTGTAATTGGAAAATTCCTCAGGAAAGTATACGAATGCAAGACCCTGACTCGAAATCCTGTTAGGAAAACGCCCTGGGAAAAGGTCTAGATAAAAATGAGAAACATCTGCTTACTACCATTGTAGGGAAGAAACGCGGGCAGACGAGACTGTTTCCCTCATTCGATGAACCATCCCCCAAAAGAACTCTGAGGCCCAGACCCCTTGAGAGGACGCCAGAGGGATGTCGCGCACGATCTCAACGAGGAGGAGAACTCAGCAAAGAGATGAATGTAAGACGCATGCGCAGATGGTTAAAATATGCTCGCAGTTAGTACCGGATATTATGTGTTGTTATGTTATCGTTAGCAAGTAGATGTTATTTGCCGTGCGTCACTCCTCTTATACGTGTATCCGCACCAATGACGCAACTGCGCCACCAGATGAAGTGAGAGACCCTCGGCAAAATGGGATCTATTAGTTTATTAGTTTTTATAAAAATATGCCTTTTAACCGTTTATAGTTATGCCATAGTAGCAGCGTAATTTTTATTTTTTATTTTTTACTGTAACTTCAACTTCAACATGTAATTATATATATATTTATATTTTTTCGAATTTGTGATCCGAAAAGGTTGTTTTTAGAATTCAATAAAGAGCATTAATATACAATGATAAACGAAGGAAATATGCCCTGATATTTCGTCCGCGGACATTATCTGTTCCGAGAAGAGAACAGTTTTCGAGAGCGAAGAGGATCAGATAATGTCCAAGGACAAATATCAGGGCATACTTCGACGCCACAATGTAGGTTATTGTTGTTATCATCCTTCAAATATTTTCTTTGACGCGCGCTTATGCTCACAAGGGGTGTATTCGCTGATATTTGTGGTCTGGCGGAGAGAAAATATTGGGTCACGTGACGCATTCCATAGCCTAAGGAAAAGTGGAGAGGCGTCTGATTTCTTCAGGCTACGCATTCCACCAATCACGCGCGAGAGAAAATATTTGATGGGTTCTAAAGGATGATATAGCGTAAAACGTGACGTCATCTGTACTCTAGTAGCACCTGGCTATCCACCAACCACGGCGTGCCATTCACACGTTATATAATATGTAGTTAACAAATTGATATAATTTTGCCGTGCGTCTGTCCTCTTATAGATGCACAGATGACGTCACAACGTTACGAGAATAAAGAAGTGCGCCACGAGACGTAGCCGAGTAACGCAGTCAGTTACACATTGAAATACTCATCCACGCACCGCTAACCCAAGTGTGTTTATTTTACTGGCAGAAATGCGATATTATCCTGACGGAATTGTGGGCAAATGAAGAGAGTTGGCCGTTTGTTCGCCCTGTAGACCGCAGACAGGTGAGAGATCTGCCCTGTTCTGACACGAAACAGTTATTTGTAGAATGGGTTTGTTCAGTCATTAGGTCCCCTAATGTGACCATATAGAACATCCGTGTGTGTATAACTGCCAGGTCACGTGAAGCTAATGATTTTCGTCCCTATGTTCTGGCCCAGCATAGTGTGTTTTGTGAAAGAGAACGAATACTTAGAATAACGAGTATGAATGTCAAAACAGGGCGAACAGCCCAATCAGTTTCGTATTGGCGTTTAATTCACCATATTCATATCTCATGCTCGCTCGGAAAGAAGACTGGTGACAATGGTATCAGAGCGAGGCCAGTTGCCCGAGAGATCGCACAATCAGAGTCGGTGAGAAATGTCTTAGTTTCTGTTGTACTGCACAGTTCTTTTGTGTCAAGGAATTTAACGCTGTTTTCCGCCATCACCTGTAAATTGTTTCTCTTCCTTTGACAAGTTGGGACAACTAGCTTCGCTTTGATGCCTTTATGAATATGCTCAATACTGGCATAACATATTAAACACTTAATGACTGCCCTGGGCGAAAGAGTGAGTTCTGTTTCCTGAGATCCTCCGATGTTCAGGGAGTTATATAATTAACAAATAAAGAAGCCTTTTCTGATTTATCATTTCTCGAGTGTCCCCAAATGACTGGAGTGTGTTATGACAGTAGAATACATGGCTAAGGTTTCTTTACTTGCTTTATGATAGGTTTTAAGGGCGCGAGGAAAGCAATCAGCAGTTCAAAACAATAAAACACGTTCATACATGTTATATACTCTAATAAAACGCTTCTTTAGCGCGTTTACATCGTGGCTATATTATACATGTAACAACGATTATAAAATTCCTTTTGCCTAAGTTTTTGGTAAACAAATATTTTCCCGCCCTTAGCTAGCCAGTGGCGCGCGCGACAAATCACACCATCCTCTGTCACAATGTGATCACGTGGCGAAATACATATGAAGTGTAATCCCGCGCAGGATCCATTGAATGTTGACGACTATGTTGACGACTATGTTGACGACTGTCACGTGACCACGGATCGACCAATGCGAGCGCGCGTCATCTCGCGAAATCTTGCTATGTAACAAAACCTCTTACGTTTCTTCTAGTTTCCGGAATATTACAAGAAGATTGTAAATCCACTGGACTTGTCGATTGTGAAGGATAAACTGCACACTTACCAGTATAGATCAGTGATGGATTTTGTGCGAGACATGAAACTGATCTTTAGTAACTGCAAAGCGTTTAACAAGGTAAGGAAGCCGAGGGCTTCTACGTTATTGTGATGCGTAGAGAAGATTTCGTATTAAAGAGTGGGAAAAAGATACGGAAAGACAGTAGTACCGTAATCGTACTGTACTTTGCCGTACCATAATTCTGGTATATGCCTGGATCAACAGGACAAAAGAGGGGAAGTCATTTGAATTCCGTAAGGTGATTCCCTTGTTTTGCAATGCACATATCTGCTGCGTATGTTGGTGAAATTACAAATATCTGTGTTTTGGTGTATTACTGAATCTTACATATTTTAACACTTAACGTTGGCAATGCAAAATAAGTTCATTTGGGCGATTTAACTAAGACGACTTTTACGAAACTCGCCCCAATCCTTCCGCGGAAAAAGCATGTTTTCGAGCTAAATTTGCGATATTTTGAACAATATATCCGAAACGAAAATGGTGACCCCCTTTTCTCTTCCATATATTTAATTAGAGCAAGGTTTGCCGACAGATACCAAAGTATAAATAATGTTTAATTTCTGTTTGCTTAGATATTATTATGCAAATACTGTAAGCAGCTATTTTTACGGTCGTTTAGGGATACTAACAAAACGAATTTCGTCGTATTCTGCTATAGTACTGTTTACTTGCAGTATTTTAAAGGTTTGGTATGCATACTGCACAATAAGTTCATTTGTTTTCTATGAACAGTATGACCTAGCAGTTAATGGGCGCTGTTTACTCGTGCTGATATTTCACATATTTCTGCTGTGGGCCCTCTAAATCATTATAAATTGCAGCTACTTCACCCAAAAATGAGAATGGTGATCCCCTATTATTATTGCATTTTTAGAGAGACCTTGCTTGGAGTAACAACTGGGCGAAGTTAAAAAAAAGTTAATTTCAGCTTCTTGTTCAATGGAATCACCCATGTACTAGCTGTTGCCATATTGTCACTCATGCGAAATCCTCTTAAATCAATAACCCGCAAGGAATCGACGATGGAGAGGGATATCAGAAGTGTCACCCATAAAGCCTGGTTTTCAACAGCGACGGAAGCGGAAGCATAAGGAGTCTTACGTTCTAGTGAAAACCAAGAAACGTAAGCAGAAGCGTAAGGTCGATGGAAGCATAAGCAGAAGGAACGGAAGGTTTCCTTCTTATTCCGTTTCCGCTTCTGATTCCGTCGAGCCTCCGTTGCTTCTATTCCAGTGAAAACTAGTCAAACGTAAGCAGAATAATTTAGCCAATCAGAATGCTCATTCTCATGCCCTCAGCAATGTAAATATAGCATGCAAGCGAGGTTGTCGCTTCTGAACGAGGCTTATGCTTATCCTTCCGTCGTGTTCATTTTCACGAGAACGTAACTTTCATCTGCTTCCGCCGCTTCCATCGCTAGTGAAATCCAGAAATCAAATTCCAATGATGTCATACAGGTCATAAGCTAATTATAGTTATTTACATTTATATCAGATCCACTTATTAAAATATATTTATAAAAATAACGCTAAGATTGCGAATGATCAAATGTCTGACGTGTAAAAAACAACTGGCTGAAAAAAAACAAATTCAATGTTATTACTCAATCCATTTTCAACATATGATTTAGGTTTTGTTGCCACTGGCGCTGCAACTTGTTGCGCTTTGCGGTTGTGATTGGCTGGCAAGTGCTGAAGTCAACAAAGATGGCGGATTTGTTGCGCAATAAGTAGCAGCGCCAGTTGTGACACGAGCAACAAAACGAAAATTTGTTTCAAAAAGTAGAAGTCACTTTTTGCAACATGTCGCTGCAACTTGCAACATGGAGATTTGTTGCGTGCCAGGTTGCTCGAGTGGGTAGTAATACGTGCAACATCGCGCTTCAACTCAACATAGCCATACGCAGTGCAACATCGCGCTTCAACTCAACATAGCCATACGTGCAACATCGCGCTTCAACTCAACATAGTAATACGTGCAACATCGCGCTTCAACTCAACATAGCCATACGTGCAACATCGCGCTTCAACTCAACATCTCGTAACGCAACATCTCGTAACGCAACATCTTTGCGAGGCAAGTTGCAAGAAATCTTTGACCGTATTACTTCACCTTAAATGATTTTTTTTACATTCAACCTTTGCTGCGCAATTGATTTACGAAAGGGCAGGTGTGTCAGTACTAACTGAGCGCTTTCCCTGTCTTGGCTCGGGTGTGTGTCAGTGTGTGAGAAATTTAACGAGAGTAAGACATAACGGCTCAATCCCGGTTTCTGGGAACCTACCCACCCACCCCTCCCTTGGATATGCATCGTTCTATTAAAGTTCAAGTATAATGTAAAACAATTATATTGTGCTATTGTTTATTTCTCACAAAAAGGTATTAGTCTTGCAAATTTTGTAACATTTCTGGCATTTAATCCCTAATTTTGGTTACTTTTCATGGATCCTGTGACGTCATAAGATGAATCAACTCCCTCCCTATAGAGAAAACTACTACAATAAAATCCCGTAGTTTTTCATTGTAACATCACAAGATGAATCAATCCCGCAGTTCGGGTAGCGTTTATTCTAGTTTAATTTCTGCTCCTGCCTCTGAAAGAAAACTAATTTAGACAACTGAAGTATATTAGAAATAGAATTTGGGGCAAAAAGAGTTCATGTTGTTTTATGGCGCTACTTGCACTTTAATGATTAACCATTGAAGTTAGGGTGAAGTGTGGGGGAGGGGTGAGGGTTAGGGTGAAGTGTGGGGGAGGGGTGAGGGTTAGGGTGAAGTGTGGGGGAGGGGTGAGGGTTAGGGTGAAGTGTGGGGGAGGGGTGAGGGTTAGGGTGAAGTGTGGGGGAGGGGTGAGGGTTAGGGTGAAGTGTGGGGGAGGGGTGAGGGTTAGGGTGAAGTGTGGGGGAGGGGTGAGGGTTAGGGTGAAGTGTGGGGGAGGGGTGAGGGTTAGGGTGAAGTGTGGGGGAGGGGTGAGGGTTTCCCAGAAACCGGGATCGATCCGACATAACTATACTGAGTGCTTTTCTTCTCTTCCTCTGCAGCCTGGCTCGGATATTCTCGAAGGAGGCCTTCGGCTCGAGCAACACTTCAGCAGTTTACTGCACGAATCGTTCCCAAACTTTGAAAATGTCTTCCAAAGTCAGGAACTAATGGATTCGAGTCTGTAAAGAAAACAAGAGACTTACAAAGCTCGCCTAGCTTATCAAAGAATAAGGAACATTTTTTTCAGTTTTTGCGTCGCATTTTTCCGTTGACATTTTAATTACGGTTGCTCATTATGTATGACGTCAGAATATGGAGTGTTGCGGATGCTTTATTGTTTCTCGTGAGCTCGTATGTGAATAATGACTACAAAACTATTTGCAAGATAACAAAGCTTAGGGCGCGTTCGATCGGCTGTATTCCAGAATAACACTAAGACGGAATAGTCTCTGGAAATCACTGGTTCAGGTACATTTTGCACTGCAAGCTACAAACGCTTCCTGACATATGATATTCAGGTTACATAAGTTTAGTATTCCAGTTGCTAAAAAAACCCGATTTAAATGATTTTTAATGATCATTCTGTCTATTCTTATTCGACCGGAATACGGTCAATCGAACGCACGCTTATAGCTACAGAATATTCCTTTGCATGTGACGTCATCGCCACCATGTTGAATGACGTCATCACAGGATTCCTTTGTTAACTTCTATTGTTAGCTCGATCAACATCACTATCACCTATTTCTATCCAAGGAATGATTTAAATCAAAAATGCTATCAAGAGATTACGCAATAACTCTCATATTTATCGTACGTTAGAGTTTGACGCAGTTCGGGAGATTGCTTTCGTTCAGTAGAAAATACGTTTTTCCGGTGTATTGGTAATAAGTGTTCAAATACACTAACTCCACAACCAATATAAACATTAGGTATTGGCAATAAGTGATAAGAATAATACTCTAACTCCTCACCACGGCCAATACACGTACATTACGCATACCTTAATCGTGAATTTGAATATAGAAGACTTGGAGTTTTACCTCGTAGTGAATCTTAGTACTTTGCCTTGAAGAGTGTTGGTGATGATATTGGGGATGTGATCCCACATTAACAAAGATAATATCCCACGAGATGATATATCAAGTCCCTCCATGCGAGGTTAGATTTTTAAAGGGCTTGTTTATCTTATTCATTGATTCATTCGCAAATGACAACCAATTTTCTCATCTTTATGGAAATATTTAGAGGGATGTAAAGCTAATCCATTAAAAAATAATACTGGCACGGACATTGTGTTGGCGATATCACCGAGTCTGGTTAGTTGCGATTGTTGATTTGTTTGTCATATTTATCCCAAACCTGTGAGCCACTAGACTAGTCCCCTTAAATTTCGAGAACCTTGCCGCTGACTAAAACCCTGATCTCCTACTTGACAGTCTTGTTTTTATTCATTTATTTACTTTTACTCTGTTATTTGAGGCGTATAAGGCGATTGTCTGCGTAAGAAATTAAATTCGAATAAGGACATACTCAGTACCTAACTATCCGAGCTGTAATATGATTGAGATTGTAATGCATGCCGTTCACTATTATTTTTATGTTGAACTGGTTGACTGATTCGCTTATAAGTTTTCCAGGTTTGGTGCTTCAACAGTGATTGAGCCAAAACAGGATTTCGTATCGTGTCGCTAAACCTTTTTCGAAGTTTGACCGTCTTTGACAAACCACGATGATTCGCTTAGCCAGTTAAACGATATTTTAAAACCGGTTTAAAAAGCAGAATGTGAACCAAATCAAAAAGCAACAAATTCGCAACTTGAATCAACTAAAATGTGCCAAGAGATTGCAAAAAAATACTATGCCTTATTTAGAGATACCTTATTTCGAAATATAACCCAATGACTATACAGCTAGTTATAAGTTAATGTTGTCTGGGAGATGGGGAATAGGACATTAAAGTGCCCCTACGATCAAATTTTGACATATCAATGTTTTTGCATATTCATAAAGTAGAGTTCATATATTATTACCAGTTCAAATTGTTTTTCGATACAACGACAGGAAGTCTTATTTTTTTAGCTCCGAATATTGAATCTACACGTCCGCCATTACTGGAAGCCGAGCCCTTTGTTCAGCTTTAAACAAAGGTTTATTCACCGGAAATGATGTCATACACTTAACGCTCGCCTGCAGAACACAACGCCTGGAGGCATATTTCTACTAAAAAACGTCTTCACGTACATAAGAAGAAAGTTATATTTATCTTTGCGAGGTTGGCTACTTTTTTATGCACGCTATTTCGCGCCACGAGGTTGTCGTGTTAAGTGTATGACATCACTTCCGGTGAATAAACCTTTGTTTAAAGCTGTACAAAGGGCACGGCTTCCAGCAATGGCGGACAGGATTTTACCGCTAAACTCTCCTAAAATTTGTGGTTTAACTTGCCCATTTGGGAATATTTTTTACTATTTCGGATATTTCTAATACTGATTGACCTATAGACACTGAAAAAGTGGCAAATCGAAATGGTAAATTTTCGTCGTAGTGGCACTTTAAGGGAATAGGGTATTAGGAATAGGGCGTTAGGAACTAGGGTATTAGGGAATAGGGTATTAGGGAATAGGGTATTAGGGATTAGGGAATAGGGCATTAGGGAATAGGGCATTAGGGAATAGGGCATTAGGGAATAGGGCATTAGGGAATAGGGCATTCCCAGACCGAAATGAATTATAGTTATGAGTTATACGACCTGGACGTCTTAGTCGACTTAGCTTATGGTTTAATTATCCATTTTTAGCCTGTGTACAAGCCGTCCGGCATTTTTAAATGCCTGATTTCCTAATACCATATTCCCTAAATAAATACCCATTTCCTAGACACCATTAATTGAAATAGCTGTTTGTTTGAATTGAAGATTTCCATAAATACTTTCGGTCCAGCGGGATCAAACCAACCTCAAATCAACTAACCACATCTCTTGAATCAAGCGTATCAACGCACCATACCTTGCCGACAAGAACAGCAACAACGGCTGAACTTGAATAGCTGATATTACAGTGGCGTCTATACGAATAGCAGTTTCAGCGGTAATGACCCGAACGCCTCACTGCAATGTAATGAAGGACTATTCAAACTGTGTATCTAAATTAGTGGTGCTTGTTTAAGAGGGTGTTGGTGTCATGCAAGAGTGATAGTTTCAATGGTGCTTCATTATATCGAAGTTAGGCGTTCGGGTCAATACCGCTGAAACTGATATTCGTAGACGCCACTGTAATATCAGCTATTCAGTGAAGTAATAATTATATACATATTAAATGTAATCTTTATTTTTCTGTACATGCAGTTTTGTAAAGAAAAAGTGACATAATCGAGCTTGTGAAAAAGTAAGTCTTAATCCAAGTTCCCAGCTGTACTGTCCTCGCATCGAGTGGAGAGGTTGATTAATGCTTCTAGTGAATTACGGACTGTACTCATATGATTTTTCTTTCGATACCTGATTCTATCTGACTGATAATGAGCACAGATAAGAACGCCCAATAATAGAGGTCTGTCTAAAATAATACAGCTCGCGACAAGGACTTCCAAAAGACGCGACACCGGAAAATGTATGCTTTCTTTCTTTCTTGCACTCTAACTATAGTGTAATACCTCTAAGAAGTACTGACGATCTGCCATTAGATTTTTCTCTCAGTGCTCTTTTGGGAAATCTATAGTAGCAATTTGAAGAGCTTCCTGATTATTTACTTATGAAATACTTCAGCAAACTAAGAGCTCTGCGGATGTGATTTTCGTTCTTTAAAATTGTTTTCACTGGCTTCTTGTATTATCTAGTTTTGTTTCCTTTAGCCCTAGGGTGACCCAAACCTTTCTGGTGGCATTGATTTTTTTCATTTTTTTTTTCGTTTTACCGTAATCAAATAATTTAAGAGATAATGCAACTCATTGAAGTAGGTGTTTGGGTGGTTATAGATTGTGCAATGATTCATATTAGCTGCTTCACATGATGTCACTAGACTTCATTTACTTCACACTTTTCTAGATTGAATTGATACCGCTATTGAGCTACAACAGCTCATATCGATTTACTTCCATCACTGCCACCAATTCATGCTGCTGTTGTTTTGGAGAAACAGTATTTCTATATATATATATTCATCAGTTTGGGCTTTATTAGAACATTCACAACATCATTACTGCTTTTGAGGTTTTCATCTAGCTCACGGTGCTCAGTATTTGTTGGTATTTTTGCATGTTTTAATATCGTTATCCATTTCTTGAGAACAAGACTTACCGACTGGGCAGGCGACGAATACATGTACGTTACGAAGCGTAAAGAAGGGCATCAAATTAAGGGATATTTGAACAATATATAAAGGAAACAGCGACAAACAAACTTGATCAGAAGATTTGGACAGAAACATCTTCGTGTCTCTGTGTTTGGTTTGCACGACCGTTATCGCCTCGAAGATCCAAAAATCAAACGACACAGAGGAGGAGATTGCCGCTGTTGTTTTCGTGTTCGTGAAGTGATATTAGTAGAAAGAAATTGAAAAAAAAGGAAAGCAAGAAACGAAAAATATCAGCTACCAATCCATGCTTTTGAAAGCCTCGAATTAGGAAAGGAGTTAACTAAAGCTTAATGAGGAAACTTAAGACATTTACAAAAAGGTTGTGGTCAACAACAACGGCAAACAGGAGTATTAGGAATACTGATAAACACACACCACCTACAAACGAAGGAATAACAAACGTTTATTAAATAGCAGCTCGAAATCAAGGCTGTAAAGAAAACGAAACGAAGCGGACCTAATCAAACATGCTTCACTCCTGGACTGTTGTTTACGTGACCATATTCTTTGCGATGCTTATCGTACTCATTGGCGTTGCGTGTAATGCTTTTCTCATCTTTGTTATAACGAAGAGTCGTCGACTAAAAGGCGAGAATCACAAACTTATCGCCAACCTGGCCATGAGTGACTTACTGCAATCGCTGAACATGGTTTTTATGCTTGTTACTCTGTTCAGTGGCGGCAATTGGATTCTTGAGGATATCGCGTGCAAAGTCAACGCGTTCCTCACTACCGAGTTCCTCCTCGCTTCCATGTTTACCATTTGTGCGATAAGCGTTAACAGATACGTAAAGATCGTGAAGCCGCGTTTGTACATTCGTGTGTTCAACGAGGACACCATTAATAAGATTCTCGTGATCATATGGGCTTTCCCGTTGCTGTTTGCAGTGCCTCCTTTGGTAGGATGGTCAAGTTACGCTTTTAAACCCGGCAAATGCATATGTCTCGTGAAGTCGACGTACATAAGCTCATATGGTTTTACATTAAGCATATTCACACTTGGAGTCAATGTACCCGTGATACTCTTTTGCTACTGTAGCGTTTTCAGGGCCGTTTGCGTTCATTCAGTTCGTATGGACAATCACAGACATAGACGAAGTGATAGTTGTATGAACGTCGAGGAAATACGCATAACGCGAACTCTGTTGGTGGTGATTGCGGCGTATATCCTTTGTTTCATACCAGTTACTATCATAAGCATGATAAAAACAAGCACGCAACCACATAGAATCCCCGCGTGGTTGGAACTGATGTCTGTGATGTTAGTGTTCGCAAATCAAGCTCTTGATCCCATTATATACGGGTTTTTCAATACTCAATACCGCAGAGCTATGTGTAAGATGACCGCGAAGATTCTTCTGCGGAGATTTCCCACTCATACATCGATGAGAGCAGGCCTGACGTTCAATTCTCCTGGAACTCCGCGTTCTTTTCACGGTCAACACTCGGTCGGTGGAGCACTGATGGTGCTGTTTATGGCCACAGAGAATGAGCTGTTGCGTCAAGGGGTCAGAACAGTCACTAATCGTATAATTTAAATATGAGGTGGTTCAACTGAATCATTGTTAGTTGAAGTTGCTGGAGTTGAATCTTACGTATTTCAAGGTAATGCTGCATGAAAGGAGGGGAGGGAACACTCCCTATATTGAACTGACCGTGGTCATTGCTCGGTGCTCCTTTTAGGGGTAAACATTCTCATTACCAGACCTGTTCGCACGAGTTAGTTACGCAACCCGAGTCGTACTTTTTCGGGATTCAGAATTATAATTTTATGGTTCTTTTACAACGTAAGGAATCACTTTATACATTTTAACTTATGCGTACCTTTTAGGGGTCATTTTCAAAATGATTGCCGAGCACCCCCGTCACTTTGACACCGGAGTCACCCCCTCCCCCAGTAGCCTGTTTCCAGCCTAAGGTAAAGAACGATTCAAGACCAAGGTGAGACAGAACAGTCCTGCCAGACTGACTGATAGGACGTTTGAGAAAGAACATCCAATTGCAAGGAAAAAAGGACACTGCAGAGAACTAATGCTTTTTAACTTCAGTGTTGCATTGACGCCTTAGAAATGAAATTAATCGTAATCCATTTCGTCATAGATGTGCCTTAACGATTGAATACTATCAGGAACACCCAACGAACTGTTCTGCAAAATAACTGTTCTTCTGGGCCACTCGGCTGGCAAATTCTGCACTTTGGAATTTCTTGGCTGGCAAATTCTGCAGTCTGATACTAAATAATAATATAACGGAGCGATATTTGTCAGCTGGTAAATTCTGCAGTCCGATATAATTACATAATAATAATATAACAGAGCGATATTTCTCAGCTGGCAAATTCTGCACGTACCTGTTGTTTCACAGGTTTTTAAAAATACCGAATTCTGCAGGTTAGCTCAGGTTTTTATTCTTATTTTTATTCTTAATTTGCTGCTGGCAAATTCTGCACTTAAATATTTCAGCTGGGAAATTTAGAAATTCTTCATGAACTTTAGGCTGGCTGGCGCTGCAGAACAGCTGTTCGTCTGCCAGCTGAAAAACAATTCCCTTAAATATGTTTAAATACATCTGATTTGTTATAAAAACATCAGAATGTTTGTTTTTATGAAGTTTTACCGTTGGGTGTTCCTGTACTATCATCTTTCAGCAATAGGCGAATTTGTGTTACTCGTCGAGTGTCGTGATTTCTATTAAAATGAGGTTTTAAGGGTAATAATATTGATAATGATAGATGAAATCGGAATAATCATTGATTCCTGATCAGAATTCATACTGCATGGGTGCACGACTGATTAAAGTTAGTTTGTATAAATGCGAGTGGGCTTTTAAACTCTAAACTAGTGGATAGAAATGGACATTCCAAAACTAGTCTATAGCCGGCCAGTTGGGTCCGATTGATCAAAGCCCGATTTAGCTAATCCAGGATAAGGGTAATCATTGCCGGTTTGAATTTTTAACTTGTTGAATTTTCAATGAGTAGTACGTTTCGAATTATAGTCCTAGGACGGACGAAAATGCAATTGTTTTCGATGATTACAGAAACTCACCTTTACCAAAAGAATCAGAGCCATGTTAAAATTTAATCCAGGATTAACGCTAATCGGGCTTCGAACAACTCGTATCCGGGCTTGTAACTGAGCGACTGACGAGGTTACACTTCCGCCTCAGCTTCTTGAGTTAGAGCGGATTTCGTATCAGTGGGCAAATTACGACATGCCGTGATGTTGAAATAGGTTCCCATTGTTTTTGTCCAATCAAAGTAAGTTGTCCCACTCATACGAACTTTAGTATCGTCTCCCACGTGTTATTTTTCATGCACTTGAATCAGGGCGGCTGTTATCTAATCTTGGGAAGGATGTCTGAGTTCCTGAGGTGCCTCAGTTTGTTGAGTTTCTTGGGATGGCGAGCTTATTTTCCGATGTGAGATCACTGGAGTTTCTAAATTATAGTACGATTATATACAGACCATATCGCATCCCATTGGTGTCTCTAACACATCATTTTGCTGAACCAATCAAAATGCAGGTGCCTCTCAAATCAGCCAATGAAACTGGCCAAAGGATTTCAGAAGCAATTCCAAAGCAAAATAAAATATATCTGGTAACATTTCCTGTGCTATAATTTTTTTTCCTCTGGACTAGATGTTACGTTTAGATTTCAAAATGGATGCAATTAAATGGAAATCAGTATAACTTTGTGTCGTGCAATTTTGGTCTCAGAATCATACTCTTGATCACAAATTGCCCTCCCGTACGTTACGCTGCGGTTGTATATATAATTTTGTAATCACTCGTATGATTTCAGACTGCATGCACTCACTCAGTTCTATTACCATTTTGAATTCTCTTACGAGAGAGCGAAGTTGAATGCTTTCATGTTCAGCTCTGCTTAGGAAGCTTGACATTTCGCTAAAGTTGCTTTCTCCTTCAGTAATCATAGAGAGGAGAAAAGAACACTCGCAACAGTCCCATCTCAGCTGAGTTTGACTAAACGTCGCGGGTAGGTGCGGGTGCAGGTCGGGTACCCCAAAACATTAAAAAATACTAAATACGTATCAAAATATACATCAAAATATGCGAGTTAACGATTATTTTGAGTTTATTAAGAGTATCAAACTTGAATGAGGACATGCATAACGCTACGAATTATTTGCGGGTGCGAGTACCCAAAAGCATTTTAAAATGTCAAAAACAAATTAAACGACGAAAACAATGTCTTATTGTGCCATTCACGAATGTCTGGGAGATCGGGGATAAGACATTATAGGTAATAGAGAATTAGGAAATATGGCATTAGGGTATACAATACAATAGTTTATTTGACTCCTAATAAATATATACAATATAACGTCACGAAATTACAGAAATAAATAGAAGATAATTCATTTAAAGATATAAGGATATTTGAGCCTGGAGGCTAAATAAATCTAAGGTTTTCGAGTTAGCCCCCAGGAAATCAGACCGATATGAATTACGGTTACGAGTTCTACGACCTGGACGCCTTAGCTTACGGGTTATTGATCCATTTTACCTTGTGTACAGTCGTCCGACATTTAAAAAATGCTCATATTCAAATGACCTGTCGTTCTACTGCCTCTTGTCAGTCTGCAAATGTCAACCTCGTTCCCAGGATCTTCCGCGCATCGGACATGAAGACCCTGGTAAAGGTTGAACTATCACGTATTCTCAATGGCTCTTCGGTTATGACGCAAATGTTGTTCTGACACTGCTTTTTATTGGCCAAACGGACTGAGATGAACTTGTATATAGTTAAATTTTCTCAAATTTTATCAATAAAAC
The DNA here is from genome assembly GCA_030867875.1 of Actinernus sp. WN-2022. NCBI lineage: Eukaryota > Metazoa > Cnidaria > Anthozoa > Actiniaria > Actinernidae > Actinernus > Actinernus sp. WN-2022. The sequence continues at coordinate 27,646,299 of JAOWCC010000577.1, forward strand.
GATTTTAAATAACCTTAAACACTTTGTGTAGCAAGAGCAATATATGAAGTATATCACTGGGTAGTTTTCCGTGATGAATTTCGCTAGTGGGAAAGCCAGGAGAAGCCGTTAACCATGAATATATGCTATCGGTCGCTTCGCTTCAACGCTAACGGAAAATGAACGTTTTTTTAGGATTCTCTTCTAGCTTAGATACATACTGGTAGCATTGTGATACCCTTCCAGTTTCTTTATCTAAGTAAACTCCATTTCGAACCGTTTTGTAGACTCGTTTCCACTGCATCGTTCGCCGCGTGGAAACTAACCGTTAATCGCATCTCGCTCACTCCGGATTGGGATGCCTATGGTTTGTACGCGTTGTTACCCAACCTCGTTCCCAGGGGTCTTTACGCGCCTAATCAAAGATGGCGTCGAAAGTACCCCTGGTACACGCTGGTCATGTGACCCAAAAATATGCCCAATATATGGGCATATTTTGAAGCACATCCGCCATCTTGGATTCATCATCGTTGAAGAACGGTTAGCAGTTGAAGTGTGATCCCAATGAATGCCAACCGTACATTATTTTACTTGTACCCAGTTGCGAAGTGAGTATTAAAAAAGGCAAAAACGCTAAGTTCTGATGAATTTCTACCTGTTTTCAACGAATTTTGAACGCGCAATGCGAAAGACGACATCACCAGTTCATTTTTCAAATCGAAAATGCACGCGCTATTCGAAATTCTCCAATCAGCGCGCGCAAAACGTCTAGCCAATCAGTGGTCGAATCCCACCAGCCTGTACCAGGGGTACTTTCGACGCCATCTTTGATTAGGCGCGTAAAGACCCCTGGGAACGAGGTTGGTTGTTACCGTGACTGTGTGGACTGGGGTGAGCCCGCGCACGGACTTATGGGACGGATGCCCACAAGACTGAAGAGCCGCCATTTTGGCTATGTGAAGCAGCTTTATGTGAAGCTTATGGGAAGTCTATCAGTTGATGCATTTAAGAGTTTTTTAAGACTCATTAAGTCTGCAGACAATGCAAGGAGCCTTTGCAGACGTGAAAGTTGCATATGAAGCATTAGTAGCAAAGCACGAAGAATATACACTCTTCTTATATAGACGACGAAGGATTCGACGAAGCGGAAACATGGATGCAGTCATGTTCACTTGAGTTAACCATTGTAAAGATGTTAATAAATGACTACCAGTTGACAGGTTCTGAACTTAGCGAAGGAGAAGGCGGAGGAATGAGGTTCAGGAAACGGATAACATCCCGGAAAATGAGAAAAAGGAAGAAAAAACTCCAAAGTCATTCAGCTTTAAAAGAGAAAAACCTAAGCTTCCCAGATTTGACTGTAATGTGCGAAAGTATTATATTTTCAGAACTGACTTTAAGTATGCCGTAGAGGATTGTTGCTCAGAGAGAGACTATAGCAATATTAAGGTTATGTTTGGGATCAGAACCTGCCAGATTGATAGAAGGTATAAGTGAAGATTTGAAGGCTGCCTGGAAATATTTAGATCTCAATTATGGAGACCCAAGGGTTATCTCTAACACTATTACCAATGATATTGAGCGCTTTAAAGCCATCCAAATAGGGGAGGATAACCAGTTTTGCGAGCTAGTCAACTCATGTCATATCCCTGATTGAGAGAAACATGTCTAAAGATGATCTAAGGGTATGGGCACGTCATTTGACACAAGGGAAGGTTGAGCCATCCATGGCTAACCTCCTGGAGTGGATGGAGGAGATGTCAGCTAGGCTACGAACAGGGGCAACTATTCGTAAATCGGAAGCACTCGCTCGTCAGTAAATTCAGCGGTATCTAATTACCAGAGATCAGAATCCCAGTCTGCTACAGAGTTTAAACCTAACTGTTATGTATGCCAAGGGAGGCATTATGTAGATGTATGTCCTCGGTTCAAGGAAATGGAACCAAGAGGGAGACTGAAAGTTATTCAAGATCAAAGGGCATGTTTTTGTTGTCTGAAACGTGGAAAGAATCATACCGTTAACAACTGTTCAAAGATAAAAGAATGTGAAGAGAAAATGAAGAATGGGGCTAGTTGCAAATACCATCATCATAAGCTTTTGCATCTGAATAAACAACCTGAAAGTTCATCCATGCATGCACACATGGGCTTTATCCAAGACAGTAGTAATGCATTACTACCAGTAGCAGTCTGTTGTATTAAGGGTCTTGGAAATTCAATGACAGAAGCAAGCGTGTTTTATGACAGCGGTGCACAAATCAGCATGATTAGAAGTAATTTGGCTGAGTCATTAAATCTAGCAAGCAAACCAGTTAAAGTTTATATCATCCGCAAAGTTGGAGGGATCGAAGAGGAGCTAGACACTAAGCTCTATAAGTTTGCTGTGTGCACACCTGAGGATAAGGGGATCCAAAGTAACCAAACTGTAGATATCCTGCAGATATCGATGATATTGTTGATGTCAATGTAGAAAAAATAGCCAGTGACTTTGGCATTCCTGCCAATAAGCTCAAGAGAAGGGCAGGTCCAATTGATTTGTTGATTGGTATCAACTATCCTAGCTTGCATGTGGGCAAGACCAGGGTAAATGGCAGTCTTGTGATTAGAGAAGGACCACTGGGATGGGTCATTTTTGGTACAGATACACATAACTCAGATCAAGTAAGAAAGCAAGTTTTCCATGTCCGCCTTGCGCAGCCAGTTGACCTGAGTGATTTCTGGAAAACTCAGACCATGGGTGTGGAAGTATCATCGTGCACTTGTGAGCCCTTGAAAATGTCAACTGAAGAGAAATAGGGATTAAAACTGATCGAAGGGTCATGTCAACTGCAGGACAAGGGATGGGTCATGAGTTACCCATGGAAGAAAGACCCCAGTAATTTACCGAACAACTATTCACAAGTCTTCAAGAAGCTTGAAACCACAGAGCGTCGCTCAGCAAAGCAGCCAGAACATGCAGATAGCTACAATAGGCAGATCCAGGAAATAGAGGAGAGGCAATTCTCAAGAAAGTTTAACAGAAAATGAGATCAAAGAATGGGAGGGCCCAGCACATTACATTTCGCATCATGCGGTAGTTCGCCCTAAGAAAAAGAGTACACCGATCAGAATTGTTTTCAACAGCTCTGCGTCGTTCAATGATCATACGCTTAATGATTACTAGTATAAAGGGCCAGACATTAACAATAACCTGTTTGGAGTCATACTACGATTCCGAGAGAATGTTGTTGCTGTTTGTGGTGACATTGAGAAAATGTATCACATGATTTCTGTTCCCCTTGTGGATCAGCACGTTCACAGATTTCTGTGGCATAACGGAGACAGATCGAGAGCCAGACACGTATGTGAAGACCGTCCTCACATTTGGAGATCGCCCAGCACCAACGATGGCTATCACTGCAATGAAGAAGACAGCAAAGCTGAAGGAGGAACTCAAGCCTAATGCAGCTAAGTCTATTATGATTAATACTTACATGGATGACATCTGTGTCTCAACCGGAAGTGTAGAACAAGCTAGAAGCTTGACGTCTGATATTGAAGAAGTGCTAGATGCAGGTGGTTTTCACATAAAGAAGTGGGTGTCTAATGCTTCAATTAATGAAGGAGATGAGACGGAAGAAGTAACACTGGGAATCAAAGAGTCAGATGAGGAAAAGGTCTTAGGAGTCGTAAAGGAAGATAAGTTCTCATTTAGAATAAAGTTCAAGTTTGGTGATTCAGTCTTGTCGGTAGTAGGGGACCCAGACAGAACTGTCCCCTTGAAGCTAACGAAATGTCTCATCTTGAGTAAATTAGCAGGTGTGTTTGATCCAATCGGTGCAGGTGCCGCTGTTCTGATAAAGGCGAAGATAGCAATGCAAGAGTTATGGCAGATAGGTCTGGGTTGGGATGACGAGGTGTCGCAGGGAGTTCGGAAGAGATGGGTAGGCCTTCTAGAGGAACTGACTGCACTCAACTGCATCCACTTCGAACGCTCCATTACACCCCCAGATGCTACCGGTAACCCCTCACTGATGATGTTTTGTGATGCATCTCAAATGGCTTTCGGAGCTTGCGCTTATATGAGGTGGAGGTTGAAGTCAGGAACATTCGGTGTACGATTTGTTGAAGTCTAGGGTCGTTCCATTGAAGGAACTTACGATTCCTCGTCTTGAGCTACAAGCTGCAGTCATTGCAAGCCGTCTTGCGAAGACAATCAGGGAAGAATCGTCCATGAATATTGAGAGAATGTGTTTCTTTTCAGATAGCCGAGTGGTTCTTGCCTGGATACAAGACCCATTACGGAGTTATAAGCCGTTTGTGTCATGTCGTGTTAGTGAGATTCAGTCCAGTTTAGAGCCCAGTGACTGGTCCCATTGTCCCACAGAGTTGAATGTTGCGGATGACGTTTCCAAGGGAATCCCATTAGAAGAAATGAATGGTAGATGGCTTAATGGTCCAGGATTTCTACAGACACCAGAGGAGAGTTGGCCCATGGAGCATGGTGTACCAGATATGGATGAAGTAAGGAAAGAAAGGAGGAAAGTGAAGATAAGTGTCGTTACAGTTGTTCAGTTACCAGTTTCTCCTTCAAAAGGTAAGTTGCTGCTGCTTGTTTTTTTTAGCGATACGAAATAAATGTTTAAAGCTTCTTTTCAGAGCATCAGAGAGCTGAGTACTGCTCCAGTTGCGAAGGAATTACAGTCCGAATTTTGGCGTGTTTATGGACTCAGTGCAACCACGTGCGATGAGTTGTCGATCGATTTGGCTTTGTCAAACGAGCAGGCGATGTTCTTAAATGGCAAGAACAACATTGGAGGCCAGCATAAGAATTTGCCGCGTTAAACTGCTATGCGGTCAACTGGAAAACCTGCAGGCACAACTTGGATTGCATTTATTATGATGGAGTTGTGATTTATTTTTGATCCACGGAAGAGGAAAGCCAAGTCGTCTGCAACTTTTACACACCATCGCATAGCGATGATAACCGAAAGTACTACTTTAAATAAAACTCTTTAAAGCAATCTTTGTTTCTCACATTGATGACAACCACTCCTCCACAAATGATACTACGCACGGCACTAATGACTCAACCATATGCCGGTACCTATCAATGTAAATTCCTTCTTATGTAGTACTACAATGACGGACTTTCATACAACTAAACAATACACGTAATGTCCCATTTTGATTTATTACATTTTTATGCATGCGCATGCATGCTCTCTCATTGCACATTCATTTTCACAGAGTACACTTCCTGATATACCTCTCGCAGCACTTACCTTCCTCATAGGAATTTCTAGTTGTAATTATTATCCAGCCTTTACCAGTGTCTTCTCTGCGGTAGCCGCCATCTTGGATCTGACCGAGAAGACACTGGAGACGAGGTTGTGCAAATGTACTCTAAAAAGTTACCCATTCATCCTCGGAGCGAGAAACGGGTCACCGATAGAAAAATTCCCTGGGTTGCTGAGGATGTTACCTACAGTATTATTCCGGGAGATATACTAAGTCCCGTGTTAAAATCCGAGTAGAGCGAGTAAGATTCAGGCCTTTTGCAGGAAACAAACAGGCACGTGCTGAAATACATTCAGTCAATAATCACTGGTTGCACTCGTGATCACATGGAAAAGGCTTTACTGTATGGCAAACAAACTTCAAAACACCGTATCATAGAAAGATCGACAATCGATTGGAGGTGGAAAATAGCATTACAATCAAGTGCCTGTAAATAAATAAAGTCCGGTTTTTGTTGCCATCCTGTACAACCACGTGATTGCATTGAATTTCCTGCAAAAGGCCCGGCTTTGTATATTATATATAGAAACATTACATGCCTGACTCGGTAATTCCACGTTAAATTGCACGAGAAAACCGCGATGAGGGCGATATCGAGTACACTTTGACGTGGAATTACCGAGGCATGTGATTTTCCTTGAATCGCATAGTCCGATGAATAACTTGATAATTTCGCACTTTCGTTGATATTTTGCTAAGTTCTAATATACTTAATAGCGCACGTAGCTCAGTCCACTCTGAATCACCAGTCCACTCTGAATCACCACTCCTCTCAGCCATTTGACATCGCAATCGCACTTGTTATAGTGTTATTACCAACAGCGAGAGATAAGGGAGCGTTTGGGCGATGACGATTGTGTAATACTAAAAATTCAGATTTATCATTGTTAAGTTTAAAGGGGCATAGTCATCGGTTTATACGCATGCGCAGTAGAGACGAGATAGTTGAGTTTTCTGTGGGCCACGGGAAATTCAACTTATCCGCCATCAATGCGAGCGTGGTATAATCTGGTCCAATTTAACAGCTTGTGTGGGCCATCAGTCCTCCAAACTTCGTACAGTATTTTAGATGTATATATTTATTAGTTCTATAGCCTTTTTTTGTTTGATTTGCGAAAATGAGCTAGAAAATTTCGAAGAAAACACGAAGTCAGCGTGGCGTGAACTTAAACGGTATGTTTGTACTAGTTCGATTTATCGGATGTCATGCACTTGAAAACAATTTTTATCACTTCAAATGAATGTTGATTGTTCACATGGCTATCCTGTGTGAGCTGCTGTAGTTATTTGGAGTCAGGGAATGTTTGAACGGTGCTTTTATGGACTGGAAACTTATTTTACAGCTTCATATGTATGTCGGTTGATCAGAAGACTATGCTCTTTGTGTTCCTGTGGTTTGTTTGGCATCAGAAAGTATTTTTAATGTACTTTTTGTTCGATTTTCGTGCAGTGTTTGGACATAATTCGCCGATATCAGATTTTATGCAAAAGTATCCAAATCAAACATGTTCAACATTTTAAGAACAGAACTATATGTCCAAATATTATCATATCCAACTCAACTTCTTCCTCCATCGACTCTGAAGCCATTGTTACAACGTGGTTCCCTAATACAGGGCACAGGCTTCCCAGACTCGACGTATATTTCCCGCTTATTAGTCTGTTGGGTTACCTGTGGTTTATCGATTAGTTTCATAACGATCTCAGAAGAGTTTAAATAATTGCTTCGTGTGAATTCTCTTTTCCGATTTCTACGAAATGAATCTTCAATAATAAAAGATTGATACTTAATGAAGTTGTGTGAGTGGTTTTTTGGCGATTTGGGGCCTTCTAAAGCAGTTTATTAGGATTCGAGATTTTGACCGTTGGCCGAGGCTCTAAGAAAGTTAACAAGGTAGGCAAGTCGACCTCGCCAAAGCACACACTTACCTCAAAGATCACCCAAAAATCGGCACTTTTCTTCCTCGCTCGCTATTCAGCTTTCGGCACAGGAGGGAATAGTTATCAAGCAACATCTGACCAGAGATTTAGGAAAATCCATCAAATTTATCATCGCCAAACGGCCTCCTCGAGACCCAAAAAGCGCGACCTTGCAATGATCTGTAAGAACCAGAATGACCAAAGCGGTCCCAAACTTTTCCCGACCCTACCCAAAACGATGCAAATCGCCTTTTTTCATGGGGGACCCTCAAGCGTGAAATTATACTTCCGCTCGAGGAACGGAAACAAATATATCGCCAATCAGAGGACCATTACTAGGCTTTTAACGAAACTGGTGGTTACGGACTAATTTTAAATTTGGAACTCACCAAAATTTCTCACGTGGAACTGTCATAACACTCGGTGAAGACCCCAGCCAACTGTCTTGGTCCTCTGATTGGCGAGTTCCAAATTCAAAATTAGTCTGTAACCGCCAGTTTCGTATAATTTCACGCTTGGGGGTTCCCCCATGAAGAAAGGCGATTTGCATCGTTTTGGATAGGGTCGGGAAATTTTTGGACCGCTTTGGTCATTCTGGTTCTTACAGATCATTGCAAGGTCGCGCTTTTGGGGTCTCGAGGAGGCCGTTTGACGATGATAAATTTGATGGATTTTCCTAAATCTCTGGTCAGATGTTGCTTGATAACTATTCCCTCCTGTGCCGAAAGCTGAATAGCGAGCGAGGAAGAAAATTGCCGATTTTTGGGTGATCTTTGAGGTAAGTGTGTGCTTTGGCGAGGTCGACTTGCCTACCTTGTTAACTTTCTTAGAGCCTCGGCCAACGGTCAAAATCTCGAATCCTAATAAACTGCTTTAGAAGGCCCCAAATCGCCAAAAAACCACTCACATAACTTCATTAAGTATCAATCTTTTATTATTGAAGATTCATTTCGTAGAAATCGGAAAAGAGAATTCACACGAAGCAATTATTTAAACTCTTCTGAGATCGTTATGAAACTAATCGATAAACCACAGGTAACCCAACAGACTAATAAGCGGGAAATATACGTCGAGTCTGGGAAGCCTGTGTACAGGGCAGTCAGCCTTCAAATCCTCCTCACGTACGCTCGCTCAACCGGGAAGATTTTGATATGCTAATTAGTACTTTCTGCACGCCTACTGCGCATGACTACCAGGTGACCATGCCCCTTTACGCTTATTGTAAGGCACCATTGTTCAGTTCTAGTGGACATACAGCACTTCGAGGAGGCGAGTTGTTCATCATCATTATAAACGAAGGTAGAATATAACGGAGTATCGTCGGCATATAAGTGAAACGACGTGTTGTGCTTGCGTAGGATGTCTCCAATAGAAGGTAAAAGATGGGACCCAGGACGGAGCCTGTCGCACACCATAATGTAGATCCCGATTAGAAGAGTGCTATGGGAACGTTCATTATTTATGGAGTGGGGTGGGGTCTCGCAGATCTAAACTGTAGAATAATTATGATCCCAAAGATAAAGCTAAAAATTCAGACCCCCTCCCCCAACACACATTCAGTAATAGTTTAAAATATCGCCCCAACTTTCGTCTGGCGGAAAGCAAACATTTTTTTATCGGGTTACGTGAGTCGATTCCACCAATCACTTGATGGTTGATAAACACAAGTAGCAACAATCTTTACAATATTTTATTCAAACATGCTATATATATAGAGAGTACAGCTAGGTTGATTTATTCTTACGTTATTATATTAATATACTCTTGGTTCTTTTTTACAGCACAATATTTAATCTACGAATTTATTCATGTTTTCAGTCCACACTCATGACACGCGAATGATGTTACCGCACGATCCGATTTAAAAAAATGCATATAATTTATTTATTCAGAGAATCTATTGCGGTGACTTATTTATACGTGTCCATTAAACAGGTGTTACCCTCGGGGGATGACTTCAGATTGTGACTACACTTCGAACCACACTGCGGCAAAACGTTATGCTCCGCTGACCGAAAGAACGAAGGCTCTGGTTTCAAATACAAGTTTGCGAGGTCTTAAACTTTTTTACTAAATAATTTTATAACTTAGTAAACTCACAGTGAATTACAAATTAAGAAAACTTAAACCTGTTGAAGTCTTAGGCTTAGCTTTTAAGTAGTTTTCTTGTTTTTCGCGAAACATTTCATGTAAATACGTGTACGACTGTACGTACGTAAAACTAAAAACACTGGTGATGGCTTCTGTTTTCTTTTAGTATCGGCGGGAAACTGGGGCGCACGCGCGCGCTGGGCTCCTCGAAACGCATGCGCGTGACGTTTTGCCGCAGCGTGACTCAACACACACGATGGAGCTGTACGCACCATGTTGCTCGAGACAAATTGCATAGACAATAGGCAATTAATTTTCGTGTTCTCACGGACGAGCTGGCAGGACGAGCACTCAAAGGAGACTCATGCGAGGGAATTCGCCAAAAGCTATTTTAGAATTTGAAAATACTCCCTCGTTTTAGCCTCCATTGAGTGCTCGTTCCAGCGCGTCCGTATCGTAAGAATACGAATGTTGCCTATAGACCTCGATCACGCTCGGCCACCTGGGAATAAAACCATTGTTCATGCCCGTCTAAACACGTTTTAGAGCGATGTTGCATGATGGGTATAAACAATGCTTTTATTGAAGACGCTCCTACCTAAAGATGCTCGCCGCGTGATAAAGGTCTATTCCATCAAGACAGTTTGTTGATTCTACGAGGCTAGGTTGTCACGTGGAAAATACTCCAAATATGGAAATCACTGAACCTCAGCTATAGCACGTACCCGCTAACGTAAACAGAAATCTGAATCGAGTGAACCTCTTTGTTTATTCAGGGACATTTAATCGCTAAAGTCCCTCATCAGCATGCATACTTTTCTAATTTTCCCTCAATGACATGCAATAGGAAAATTAGAAGGGCATGCACGCTCACGAGGGAACATTGGACTGTCCCTTGGCACACCGGGTTACGGCGCAATGCCTGTTAAACCCTGTACCTATCAAGAACGTTCTTCTCTTCATTTCTCAAACCCGCTTCTTCCATGTGGGATACTCAAAACCATAAGCGTAATTAAACTGGTAAGTGCTACTCCAGGGTTAAATTCACTAACCCGAAGTTAAAATTTACAGATTACAGTATAGATGTAGCACTATCCTTTGGATAAAGTTACCCTTGCTTCGAACAACCGGATAGTTATTTGTTCCACTAAAATATGGCAGAAAAAGTGGGTGGGGATACTCATGGCTTCTGACGAATCAACTTGGAAATCCGAGAAGTTTTGTACTTCAGAGCCTGAATACGCACTCTGATGTTCAATGCATGTACGATGTAAACAACCTAAATAATTACTTATGTTTGCAGCTTAAACACTAGTCCACACGCGATAAAAACAAATTCACCGATGAAATAAAATTATAAAAAGGCAACAATCCCTTCCATTTGATTCATTTACCTTACCTACCCCCCCCCCCCCCCCCCCCCCCCCCCCCTAATCTTCCTGTAGGAAAGGGTCTATGTACCTTTTTTTTATAAACACTGCCTTTGATGTCCCAATAGGCAAGTGGATATTCTTTACCTATCAGTCAATGACTATATCTTCTCGTTGCTATATACTAAAGTAACGAAAATATAAAATCACTACATCAAAACTGACTTCACGTCAGCAAGAAGGAACAAAAAAATCGTGGGCATAATATCAAATGAGTCGTTTTGTCTAAAGAACATCCTTCTTAACGCAACAAATTCCCATTTTAACTACCATATCATTTCAAGGGATGTTCGGGTTTTTCAAAACCTCTGGTGAAAGCATAAACGCCTCAAAAATAACATTAAAATCTTGGCTTTCTAGCTTCTGAGTACCAGATGACAAAATCATTAACACTGATGTTGTGGCACATGGATAACACAGCTAAATTTAAACAGGCATCACAAACACGATAGATTATCTGACTTTCAAGAGACTGGTTACTTGTCAGGCAGTCTCGTACATCAGGATAACTTCGCTGATATACTGCGTTATGGCGTTATGGACCGAGTTCCCCCCAGCTTTACTTTGGGGGGGGGGGGAGGGGGGCAAGCGATTTAGACCTTTGATCCTACCAAAGAAAGAGGATAACCGTCAGAACGTAACCTTTCTCTCAAAAGCAACGATAAGTAATCTTCAATCAAAGATTTTCCTGTTTGCAATTAAATGATCCTTAACTAGTATGATGCGAGGAAGACTCTGATCAACAACGAGAAAGTCATCACATCCAATAATCAATAACTCGTCGAGTTAATTCAGCATCATAGAATGACGCCCGAGACCACAATGTCGTTAATCGATATCCAATCGTGTGTTCAATCGTTGTGGTTCCTATCGTCGTAGTTGTTGCTCTTGTTTAATGGTTTTTCGGGAGTTGGTTTGTTGAATTGACGGAAAGCGAAATAGTAAAACACACTACCCATGGCCAACAGACCGTGCACGATGGACAGGACAAGAAGGAATCGTGATTGGTTCGTCATGAACGCCCAGGCGAGAGCTGAGGAAGATACACATGGCATTCAACAAAGTTAACATCCCTCTGATATCGACTCATGATGACTTTTTCGATTCAACTATTGAATAGGTACAATAGACTCCTGTATGTGCTTCCTGTTAACTCGAATTCCCAGGGGAAATAATTTTTTTTTTGTTCGAGTTAGCTAATGTGACATCAAATTACAAATCATTAATTATTTCTGCGCATTTAAACTCGTACCCAGACCCTATGTTTCTTACTGCACATGCTCGACGAAATAATGTTATTGGCGCTGACCATAATATACGCGGGCTCTCGGAAAGAGATTGTTCATATATCAGCTCAGAGCATTGTTTTGATCTGCAGTACGGACCCTGTTTCACAATGTAGTTTATGCACTTACATTTGAGTTTGATTCATTCACAGCAAAATTCATTTTAAAAAGTGTTTTTTTTCTGCCATTACTCTTCATCAAAGTAACGAGTTCAAATTAGCCGCGGAGGTAAAAATCTTGTTCCAGTTAGCGAAATGTTCCGAGTTAGTCGGGGTAAATTACTCTAACAGATTATTATTATTATTACTGTATTATTAAAGTATAAACATCATCATCCATTTCAAACACGAAGAAGGGCACACTTTGGATCGAGAAACACCTCGGTACTTACAGAAGGTCGCTATTCCACCGTAAATATACTGCATCATCAGTGTGTTTCTGTAGAAAAATGAGGTAATGTTGTAATATAACCAATGGATGACAGGAACGTCGACTTACAATCTACATTGTTAAGTAGCCGATACAATAGGGACCATAAGTAGCCACGACGACAACGTCTACGACGACAGCACAAAACAATACCCTTAATCACAAAATATAATAACTGCACGTGGAAATGCGCACAGTCGCCTACATTTTGACCGCTCTGCTTAAACAACGTGACAACACAACGTGACAACACGACGTGACAACACAACGTGACAACACAACGTGAAAACACAACGTGAAAACACAACGTGAAAACACAACGCGAAAACACAACGCGAAAACACAACGCGAAAAAACAACGTGAAAACACCGTGAAAACCCCAACGTTTACGTTATCGTTTTTCGTTCGACCTGAACCACAATTACTTTACACTTACATGTCCACAGTGACTATTTCACTGTTAAAAAATGCCGCGAAATTCAATCACGCGTAGATTACTTACAGCCATTCTCTTAGGTGTCATTGCTTAAAATATCCCGCATTACCACGTAACTATGCAAATTCGCTTATTTAAGGAAATAATCCTTAGTTTCGCCGGGGCATTTTGGCAAAGTTACGAGAACGGGCAAACGGCCTAGGAAAGGTTTTCGATCCACCCTCCTCCCCTTCGGCGACGTATACTACTATATAATAATAATAATAATGGCCATATTTATATAGCGCCATATCACCACAGTCTCATGGCGCTTTACAATTACTGACATCCTGTCAGTGAGGTTACAGACTGCTTATACGGCGCTGATAGCTGCTACGCAGTTTACAATTTTTTAGTGTGTGGTTAGTACAATGGCCAGGCTGCTGTACCGGGTGACAATACCCTGCTCTCTCTCGAGTAGCACAGCAGGTTCTTTCACGTCCCCTTCAAATACCGATTAGAAGTAGAAGGAGACAAGGCCAACGGCTTATATATGTCCCTGCCCATTGACACGGCCGGTATTCGAACCCCCCCCCCCCCCCCCCCCCCTCCCCCCCCCAACCTCCTACTACTGGCCGCGCACTGCTCCCTCCGTACTTCTCATTGCCTCGGCAAAATCCTTCCACCCATAACCTAATTACGCTGAGACAATGAGCGGCAATAGTTAAGAGTGAAAATGGTTCACTATTACACTTCCCTTGTGTCCACAATAGCTATACATGTGTCCACGATGACTTCATGCCTTACAGGTGTCCAAAATGACTTCACACGTAACTATATAATAGTAGTTTTACACGAGAGTGTCCACAATGACTTAACACGTATATATAATGACTTAAAATATTAAAAAAACTTACGTGTTTCATGCTATAATAAGTTTACATCTAAGTTTGTCTAATGGAAATAACATAATCCAAAAACGTGCTCCGCCCGATACGAAAACCCAGAGATAAAATCTTCTTTAGGAAAAAACCTCTGGGAAACGTATTTCCCGATCGCATGCGTAGGAATCGAAGATTTCTCTACTGCCTTACAGTGCAGGTCTGAGTATGAAACACTGTGAGCTGATGACGTACCTTATAGAAGATACCGTAAAAGCTTCAGTAAACCACGTGAGAGACGCCATTGCTGAAAAGGAGATCAACAAGAATTTGATAACGCTAACATTATCTTATTAAAAGATAATCTAAAAAAGGTGCGTCTTGTGGGCAACTTTTGAATGAATCGAGTCACTCAAAATTAAGGATGTGCGGCGGAAGACCATTGTTCCAAATTTTCCGTTGGCGTCGCACTGTTTTCTTGTTCCAACAATAGGAATACAAACCAACGTTATCCACTCTCAACTCATCTAGTGCAAGTAACAATACCCTGGGGCGAATTCGGGGGGGGGGGGGGGGGGGGGGGGGGGTGGGGGGGGGGGGGGGGTGAGTTGATCGAACTCCCCTTTCTCTCGCTCGCTTAATAAATAAATGCCCCCAAAAATGACAAATAGTTTTGCGTCGAAGCTACAGGGAGCCGTTACCGGATCTCCCAAGCCAGAGGCTTATGATTAGTTATTCCGACGAACTGGAATTTAGGAATTGCCAAACATTTTGGCGGTCGTATATCGAACCCCCTTTCCTTCGCTCGAGTCCTCCTTCCGAACTCCCTCTCACATAACCCTGGGTCCGCCTCAGAATACCGCAAATGGCGATATATATTTTGTAGGGTTTGTAAAACTTTATATACTCTGGATGTACTCACCACATAATGTTCCACCTATAATGCGACTAATATCGAACCCCCTTTCCTTCGCTCGAGTCCTCCTTCCGAACTCCCTCTCACATAACCCTGGGTCCGCCTCAGAATACCGCAAATGGCGATATATATTTTGTAGGGTTTGTAAAACTTTATATACTCTGGATGTACTCACCACATAATGCTCCACCTATAATGCGACAGCACAAGCTACCGATAACAGGGTCTCCTTGTGAATTGATATATGACAACCAAGTACCAGGGAAAACTAGCCACTGAAACAATCAACAGACAGCAAAGCAGTTCGCTTATAATGATCCTCGAATAGCAGGACGCTAATCAGAGGGTAAGATGTATTGGGACGAGACACCAGTGGCTATATGAGTTTGAATTGTGCAAATCAATGCATTCGCAAAATAACGGTAATCCTGTTCTTGGTACTACGATTAACGATATTTGGACAGAACTGCGAGCAAGATTCCATTGACTTAAGATGATAATAAGGCTTTCACGGTGATTCAATAAGCCTGCAACATCTAAAGCAAATAAAGTGCATCTCAGTAGCCGCCAGTGAACAGACTACTACGTGTCAAAAACCTCCTCGGTTTGTTGTTTTGTTATTTTTCTCTCTCCTTGGACAATGCAGCATTCAACTTTACAACTGAACATCCAAGTTCCTAAATCAGTAAGTTGTAGTAAGTCCAGTCTAGCCTTCTTTGAACTTGAGGTTTGTCAACTTACAACACTCTTTTCGCTTTGACATTGTACTGCGAATTCGTAATGCGGCAATAGTCATCTCTACAAACGAGTTTGGGATTTTGACATTTTTGCCAAGGAAAAAAAGTATACACACTCTTGAGACAACACCTTTGGTCAAAAGTATCTAAATTTCTCACCTCACTGCCCTATCCTCCTTACTTTACCTACGTCGGGCATGCATGTCAAAACCCTCCCCTTCGAGGTAACCAAGCCTATCAAGTCCTTGCCCTTGCCCACCCTCGGAATAAACATTGATAGGTGCATAACAGCACACCAGACACATTATCCATACCATTTCAATACGCCCTACTACACCTAGCATTTACATATAACGGATATCAACTGCGTATAGCTTGTCCTGTTTGTCTGTCCTTTTCCCCCACCATGGAAGTACGTATTTACTGTTTGTTCTTTTATCCAATTACCTTCTGGGGGTCGGAATTTAACTTAACAATGTGACGTTATATGCAAGGGTCTATTGTAGTGTGGGATACAAAGTACAGGGTGCTATACGTCTATTTTCTTGACTTACCATAACAGCAAAAAGTATGAAACTACAAGTGGTGAAAAGCTGCCAGGTCCTGGAAGAAAAACATACGGAGTATTTTATTACTCTAGCGCACGATGGAATGTGATACACAACTGTTTCAAGAAAGGTTGACCAATCAAATGCACCAAGTCAAGACCGAAAAGGTTTCTGGTTCTTATGGATACAATTACTTTCGGAATGTTTCATAAACTTTCCAACTTGGTAAAAATACCCGCTGACCATATGTACAGCTGAATAAATTAAGCACGAGCATACAGTACCGAAATCCTTTTCGGTCTTGGCTTGTTGAAAGTTGCTTTTGATTGGACAACCATTTTCGAAATGTGTATAATAAGAATCAAGCATGCAAATACAGTTTAAAATTCTGGTTTGATTTGGAGCAGTAGAGGAACAGTAATCCTGTACCGCTCGAGACCAGTATTCTGATTGCACCCATTATACTGTAGCTCTATTGTTTTCGTACTGCACGTTCTAAAGGTTAGGGTGTTTTGTATTGTTGGGAAAGCCAATGCTGTAGCTCGTTTCGAGCGGTACAGGATGGCCCTAGAGGAAGAGCCATCTCGTAGATGTACCATTGCGATAGCCTCATTACTCGGGCTGGGAGTGCTCGAGTCTTAAATTCGGCTCTGTATCTTATATATATTATATTGAATCATGTGGAAACCGTTTGACCGCTTCATTCAACATTTGTTGAATGTGCGCATGCGCACCTATAGCGGCAGGCGGGTGGACGATTATTTAAAAAGGATGACGAAATGTCTAAAGTTAATTATAGGCCTGTGACTGTCCTTCCGTGTTTTAATAATATATTTGAAAAACTATTAGCGTCTCAACTTGACGATTTCTATAGAGAACTACTATCGGATTTTATCTCTGCGTACAGAAAATGCTACAGCTGCGAAACTTCTCTTCTGCGACTTACGGAGGATTGGAAAACGAGTCGAGACAACAAGGAAATAGTGGCTGTAGTATTAATGGATTTGTCTAAGGCCTTCGACACCATCTCACATGCGTTACTGATAGCTAAACTGAGGGCCTATGGCCTTAATGATAACAGCTGTGAACTCCTCAGAGACTACCTCACAGACAGGCAGCAGAGAGTGAAGGTCGGGGACGCGTATTCTGGTTGGCAGGTAGTCAGAAGAGGCGTGCCTCAAGGAAGCGTATTGGGACCGATGTTTTTTAATATCTTTATTAATGATTTGTTCTATCATATTAAAACTACAAAATTGAACGCATACGCGGACGATGAACAGATATATGATTCTGACAAGGATCCTGCTGCCCTAGATAGACGCATACAGAACGATGTTAGCATTGCGAATAATTGGTATAATGACAACGGTATGATTGTAAATCCCACAAAACATCAAGCTATGGTGCTGGGCAAGACTGACCATGAATTCTCTTTTCCGGTCAAACGTTCGATAGACTTGCTTGGCATGACCATAGATAATGAGCTTAGCTTTGACGATCACATAACCTCAATTTGTAAAAAGGTTAATAATCAATTTAATGTGATGATTAGATTTCGCAAGCTTATTTCTAAAAGTACATTGCTTCGCCTATATAAGGCATTTATCCTACCGCACTTCCATTATTGTTCCACGGTTTGGCATTTTTGTAGTTGTAGAAACACTGATAAATTAGAAGCCTTAAATAAGCGTATTCTGAGATTTATGTTCGATGACAGGAATTCTAACTACAACCAGCTATTATATAAAGCTAAAACACCTGCACTATATAATAGAAGAATACAGAATATGCTAATTATACTTTTTAAATCTCTGAAATTTTCAAACTATCCAGGCTACCTAAAAGATATGTTTACTCTAAGATCTGTAATCTATTCCTTAAGAGGCACTGATATTTTGAACCTACCTAAACCTCAAACAACAACTTATGGCCTGCACTCTTTCAAATATTCGACTGCAAAATTCTGGAACTCCCTACCTGATAATCTTCGATCTTTAACAACTATCACTGATTTTAAGAGAGAAATCCGTAAATACAATCTAATCTAATTTTACAGTAATGTCTATTTGTTAATAATTTCTAGGTTTCATTGTAAATATTTTTAGTATTAGTAATATAACAATAGTATTAGTATTAGTAACAGTAGTTTTCTCGAAGATATTAGCATGTATTTGCTACTCTGAAAATTCGAGTTGAAATAAAGTTTATGTATGTATGTATGTATGTATGTAGGACGATGGATAGATAGTGGTGGATAAATAGTGGTGGATAGATAGGACGATGGTGTTCAATACCCACCAAAATTCAACCTTGGACAATGGTACATTCAAGTTCACAATAGTCAAATTCGTATTTTTTGACCGCCATTTTGAAAGGTAACCTTGCTCAAATTTGAAACTCAAAATTATTTAACTATAAATTAAATGAATACTGCCCCAATAATAACTTTTTTTATCAAATTCCAAAGGAAAGGTTGAACATTTTACAGTTTTTCTTTGGGCTGTCTGCCAAAACATGTAACATACAGGCTTAGGTGGAATGGGCCAAGCCATGTAGTGACGTCATTTACTCATTACTATATTGAGCGATTTTCGTGCCCCTTTATCAAAACTCGATTACAACCAAACTAATATCCAGCCTGATATTCCTCCCAGCTTTAATAACTAATATACAATCTGCATTTCCGAGAAAGTGAAGAAACTTTCCCACATAAAGTTCATAATATTGGGATCAATAATAAGCCAACTTCTAACATTTTGTGTGTTTTAAAACATTTGGGGCATTGTTTATAACTTGAGGCCTTAGAAGGGTGCTTACTGTCAGTATTACAGAGGGGACATGTTGTGCAGGCTAGAAACAAGTTGGCCCACACCACAGGGATCCCAACAATGACACGCTCCGCATATGGGACACCCAGACACAATGCGTTTTTTTTTTTAAACAAACTGCAAAGCGAAATCCATTCTCCTTCCCAGGCCCACCGGAAGAAAAGTCGGGGAATCAAAACAAATTTCATTCATGTGGCCTGGAAACGAGCATGAGTGTTGTCTCAATTTTTTTTAATTTCTCTCGTATGGATCGACATCAACAAACGTTTCAATTGCTTAATCGATATTACGCTTCTCTGCTACTATCGCGTTCACTTCGGGCCTCTATAAAAAGAGGCCCGGAGTGAACGCAGATATGCGTCTTGTTATTATTATTATTATTATTATTATTATTATTATTATTATTATTATTATTATTATTATTATTATTATTAAGTCTTTGAAGTTCAACATTCAACCTTGGACAATGCAACATTCAACTTTACAACTGAACATCCAAGTTCCTAAATTGTAGTAAGTCCAGTCTAGCCTTCTTTGAACTTGAGATCTATCAACTTACAACACTCTTTTCGCTTTGACATTGAACTGCGAATTCGTAATGCGGCCATAGTCATCTCTACAAACGAGTGTGACATTCGAGTCTCAAACTGTTTTCTTTAATAATAATAATAATAATAATAATAGCCATATTTATATAGCGCCATATCATCACAGTCTCAGCACTGAATTTCTAACGGGACTTCAAAAACAGATCGTCGGTCCATCATAAAATGGAACAATTTGATTGGTTCCCTTAGCGGTCGAAATCCTGCAGTCTGGATCGCTCAGCCAGACCGCTACAAGATTAAGCTTATTGATTGATATTTTATTCCCACCACGAAACGTGTAGCAAAGTATAGAAAAATACAAGTTTCTAACTGATAAAGGCTACAGAAACAGTAATGTCAGAAGATAAATAAACTAAAATAAAGCAATGTCAGCACCGCCGGCAAGAACACCAGCCGAAAAATCCAAAAGACAAGCCAAAGGCCAACTTGAACTCATGCATCTGGAAACGATTTTCCAGAATCAAAACAAGCCAAGAATACTGGAAAACATACCTGAAATTCTATTAGCTGAACCTGCTAACTTCGTCCGTTCTTCAGAAATAATTTGGAGAAACGTGACACGAGCCAAGCTATGTTACTGATTTCATTCCAGCGAAGCATAATTGTATAAACGTTTCAGGAACCAAGGCTTCACATGTCATGAAAGGAGGCTAAATCAAATTCTCTTTAGTAGTGCTTCATCGGTAGTCCTTTCTTTTCAGCACGGCAAGGAAAGTCGGCTTGCCCACCAGCGCGTGGGTTGCCTGTGGCAGTCATCGTATGTTTTGATCGGTTTTCTGTAAAATAACCAAAACAGTTCGCTAAATGGTTCAAAAATCCTCATATTTGGTCGAATGATCCCCAAATACCCTTAAACTCATAGTGAAATAAACTATTTACACTTTGATGTGGTGTAATGTGCTTTTCTGGGCGATATGAGAGAGTTTCAGCCGTTTCTTTCTCGATGTTTTGATGCTCTCGCTTCATACACAGACTCGTGCCGGGGCCCCGTAAGGATAATTTGCATGCAAAATAATGAAGACAAATATCAACTCATGCGGGGGATAGTAAGGATCATTTCTGGTTGAGTTGTTAAAGATTACAGAAATCAACTCCGAAGATTAATCTCGCGCGGCAAATCTCTAGTTCTTACTCATTTTATTGCCGGTTGTTACTGAAAAATTATACGAGTATCTTTCATTGCATAATAGCCTCTACGTTTAATAACAGAGGGGCTGAATGGGGTTAACTGATAACTGAGAAATGGCCAAAAATATTACTGTTAACTGAGAATTTTACCTTTTTTTAGCTGTTAGCTGATATTTGTGAGATAGCTGTTACCTGATATTTCATTATTTTTTATTAAAATGACTTAACGTCACATGCTATTATTGGCTTTTCGGATGGTTTTCGACAGATTTGATCCAGTTGATAATAGTCAAATATTAAACATGACACATCAGAGTTATCTGATACTAGAAAAATCTATTGAATAGACAAAATGTAGTGTTTGATGTTGAATTAGCGGTTATTATTCATTTCATACCAGCAAATATGTATTCAAATCAGGTTAGGGTAGGCTTTTTATATAACTTAACTGATAACAGCAAAATTTAACTGATAACTGATAAATAGCTAAAAATTTAGCTGTTAACTGATATTGGTACCCCCCCCCCCCCCCCCCCCCCCCCACATTCAGCCCCTCATAACAGGCCCCGGTTGGATTTTGAAGATTCATGCAGCCTTCGGTCACTTATCAATTAGAGTACTTCTCTGCAAATGTCCCCAATCATACTGTACCATACTCATTAGCCTTAGAACAAGGATATATTGCCATTATATTGGTCGCATACATAATCTAAACATAGTGCCGCAATGGTGAACTCGTGGATGTAAAGTGTATTTTCAGGATTGTGTTCTCAAGGGTAAACATGTGGAAGTGGTCAAAGTTCAAGTTATTATTGCTGTTGTGATAGCCTGTAAAAGCACCTTTACCTTTTTACCTTTACAAGTGACAACTCAAAACGCTCCTACCGGAGAAAGCCGTGGTTATATTGTCTCGATAAGACAAAAAAGCAGGCAGAAAAGCTCATTTAGCCTGTGTAAGTTCAAATGTTTGATTGGGGAAACTCGCAGAGAAGTACTCTAAGCTGATAAGTGACCGAAGGCTGCATGAACTTACCGGAATGAACTTACCACCATCTTAGTGCAGCATAGTTGTTTTTTAACACACAAGTATTTCCGTTTCTTCGAAGTTCAGCGCGCTTCGTCCTCAAACGGTATCATAACATATCAAGCGTCAGTGAAATGCTGAAAGAAATGACCTGGGAGTCACTTCAGACAAGAAGAGACAATAACAGGCTAATCATGCCTTAAAATATACATAATGGCCTAGTCGAATTTGATTGCAAGAAGTATTTAATGCCTATGGGTCGTTCAAGCCGCCACCTAAACGAATACTCCTACAGAGTTCCTTCTTCAGTGACGGACTATCACAAATTCTCTTTCTTCCCAAGAACAATACGTATACGGGCATGGAATACGCTGCCCTCTGATGTAATACAAGCTAATACTACATCTTCCTTTAAATAGAAACTTGACCAACTATTTTCTTTTTGAGTAGTTAATTCATTATTTACATATTTATTGCCTATGACTGCTGACAAACTTGAAAGAATCATCATTTATATTGATGGGTCAAGTAATGGAAGATAGATAGATAAAGTCCACCCGGCCTGTTATTAGACGTAGAGGCTATTATGCAGTGAAAAGATTCTCGTATAAATGTTCATTAACAACCGCAATAAAATGAGTAAGAACTAGAGATTTGCCGCGCGAGATTAATCTTCTGAGTTGATTTCTGTAATCTGACTTTAACAACTCAACCAAAAATGATCATTACTATACCCCGCATGAGTTATACAATACAATACAATATACGTTTATTTCACACAAAACAAAAACAAATAAGGAATTTAACAATAACTACTGAGTAGGCAGGACCTGAATAAACCAAGGGGTTATCGAGTCAGGAACACCTTTACCAGCAGGAGATATAGGGACAAGAAGCTGATAATTAATTAAAGACTAGTTATTACATTAATAAAAAATAATAACAATAAACTAATAAGATAAATGAAGTATATCGTAAGATGGATTACGAGAGGAGGTTAAGTAGCTCTAAATATTAATTGGGTAGAGTTGAAGTAAAATATTAGTGAATTTTACTGTTCGTCTGAGTATTCGTTAATTAACATAGCAGAAATACTTTTCTTAAATCAATTTCTGTTTTTGGATCTGATATGTTGAGGAATCATTTCCCAAATTTTGATGCCGTTATGATTAATGAATCTTTTCCTGTAGTCAGTTCTAACAGGTTTATAAAAAAAATGTTTGTTTCTGTTTTGACGGGTTTCATACGAGTGAATTTTAGTTAGAGGGGTGAACATACTAATAAATGTTTCACTAATATTTTTGTGGAAGATGTCATACATAAATAAACTGGTGTGAAGTTTATGTATGTCATCTAGTGTTAGGCAAGTTAATTTTTGAAACAAAGGTTTATTATGACAGTTCCATTCTTTATTCAGTACTGCACGAATAGCTTTTTTTGCAAAACTAATGGGTTCAAGGGTTGTAGAATGAGCATTTCCCCATAACAGGTTAGCATAGCTTAAATAAGGAAAAAATAATGAATAGTATAATTGCAATAAAATGGAAGTTGGAGCGTAGTGTCTAGTTTTATTTACAATCCCTAGAGTTTTAGCCAATTTAGTTTTATTGAAGATATGTGTTCTTTCCATGGTTAGGTTTTGGTCAATTATAACTCCAAGATATCTTGTAAAGCTTTTTTTCTGTTCTTGCTTCCTGATCAATTTTCAGTATTGGAGACTTGGTAATCATTTTGTTTTTTGTACGAAACATGAGTAAACACAATTTGATTTTTACACATTTAGAGATAACCTGTTACTAGATAATCATTCATCAACCTCAGAAAGACCCTTGTTTATGGTTGCTTCAAGTTCATCTAAACTACTATTTGAATGGAACAGACTTGTGTCATCCGCAAACAAAAATAATTTTAAAGAGGTTGATGTAGAGTTTTGGATGTCATTAATAATATATAAAAGAAAAAGGATTGGACCAAGTACTGAGATTAAGGTACGCCACAATTGACTTTTAATTTAGTTGATGAAGTGCCATTTATGGAAACTAGTTGATATCGATTTGATAAATAAGTCAAGTTGATAGGTGTCTTCATTTTTTTGCGTGCAAATTATCCTTACGGGCACAAGTCTGTGTGTGACGGTAAGTATTTGCAGAGGGAGGGTAGCATAGGTGGTAAGAGGGGCGCTTATGCATAGCATCTCCCTGCAGATCATCTGGAGAAAGCAAAATCGCGCATAAAAATTGTTTTCGAGCGGCTTGTTTGGAGGGTTAGAATTAACGTAGCGTCCAAATTTTAGGCAGACGTGTAGTTCAAAAACTGCCCGTATCCATTCTGGACGGTCTTGTTGGCAAGCGACAAGGAAAAGTTCGACACTTTGGCAAATATTCCGCGAGTGCCCTTTTCGCAAAGTGCCCGAAGTTTCCTGCCTTGTTGATTATTTTAGTACCTGAAGCGATAGCATCAAAAATCGAGAAACAAACGCCTGAAACTCTCATATCGCCCAGAAAACTGACACAGTAGACCACATCAAAGTGTAAATAGTTTATTTCACTATAAGTTTAAGGGTATTTGGGGATCATTCGACCAAATATGAGGATGTTTGGAGCCATTTAGCGAACTGTTTTGGTTATTTTACAGAAAGCCGATCAAAACATACGATGACGTTACGGGATTCCCACTACCACAGGCAGCTCACGCACGGGTGGGCTGCCTGTAGTTCAGCATTCAAGTCAATAATGGACCAAAACTCGCAAACTGTTGAAAATGTTCACAAAACTTGGCGCCGAACTGTCCTAAGCGACGATGATGACGAGTCACTACACAATCCCCCATATTACATTGGATGAGTTTTGGTAATTTCGAGGTTTGGTAATTTCTTTGTTGTTTCTCGAGTTTTGGTAATTTCTTTGTTGTTTTTCGGGCGAAGAGGATGTGAACTCCTGTAACAGAATTTCACTTTCAGGTATACACAACATCTACCGCTAACTTGGTAAGGGTTTCCATCTCACACTCAGCCAATCAGGTACCACATCATATTCAGCTGACCAATCAGAGATAATGCTACTGTAGCTTCCGAAAAAAAAAAAAATAATTGCAATCATTATGGTACGGACTGAATATCCAATCAGTTCTGTATGCCGGAGGGGGGGGGGGGGGGGTATATAGAGGCCATCATGTGGTGTCAGTCAGCGCACAGGATTGGCTGACTGCCTAATAAACTATTAATGAGGTTTATAAATGCATTTTATACTTACTCGTGTCCTCGGGGTATAAGAATTAGATAAGATTCCTGTCTTCCAAGGACTTGCAAAACCTGGAAGGAAAAGTGATTATTGTGGTGACATTATCCGCAAATGCAACACGTAAAATACGATACATAGCTTTATTTTAATACGGGTTTATGTCGTCTTAAGGCCCTAACGTTAAATACAACTAAGTTCCGTACAACATATAACAACTTTTCTCAAACTCATTAATAATTCATGAGCTTTTTAGTCAATCAGAGGACTGCATTTGGTCAGGTGGATGAGTTTGGAAACCCAATGAAACACCAGTTGAAAATCACTAGTGTGTGGAACAGATTTTCATCACTAGTAATGAAACTGTTCTTAATAGTACATAACATACTCAAAAAAATATCTGGATTCTGATTGGTCAATAACGAGTGCATATAAAGGTTATCTATAGAGTGCACAGTTGCACGCTCTCAGCAAATATTTACTCAGTCAGGAGTATATTTATACACAGGAGTGTTCCAGTGCCCTTGTGTTGGCCCCTAACACAGTAGAGTATATTACACAGGAGTGTTCCTGTGCCCTTGTGTTTGGCCCCTAACACAGTAGAGTACATTACACAGGAGTGTTCCTGTGCCCTTGTGTTGGCCTCTAACACAGTAGAGTATATTACACAGGAGTGTTCCTGTGCCCTTGTGTTGGCCTCTAACACAGTCAGGAGTATATTACACAGGAGTGTTCCTGTGCCCTTGTGTTGTCCCCGAACACAGTAGAGTATATTACACAGGAGTGTTCCTGTGCCCTTGTGTTGGCCCCGAACACAGTAGAGTATATTACACAGGAGTGTTCCTGTGCCCTTGTGTTGGCCCCGAACACAGTAGAGTATATTACACAGGAGTGTTCCTGTGCCCTTGTGTTGGCCCCGAACACAGTAGAGTATATTACACAGGAGTGTTCCTGTGCCCTTGTATTGGCCCCGAACACAGTAGAGTATATTACACAGGAGTGTTCCTGTGCCCTTGTGTTGGCCCCGAACACAGTAGAGTATATTACACAGGAGTGTTCCTGTGCCCTTGTGTTGGCCCCGAACACAGTAGATGGTGTGTCTATTTATAGCCGCGAAGTTCTGGTATGCGATTACGTTGTCTTTTGTTCTCTTGCGCTTTAGTATTTTTTAGCAGTTTGAACCGTGTTAATTACATCCTGATTGGTTAAACGTAGGAAACTCTATGCTAAAAATAATTCTACCATCTACAGTGTTGTGTGACAATATAATGTGGGAAGAGGAACACTCCTCTGTAATATACTCCTGCTCAGTATATTATAAACAAAAAATCGCATGAACTACTTGTGTCATACTTGATTTATGAGCACGGAGCGGTATTTTCAAAGTTAATTCTCAAATTGCAAATTAAATTATCAAAACAATTATCAAAATTATCATCACTCAGTGCCCATAAATCACGCGGTTAGCACTCCCGATCATGCGATTTCTTCTACATATTGCAGCATATAGAAGTGCTTAATATCTTCAGCAAATCTTAATATGCATTCAGTGACGAAATATTGCTACATATGTTGTTAGTTTATATCAATCAAACTAGTATTAATTAAATTTAAAGTTTTACCTATATAGACGTATTACTACCAGTGTCAGACAAATAGTACAATGCGAACGACAATTTTTTTATGTGAGTGTAGAATCACCGCAAGACGATGGAAACTACTACTCTTGTCCTCCAAAACTCCTTACCGTTCAATTGAATGTTATTGCATGGCAAGCCTGTGCTACGGCAGTGCCCTAACCGCGCCACATCACACACACCCACACACTGGCGCGATATCGAGGCACAACAACAGCAACTGAACAGAGACAGCAGCAGCAACACTTCTGTGCTCTAGATAGCCTCCTCCGCAGGCATATCTAATTTTTGAAGAAATCAGATTATGGGTTCCCTGTGGCAGATGAAGAAAAGAGATTGGAACCGGAGTCACAGGTAACCCAATTCACGATATTTAAAATCTGATTTCTTCGAAAATTAGAGATGCTATCTGTACTCCACCAACTGGTCTGTGCGTACCGCCTCGTATGTTTTATCTCTATATAACTGATTGAATTCGCTGACTAGGATATACCACTGATACAAGAACAACGACTTCGCAGTCACCATTCAGTGCCCGCGGTAAATCATTCAAAAGGCTCGAGGCGAGCCAGCTGCAACATGATATTCATAAGAAGTTTGAAAGTTTACAATACACATTCAATTTTCTCTGGAGAATTTGTTTGAAAAGCTTTGATTGAACTTAAAGATAAATTATATTTAAACGAATGCCAAGAACTTCAAAAGCAAAAACAAAAATTATTCTCAATACTGCATGTATGCGGGTTTGTTTGTCAATTCATAATTAAAATAGAACAGACTCGTTCATTTAAATGCCATCTGTTATACGATAATTGGTTGGAAAGTAATATCCCAGCTGACAATCGATGTGTTCGCTGTAGGGAGTTATCTTATTGCGTTTTCACTTTCTATCTCATAACAACCACTGGATTAATTAATTTATATCCTGTGCATGGGAAGCTAGAAATATATTACGAAATGATCCACCTTCAAACTGAACGAACTAGACACACGTTTTCCCGAGAAAGCAACGTATGAGATTGAGAAACCTTTATCAGTGAGCCATGTAAGTCTTTCACTACAAGTGGTTGTCCAAAATGATTTTGTCAGTTTTGACCTGACCTACTAGAATAGGGAAATCAACGAAAGTGACTGAAAATACTTTTATCTAAAGTCGTTGTAGACGCAAAAATGACTGAAGTTCGCCATCAAAAGAAGCATGTCCACTATAAACCTTTGGGAATAGTTTACAAACGAAGACTAGGCTACTATATATATTTAAATTAACCCGTAATTAAAAACGTCTGTCAGGACTCCACGTTGTATAATTTTGATTTCTTGTTAACTCCATGTTAACCAAAATTAATGTAATAAATGAGGCATACCGGTATACACTTACGGTTTGATGTTCTGGTTGATGATTAATGCAATTCTAAATTATAAAACTCGAGCGGAAGAAGAAATCACGGTTTTTCGCACTGAGAAGTGAGCGACAAACTAACGCTACTTTTCTAATTAATAAGCTTTGACACTATAAGTTCAATATTCACCGTTGACGGCCAGTGAAAGATATTACAAAATCATTTAAGGCAAATGTAGTGATAGTGTATATTGGGAGTAGTAGCAGCCCGGGGGGGGTTCTTCAAGGTAAAACGGGTAGGGGTGACCGTCGGAAAACCTCGAAAAATACCCTAAAAAATGCCAAACCGTGAAAAAATTCCCACCTAAAATGTACCTCATGGTCTAAAAATCACCCTGAAAAATGGATTTTGCTTGGACAACCCCTAAAAAAATACTAAATCGACGATTTCAAACCCTAAAAAATAGGACGATCACCCCTACCAGCCGAATATAGGAAGAACCCCCCCGGAAGTAGCAGCCACTTATCACTTAACATACATGAGTTATTGAGAACTGGATGACAACCCTAACCACACGCCAAGTACAATTTCTCATGTAACGAGTTAAGCTAGTTAATATTGTTCAAATAATGGCATTCATTTTCCTCTTAGTCGTATCATGTTGGACGAGGGCCGGGGTCTAACATCTTCCGCGGCAGATCGTTTGTCAAAAATTTCAAAACCACAACCAAATACTTGGACAAAAAAATTGTTGAAGTAAAATGATAAAAAGACCGCTAAAACATTTCCTTATCTCAAAATAGAATACCGCCACTAAGAATTTTATGTTCTCCGCGCTTGTATAATATATGTAGTCACGTCGATACCATTTAGAATGTGAAAAAGGTTCGAAACCTAACCAGATACTGCAATTCCAAAGTGACTCAGTGTCAGAAAGAGAGTTTTGTCTACAGTGTAGCCTCGTTTCAAACAGAAGAAACAAAAAGATGGTTGTGATCTGATTATCGGCAGGCGATACGTTGTAGTTCTGGTTAGAGAAAGGAAAGTTGGAAAGGATAATGATGAAAGCTGATGGCGCTTCAGCCCACAAGTGTTCCAGTATACTCGTCTCCGGTGTCTTTGATAACTCTTATCAAATCCCACACATCGCTAAAAAATGTGGCTTAATGTCAAATATGCCGAGATTTAGATCAGTACTTTACAAAACATCTATAAATATCCTTCATTCATTGCGAAGTATAGATTGTTTCCATCGCTACAAAGCCGTAAGCTTCTTCAGCTCTATAAGAAGACATTTAAGTTCCTGCCTTAGGCTTTCTATTCTTGGCATACAGATATATTGAAAACAAAATGGACAGTTCAGTCGCAACACCTCGGATATTTTTTATCATAATTCATATAGTAGAACAAATAACGAAATGAATGGCATACTGAAATACACCACTTATAGCTGTATAAAACTATACAATGCAAAAAAAATAACATCATTTAGGAGTAAGCGAACCACTTTTCTAGTCAGAAAATGAGTGCTCTGAATGGCAAGCTCTGATAGATGCCAGAAATCAGAAACTAGGACACTTCTATAGGAAGATTAATGGCTGCATTTTAACATATGTATGTCACGTCTTCAGGATCAGTCATGTGGTAAAGACCAATAAAAAGCTAAAATATTCTGCTCGACAACGCACCTGGCAAAATGGCAAGCCGCGGTTTCACGAGTGATTGTTTGCTTGCGGCACAGGCGAAAAAACTGTCGCGTCCCCAGCGCGCAATGAAAATAGTGCAGCCACTCGACGACGCAACAGCTAAAAGATCCCGAAATTCAATGACTTGAATCCTTAGCTAAAAAAAGTACGAACTCGACACACGTGTAGACACCCCGGCGAAAACTTTTTCCGCCGCCTGTGACGCGACATTAGCATGTCTAGCCAATACGGAGCAAGTACTAAATCGAGGCAATAAAATAATTGATCGTATAAATAAGTAAATAAAATAAATAGTGTATTTGTTAAAACGCTGATTATTGCAGCTTACAGCTGATGTGGGCCTTCTTTTACTTCTCCGCACACTCCTCGCTACATTAACTGTTGTGGACACACAACACTCGACTATCCAGTATTCCATATGTCGCGCGGCCTTCTTGCCAACAATTGACGCCAAAGTTTGCTCAAAATTGCGAGCGCGCGTGCTTATGAGAAAAGGGCGGGAAGCGGCCAAGAACAACACGAGCGAACAATTATTTAAAGATCTTGGCGCAAAAAATACTGCTATAATTCAAGCAAGGTTCAAGGGACCATCATGGAGTATTCGGACAAGAGTTTACTTTTACCGAACCACGTACCAAAACAAACGTGTTAACAGCTGCCGTTCTCTGTTTGTATTAAACAAGTAAAAAAGATTTAGAAGAACTTGTGAGCGCAGACAGTGTACAGTAGTTTGAATTTGTAACAAGACTTCGCTTTTTTAGGCTGTCGAAATTGTATCACTGGTAAATCATAGATACAATCTTGCTTATCTTTCTTATCTTTCCTCGCACTGAGCTAATTCTATAATAACAGAATTAAGCTAGACAATTGAATCATCTTTTCCCTTTTTCTCAAACCTTTGTTTGTTCGTCTGTATTCAGTTCCGTTGAACGAGGGTTGATTGATAATTTAATCGGGGTAAACGGCGCTTGAATATACCGCTGGCAAAAATAAATACCTTAAATATACTTAAAGGTGAAAAAAAACAGAAACAGAGCCGATCTGTGCACTGAAAGTGACGAAGCAGCTAACCTTTCGGACTTTTATTTCTGGCTGAACTAAGTAAACCGGCTTAACTCTAAGCTACGCCATAATTCAGTAATCGAAATAAGCCGGGTTGAAAGCGAAATCTCGAGTAGACGGAACTTGTGTGTTATGTGCTTTGAAAAGTTCTTCCGGTCTTTGCTTTAGAAAATATCCAATTCAAGTCACTAAGTATTCTCAAAAAGTGTAATTAATATACATTTTACTCTCTATCTCAATTCTGATTGGCTGAGAACTCGATAGCTAATCTCGTTCTCAGAGGCCGCGCGTTTTTCGGCCAGCGGTGTAGATATTATCTGTAGGTTGTGATGTCACACTGCTATTATCTGTAGGCATTATCGACAACAACAACTATATAGCTTTACTGGCACCTTGAGACATCAGTGCATCAGTGTACATCCAATAAGCATGAGCGGAGAAAAAATAAAGAAAAGAAAAGAAATACATTATAGGTTAATTTACAATTTCATCATATATAAATCCATAACTTGTTTTATATAAATGCTACTTAACTTTATAATTTTCTCATCTTTCATTGAGATCACATTATAAAATAGAGAAGAAATATCGAACGAAGAGAAGGAAGGATTTTCACCGTATAATATGTTCAGGAATAACATCTGTAGGTAGAGCTCGATGATAAGCAAGTACGACCATATTGCGCTAGTCAAGAAAGTAGATAAATTATTTCGCTTTTTTGTGCCATTGTGCTATTTTAAGCTCTGAGCTATCTTTTCCCCTAAAATTGTAAATAAAAGCAATTTGTAGCTCGAATAAGAAACAAAACATCTTGAAATTCAATCGTAAACAAGCCGATTGACGGCGTTTCATTTAGCTTCCTTTTCGCTAGCTTTCTTTTTGCTGAAACGTTTGCTTAAAATGTATTATAAAACAATTACTGAATTCGGTTTTCGCATGATAGCGAAAATTATCAAGAGGCCTCGGTCTGTCGGTTATCAGCCTCAGCCTTCGGCTTCGGCAGATAACACAGACCTGTCTTGATAATTTTCGCTATCATGCTCAACCTCATCCAATAACTGCTTATTACTTCATCCCGTTTGTTGCATTATTAGGCTGTTTCTCATAAGTTTGAAGTGACCTATGAAAAACAAATGCGTTTTCTCGTTTCGCATTCGAATTCAATCGAAGTTCAGATAAATATAAGTCCTTCTGACAAACTTCCGGAACTATTAAAGTGTACTATTTAGATTTTTACACATACACAAGATAACTGAGACCAAGGTTCAACTGAACTGAGCCAAATAAACAAATACATTCTCATCTTACTGACTAGACTCATATGGAGTCCTGATGGAGTCTGATTACTGGGTCGCTTCCTGGTGAATGGGAAGAAGATGTTTGGCAGGATTGGGTCACGAGAAGTCAGTTTTCCCCGCAGTTTTTGATATCGTATGGCGGGCTGTAACATTTTGCATTAAAGTCCAGGGCCGGGTTGTTCGAAGCAAGGTTAACTTTAACCCTAGGTTAGCGCTAAATCTGTAATTGAAATCTGTACAGTTTAACCCAGGGTTAGCGATTTAACCCTGGGTTAGCGCTTAACCTTGCTTCGAACAACCGGGCCCAGAAGGACATGAATACATTTAAATTCATTTGATATGTCAATTAAGCATTGATTTCACTTAAATTAATCAATTTCTCGACATTTAAAAAAAACAATATTTCATCTTTACATTTATCGGCAACAAGAGCTAGACAACCCATCTAGGGAACTTATGTAATATTAAAAAAAAATAATCTAAAGAACACAACGAAGGATATTTTACAAGGTAAGTTAAAAAAAATAAAATGATAGCAATGACAAAACAGAGCTCAGGAGCTTAATTAAATCGACAAATTGACAACAGCAAGTGCAAAATTATGTCTGTTATATTTTGTGATTATGTATTAGTCAATTCCAAACCCGTGCAGGTCCCCCCCCCCCCCCATTTTTTTTAAATCCGAGAAACCTCCGGGCAATTGATGAGTCAATTGTTCCCCGAGGGCATATGACGACCATCGGACATTTGACAAAAATGGGGGTAGCTTGGGCAATTCATTTGCTTTAGCTCCAAGTTAGAAATATCCATATTGAAAATTTGGATCTAGCCCGGCACGTTTACTGCAATGCCGATTCAATTTACTCAGTTGAGTGGATAAAATAAAGTTGCCAGGTCTGAAGGATATTTTCAAGTGTTGCAGATAATAATAGTGTCGCTAAGTCTATGACAGCTTCATCAAGAAGTTCGAGTAGAGCGGAAGCCAGCCATATTAAAGGTCAAACCAAATGTTTACCAATCATAATAACTCGCTTTTAGCGTACGCTCCACTGATTATTATCGTCCCTTTTGCTGTAGCATTCGCATTTAATACGGACTTGGGAAAAGTCCCTCGTTTCAGTGAGATCAGAAAAGTCGAGTTAGCCTTACATGTCATTTTGTAGGACTGTATATTATCAGTAAAGTAGTGATTTTATGATTAGTTGTCAATAGTCATTGTAGATGTATTTCGTAAATTTTCCGATAGCACATTTAACTATATTTTAACAACATTGGCACATGTTATCCGGAATTCAAGCTTCTCATTTTCTTTAGTATTTATGCAACGGTGGCTGTCAGTATTTTCTCAAGGGTTTCAGTCCTTTGAACTGAAAAACCGCGATTAAAAAGAGATATCTAAAAGCATTCGATTGAATGACTGGAGACGTTTATCACGCGGCGGCCATCTTGAATAAAACCATTGTTCGTGCCCGTCCAGCCTCGTTTTAAAACGTCTTTGATTATAAAATTAATTAAGGGACCATCCTAAGAACGCGCGATTTCATTGGCTGCTCAGGGTGCTTGATTTCTTATAATGGACTCTTGAACATTTATTTCCGCGTAGATCGAGTTTTATATAATAAAACAAAATAATAGATGGTTAGTCCCCTATGTCCTAAAACACAATAACGCACTTTAGAGGTCTTGAAAAGGTACTACTGAAATGCACCCGCGTTCGGCATCTGCAATTTTTCAATACCTCGAGAGTGCATTATTTTGTTATAGAACATGGAGAAACATCTTTTATTTGTTAATTAGTTAATGCAACATTAGAGGATTGCTTGGACTGTTTATTTAGTTTCTAAGGCTTGAAGAAATACTCACCTTGGAAGGTTCTTTACCGCCTATCCCAAGCACTTTCCTGCATTTGAATCGGCTCTGAGCGTCATCAAAACTTCTCCTAGAACAGCGTGATAGAAAAAACTATCGTAAATCGGTTACGAGATAAGAGTACGTCACTTCAAAATACGATGGCAAAAAAGAAACTGAAAAGACGAGAAAAAAGACACGATCTCAGGGGATAATCACACAGGCTTGGCTAGATTACCATTCAACATTAGCAAGAGAACTATATTTTAAAATTATCACATATTCTTCGGACGGCTGTATTTATACTATTGCATAAATTTGAAGATAAACAGTCTGTTATGCTTTCCTTAATTTTCCCAGTGCTCCACGAATTTTCTTAAACCATGTTTGTATCGATGGCAACGTGACACAGCTGGCTGTCACTTGCTCTAGAGAGGAAACCTAAAAACAATCCACAAACCAACATCTTTTTCAAAATCCGAAATTCGAAATAGCAGCAGGGTAAAAGTTCAAAGCTAGAGTTTATTCAATGATGGCTTTCTCTCCACTGTGTATTCGTCGTAAACAAACCCGAGTCGGCGGCCAATACACTGTTCAAATTTCTGCCAGCAATGTTTCAGCGAGAGCGCGGTTTTCTTTCTTTAGTGTAATACAGCAACACATCTGAAGTACCAATGTGAATAGATACTTTTAGTGAGTTGATGGGCTGGTACTTCCATTAACAAAATGTCGTATTTAGCCGGTTCAGCTGGAATGGAGTTCTCGAAAAACCTTGCATAAACAGTAAGCACAAGTTAACAACATATTGAAGAAATTTAGACACAAATTCAATTGAACTCTTCTCCGTTTGTCCCGCGTTAGCGAGAGGCGTTCCCGTCAATATTTTATTTCAATCGATGAACTTTGTTTGCGTTCTGAATGAACGACGTCGAAGAAAACCGCATTAGTTCATTGAAGTGTCTCGCAAAAGAAACAGAACTTGTCGCGTACAAAGCTTGTCACTTGATGTTCAAAGACACCACGAAACTTGAAATAGCGACAAGGTGAAAAGATACAAGACATAATCTGTAAATTATGTTTCTTTCGGGTATTTCGACCACTAGTCCGGGGCTGTATACTGTATAACTGTATACTCACTTGTCTGTCAGCAATAGATTCGGCTTTCTAGTTTCTTGTGACATCTCGATGTTTGCTGGAAACAGGTCGACTCGAGTGAATTATTTCTATTCTCAGAATCTTTGTTACAGTACTGAGCTATGCTACAATAGAACGAAGAGCATTGCTTGCAGTTTCACTTTCAAGTGTTCCCGGTCATAATCACGGCGTTCGACGTTGACAAGAATCGAAACCCAGGAATCGAAACAACCAAATAAACGCCGATCAGGGAGAGGGCTGCGGTGTGAAGGGAATTATTCAAATATATTGCAGTACTTTGTGGTGCAAGTAATCAACCCTTTGTTTTCTTATGTCAGAAGCAGGGAACATAAAATAACATAAAATTAAATACAGTAGCTGTGGTTATGTCTCCTGATCCTACATAGCTCGAGATATCACATTACACCGACGGGGCGGTCGAGCATTAAAGGAAATAACAATTCTTGAATCAAACGGTGCCTCGGAAAAAAGCTTTGAACTGTGATAAATATATGTGCGTTATCAATGAGGCAGCTGGCATCAGCTTTGTTCGGGTAAAGTCAAAACCGCATTAAATATACTGTTTAGATGAATATAAGTAATTCATCGCTGAAACATTCTGCGTATTATTAAACTGTGCTTTGATCAATGGTCGTCTTGCAATTCTAAAAGATCGACAACTCGAGCCAATGTGTTTTCTTTAACGAAACACCGAATATCCTTCATGCAAATTTCTACTAAAAATGCGACAATTAAACAGAATAATTTGACGCTAACCTCATGATGTATTATGTACTCAGCAACAGGACGAGGTCACCCTTGGATTGACCAAACTGTTCTCAAAACAAATTCCGTGGTAATTTTCGACAAAGATCCGTCAATACACAAAATACATAAATTACAAAGGTCCTATTTAGAAATTTACCTTGTTGTGTAGAGGGATTCTCCCATGGCCTGTCTATGGTTCAGCCGCGGCTCTATAATGCTAATGAGCTGCGATACTGTGGGTTAAAGATTACTACTAGCTATTCCATTAATTTTTTGCAATTCGAATCTTAGGGTTTGCCGAATTCATACTATCGTCGCCGAGATTTCTAGGAAAATTGATAGATTATTAGAACAGCATCGGCCACAGAAGTCAGATAACTTAACACAGGGAGGTGACACAATACATGCACATGGATATACAATACTATAAATATTGATAAAATATTTGGCAATGGTGGCGCCTTGGTGTTAGACATGGTTTTAGAGTGAAAAGATACTAAGATAAAGTACCTCTGGTCCCCCATTCGCTTGATACTATGGCGAGAAACTTAAGTTTGAAGTGAAACATGAGAAGGACTTACTTTAAAACTCGAAGCATGATGATACTAAACAGCTACATGTATAACATGATTTCACAAGGTCTGCCGGCTTCAACTCTCTTGCTGAAAACACTACAGATTAAATATTCAAACCCAGGCAAGCTCTGCCAATCTGTTTACACTGCTCGGGGGCAACAGACTGTTCATTCGCTAATATTTCTTATGTTTTGCGATTTGATTTTGCCGCACGTCTGTTCTTTTCCTGTCTCAAAAGGTGTCGATTTACAGTTATACCCATCAGCCGTGATCGCGACGGGAAGCCAAGTCCAGCTGTTATCGACCAAAAAAATGATGAATTGTTCGCTTTGATGATAAAAGCACTAAACTTTGCCAGATTACTAACATCCCTAAGAACAATATTTTTTGATATGGAGCCACCCCAAATTCACTACTGGAGCCGAGTACTGCGCATGTCATAAAATACCCAACATGGAAACGAGGCTGAAAATATAAACCTGCTTAAACTCCTTTTCTGGGGAAAGTTTGTCTAGAAAACTTACTAATATTGATAAATGAGGCATTCGCTTTGCTCTAAAACTTTAAATGTTGTCACGTGACCTTATTCCTGGAAACTGACAGGGTGATGCGTGGGATACCTGTGGCTAGAGCTTTCAGATATAAGTTCCAGTGTTTTTGAGTCAAAATTGGTACCTCTTTGATTATTTTGGTGTTTTTTTTAACAAATAAAACTTCATCACAGCTACAATTTACTAATGACCGGAATACTGCGCATGCCCTGATATAGCGCTGCATGAAAACGAGGCTGAACCAAATATTTAACTCTGGTAGAGCATCATAAAATGTTTTTCGGTTCATTTAGTTACTTCTCGTTTCGAATTATCAAATAGTCCTTGTCAGTCTCGTGACTTCCAACTGATTCCAATAAGGTAACTTGAAAATGACAAATTATAATTAAATTAATGTCAGGAGTATACTCCTGTTACGTCAATGTTTGGTATTTTGCAAAATACCATATGCAAAAACTGAAAAAAGGAATATTATTTATATCACCTTATATTAAGAATTTCATTCACAATGGAATGCCTTTTCAAATGTGTTGGCTTACATTGACGTGAAGCAGCCTATTGTAAACTGGGAACTAGAGCCCAGGCTTCTCACGGTTTTCAAGATGGCAGCCACCATGTATACTTCTTTTAACGTTATTTAAGGCTTTGTTTTCTCTATACAAAATGATACATATATCTCGTGGAATTCCAGAACCTTGGAATTACACCTGCAAGTTTAAATGTTAAATGTTTAGATGAAGGCCAGGGAATAGAGCAGTCTCTTCTAGATAAAAAAGCTTTTTGGCACAAGTCTTGTAGAGACATTTTCAGTAATACCAAGTTAGAGCGTACCAAGAAAAGAAAACTAGCTGAAATAGCAGACGGAGAAATGAAAGGAAAAGACGAAATGACAACGGAAGAAAGTAG
Organism: Actinernus sp. WN-2022; assembly: GCA_030867875.1. NCBI lineage: Eukaryota > Metazoa > Cnidaria > Anthozoa > Actiniaria > Actinernidae > Actinernus > Actinernus sp. WN-2022. Next base: position 27,683,861 of record JAOWCC010000577.1, read on the forward strand.
TTCCAGCTCCGTTAAGGCCAGGCAATCTAGTGTCCCAAGTTGTCTCTCAGAGAACCACTGTTGTTTTTTTGTGATACACTTGGTATTCCCATAAATTTTCATGCTGCTTCCACCCTCGAAGTCGACCGAAAAGTTATGGAATGTGCCTTTCATTGCTAAGCTGTCTGCTGGTGATTTGATAGCGATTGAAGCAATGTACCATGCAAAATGCTTAGTTGGTCTGTACAATCGAGCAAGGCAGTTGAAGTCGCCAGCTACAAAACATACTGCAAATTCATCAATCAACCTAGATGAACTTGCCTTTGCAGAACTGATTGCCTACATCGACGAAATTCTTGAATTTCGAAGAACCTGCAGTGCTAAAGCTTTCTGATCTGGCAAAAAAATTCTCCTCAAAACTGCAGGAACTTGGAATTGAGTCTGGAAAAATTAATGCTACAAGACTGAAAGACAGAGTATTTGCAGCTTTTCCTGACCTTACGGCACATACCCAAGGGAGAGGTCCTGTTGGCATTAAAACATGAAATCGGGGGTGTTAAAGGAGGCGAAAAAGAAGGATTCCGAAGCATAGCACCTGGCAAAAGCGGCAAACATTGTAAGGAGAGACATTCTACAGATAAATAACTTATTTAACGGCACATTTGTGCCAGAATGTCAGAAAGATGCTATTCCGGCATCCCTTAAAACTTTGATAGCCATGATTATCAAAGGCCCAACCACTAATATGAACCCGGCTGACAGTCAGGCGTGTCTTACAGTCGCCCAGCTAATCGTATTCAACGGCATCTCGCGAGTTCGCGATCGACCTGAGTCTACTGGCAGCACTCGTCATACCAGAGCTAGGGAGTGCCCACTTCCTATCTATGCAGCACTGATAATTCATGGAGCCACGAGGGACAAGTCTCTTATAGATACATTTTACAAGCTAGGGATGTGCATTTCGTATGATCGGCTACTTTCTATATCTACTGAAATCATTAACAGTGTTATAGAACGGTATGAGAGTGAAGGAGTTGTATGCCCGTCTAAACTAAGAGAGGGACAGTGTTCACTACCGCAGCGGTTGATAATATAGACCACAACCCTAGCTCAGCCAGCTCGCATGACTAATTCCACGGCACCGCAATTTTGCTAGTCCAGCATCCAACTACTGAGGAACCTGGGATTGAAAGAGCCATTGATATCTTTGACCCAACAAAAAGTTCCATCTCCAATAAGGATGATAGCCCAACTACCATCACGTTACAGTGAAGTACCACCCGTGGCCCTACCCTCGAGTGAGCTTCGTGTTCCAGAAGTCACTGGACAGTTGACATCTCATCCTCAAGTGACATCCAGTAATGAAACCGATCATGAACAAGACTGGCTAGAGAATACCAAGGAACTTCTCTCTAAGGAAGAACTTGATAAAGCCGATGCTGTATCTTGGGCGGCATACCGCACCTCACAATCCTCGTTGTCGTGTCACGAGCTTGCCATAATTTTAATGCTACATGTACTGATGTTTATTGAGAACTCTCATTCGTTGGCTATGATAGCGCATTCTATGAAAGTGATCAAATCTGCTGTACAGCACGTCAATCCCTCCCAAATTCCAGTTATTGCTGTAGACCAGCCGCTGTTTGCCCTGGCCAAACAAATTAAGTGGACGCTGGGTGATATGTATAATGAAGATCAATTTGTCGTCATGCTAGGTGGATTTCACATAGAAATGGCGGCCTTCAAAGTGCTCGGCAAGTGGTTGAGCGGCAGCGTGTGGGCAGAGGCTATTTGCAATGCAGGATTGGCGACACAAGGCGTGGCTGATTCGTTCCTGACGGCAAGTCATCTAACCCGAATACGACGGGCGCAACAAGTAACTGCAGCAAGTCTGTACATACTGATGAGTAAAGGATACGATGAATATACTGCTAACGTTGAAGAGAATAAACCGGCTAAGTCATTCCAAGAATGGAAAGAAGAAATGTCAAGGAAGTGCCCGCATTTTCTGTACTGGGCTAGAGTACTGGATATACAGCTCTGCTGTCTTCAGCTTGTGAGAGCGTTCAGAGAAGCCAACTTTTCCTTGTACGTCAAATCCATAAAGCAGATTATACCATGGATGCTTGCAATGGACCATCCTAACTACGCCAGATGGCTCTCTGTGCATTACCGAGATATGTGCGAGCTTCCAGCCAAGCATCCACAGGTGTACACACAATTCAGTAATGGCTCTTTCGTAGTACACAAGACAAAGAGGTTGTTTTCTTCTATAGCGCTAGACCATGCACTGCCAGCACATGAGCAAGTTAATGCCGTTGTAAAAGGCGAAGGAGGTGCTGTTTGACTCACAGAAAACCCCGCAGCTCTCAGAAGATGGATGGTCGTAGGTCCAGAGTTGGCACGAATGGTGGAAGAATTTGAAGGCAACAGATTCGCCGCCGAGACACGTGCCCACCATGAGCAGAAACCAGGCGTTCAGAGTGCATTTGCTAAATATGTTCTCAATGTGGTCTCTTCCTTTGAAGAACTCGGAAACCTGTTCATGGAAGAAGGTGAAGAGCTAATAGCAATCCACACAAAGGACATCATGGATGCTACTGTTGTTAGCACCGTGCAAAACGTGAGAAAGGTTGGAGAGGAGAAATTCAAAACCTTCATCAAAGAGCGATTCATCGACGGCAGCAAGCCCATTACAGACACTCTGAAGAAACATAACCTCTCTACATTCAGCACCCAGAGCAAGAAAGTCATTTCAAAAGACATAGCTAAAGTGGGAGTTTTGAAGGAGGACTGTGCTCTATTTTCTAGGCTTTACATAGCTTGTCAAAGCCGGGATGGCAATCTGGAGGAGTTCTTCAGGTTTGAGAATCAGCCATGGCCTCCAGCACTCTCCCAAATGGGCCAGCTCAGAGGAGGGCAGAAGGCAGATTTAGTAAAGGGCTTGCCAAACGCCTCTACACAGATCGTGGAGCCGCCAACCCTGGATCGGATGCAGTCATTCTTGACGGGGCCGTTATCGTCCAGATGTTACAACCAAGAACAGCGCATACATTTGAGGAGTACTTCAATACTGCGTTTGCCCCATATATCCTGAGACAACTTGAAGCAGTGAACAGAGTTGACCTGGTATGGGATGCGTATCGAGAGGACTCCTTGAAGAGATCTGCACGGGAAAAGAGAGCCTCTGGACAACGGCGAAAAGTGCTTCCGTCAACACGAATTCCCTGTGATTGGAAAGGCTTTCCGCGAGTCGATGAAAACAAGGATGAACTTTTCAAACTTTTTGCAAACAAGGTAATAATAGTAATAACAATGTATATTTGATAACAATGATAGATATTATACATGGAAAGATAAACAATAAATATAATATATATTGGTTAAATGGTTAAATCATATATGAATATAATAATATAATAAAAATATAAGCCTATTAATGTGTTTAGGTGGTTTCACTGATGATCCCAGATGGCAAGGAGATCTACACCACACACGGCGAAGGTGTCTTGTCGTCAACCAATAGAATGGAAATGGACGTTCTTGAACCTTGCACCCATGAAGAGGCAGACACGCGCTTGATGGTTCATGCACTGGATGCTAGCTTGTGCGGCCATCGACGAATAAAGATGAGAAGCAACGATACAGATGTGGTTGTGTTGGCTATTTCAGTTGCTAACTCCATTCCAGCAGATGAGCTGTGGATTGGCTACGGTTCTGGAAAGCATCTACACAACCTTCCTGCACACTCCATAGCCGCGTCGTTAGGTCAAGAGAAAGCATCAGCGTTACCGATGTTCCACGCCCTAACAGGATGTGACACAGTATCATTTTTTGGTGGACGAGGGAAAAAGACGGCGTGGGATGCGTGGAAAGAATTTCCTGAACTGACGCCAGTGCTCAGAGCTCTGACAGCATTACCTGAAGATATCAATGAAGAGTGCATGGCTATAATCGAGAGGTTTGCGATTCTGCTGTACGACCGAACGAGCAGCCTTACGAAAGTCATCGAAGTGAGGCAAGAGCTATTCTCATGCAAAGAAGTCGAGAAGCCTTGACAGCATTCCTCCCACTCGAGCAGCACTCTTACAGCATGCCAAGAGAGCAGTATTTCAAGGGGGCTACGTATGGGCTCGGACCCTTCTGAAGCGACCAGTACTGCCATGCCCTTCTGACTGGGGATGGCAGCGTGATGGCAGTTCCTGGGTACCACACTGGACAACGCTTCCACAAGTGAAGGATACATGTTACGAACTCATCCGATGCGGGTGTAAAACTGCATGAAGAGGACGGTGCAAGTGCACGAAGGCGAATTTGGCATGCACAGGTTTGTGCAACTGTGGCGGCAACTGCAACTAGGATGACCTTTTAGCAACAACAGCTATTAAGATTACAGTAGATATTGAACGGAAAACAACTGATTTTTATCAGTTAGATCATGTTTAGTGCTGTCCTGTAGAAGTAAATGCCACTTGTTTTAAATGGCAATGAGAAACTTGATATTATTGACTAAAATGATTACGCTAGGGACAGTTTTGCACATCACAGAATCTCAATTAAAGCTGGCATAAATGGTGTAAATAGTAGTGTCTTACCTCGTTTCTTTCCATGCAGGAGGATATCATGTTTGCGTGCATATTTGGCAAATTCATATTCGAACTTTGCATTTTTTTCATTCAACCGGCTAATTGGTCTCCTTTTGTAACTGAAACATTCTTGATTTTTTTCCTATCAGCCTCGTTTTCATGCAGTGCTATTTCGAGGCATGCGCAGTATCGAGCAAAGTAGTAATTTGTAGCTGTGTTATTCCTGTTTAAAAAAAACAATCAAAGGTACCAATTTTGACTCTAAAAACACTGGAAACTTGTATCTGAAAGCTCTAGCCACAGGTATCCCGCGCATCACCTTGTTAGTTTCCAGGAAGGTCACGTGACAGCATTTAACATTTCAGAGCAAAGCGAATGCCTCATTTATCAATATTAGAAAGTTTCCTAGACAAACTTTCTTCAAAAAAGGAGTTTAAACAGGGTTTATATTTTCAGCCTCGTTTCCATGTTCAGTATTTTATGACATGCGCAGTATTAGGCGCCAGTAGTGAATTTGAGGTGGCTCCATATAAAAAAATATTGTTCTTAGGGATGTTAGTAATCTGGCAAAGTTTAGTGCTTTTATCATCAAAGCGAACGATTTTGGTCGATAACAGCTGGACACTCTCAGTGACATATCTAATCTTATGAGAAAGTTCCCGTATGTCAAAGTCCCAGAGTTCTTAGAGCGAGCTACCAATTCAAAACAGTGAGCTGATCGAAAAAAACAGTCGTCACCGGGGTTTAACCGCGCTTAGGAAAGTATATGGAAAAATACCGACATTCGAGGTATACATGCAACTAACTTATTTCATGATTCAGTACTGAAGTTTGAATAATCACCATTTGGTAGTTTCATTGATAATATTGCTCATACGTGCTCATATAACATATACTAGAAGTAATCATAGATTATCAAAGTGCGTTCGACATATTTTTTGAAAGAGAACAGTCAGAAAAGCTGAAAAATTGCTGCAATGATGTGAACGGTGTACGTAATCCTGATCAAAAGTGCTTGTTTTTTAACTAATGTGAAAATTTTGATGTCTTGACTTATATGTTAATATACAAGGGGATGCATCTGGGTATAAAACTGTAATTATCTTTGTGTAACATTAAATCATTGGATGCGATGCTTATGGGGCTATATGTATACATGTGTGTTTTATATGGTTATGGCATTGATTTGAGAATTAGTAGCACATTATGCTGTGTGGTATACAGTGTAAAGCAATAATTGAAGTTAGTGTAGAACACAAATCAACCCAGGCTATATATAGCTACATACATTTATATACATACATGCAAACATGAACTTTATTTGAGTGTCAATAGTATTTAGCTGTAAAGCTAATTGGGGACACTATATTACAGGATATATAAAATACATTATATTACAGGATATATAAAGGGATTCATATAAAGTACGTATAAATAAATATTACTATTCAGATGTGTATAAACTGAATTCCAGTTCCTAGAACATAAATTATATATGCATGTGTATAAAGTACAGCCCATGCAGTTCCTTCGATTCAGATCATTCACATTATGTTTCCCGGGTATTTTTCAAGTGAGAACAAGGTTGGCTGCAGAATATTAGCGCCATCGTTAGTTCCAGAATAATTTATGGTCAATGTTGGTAGCCGGGTCCTGGCTTTGATCGCGTTGATCAGGTCTGTTAGAAATTCAGTGTAGATTAATTGAACACAGCAATGAAGTCAGTACTTTAAATTTCCCTCACCTTGTACTGTGTTGATATTCCAGTTCCTTGGCATATCAAAGTGTCGGTATAGATTAACTCTCTGTCTGAATGTAGTGTTAATTTGAATCCGTTAATTTGTATAACCAAGATGTACACAGTGTCGTAACTCACACAAGATACGGCGATTACGGGTATCTAGAAAACTCGGACCTTGTTTCTCTTCAGCCAGATCATCTTACTGTTTGTAGTTTCGGTATCTGTATGTACAGCGAAAAGCAGAATCCAGTACAGCGAGCAAGCCAACATAATTCACTCGGTTGTTTACAAATTATGGTGAGTTGATTTGACTCAGTTCTCTGTTCAACTTCGCTGGTGTCGTAACATACCATGTTTGACTTAAACCACCACGATGTACACGTATAGTATTTAAAAAGCTTCTTCACAACTCACACTGAAATATTCATATCCATGTATTTCTCTTCAGCCTTCAGGTATGATTTATAGCATCTTGACCATTTGCAGTTTTGGTATCGGCAAACCGAACGGCACAGCAAGCCAATAGCATATTTTTCGATCGCACATTCACTCGGGTTCAGCATAAATAAATAATTATGGCCGAGTTGAATGTTCAAGGTCCTCCAGATGTACTACACACTTTCCTCAGGCTTTGCTCAATTGTACTTGCGAACCTTTGAAACAGCATTGCATTGCATTGTCGGAAAACAAGGCAAGTAACTAACCGATCGCGAAACAAAACAGAAGACATGCTGGCATTCACCATGGCCGCTCGCATCGTGTACGTGTGGTTACCAGTTCCCCGGCCGAGATAATTTATTCTAAAAAGTACAATCGATTTCTTTCGCCTGGGGAAGCACAGGTAGCCCACACATGACCACAGGGAGTCCACTGCAAGATTAGTATGCGTTCTCCTTCGTCGAACGCAATAATGGTGCTCATTTTATTATACATCCAAAGTCTGCCTGGAGCCTATTGGGGATGTATATGAATGCAACCCAGGTTCTAGGAAATGGGAATACGAGAAGGAGAAATCAAGACCATTAGCCGTTAATATCATTGATTGTCTTGGTCTTTAATTCCTTGAGGTTTGGCCATGAAAGCCGTTAGAACAGTGCATCTCTCAAAAAGCAGAATACTATCCTGTCTCTAATTCAGATTACCTGACTTTCAGTCTACCCTTGATTAATGTTTTTATTGTTTTTCAGTATCCCTGAAAACAAGAATCTGAATACAAGAATTTCTACGACAACAAACGGCCGAATGCTCTGGAGAGCTGTCATATGATCTGTATTGGTCGGTAACAAAACGAGCAGGGGACTGGGACCGAGTTTATCAGAATTACTGACACGGTTCCAGTCCCCCGCTCGTTCTGTTACCGGCTAATTGGGACAGCATTGAGGGAAGCTAAATCGACTAAATATAATTCATAGCGGAAGGCCCGCGCGAGCGAAGCACCATACATATAGGATGACAGAAAAACCTGAACGATTTCCGGTTTCCCTCGCGCCCGAACTCCGACACGAGACGCGGACGAGCGACGACGACACGCGACGTGCCTGAGAATGTGCTGCACATGCGCGCGCACTGCTAAAACCACAGGACAGGGTTGTTCAAAGCCCGATTAGTGCTAATCCAGGGTTAATTTCCATGACAACCAATAGGTTCTGTGCAGAGTTAATCCAGGATTAACACTTAATCGGGATTTGAACAACCCGGCCCAGGCGGCTGGGATTGAAGAGGAGGATTGGAAGGCCTTTCCAAACTGTCACTGATTTTACGTTGAATGTCTTGGAGATCGAATCTCGGCAGCACAAACACAAACGAAGTATCTCAAAATCAAGGTTTTTCCAGAGATTTTGACGTTTGACTTCCCTATATTTCTGCATGGCTAATAGTTTATAATGAAAGCCTTATAAAAATGAGAAAATGCAAAAATGTATTATTAGTAGTAGTGCTCTTAGCATCATCATTTTATTAGTAAGTTTAATTTAGTAATTTGAAGTTTATTTACGAAGTCATTGCATTTGAAAGTATTTTTAGGAATTTGTTAGTATTGTAAATAGATGTACAGTTAAATTATTCTTAGTAGTAGACACACGACCCCATAAGCCTTGTGACCACTTGACCCCTTATTCGTGTTTAGCACGTCATTTCAACAACGTCAGCGCGCGCGCGCTCGAAGTTTCAATGTTTTTTCATTTTTCCGTTTTCTTCTTGGGCGATGATTTTCCTTTATTCTACCAGTTATTTTTGTTTTTTATGTTTGTTTTCTTTATATAATTTATCGTTATTTTCGGGTCGTTACTTCAGTTCTGATAATTGGGAGCTCCGCTTTTAGGCTTGCATGTCTAAATATATATATTAGTATTCGCATGATCTTGGAATTATGCATGCATGATGCTGACTCCAATTGATGAACGTGTGTCAGATCATAACCTTCCATTAGCAGCGATTTTTATTTTTCAGGAAATGGACTCTTGAAAGTCGACTGTGATTATATATCGATTCATATGCCAAAAGTAAGTTGGTTATACCGACGAATTAGTTAAAATATGTCACATGTATGAAATAGTTGACATAATTTAATCCTACTTAAGATAGCTTTGGAAATTCTAATCTTGTATGTGCCAAGGGTAATCTGGTATCTGCTTTCTTGGCCTTCAAACACTTGACACAAACATTACGTTTTTACTGTAATCTTAGCCCAGGCTGTTCAGTTCTTCTTTGAGTGTTTTCTCCGCGAATCACAGAAGAAAAGAGACTGCAGGTGCAAGCTGTGAGATCACTCCGAGGAAGAACGCTGGCTAGCAGTTTAGGTTTATTTCCCTTACTTTATTATGGCTAAGTGATGTTTTATAACCCTATCGAGACTCGCGAGTCTGGAATTCAACGTGGAACAGTAATGATAATGTGACGTTAAGCCGCTACCATCACTTGAAGACATATTAGAGGACAGCAGCATTTCGATACAAGAGAGATCTCGAGGGCTAGCGAATGGTTTATAAATCTAGCATTTGCGAGAAGGTGTGAATCTTGTTTTTACGGCGTGCATGCGTGACCGTGTCCGCCTGGGAGAACGGTCAGTGGTCAGCGAAGAACATGGCGGCAAACATTTTTGCTCCGTGCTATTCTGGACACATTTGTGTTTAATTGGATTCTCTATGTTATTTTTTGTTTATTTCATTCTACCAGTATAGAGACAGATGAAGCAGTTATTACTCAATCCACAAATCATACTCGATCGTAGATAGCAAAGTACAGTCGATAACATCAAAGCTCGACAAGTTGACATCAACCATCGAAAAGATTAAGGAGTTTATCGATTTCACATCCAACAAATATGACGACCTTTCTAAGAGGTCAGTAGAAAGGATTCGTCAATACAGGATTCGCTTAGCCTCTAAATCATCTTACTGCCTCTCAATAGTTCGTACAAATTATGAAAAATTTAATATTAGATATTATGGCCCCGTAATTTGGAATAGCATTGATGAACCACTAAAGACTCTTGCTGACAGAAGAACCGAACTATAAATCTCGAGGTTGCTTTCGAAAACTTTTTGCTGTTGTTTTCAGAAGAATAACACTAAAAATTACGATGTAATTATGTGGTTGACTAAATATCCGAGGACGGCCATGCGTGGAGTTTAATTACGTCACGTTTACGGTTTTAAGTATCTCACATGGAAGAAGCAGCGAGTGGTCTACTATTCGACTTTCAGGTGGAACCTGTATTTGTCTTATGTCTCGCTACTGTTTATAGACACATTGCATAAATGGCGTCCAGTTTGAATAACCATTGTTTAGGAATCCTTAGTCTCACGTTCATTTGGAAACGCTTTTGTGTTACAACGTGGAAACACGAGTCTCTAGGACTCGAATTCTCCCAAACTTACCTCGGTTTGCACGAGCCTGTTAAACACGGAAAATCTGTTTCATTTCTTTTATAAAATAATTATTACTCGGGCTGCCTGTGGCAGTGACGAGTCTTAATCTGCAGGCCGTAATTTTTTTTTCGTTTCATGCAGCAAAATTTCTGCGCATGTATTAAATTTCAAGTTCACCACCAATCAGATTGCACTGTGCTGGTCACGTAACACTCGCCAGATTAATTCATTTATATAATTTAAAACAGTATCATCATCATGTTTTATTTGACTCAATAATAAATTTACAATTTGGAAATATACTTATGAATTGACATTACGATGTGAATATTTGAACATATAATATTAACTAATATAATTATTTTATTGAGTTCGGGTCATCCTAATAGCATAAACTAATCGAGAGGATGACCCTCAATACTTATATTTAAAGGGAGAATACATTAAAGTAAGTTTGTATTTCTTCAGTAATAGTATTATAATCTAATAAATATTATAAAATCAAGACTAGTCAAAGGAATAATTATCTAAAACAGAGCATTTAATATTTTTACGAAAGGAGACGAGAGAGGTTATGTTTCTTGTATCAGAAGGTAAAGAATTCCAAAGTTTTGAGCCAGTATATTGAAGAGAACGTAGTCCATAGTGAGTAGTTTTAACAGCTTTTAAATATATATCATTACTTAGAGATTGACGGGTGGGATAGGAGTGAACATTGGATACATACTTAAAATAGTCACTAAAGCTACTAGGTGTTAGATTATGAGACCACTGAAAAAGAAATGTAAGAATTTGAAGATTAATAACATCGTTAAACTTAAGCATGTTGAGTGATTTAAAGAGAGGTTCAGAGTGGGATCTAGGTTCTGAAAAAGTTATAATTCTTACAGCTTTTTTCTGGATTATAGAAATAGGCTTTAGGTAACTATGGTATGTAAGACCCCAGGCTTGAACACCATAAGTTATAAATGGATAAACTAGAGCATAATAAAGCATAACAAGGATATCAGTATTGACAAAATGTCTAACCTTAGACAAAATGCCAATAGTTTTTGATAACTTTAAGCATAGTTCATTAATGTGACATTTCCAGTTAAGATTAGAATCAAATGAAATTCCTAAATATTTTACAGAAGAAACTTGTTTAATAATTATATTATCAATTCTGATATTAAAAGACTGAGTAGGCTTATGTTGATTAGAATGGAATAATATAAAATTAGTTTTTTGTAGACTAAGAGCTAATCTATTAGTTTTCATCCAGTCAGCAACTGCCCTTAATTCATTATTTATTAATTGTTGGAGGTGTTCAAGATTTTTAGAAGAATAATAGATATTAGTATCATCAGCAAATAAATGAAATTTAAGCAAACTTGAAGCATTTGGTAGGTCATTAATGTATAACAAAAATAACAATGGGCCTAACACGGAACCTTGGGGCACTCCACAATTAATTGGTAAAGGAACAGAATTATGGCCATTAATAGTTACATATTGTTCTCTATTAGAAAGATAAGACAAAAACCAGTCATTAATAATGCCTCTTATACCATAATGATTCATTTTAGATAATAAAATTTAATGATTAACAGTGTCAAAAGCTTTTTTCAAATCAATAAATATTCCACATCCATATTCATTGCTATCAATTGAATTTCGTATCAATTCAGTTATACTAATAAGGGCATGAGATGTTGAACACTTCTCTCTGAACCCAAACTGAAGGGAATAGAGAATACTGTATTGTTCAAGATATTTATAAAGATGTTGATGCATTAATTTCTCAAAAATTTTACTAAAGATAGATAGAACTGATATAGGCCTATAATTGTCCTTTTCCAGTCTTGATCCTTTTTTGAAAATAGGAGTAACTTTAGCTATTTTTAGTTTACTTGGAAAGATTCCAGAGGTAAAAGAATCATTGATTAATAGTGTTAATGGTTTAGAAATATGATCATTAAGAATTTTTAATAAGGGAATTGGAATACTATTTGGCCCGACAGATTTAACATGTCGTTTCATTGCTACGCCGACGATACGCAGATTTATGTAACATTTCAGCCGTCAGTTAATGGACAGTTAGATTGTTCAAAGGCAAAGATTGAGGCATGTTTACGCGATGTAAACAACTGGATGTCAACTAACAAATTAAAACTAAATAATGATAAGACTGAACTTCTAGTTCTGAGGGCTTGTCATCGGCCGCAGCCTCCCCTCGATAGCATCCAGGTTGGTGCCGAGATCATCTATCCATCCAAATCAGCAAGGAACATTGGGGTCGTTTTCGATCACACTATGATGATGGACAAGCAAGTGTCTGCGATTTGCAAATCTGCGTTTTACCATATAAGAAACATTGCTCGCGTTAGGAAATTTTTATCTTTAGATGTTTGCAAAATACTAGTTCATGCATTTATCACCGCCAAATTAGATTATTGTAACTCGTTATTATATGGTATCCCTAAATATTTACATCAGAGGCTCCAGTATGTCCAAAATTCGGCAGCACGCCTTCTTACTTGTTCGCGTAAATCCTGCCATATTACAAATATTTTACAAGACCTACATTGGCTACCAATAGAACAAAGGATTAATTTTAAGATATTACTACTGACATTTAAGGCTATGAACAATATTGCACCATTATATATTAGTGAACTTTTAGAACCATATGCACCATCTCGATCATTACGCTCATCTTCTCAGAACTTACTCAAAGTTCCAACATACAATCTAAAAACGTATGGTGCAAGATCCTTTTCATTCTCAGCGGCCACTTTATGGAATAGTCTTCCAATTGATGTAAAGAACGTTCAATCTGTAAATATTTTTAAGACTAAGGTTAAGACTATTCTTTTTAAAAAAGCTTTTAACATCTTATATTTAAAATAGTTAAATCCGTAAGTATGTTTAATTAATTTGTATATTTTGCCCTATTTAATTTATTTATTTTAATTATTTTTAGTAGTGATGTAAAGCGCCATTGGTCATTTAGTGGAAATGGCGCTATATAAATTGTTATATTATTATTATTATTATTATTACTATTATCCATTTTAGAAATAATTAGTGAAACTTCTAGTGGAACTACAGGTGATAAAAAAAATGACTGTGGATAATTACCTTTAAGGTAAAATGAGGCACTATGATTTCCTTTGGGGATATTTTTATCAGTTGATTTACCAACGTTGACGAAAAACTTATTGAAAATATTTGCAATGACATATGGATTGTCAATGGATTTATTATTTTCCAATAATGTAGGAACAGAGCTAATTTTGCATTTACTAATATTAATAATTGATCGGATACCTGACCAGAGTTTTTTCATATTTGTCATATTAGAAAGAAATTATTGTCTAAAATACTTCCTTTTGCTCTCTTTAATGTCATTAACAACTCGATTTCTACATTTCTTAAATAAGTATGTGAGGTTAAGGTCATTCGTTTTTTTTAATAACTTAGAATATAATTTGTCCCTATATTTAATCATTCTCAATATTTCTGTAGTTATCCAGGGTTTAGATTTTAATTTGATTTCTTGCTTTGATAACTTTCTGCGAGGAGCATGAAGGTCAACATAAGAAGAGATTTTGTTGTAGAATGTATCGAACTTTGAATCAGTATCCAAGTTATTATTGCTCAGGAATGACCAATCAAGAAGGCAAAAATTGTTGCTAAAGGCATTTGCATCGAAGTTTGAATAATCAGTTTTATAGTAATATAAACTTTTATAATTAATTTTGAAATCTTCTACAATTAGAAACTGTGGAAGGTGATCAGCAATTTTAGTAATAATATTACCACTAATAGCATTATAATTAAATGTATTAGCATATATATTATCTATTAGGGTAGCAGTTCTGTCAGTAATTCGAGTAGGTTGGAGGATATAAGGTAGAAGGAAATTAGAAGTCATTGTGTTAAAGAATTCACTGGTTTCTACATGGCTCTCATAATTTAACAGATTCATGTTAAAGTCCCCCATAATAAATATGTTCTTATTTTCTCTAGATATTTTGTGAAAAATTGACTCAAGGTGTTCTCTGAATTTTATCGGATTGGACGAAGGGTGTCTGTAAGCACAACAACATAAAGTATTCTTGGCTTTTTTGTTATTAATTTCAACCCAAATGGTCTCAAAATCATTGTCGGTTATACTAAGGTCAGATCTTTTACTGACATCCAGTGATTTACTAGCATAAATGGCTACACCCCCTGCTGCTGAATTAGAAGGCTGGGTAAGCAAATCATAACCTTCCAAATTATTGTTCATTTTAAATCCTAAGGTAATACGTTCTCTAGTCTCTGTAATTCCAATTATTTGAAATGGAAAAGCCAACATCGAAAGAGTGGCTTGAAGGTTATCAAAATGGGCATCAAGGCTATTCAAGTTAATGTGAAATAAAGAAAAATGTGGTTGTTCAGGAGATAAGACTAAATTATCAAAATCCTTAGGGTAATAATATCGAGAATTAATTGGATTTGGAATATTGTTGTCTATATCAGAATTATCAAGAAATGGTAATCCAGAAATTTTGGATAGTATATCAAGAGAAGGCAATAAGTCAAAATGAGATGGTAGTTTACAGTTATTAAGATTATACAATTCGGTATCCTCTAATGTAGAAAATGGAAATATATCAGATATACATTTTTTACAAAACCATACCTCATTACTTAGTTGTAGGTGTCGATAGTCTTTAGATGAGAGATTATTACATTTAATATGAATCCAATAGTTGCAAATATCACATTGAACAGCTTTGTGATTTTGATTCACAGATTTCGTACAGATTCCACAAGGAAATTTCTGCTTAGCCATCGTTAGGTGAAGAGTGAGCTGAATGTAGGCCAGGACTCATAGGAGGAGGCCTGTATGACTTATTCTTAATAACGAGCCTGTCCACTACTAGATAGGCGATTTTCCCTTGGTCCCTCGCTTCCTTTAGTTTAGGTAGGAGTTCTTTTCTTTTCTTTACTGTTTCTTCAGCAAAGTCCTCATTGATATAGATCCCATCTGGTTTGATCTTCTTAGCAAGTCGAAATATATGGTCTTTCTCCTTCCAGTCATACAATTTACAGATGATTGTTAGAGGCTTATCTCTGGGGCTGCCATCAGGTTTGGTCTTGCGACCGGAGCGGTGAGCACGTTCAATGGATGGAGTAAAGTCAAGATGCAGTTTTTCGACTAGTGTTTCCTTGACTTTTTCTTCCGTTTGCTCCCATGATTCATTGACTTCTTCAGCTATGCCTTCGATACGAAGGTTGTTTCTTCTGCTTTGATTTTCGAGTTGGGTTGATTTCTGAAGTTGTTTTTCGCTCGCGGTTTGGAGGTCTTCAATTTCAGAGGTCGTGTCATGGAGTTCAGTCTGGATGTTAGATAGCTTCGAGTTGTGAGCTTGAATGTCTTTTTGACTGTATTCGAGACTTGATTGCAGTTCAGTGACATGTTTGACGAGGTTGTCTACCCGTTTGGTTAAATTAGTAGATATAGATTCGATGAATGACTTAAACATTCTCTCTTGGACTAGGAGAAGCTCCCGGACTGTGCCGAGCGTAATATACTCTTGATTACTTGCTCCCTCGGACTGCTTGCTTGCTCCCTCGACTGAAGCCGATTTAGGCTTCATTTTAAAGAAAATTTCACGTAGAATTGATGTTGAAGAGATACATTAAACGTTCAATTTCGAGATTCAGAACGGGAGATGACGAGAAGCACGTCCGCCATCATCGCTATCCGCTGACCAACAGTAAAATCAAGATGGTGGACCCGCGAGGAAATTTCTCTCTAATTTGAAGTCCCATCTCTCAAATGTAAGCAGTTTAATGTTTTATTTAACTTCACTCGTGCGAAAGCCTTCCAACAGGCTCAGGATATTTCAACTGGCGCTCTTGTCGGAGCCGAAGGATCGCGTTTTTTACCCAGATGGCCAGTGAATTTATATACGAGATGACGACCTGAAAGGGCTGTATGATGAAAGCTCCACATATCGAATTGGAATTTAGCGTGTTGATTTGCTGCTGAAACCAAAGGCTTCTTCGATAGAAATGGCAAGATGTTGTGTTTTTCTAGGAGGACAAAATATTTCTTGTTTAAGCTTCTCTTCCGCCACGGCTTTGTTATTTGAATCTCTGTGGATTAGTATACTCAAATATACTGCACAATACCATACAACTGAATAAGAAGTCTTTAACAAAGCCAAACTCAACTTCAACTCAAGAGCAAAGCTGAGAGGGAAAGTGAAACTGAAGAGTGTCTTGTCAGGTCATGAAGGTACGGTGAGGTTGAAATCATTGCGTGTTTATATCTGCATTTCTTTGTCGATTTTTTGCGATAGTCAGTGTATTTTTTACCAAGTCTATTTATACCCAGTGTTATCCTTCTGGGCCGGGTTGTTCAAAGCCCGATTAGTGTTAATACTGGATTAACCTATTAGTTGTCATGGAAATTAACCCTGGATTAGCACTAATCGGGCTTTCAACAACCCGGTCCTGATCAAGATTATATACGTCAATCTCTGGAAGAATGCAGACATGCCAGTAGAAGATAATTGCAAATTTTATTAAGTCGAAGAACCAGACATGTACGCGTACATAATCACATGTACACAGAGACGTGCTGCAAACACTCATTGTCATAAAACGAGTCGCACATCTTAATTACTTAAACGAATTTTAGGAAAAAGCAGAAAAGTGAGGCGAGTTAGAAAAATGGAGAAGAGAGAAATCAGAGATAATGGAGAAATAATTTGTTTGTGAAAATCACGTCGAAAAGTCTGTAGGATAACTAAAAGCCAAAGCGAACCAGAGAAAAATGTAACTTTCATACTACAGTATCTCCAATCATTCACATACCCGAGCAGTTCTCTCCAAAAATCTGAATCATAAAAAGTATCACTGCAAAATCATGCTCCTAATGACATTGAACAGGTCTTTTCGATTCAATAATAAGTGCTGATATGTTTAGGTTAACAGCCAGATTCTCTTGCTTGGGATTAATACCGTTAGATGTTGGTGGTGGTGGAGAGATTACAACAACAATAACAATTTATTATACCCTTACAAAGTTTACAAGTGTGACAAAGTAATGGTAAATAAAATACATATTTACTGAGGGTACTGGCTTCCTGAAATAACTGAGAAGTTAAAAATGCCAGGAGCCAGTTTATATGGAAATTAAATCAAATTAGTAGGTCGCAGGACATGAGCAAATACATATACAAACTATTCCATTTGGTCAAGTTATTTACAATATATACGCTGGCATATATATATAGTAATACCAATAATACAGTGTTAATAAATAAATAAATAAATATGAAGAGAAAGAGTACAAACTTAGTCTTATTTTCTATAGCATAATATATTTTTACTTTAAAAAAATGGATAAAAGCTAATATTTGCAGAGAAATACGTCCTATCTCATCCAGAATGAAAGTAATACTGATCAGTACTGGTTACAATATATTAACAACATCTGCAAATGGTTCTAAAAGATTTGTGTCTTCTTGGATCACAATGTTAAATTGTAGGCCAACACTGAGAATGCAACGAAATCTCTGATAGTGACCACCCTCAAGTGTAGTGGAATTATATAGTCATATAGATATAGAGTAAATGAATTTGTCCCCAATTATAGCAATACCATGCTAAATACATTGACTCTCTCCTCTGTTAGTAGTAGTAGTACTAGTTCCCTTGGTGCCACTATATACATTTTATATATTATAAATATACAGGCTAAATCTAGTAGATTACAGACTACATAAAACATAATCATGACTGCTGTTGTTGTAAATGGTGGGTAAATAATGCATGTATCAGCAGCTTCCATCAGGGGTGGATCCATGAGAACCTTGTCAGAATTAATTGTTTGTTGCCCATTGGTGAGGGGGGGGGGGGGGGTAGGGAGGGGGGGAAGCGCACTTTGGTTCATGGATTAGGAACCAAGGGGACCGAATTTTTACTATTTGTTGTGCCCTTTACCAGGGGATTTGATATGACAGGTTTGATTGGGCATTTGGGCAAATCCCCAGGGTACCTGACCCCTGGGGGAAGCCACTGATACATGCATAACAATGCTGTAGTAGCTGCCAGTAAATATGCAAAGCTACTGATACAGTTCAAAACTGAATGCTAAATCACTGGGAGGAAGTTCAAATGAACATTGCATGTGTTATTTTAAAGACTTGTTGTTGAGGTTGTACTTGGCCTCTTGTTGTCATTACGAGACAAGGAGATATCGATCGATGAGTTATTGTCAGAAATCTATTCCCGGCCGTAACATTAGGCAATCTGTCAATGGTAAAACTGTTGACAGTTTGGGTCAGGTCAACTACACAGCTAAGGCATGTATTACGACAGAATAACCTAGCTAGAGAGAGTCTACTGGATTAAGATACTGTTACAATACAATACAATACAATACAATACTTATTTATTGGAACCTTGATACAAACAACGTGTACATCGGTATAAACCCAATAAAATAAAATAAAAACAATAATAAAACTATGTGTTTAAGATATATATAGAATGGGATAAGTGTTATAAAAATAGGGGAAGAAATGATAACAAGATTGATAACGGACGTTATGTCAATTTACAATTTCATCATACTTATCAATAATGTCTTTAATGAATGAACTGCTAACCTTCAAAATATTTTCATCTTTCATAGAAATTAAATAATAAAATAAATTACAAGGATCAAAGTTAGAAAAAGAAGGATTAATCAAGAATAACTTATTCATAAATGAAACACGAGTTTGCACCATGTGAGAATTATCACATTGGAAAAGGTAATGGTGTTCATTACCAATTTCACCAGATGTACAAATGGTGCAAATTCTATTACTTCTAGGGATACCTTTATAACGACCTTGTTCAATCGGGAAACAGTGGGCTGAGATTCGTAACTTGGTTACAGCTCTACGTGTTTCAAAATCGTGGACTTTGGTTAAATAGGTTTCAAAATTATTATTGTTCTTTATTCTATAAAATAACTCTAACTTCGATTCTTTATTTCCTACTACGATCTCTGTTCTCTCTTCATTCCAACCATCTATGTAAATTTGTCTTAATTTTGCTTTAGATGATTTAAAAATTGACTTAAAATCTAAATTAGATACAATGGTAAAATCATTAACTCTAATGTTAAGTATCTTAAATAAAAGGGACATATGGCTGAACCAAGACCATGCTCCTTTTTTTGACAGCTCACATGAAGTCTTCAAGGCCCCCATTAAAAATGGATTGTTAATGTGTTCAAGCAGATGAAAAAAGAATTTCAACAACACGCTGTAAATAGTTACATGTAGAGGAAAGGCACCTAACTCAGACCTTACTGCTGAATTAGTAGACTTGGAGCTCACACCTAGTAGCATTTTGTACATCTTAATATTCAACTTTTCACATAATAAATCAGAGTGAAACAACGTCTTCTTGTAAGATGCGAAGGAACTAAAACGTTTTGAATATGCACCCCATACTTCACAATTATACAACACTATAGGACGAATTAAAGCGTTATATAACTTGAGAAAAACTTTTAAGGGAGTTCCTAGTCGTGGATGGAACACCTTCAAAAGACTAAATAATACCCTAATACCTTTGTTATATAAATGTGATTGGTTAACAGCAAAGGAACCAGAGGGTGTCAAGACAGTACCAAGATACGTATAAGATACGGCTGTAGAAACATCAGTCCCACCGAAAGTACAATTAATGCCAATTTTACGGCCTGTCTTATTAAAAACCATTACTTTTGTTTTCTTTAAATTTACTTGTAGTTGCCATTTCCGAGTATACCCGTAAAGCTTATCTAGACAACATTGAAGGCCCTCCTCACTCTCTGATACAAGTAATAAGTCATCAGCATATAACAGACAATTCAACTTTAAATTCCCTAAAGTTACTGGTCGACATACGTTAGTAAAAATCTCGGGTATATCATTGACAAAAATATTAAAGAGGTTTGGACTTAGGTTACATCCTTGTTTAACACCAACAAAGGACTGAAAAAAATCAGTTAAACCTGCTTCAGTTTTAACGCATGCTTTGATATTCCTATACATATCTACAATAATAGCCAAAAAATTATTACTAACTCCAACTTGTATCATCTTATAAAATAAACCATGTCTCCAAATAGAATCATATGCTTTCTTAAAATCGACAAAACATGCATAAACTTTTTACCTTGATTAAAATAAGAATCTAATATAGTTCTAAGAACAAAAATGTGATCTGCTGTTCTATATGATTTACGAAAACCAATTTGGTTTGGCTTAATTATCCCATTTTGTTCTAGAAATTGAGAAAGTCTCTCATTCAAAGCGAGAGTGAAGAATTTCCCTACACAGCTATTAACTGTGATACCCCGGTAGTTGTTGGGGTCATCGACAACACCTGCTTTAAATATGGGGGAAATACAACCACTATTCCAATATCGAGGGTAATGGCGGGACAGAAAAACTACATTAAACAGATTAACCAAATGCTTCGGATGCACATCTATAAAACACTTAATCATTTCATTACTGATGGAGTCTAGCCCAGATGCCTTATTGTTTTTCAATTTGCGGCTAAGTTTAGTTAACTCATCAATAGTAAATGGCTTGTCTAGAATCGCATTGAATGTTGTTGCAAAGACCTCCATGTTAGCAACAAAGGCGTCTATACCACCAACGAAAGGATCCCCACTCGCATCAGATGCGCTTGTATTTAATTTTTTGAAATATGAGAACCACTCTTCCGCTTCAATAGTTGATTTGCGCCAATGTTACGATTAGTTTGTTTATCAACGGCCGCATAAATTAAAGGCTAGCTTTTAGTCGAACTAAAATGCTCTCGATCTCGATTGTTTATAAGTTTCATAAAAGAAGTACACATACACTTTGGATAACGAATTTCATAATTTTTACCGGATTAAAAACCCAATCGAGCCCACGAATTTTCCCCGGATGCTTCGAATATAATTTGAACAGTACTCAGCAGGAAGCCAGTTGAACTGCCTTCAGATTCTAATTCGGTTTACGAGTGCGACTTTTCACAACTCTACAAGCAAACCCATACTCTTGCTACCTTGTTTTCATGACTCCAGTATTGTTTAGCTGTATTTGAAGATCTCTACTTTCCTTGTGAATGATATATTTTGAGTGCAAAATGAAATGTCGTACTCGCACTCGAATCAAACTCACAGCGAAGCGAAGTAACAGCTGAACTCGGCAGATTGGAGTTTGACCCGCGGTCGTAGTTTTGGCAGCAAGACTTTCTGGACGTACTGGATGATGAAAAAAAAAGGTTTAGGGCATTGCTTTCTCTGTTAATAAAAATGCAAAACATATACAGACAAGAGCCCATCTGGGCTTTCACTCGGGCCACATGAGATTGAAGATGAAATACACTTTCATTTGAAATCCTTTTTATTGTAATAACCGAAGGGAATAATTATTAGCTGAATTTAGCAGTCTTTAGGAGTGACCGGTAGCGCGGTGACATGCATTCTCTTCTCCATAGTATATATCAGTTTCTCGTGTATGTAAATTAAAGAAGTTGACCTCTACTTATTCATGTACCGCACGCTTACAATTTAGTCTGCTGTTCTTATTCATGTACCGCACGCTTACAATTTAGTCTGCTGTTCTCCAGGTTCAGAGTACTAATAGATGAGTGTCTCAAATGTATGTTCATATTTGTCCCATATTATAAGTTGTATCCTGTCCACCTATGATGGAGCTATCACATGATATATTTCTCTACTGTTCATTCTACCCTGCGGCTCTTGTCGCAGCTCGCGTTCACATTGGTATTTATTAACTGAAATGCCTGTTGGTTATGGATGGTCGTAAAACATGGACGGGGACGCGGGGACGCGGGGACGTGGGGACGTGCGGACGGGGACGCGGGGACGGGAACGCGGAGACGGGAACGCGGAGACGGGAACGCGGTGACGGGTACGCGGTGACGGGAACGCGGGACGGGAACGCGGTCGCGGTGACGCGGTGACGTGGGGACGTGACCTTAGAAACACAGTATTCTTTACCGCTAAAATAAATAGCGATTAATTATGTGTGTATTCAATGCATTGTTTTATCACTAACTCGTCATTTAGGTTAGAAAAAACGTAATCAAAAGCAGTTTGACCTCGCAAACCGACGCCATCTTGGAAAAGCCTCGTTTCCATGCGCCCTGAGTGAGGTAAATGAGCATGTGAAGCAACCCGGGTGGAAAAAGAGATACTCACTAAAACTAATAGGGGTTGTTTACATGATAAGAGGGTAACCCTTGTACTAGGGTCATCCTAATAGTAGAATCATTCTACCGCCATTGTATTCTGCGTTCTGTTTACATGTAAAGGGTCAGTTTTGTCTCGGGGATCATCCTAGCACTAGTTCAACCTTTACACGCGTTACTTCATGTAAAGATCTAGAGTCCGCTTTCTAGAGTCAAATTTTACATTGCAAGTTGCTGGAGCTGTCTAGCAATTAGTGGGTAACTGTTGTGATCTTTCAGCCCTCGTCTTGAGGGCCTTCTCCAGCAGTATAACCGAAATATTGTTAATAGACTAAAGCCGTTTATTAGTATAATTATAATGCTTGGTAAAAAAGAGTAAACACGCTAAAAATCTCAAAAGGAAATCTACAAACACGACATGTCTAGACTACCTGGATAATGACAGCCAATCAGCGAGCGAGAATGATTGCGTGACCTAAAATGGCGGGAACTTACTGAACAATAGATAAATGCTAATGATGTGATAAGGAAAAGGGTAAACAAACGAACTCGCTAGTAAAGTCAGTGTTCTGGACAGCACAGTAACATACCAGCACTATAGGATCCCCAGGACACTAGACAGCAGCAATAAAGAGCACCACAGAAAAAGAATCAACGTTAATGCACCCAATGACCCACCAAAACTCTACTCGTGTCCTCTATGCTTGAATGATTTTGGCGGCCGCATCATGTTGAGTTTACCCGGGCTACCTGAATCAGTTTGCTTGTAAACCCGGGCTATCTTTGAGCATAGTGCTAGCACTAGGGTCAACCCTCCACCCTCCCCCCCCCCCTCCCCCCCCCCCTCCCCCCCCCCCCCCCCCCCGTTCCCCCTCCTTCATGTAAACACCCATTAGCCTCCGAAAACCGCCGACTTCTTTGCGCTCACCTCGTGACTCCCTTTAAACTGGGCTATCAGATTTTCATAAAATGACTGTTTACAGTTTGAAAAATCTTGTAATTTTCTTCATATCTAGGGCGGAGTATGCCCGTTCCGGTCCTTCCCAGGCTCCATAATCTCACTAAGGGAGCGTGGAAACGAGGCTTTTCCAAGATGGCGTCGGTTCGTGAGGGAAAACAATTTTGATTACGGGCTTTCTAATCTAAATGACCAGCTAGTGATAAAACAATTCATTAAATACACACATAATTACTCGCTTTTTATTTTAGCAGTCAAAAATACTGTGTTTCTAAGGTCACGTCCCCACGTCCCCACGTTCCCGTCCATGTTTTACGACCATCCGTTGGTTATATACCCTCCTTCCCAAAACTGGTCTGCTCATTATATTACAGAACTATAAAGGGAACTGTTGGAAGCCTTTAATTTCTCGAACCAAAACCTCGGCCGTGAGAGGATTCTTGTTTAAGTTGACCTTGAGCGTTGAATATTGCTTCGCTCATCATAAATTATTCTGTGCGAGTGTTTATTTCTCCGGGGTATTTCTGACAGCCAAAAACACGCTCAAAATTATTTTAGTGTTGGCCTACAGATCACGGTGTTTGCGCTGGTATGTATTATGACCGAGAGTAAAATGAAATGTGGCATAAAACCTACGAAACGTACCTCAAACAAGAATACCGTCCGATGGCAAAATCTATCAGCGCTACGAGGTCAACAAATCGACAAAGAAATACAGACATAAACACGCAATGATTTCAACCTCACCGTACCTTAATTCATGACCTGACAAGACACTGTTCAGTTTCACTTTCACTCTCAGCTTTGCTCTTGAGTCGAGTTCGGCTTTGTTAAAGACTTCTTATTCAGTTGTATGGTATTGTGCAGTATATTTGAGTATACCAATCCACAGAGATTCAAATAACAAAGCCGTGGCGAAAGAGAAGCTTAAACGAGAAATATTTTGTCCTCCTAGAAAAACACAACATCTTGCCCTTTCTATCGAAGAAGCCTTGGTTTCAGCAGAAAGGAAAACGCTAAATTCCAATTGGAAGGCTTTCGCACGAGTGAAGTTAAATAAAACATTAAACTGCTTACATTTGAGAGATGGGACTCCAAATTTGAGAGAAATTTGCTCGCGGATCCACCATTTTGATTTACTGTATTAAATTATGTACAGAAATTAACCTGGCGAGTGTTGCGTGACCAGCACAGTGCGATCTGATTGGTGCTGAAATTTAATACATGGGTCAAAAGTCACATTTTGTTGCACCCAAATAGCCGCTTGCATTTTAAGACTCGGTGCTGCCACAGGCAGCCCGAGTAATAAGTCGTAAAACCTCAGTGGAGCTGAGCCGTACGAAATTATAATTACGAATGATCTTGATGCCAGAAGTGGTTGCTTTGTATTTCAAACGAAGCCCGCCGGTCCCTTAATGCAGCAAATCCCCGGGAAACTCAGGTAGTAGTCCTTTTGAGCCACAAGTGTTCTCTTGTAGACCTAGAGAAAGTAAAATGTGGACTGCTGAAGGATTATTTGTCGAGTCGCTTCGCCTCGCTGTCTGTTCTTTCTTCGGCATATTTCCTCTACTCGCCACTCTAGAACGGGATTCGAAGAAAGTAGAATAAGAACGTTTTAAACCACCGCTCTATCTCAAGAAATTCTACGTGTCTAAAAAGGCCTCAGTCAAGGACGTCTGCTAAATAAGGACTCCGAATAAAGCCATGTTTGATACGGCGGAGTTATTGTCCGCAAAGAGATACCGCTTATGTAATGTCCTTCAAAATCTATACATAACTACACTTCATACTATTCTTTATTATTATTTATTAGCTATGTCTATTTCTCTCCTCATTTAGTTTTATCAATGTAGTGGCCAACTCGAAAGCTATTGCTACTTTGGCCACTACGCACATTTTTTTCTAAACATACCTATTCTTTTTTCCCCACTTATTTCTTTATATATATATATATTTATATGTTAATGTAAGATAAGGACCGACGGCTATAATTATGTGCAAATAAATGAATCTTGAATCTTGAATCTTGCTTACCGAACAGAAAAGCTCTCTCTCTCTCGAAAAAAGTGAGACACGAGCAATCCAAATATTACATGCAAAAAAGCCAGAAGGAAACTGCCCTGTTGTGGTGTGGTTGTCAGAATAAACAAATAAGAGGCAGCTCAAGATATTGTGGTAGATAACAATGCCAGTGTGCGCCTATTTGCAATACCTTCAGGTCTCAACACAAGTGTACCGGTAGCGTCTAAAATCACCTCCCTCCCTGCGCGCTCAATTGCCTGCCTGACAGTACCTGTTTGCCGAAAAAAGAATGGTTTAGTAACGCTACTGCGTTAACCTCCGAGGAAGGGGAAAAAGTCAAGCAGAAATTTCAAGAATAGCGCAACAACTTGAGTTACAGAACCAACAACTCTAATTCCATTCGATATGGAGCAGTGAAAGAAGGCCATCTCGTGAATGGGGAACTGCGAAACGCTAAACTTGTTACACCTGTCGTGTGCGGCACACTAACAAGGCGTCAAAGGTTTTGAAGCATGTATTGTAGGCTCGGGATATACTCGTTAACACTGGCATGAACATGCTATCGACTGGTGCTTTAATGCTATCGCTCATTTCAGCTTTTGTTGGTGCTCCTTCGCCTTTCAACTACTTTGCCGATTTTTTTCATTAACACAATTAATAAAGGGGAACAATTTCAATTAAACCCTTTTTCTTATAGAGCATCACTTCTAGAGGCAAAACGAGATCAAATTGAGAGTCAACTAATATTTACATCGCAGGTGGCTACGAAATATCTTCAAGCACCGCCCCCGTCAGGTCGCTAGTAAAATGGTGGTGATCAAATGTCTTCAATATCGAGAAAACATCGTTAACACACGTCAAGCAAGACTCACCTGCCTGAAACGAGACCGGCATCAGTACTCATGATAGTTTTTCGTTCCTGTTCTTCAATAATGAAATCATTTATGTTGAAAATTGGTCATTTTGTTATCATCATTCTCCTGAATATTCCCCGAAGCTAGCGCAAGCAAATGAGTCAAATTGAATGCAATATGACAAATCTTTTTAAACAGGCTCAGGTAGCCGGAATTTCCATTTTAAAGTGATCTTAAGATGACATATCTTAAGAAGTATAGCACTTCTAAGAGCCTGACAAACATTGATCCCCTAAAAAAATAATATTAATCATGGTGACACATTTGTTCAGCTGCCAATCGCGGAAACTCCTAATCTTGCAGTCATTATTACGATACAATGCTTTCCTCTAAGAAGTTCCCATCCCCAAATTACTATCCGCCATAAAATCTCGTATGTAAGACAACTATCGTAAAATCCCGTATATGAAATCAGTACCGTTAAATCCCATACCGTAAATGAATCTATACATCAGGAATATATATAAAACTATATACATTATATATGAGTCTACAAAACGTTGTCATATCAATATACATATATACTGTAAGTACATAAGTACAAATTATGCCACGGGGTACACTTGCAATTATGGGATGTTTTCTAAAAAAATTCGATTGGCCTGACCAAATAGACATTTGAAAAATATATTTCAGTCGCGATCGCACGATAAGAAATATATTTCTCAAACTCATTAATAATTAATGAGAATATTACAAAGAAAATCACAAGCGTGAAGGAGTTTGGATATGTGATGAAACACTTGCATAAATTATCCAAACTTTCTTCTCTGTTTTCTCTTCAATGGTAAATTTGTTGCAGAAGCAATATACAACACTGTCAGCCGTGTTTTATTACATATCCAAACACCTCGAACTGAGTTTAAAAAAATCCGCTTCGCGTCGTTTTTCAAGTTCAGTTCTTAGTGTTTGGATATGTGATAAAACACGGCTGACAGTGTTGTATATATTACATATAGCATACGTTTGTCTAATTTAGGCCCGAAATGGACCAATATATATTTCTTATCATGAAATTGCGGTAGAAATATCTTTTTAAGATGTCCTAAGGCCACTTTTAGAATGGCCGCCTCCTAATGTGCATAATTTGGAAGATTAATCTGTTGATAAAAACTAATGCTACCACAGAAAGATCATATTAAAACTAGTAAATGTGTTCAGTTGTAGAGCAATGTGGAGAACTAATGTTCGAATGCAGAAAATACATGATGGCGAGGCTAGAAAGGCTTCCGTTGTTTTTCTCATACAAATCTCTCTAATTTCAAATGGCTGTATCTTCACTGCACTGAAATTTCACAAAACCACTAATGCAGACCATAGTTAATAGAGTGGAATGGTTGGGAAACCCGGCAAGCTTCAAAGGGCCTAACAAAGGCGCTGCGATTTATGTTGGAAGGGGGTAAGACAAAAGATTGTGCACGGTCATAGTTCATTGGCGTCCCCTGAACGACTGAACCCACACGTTTCTATTGGCTGATTGATTAGCATATTGGAATTTCTATTGTATTTTGTGCACGGTAATGGTTGAAAAAAGCTAACAAAGACATAACGAAGAAAGCTGGGTTTCATTACCATTCCACTCTATGAACTATGTGCAGACATTCTCTTTCACATGACGATGTTCATGTTTTCAGTACATGTGGCTAAAATATTGAAATCGGAATATACAGTTATGAATAATATGGGCAGACCAACCACACAAAAAAATGTTAGACAACATCCCATAATTGTAATTATAGATATTAGCATTATTCCACATGAAGGTAGTTAAACTGTGTATGTACTGGTTATACACAGCAAAATGCAACAAAATTTAACCCCTCTAAAACTATAACTATATCGGGTGCATTATGGGTAAGTTCATTAAAATGCAATCCACCGTACCGACAAAAAGGAAGCTTGTACTTGTACCCACAATCCTTTGCACGCGAACTTTAAATCTGTTATAAAATCGCGGTAAACAGTTTTCAAATCTTAAAAACCAGCAAGTACAAGTGCTTTTGCCAATATCCTGTCATTTAAGAGAATAGAGGATTTCTATATGTTATTTTGACTGTGTTAGGTTCGCAAAGGATTGTGGTCAAATGTTCAGCCGCCATCTGTTTCGGTATGGTGGATTATAGGCGTGGTCGCGCGCGAAAATAGAGGCGCAACCAGAACGGCAACGACGACGGCATAAAACAATAGTCTTAATTACAAAATACAATAGCTGCACGTGAAAATGAACCCAGTCGCCTTCATTTTGACTGTCGTCTGCAAAAACACAACGTGAAAAACCCCAAATTTCACGTTAAAAAGGACGCGAACGTAAGAAATCAAAACGCTCCGTTTTTCGTTCGGTGTAAACCGAACTCTATGATTATCATATTTTTCGAAAATCTGGATGTGAAAAGCGATAAAAGGCGAATATTAAAGGTAATGATAAACACCAGATGTCGCGAGAAAACAGTTGTTTACGTCCCGTCGTCACAGCCGTTGCCGTCCTTGTTGCGTACCACTAGCAAATTTTAATTGTACAACAACAGTCAATTTTCTCGCTTTCTGATTGGCTCTCGGCCATGATCAATAAATATATACACAATGAAAATGACGTCACTCGCATGCAGTATAAGCGTTTCGAAGTGTTTTGTAGAGATTTGGGAATTCATTTGTGTGAACTTCTGATCCCAAAAGCAAGAAAATGACACAAGCATTTCAGCACTGGGAGAATATAATCGCTGAGCCAAACTCCCTTGTATGCTGCCATTTGTCGAAATTTGAGCTTTCTCTCGAGTGAATAAAATCAGGGAATTTGTGGCCGACTTTGTCAGATTGTGACTCGTTCAACCTCTTTCAAAACTCACAAGTATTGAATTAAAAATGAAATCTTCTAGTTCATTTTTAAACTGATCAGGGTATCTACATAACGTTTTTATGTAGAAACAAACAGTTTAGAGTAGCTAACCAATGGACCCTTTGCACGTTACGTCATAGCCGCCATGTTGGTGTACAGTTAACAACGGATTCCTCGTTAGCTTCTTTTGTTCTGTACACCAGCATGGCCGCCATGCCCTTTGTCATTTGAATCTCATCTCTGGGGATTGAGTGCAAACCATCTATTCCAATTTTTTTGGTAAAGAGGTGTTTACGTTTTGGGACTTTTCGACTCGAAAGCATTTTATTACGCACTCGTTTGAAGCTAGTGGTTCTAAATTTGTAATATAAATTTATTATGAGTATATATGAATAGTTTAATATATATTTTTAATATTGTAATATTTCAAGACTTTGTAATATTTTAATACTTTTTAATACTTTTAAACATCAAGTGTATCTAAACTGTTTAAAACTATATAAAGTATGTATGTATTTTTATTTGCTTATTTTTTGTTCGCGTAAACGTTTAAACGAGTTGGTATAAGCTCCTAGGTGATACGTGGTTAAATAAAGTATCGTATTGTATTGTATCATTGTATCATGTTGTGGCGGTTAAAATAATTTTCCGATTGCTTTTAGTTTAGGGCAATTGAGAACATTTTTTTTAACACCATCCCATAATTGTAGGCACTAATATAAAATAAACATTATTTATTCCACTAAAATATACTTACAGTATATGTGTATATGTGTATAAATGTAAAGGGACTACGTTTTGGGGATTGATGTACATATCTATCTATCTATCTATCTATATATACATACATATATACACAGTAAATCTCTAAAACGTTGTCCTCAAATATACATATATACTGTAAGTACATATTATAAATAATGCCAATAAAATATACATAACATTAAGGGATATCTTCAAAGATGTGTTTTCAATCAGCCTGACCCAAGAGGTATCTGAAAAATGTATTTATGTATATATAGCAGCATGTATATATAGCAATTTTCATAAATTCTTACCCCCTCATCATATATAAATTTATATTAAAATATATCTAACATTGTCATTGCTGATCTTTTTTAAATGCCTATCATCAACGCCTTCTGAAAAAAATATAGGTAGAGGTATCCCATAATGTTTCATATATTTTTGATATATATTTATATATAGTGAGAGGGGGTCAGAATTTATGAAAATTGCTGTATATATGTAAATATATATAAATACGAAAATATTATTTTGGATAAGCCTATATACAGTCAATCTCGAAAACGTTGTCCAAATGGGGAGAAATCATTTAATGAAATCGGGAGTTGGATTCTTCATAGCTTTGTGTATTTTTATAATTTTGACTTCTATACCTTCTCGATGGTATTTGTGAAGTAGATATAAAATGACTTCAGAATGAGACTGAAATATCGTCAAGGACTCATCGCATTCAAGGCATGTTTTTAAGTAATGGCTTGCGTAAGAACTACTTCAAGAACAATAGGCCCGGCGCAATGGTATATCCCCAGACGATTTTGCTTGAATATGCCTCAAGTGCTGTATGAGATGTCCACAGTCAAAGTTACAAGCGAAAATTGTAGAAAACTGTATGATGTTGAACATTTTTACCGTGAAAACGTAAAGAAACATCAGCTAGCCAATGGGAAAGAAAAAAACAAAATATATTTGAATCACAAATTTGATAACATTCCGCGTGTACGAATTTCTCCAAAATCAAACCATAGTTAGTTTGATCAAAAATGAATTTAAACTTCAAAAATTATCTAATAAAAGTGCATGACTTCGATGGTCTGCTACTGAATTTATGAGAATCAACCAATGAAATTACAAGAAGAATATAAAATTAACACCTGTTTACATTCTTTGCGGTTCAGCCGTTCCCTCTTATCGGGAATTAATGAGAAATATATATATTCCATCCACTGTAATGAGGCAAACTGGGAAGGAATATTATAATCGAGTAACAAAAAACATATACAACTAACACAATCATTATTTCTTTATTTCGAACTCGTTTTTAATAGGCTGACAGCCGAATAAAACAGAACCATTCAGTTGAATTACTGTTGAAATACAAATAGCAGGCGAGTCTGCGCATGTGTAATAAATAA
The DNA here is from genome assembly GCA_030867875.1 of Actinernus sp. WN-2022. Lineage (NCBI taxonomy): Eukaryota > Metazoa > Cnidaria > Anthozoa > Actiniaria > Actinernidae > Actinernus > Actinernus sp. WN-2022. The sequence continues at coordinate 27,715,162 of JAOWCC010000577.1, forward strand.
TTATTTTAGTGATGTTTGTAATGGTGTCAGAAGTCTCCTTAGTTTTAGGTTTTAATGTTCCTGGATGAGATAAATGACAAAGTGATGCTTTTAACTCTGGCGAATGATTGATGGGCGATGATTAATCGTGATAAATCACAAGGCATCACTTATCTCGTCAAATACCATACTACGCTACCCCTGAAATGAAATGTTTTTCAATCGGGAGCTGCGAATTTCTAAAGAAATATTTGGCCGAATAAAGATTTTCCGAAAGGCCATCATTTTGGCAAAAATAACGAGCACTTTGAATAGTAGCGGCTGCATCTATTAACTAGAACAGCAAGCGCCGATAATAACATATCAAAGCGTCATGAATGAAGGGTGAACATTATGATAATTAACAGCGATACCACAGCATAAAATGAGCTATTCGGTCAAGATTTATGTCCATAGCCATTGTTTGCGAGCGATTCACCTGGTGCATCCATCTGTCATATTAGACATTACGGAGATGAGGAAGGGACTGGGACCGAATGTCAAAACTTAATCTGATTGACAAATTATCCCTATTACAAGAAAGATCACACTAAAATGAGTAAGTTTACCGAGTTTGAGAATGTTTGGATAAATATGAACTGAACAGCAAGCTTGCAACAATCGTAACAATAAGAGAATGTGTGGTTTTGAGGGACGCCTTACATTCTCTCTTATTCAGTTTGCGATTTTTGAAAGCTCACCACATTTTTATTATCAAACCAATCTTCCTCAAAATCGGTAAATCTACTAATTTTATTGCGATCATTTTTTTGTTGGGGTTCATTTCTTAATCAGATTATTTTTTGACACTCGGTCCCAGTCCCTTCCTCAACTCCGAAATGGCTAATATTTCGTGATGCAGCGTTTTCCCAGACCGGTTATTTTTAGATTTCATTTCTCGCAGAAAACGCATTCTAAAAATAACCCGGTCTGTAAAAACGCTGCATCACAGACAGAGTATGGGAGATGGACGCTCCGGGTAATGGGCTCCTAACTGGGAGGAAACTTTTGGTTAAATGTATGAAAAGTGAAAGGAAAGTCTGCACTCACTGTAACAAAAACGTGTCCGATAGACACCCAAGAATGAAATAATCTAAGTTTGTTTTACGAAATCGTTTATTATGCAGTCGTTATATTCTGTAAGTGTGTCCTATGCAATAGTCATAGTCAGCGGTTACTTCAGTGCGCCGGTCTGATGTCCGGGAGGTCGAGGGGTCAAATCCCTGGCCGGGCCATAACTCAGGGTCTTAAGGACGGTGCCTACTAATGTCCGCGCGCATGCCGTTCTGCGCATCTTGCGTCCCGCGGGTCATCCCGCGAGACAGGCCATTTGCAGAACTATTTGAAAAAGCTGTGTTAATTGTGTAATTTGACAGACAGAAAGATGAAGGATTTTAAAATACGTTCGAAAGATATGCTTGAGAAATGAACGATTTGGGAATTCTTTAAATTCCACTACACGGCCACGAAAGACAATTCTCAGCTGAAATGGTATTAAAAGAGCCGACCATCTTAATTTTAAGTGATGATTTATCGTGGGGAGATGGTCGAAGAATCGTAGATTTAGGAGATTTACCCGACCAATTGAATTAAGGTTGTTTGGACTGCCATGAATCGCTGCTGTCTTTTCGCCCGGCGCCTTGTGCTTGGGATTCCAAAGAAGAACGAAGAAGGAAGGACTGTATGGGGTTTGAGCACAAAGGCAGCAGCAACTGGTTTGATTTTCAATGAAGAAAGTCGAAAGACGGGACTGACCCTTTTCCCCGCCGCCATCTTGAAAATCTCCAAGAATGCAATAAAAGAAACCAATTTTCAGACTTACTAGGGAGGGCTTGGTAAAAATGTCAATTTTTGAAAATAAAATTAGCGATAAAGAGGCCTACCATCCCCATAACTTTTTAAAACGCGTGGATACCCCCATTTTTTTCTTTTTGTAATCTATAATATAGAAGCTAAACAACGTTTACATATATTTTTGGTCTTTATAAAATTGAAACTTGATGTCCATTTCAGCAAAAAATATGTCTGTTCATGGTCACTAATGAGACTTACAAAGCAAAATTTGTACAAAAAATAATAGTAATTGTAAGATAAATGGTTTGATTGGCATCCTTTGTGAAGAACGCTATGTCTAACGTTTTTTGCCCTAATAGCTTTGCATCTTCTCAGATAAGGACGTAAAATCGTAGGATTAAGTCAACAGAGGGCCAAGTGGAAGATTACTGAGCTACATGTTAGGGGTAAAACGTGTTACACTCTATAAAAGTGACTTGACTTTATTTTCTGCAATTGTGTTCTATGCGATCGTCATAATATGCAGTGGGTTTTTGCAGGAATGCGGCGATCACGTGGTTGTACTGGACGGCAAAAAATCCGACTTCATTTATTTAAATGCACTTGTACGAGATCGGTGTGTTTTTAGCAAAACCTGTTTCTAAATGCTATTTTCCACCTCCAATCGATTGTCGATCTTTCTAAAACAGTGTTTTTGAAGTTTGTATGCCATCCAGTAAAGCCCATGGGATCATGAGCGCAATTCATTGGTTATTGAAGTGATATATCAGCACGTGACTGTTTCCTGCAAAAGGCCTATTGTGTTCTCTACAAATATTATACGTACAGTGTACGTATATGCCTGTTATGTGTAGGGCTAGCGAATGGTCTCACTGTCAAAATTTCGAAGTGCTCGTCGCTTTTAGCCGCTTTGCTCAGATGCTCGCCAAAAAAATGTGTGCTCGAACGCTCGTACATCTGGTAAACTTAATGCAGCTGCAAGCATAATTCCTGTCCGGATCATAACTCGGTTACACTGGTGGAGTTTCCACTTCCACTGTGAACCAAGCTGGGTACCGGCTGATCCTATTCCAATGTGGCTACTGAAACTGTGTTCCTATGTATTGATTCCTATTGTTACATAGATGATCAATCTTTCCCTACAAGAGGGTATGTCCCAGACCACTGGAAAATCGCACTTGTTATTTTCGTTACTGAAAGAGCTTGACCTTGATCTAATCTTCAAGAACTTCAGACCGCTCAGCAACCTGCCATTGTGTCTAAAATACTGAAGAATGCTGTAGTAGTCACACACTGTACCAACGATACTCTCCTACCAAAGAAACTCATCCTATCGTAAATTCCCCACTCTACAGAAACTGCTCTTTGGAAGGCACAGAGTGATATTCTTATGAGTATAGACAGGCAGGGGGTCACGCTTCTAGTTCTATTAGACTTTAGCGCGGCTTTTGACTCGATCAATTATAGAATTCTGTTAGTGGAAGTCTTGGATAAGGGTTGTGTCATTGGTTCTACCCAAAAGTGGCTTGTTATTCCTGTCTGCCAGGAAGCAGCGCACACTCATAAAGAACACTTTCCTCCGACGATTTCAAACTAGTCAGATTGTGGGGTTCCGCAAGGAAGCTGTTTGGGACCTCTCCTTTTCCTCCTGTATGCCTCTAGACTGTTTCAGATCGTCGCCGGCCAAACATCTCCCTAATGCTCATGGATATGACACGCAGACAGAACCGACAGAATTATTGAAAATACAGGTGCGGATTTCATGCCGGGATACTTTCATTTCATGCCCGGATAGTTACGTTTCTACTCGATTGATAATCAATGAAAACTGTCTAAGACGGAGTTTTTATCATTGGCTTTTGATCATCTGTCCTTGAACATCAAATCTCTTTTCAAGAAGGATTTTAATCTTGGTTAGAACTTCTCTCTTTCAAACTAGTTAAAATAATATATGTTTAGATGTTTTTTATATCGGATAGAGTATAACGTATTTTATCCATATATTTTTTAGTTTTTACATCGGTTCTATCTCCCGAGTTTCCATCCAGTTTTGTCTTACTTATTACACATTTTATTTAGGTTAGTCTTGCAAAGCGCATTGGAATATACTTGTATAATTTAAATGCTAAATGTCATTGGTTCATCTATTACTATTATTCTTGGTTTGCAACCACGTGACTATTTTTTTATGATTGCCAAATGAAATATTTTTTATTTTTTTGCGCATTTGATCATATTGCACGTGTTGATTTGCGCAGTATAAATATTAAATTATTATTAAGAGAAATCAAAACTACATCTCTGGACCGAACTTTGAAGGAGAAGAGCGTTTCGTTTCAGAGTTATGGGCGAACAAATATGAGAGGTTGTTAGTGTAAAATGTATGCCGCGGCCATGTTGTATATGATGACAAGGGTTATCATCCAACATGGCCGCCAAAACTTCAACATCTTAAACAAAGCGAACATTCCATCCATTTCAGTCGGTTTCACTATGAGGCCATTAACATAACTTTTAAACATTTGTAAGGCCAAAAACCTTTAATTTGACGCAAATTTGTTGACTTTCGTGATTAATATAAACACGTGAAGGAGTGTTGAGACATATTTCAAACCTCTGTACCTCGTGAGCAAAACATTGCTTTATAGGATATCTAGTTTATAATTTAGATTTTTGAAGACACCGTGAATTGGTGTAATGACGCCACGTGCAAACGAAGAATTGTCTTCGGGCTTTCCATTACCTATGGAGCTCCTTCGGCTGAAAAGCATAGTTACTAAAACCTGCGGCGTTTTAACGACGACCCTTATAATTCATATTGCTTGATATTTGTTTATGGTCTGTGCTATCAGTTATGAAAGCGATGACGTAGCTACTGAAACGTTGAGATGTTAAAATTTGAATAAAAAATCATATATTTTTCTTTCCGAGCCTTGTTCAGTCGTCTTACTTTATACGACACAAGCTTCGGTTCAGCCCTCGGCCAGGGGGTAGTATTATTTAACAAATAAAATATGGTTCTCCATGTTCTATATATAACAAAATAATGCACGCTCGAGGTCTTGAAAAACTGAGGATGCACGAGCGGAACGCGAGGTCGTTTAGCGGCTTTTCAAGACCTGGAAAGTGCATTGTTTTGTTATATAGGGAAACCATCTACTTGTTTTATATTACAAAAATCGATATATACGCAGAAAGAAATTCTCGAGCGTACATTATTTAAGCAATATAACACGCTTTCCATGTCTTTGTTCTCTTATATAAACACTCGAGAGTTTATATAAGAGAACAAAGACATGGAAAGCGTGTTATATTGCTTTTATAAAATAACGAACAGGAAAAATACGAGAGATAAATCTTACGCACGCAGGATCAGAAGATCAATTCTCCTAACTGTAACATTCGTCAGAAATCGACCGACGGTGAGTTTGCACAGTGCGGGAAAACTGAGAGAAACGAAGGCATGCTCGATCTGTGTCAGTGTGTGACTCTATTTTGAAAACATTTGCTTCGACATTCCCCGAAATGAGAATAACTCGGAATTCAAGACATTTTCCCCCGGAAATTTAAGGCATAAAGGCATTGAAGGAGTAGAGGACTTGAACTGGGTATTTTTGTCGCTGAATATATAGTGAATGTACACGAGGAAACATGATTCCCGATCCCCTGTTGGACGTTTTGATGAATCAATGAATGAACTTTTATTTTCGCCAAACTCAATGGGAAGATCTAGCTGTTGGAACCTTCCTTCCAATGAGGTGAGGCTAAGAGTGCAAGGTAAGCGGAAAAGCTCATTTTGTTCTGTAAAAAATCAACAAGTTTTCATTTGGTTGTTAATGTTATATCAACCTGAACGTGAGTTTGCAAAATTCATGTAGTTGTTCAAAAAACGGCATGGAAAAAGCTAAAAACCTTATCTGATTAAAATCATATTGAAAGTCAACATTTGGTGAAGACATTCTTCCTTGTCGTTTGCCATTTTGATTTCATTCACAATCGGCAATCGCGTGCCAGCGAATTTCCATGTCTATGGACTCTCATATAAACACGGCTTTCAGCCAATCAGCGGGCGAGTTTCCTCTGGGTTATTTGATAAAATAAATTATAAATAACCCAGAGGAAACTCGCGCGCTGATTGGCTGATAGCCGTGTTTGTAAGAGAGTCTATAAACATGGGAATTCGTCTCGCTGTGGCGAATTGGCACGCGATTGTGAATGAACTCAAATGGCAAAACGACAAGGAAGAATGTCTTCACCAAATGTTGACTTTCAATGTGATTTTAATCAACAAAACAGACAGATATACTTAACAAAAATACAACCGACCGACATGAAGTTATCATTTATCAAATTTGCTAACCATCTCGGCCGAGATATTTTTAGTCGCGGATTCAAGAAACAAAACCACTTCTCTTATAATAACCTATTTTGTAAGGTAAAACTAAAACACATAAACGGCTAACGCGTCTAGTTTTTAAACAACCTCCTGATAGACGAATAGAGTGAGGAATTGAGCTAGAGTCTAGAGTAGAAGAGAGGGAAAAGCAACACTTTTCGATTTTTTTTCCATGTCTTTTTTATCTCAAACTAAATGTACGCTTAATAAGTTCAAGTCCGACATTTTGTCGGCGACGAAGTGACGAAATAATAAGCCTGTATATAAGGCCAATTGTTATCATTTACCCTGATTGGTCTTGGTAATTCAGATAAGGTTTTTAGCTTTCTCCTTGCCATTTTATGAACTACTTCTTTACATGCTTAAATAGGGTACACCAATATAATACTAGACTAGCCTGCAAAAAATCATATTACATTTTTAAAATAAGAACCAATTATGGCAAATTTAACATTCGTTTTCTAGGCGCTAAAATATGGAACTCAATTCAAGAAGACTTTAGTCTTTAAATCAAAGAGACGTATTCAATTCAAGAAACTCATAATAGATTCTATCCTGAATAGCTATTTAGATATCTGATGCACTTTTCTTTTTTTTATGCCCTTTCCGGCTGTATTTTGTATATTGTATTTTTTGTCCTTTGTATTGTATTATGCATTTTCTTCTTCTTTCAATTACTATATCAAACATGATTAAATGCTGCATGGCCTAGCTACTTAGCTCGACTAGCTTTTAGCTATTTCTAAGTAGCTGTGCTCCTCATTTCTAGAGTATAAATTCTTAGCAGTAATATTCTTAGCATGTAAATTTAAGAGGTCACGAATAAATTGTTGTTGTTGTTGTTGTTGTTGTTGATGTACTGCATGAAAAGAAAATCAGAATTTTGCAAACTCACGTGCGACATTTGTGAAGTTTGGCAACCAAATTTTCACAGAACAAAGTGAGCTTTTTCCTCTTACCTTGCACTTTTAGCCTCATCTCATTGGAAGAAGGTTCCAACAGCTAGATCTTTCCATTGAGTTTTTTTGGCGAAAATAAAAGTTCATTCAACTAAAACATGCTTCAAAGTTCAGACGGGGACAGCAATCATGTTTCCTCCTGTAAATTGAGCGACAAAAACATCCAGTTCAAGTCCTCTACTCCGCCTTGAATGCCTTATGCCATATGGCTTAAATTTCCGGCAAAAAATGTCTTGAATTCCGAGTTATTCTTTTCGGGGTATGTTGAAGCAGATATTTTCAGAGCCACACAAAGCTTGCCTTCGTAAGTTCATCTCTCAGTTCTGCCTTGGAGGATTTCCGGCGCTCTGCAAACTCATCGTCGGTCGATTTATGACGACTGTTACTGTTAGGAGAATTGATTTTCTGATCGTGCGTACGTAAGATTAATTCTCGTGTTTTCCTGTTCGTTATTTTATAAAAGCAATATAACACGCTTTCCATGTCTTTGTTCTCTTATATAAACTCTCGAGTGTTTATATAAGAGAACAAAGACATGGAAAGCTGCGCCCTCGAGTTTTAAACCTGATAAAACACTGCTGCTCGTTTATTAAACAGTACATCAAGCACGCAGAGCAGCCAATGAAATCGCGCGTTCTTAGGATGCTCCTGTAATTTATATTATAAACCCAAATACCTTTTAAAAACTACCCCAAAAACCTAAAGTAAGAGTTCTGAGACAGCTCCAGAAGACTTTTGTGACCGATTTCAAATCATGTCAAAATCTTGCCGCATACTTTATACCAGAAAATCACAAACTTTAAATATACTAAATACCCATATTTCAACTGATACAAAAATACCGTATACCTTTGGATACAGTATACCCAAATGCCCTGGCCGACCCTGTCGGATTATGCAGACACATATATAGTTTTAAACTTCTGTCGTCTATATTTAGGTTAATTCCGTTTTGTTCCAGGGGCTCGCCGCGAGTTAATTGATCCGTGGGTAGCTCATAAAAAACTCCCGGTAATTATCTGTGTGACTACAGGATGTAGAGATGAGATGATAAACCAGAATCTTCTGGCAAGTTCTGGTTCTGGAAACGTTTCTAAGTCTAAAGTTGACATTTGGCTTAATTTTAGTTTTACTCGGCGGCTCCCTCCACAAGCTGACTTCACAATGTTTAACTTGGTGTTTAAGGAGTACCTCTTGTTTAATCAGCAAATACTAGATAAGTATTAATCAGAGTTTGGGCCAAAACATCGGAAAGAACTTGGTATCATTACACAGGCAGGTGACGCGGGGTCGACTACCATCCTATTTTGAAAGGTACCGTTGTGACCCAAGCATTAGGAGTAAACAATTGTATTCACGTTACTTATTTGTTCAATATTTGAAGATTAATATAGCAGGGTCCGAAATTGCGGAGTGTTGGCAACCAAAATTTCAGAGTTAGTCGCCAGCTGGCGACTTGGTAAAGTCTTCACAATCATTACGTTTTCACAATGTCCCGAAGTCACACGATGTTCTAAGTAAATTTAGCCAATAAATGTTCTTTGCCAGCAAATGTTCTTTGTCGCGTGTCGCTTGAAACTTGAATGTGGCGACCACAATTGGTCTTTTCGCGACTAAAAAAATCAGTTTGGCTAGTCGGCAGTTGGCACCTACGTGAAAAAGTTAATTTCGGACCCTGTATAGGCTTTAGCATGAACCCCTGTCAAACTTATATAGAGCTGCATTGATTAATAAGAACGGAAAGAAGAACATATTTGAATCCTTTTTACTAAAATAATAATCTTACTTAAAGCCTGCCCCCTTTAAATTAAGCAAAAAAAGGATAGTAAATATTACTCATCTTTTCGATGTGCGAATGAATTCTAAGTTCCTTTATTTTTTTATACTAATTGATCAATATGACTCTCAAAAAGATAACAAACCAGTATTTACAGTTTTTCTCTCCAAGCTTTCAAATTTAAACCGCAGTCTATATTTGGTAAATCAAGAACAGCACTTCAGTTAGTTTTCCACTATCATGCATGAAATTTGTATAATACGAGGGCTATGAACATGACAAATCTCTGCAATGATTAAATTCCTCATCTTTTCGAAAACTCTTTGTCTAAGAAGAGAAAGAGGAGTTCTATCATATAAACATCTCGATTTCTAGGCAAGAGTCTTCAAATATTGATAACGTGAAGGTAATGAAAGACTGCAAGTCCAGGGACCGTCCCTAAGGCCAAAAGCGCCCATATGGGCATTTGTCAAAGTTTGACATGTATTTAAAATAAAAGCAAAGCGAAATGGGGGTACTCAGTTAAAAGCATTGATGTATACGTTTGAATGTATGCTGGCTAGAAAACAATAGTATAGCTGAGGAAACAACGAGAACTCTTCGAGCTGAATGGATATCAAACTATAACAATGACAAAAATATAATCAACACTAATTTCAATCTCCTTAAGATACTGAGATGGGTGGCTGAAAATAACTTGAACGTTATGAGCAGATAAAAAGGCTGTGTGAGCATGTTTTAAGACGACTAACGAGGAGCATACATGCGAGACGGTGTACGTAATTGTTACTTACGAGTACTTTGTTGAAAGTGATTGGGTATAAACAGATGAAAGATTGAAAGAATATAAATAAAGGAATTTAAATCCATATCGCACAAATTTAATATAAATATGAGATTTTTATTAAGATAGAAGTAGAAAGAAATGACTAGACTATGAAAGCGAATGAAAAAAGGGAAACTCGTAAAGCTTCTGTCTTTAAATGTTTATGTACGAAGGACTGAAATCTCTCAGTTCATTAAAATGGAATAGAAATAAGAGAAAAACGCACAAGGACTCAAAACCCTTGTTACTAGGCACTTTTAAGGCCGTGGAATAGCTACTGATGAGGTGTGAATATGCATAAGATGTTGACCTGATGGTTGGTTTACAGGCGCTCAAAATACAATATAGACAGGCCGCTATCATTCTCGGCATTCAAATGGCAGTAATATACAACACGGCATGAGGAATTCATCTGTAGTTGTGTTGGCTGTCGGTGAACAGAGAAAAAGTAAAAACCAAATAAAAATTTACGACAATTAGGTAATGCGCTGAAATGCCATTAGTTCTTCTTGTAAAAACGAATAAATGAAAGAAAGACAAGGGTATTCTCGCGATTGTTTGAAATGAAGGTAGTTAGTATAAAAAGGATTCCTTACATTTTTTCAGTACAGTGTAATCCTACAAATCTGGCTGCAGTTCAGGAACCAAATATTAAACAGAAGCAATTTTAAATGCGTGTTTAAAACCCAATGAGTAAGACTATGTCGATTATGTAGTAGCTGCATGTCGCCAGAGTATGGCAGAATGCATATTACCTCGAGTGATTTCGCTCCAGTTTGGCTGAGGCAAAGTACAGAAACGCGCCTCACAAAGCCGAAACACTAAACCTTCAGGAAAGCAGGGTAAAAAGCTCATCGTATTTCGAAGCCAAACAAACAAAACGAAGTAAAATGTCGCAAACTGCCGCATTTTACGTTATTAAATAATGATGCAAACAATCATTCTGAACATTGACAATTTCACTGAACATCAACCGGTCAAGTTCTCACCTAGCAGAGGTATCGGGTGGTATCGTCATTTCCGTCATGTTCCCGTCTTTTTTTCGTGTTCTCGCAGCTTTAAACGTGAATTTTCTCAATTTAACTTTAGTTTTCCTTGTTCATGTAAGAGACGGTTATTAATCCCTCCTGCTAGGATTTCGTGGTTAAGCTAAGGATCAAGTTTCCTTCCTAAGTCGATTTCCGCTTGACGCTATGTCTCCTTTAGAATAATCAGTCTGGAGGAGCTCACTTTATATTTAGGCAAGACACTCAGCCCATCAAATCGCCCGACCAGAAATAGCTCGAAGCGAAGGAATAACGAATTAGGAACAACGAGCCGCTATGCAGTGCTTTTTATTATGGAAATTCGCTAACATCCAAGTTACCTATTTTCGTTTTACTTCTAAGATAAACTGAAAGAGCATCCGGCAATTTAGAATAAACTTCGAACCAATAACTTCGAACGCTTTTTCATGAGCCGTTGGATTTTGTTGCAAGATTTGTGAAAACAGATCTCGTGTAATAGCGCTGTGGTCTGTAAGGTTCAGTATCATCAGATCACGAGAATGACAGACTGTCGTTGACTGTCGTTTACCGCGCGGCTAGAAATGTTCAACAGTAACAATATCGCTATCCTTTTAAACACCGTGAGTTCAATATATTGTTGACATTTTACGACGTTTTAAGATTCCTGAAATATGGCTTAGGTTACAACAAAAAACAAACAATATGTTAACTGCAATGCAATACGGGCTCACAAAACAAGAACGTCAACAGAGGAGTTCCCGTCCCCATTTGCACGCTGGGTAATCGGGACAAACGAAACATGGCGGAAAATACCGTTTTGTATGAGAATCTGGTGTCAGATATTTTGATATTTAGATATTTTTTGTCTCTGTTCTTCCCTTTTTGCAAAGAGCGGTGACAAGGAAAAATAAGTATATTGTTTAGTACTTTCCAGTGCTCACTCAGCTTCACTAAGCATTAAGGCAGAGGGCCAACAGCTCGCTCAGTTCATTTTTAACAACTTTCCAAACATCAGATATTAATCACTATACTACAGGAAACTTTGCACGGATTATTTTTACTGTCATTTTGCGAGGTCCATTTCGGCGGAATTCGGCCACAAGGAGCCGTTTTGGCTTTTTAATATAGCTGCCATTTTGGCCAGAAGATGGGCCAAAACAAAACGGAAGTACCCCCCACCACCTCCCCCCGCAGGTATGCAACAAAGAGGATTTCGCCACAGCACGCAATCTTTCATATTGGCCGGAGACTATGCCATTAACGTTACCTGGGATATCATGAGGGAATAGGGCATAGGACATTACGGCAATCGCAGGTAACCAAGATTCCAAACATATATAAATTGCAAATACACAGTTTCATTCTCGTGACATGTAATCAAGCCATAGACCTAAATGTCTATCTATTTGTACCCCGTTGTTCAGGTCGTCTAAATATAAATTCTCTATCGGCCTATTTCCCAGACAACATAATTGAAACTAGCTGTACGCTTGGTGAATAAAATACTCAATAACGAAGCCAGTCACTAATCTGGGATACTTGACCAAAAGAGCACAGGAAGGGAATTGTAATATTTTAGACTGAACTGTTCGTACTCATAATTTCACTACAATTGATTGCCACGAACCTTCACATACCATACTACATTAGTTACCACCCGCCATGCAATGCGGGTAATGAAATACTTTCGGTTTTAGTAGCCTTTTATGCTCGTTACTTTCGGGGGGTCGCTACTTTCGGTTGAGCGTTGAGTGCAGAGAATATATGAATGTAGTAAGGAGTTGTGTGGACATTAGCATATCTTGCTAGACGCCTAATCAACCTCATTCAGGGGTCGTTACTTTCGGGGTGACTAAAACGCGTACGTATACATAGGCCGAGCTATCCCACTGGATAAAACAAGAATGGTATTTTATATGGCTGAAACAGTACAGATTAATGTCTGCAAATGATGATAGACAGTAAACTCAAAAGTAAGGTAAACCTTATTTAAAGTAGGTAACTCGTGGTATATTTTTGAAAGACTTGTATTAAAACTTGAGGCTAACGAGGGCGGATCGCTACTTTCGGGATTTATTAACAACACATTTCGGTTTCTCTTCACATAGGCACGCCCTGTACGAGGTCTTTTGACCGTTTCCGATTTAGATAAATAATCGCATATATATATATGAAACATGTGTCGATGAAACACGTATCGTGTCTCGTAAAGGGTTTGTTTTCAATCTTATATATCATTGAATCACCTGGCAGGAAGAGTCAAGTTTCTTTTCCTGTTGAATATAAATGTGAGGGATGCCTTGAGGAGTTTACCTGATTTCCTCCCGAGGAAGCCGACGCGCTCGGACCGCCTGAATGTCAGGCTATGGGGGAGCACGATGCTCTGAGATGATAACGGGAGATCAGAACAGGACAATATACAAAAATATTTCAATCAAGCTGCAGACACTCCACGGTAAAGTACTATTAATTTTCCTAAGTTTTTATTATGACTTCTGATATAACTTATAGTGTTTGCCCCAAGAGCCTATATGCTCATCCTGGAGATATATAATACATATTACAACATAACAACGTGAAAAGCAAGAACAAAATACATACAACAAATGCAAAGGAGCATTACAATTATTGGTTGAACATTAAGATATAATATCCATTCAATTTAATCCTTATATTCATTCATATTTAAACTCCAGAATTTGGTTCAATCAGTTTAAAGTTCGAAATATATATTCAATTCAATTCCCCATATATTAGTATTCAAACTTACTTTTTATTCAATTCAACTCTCGATAACATTTTAAATTTAATATTTTTTATTCATGTTCCATTGGGTTCAGGTATATTGTGAGTCATGAAGTTGCTAGTTGCAGTTGCGAGTCGTATTTATATATATAGGATTTGGTTTAGTTCATCGGGAGAAGCAGTGATGTAGCCCTAAAAACACAAAATTAGTGACTACACTAGCTCTAAACACCCTAAATTAGTGAGTACCCGCTGTTGACGGTTAGGTTTTTTTTAATGTAGGGATATAATTTGGATTAGTTCATAGAGAGAAGCATATGTTGTTTAGTGATCTAGCCCTGAAAATCCAAAATTATAGTAACTAGCTCTAAACCTACGGTGGCCCATAAGTGCAAAACACAATACACACAGCGAAAACACAATACTAACTGAAAACACAATACACTAAAATGAAAACACAATACACGCAGCGAAAACACAATACACAAAGCATGGTAACTAGCCGAGGACTGGGCACTAATGTTATTACCGCTTACCAGTTTGAAACGCAGTCGCACCCACCAGAAATTTGAAAAATGGCGGATGCTGAATCTACTGAAGCACTACTTCGATTCTCTTTGAACTATGACTACACGACAATTTTGAGTTTTCTTGAAAAAAGTAATGGAATAAGAATTTCGAAAAGAACACTTTTGAATCGTTTAAATCAATATGGCGAGGCGAGGGCAGAGTGTGGATGAAGACATTGTTCGGGAATACATTACACAAGAGAGCTGGATGGTCCGGCTCGCGGCTTCTCGAATCTCGGTTACAGGTCTATGTGGCGAAGGCTGCACTCAAAATACATGGCAAAACAGAGTTTGTACGCCACACAATCTTCAGCAACTTTTTGAGCTCACTTCTGTAGTAACCATAAGATCTTAAGGATATGGTAGAAAAAGACAAGAAAATGGTCCATTATACCACGTGTACAGAAAAGTCATTTTCTCCCGTAAGAATGTACAACGAGTATGAACGAGTTGCTGTTAAATCATTGTCTGGCTTAGAAACTACTCAGTTCTCAAACAGTTTCTAATCCGGAAAACCGCGTTTAAAATAGGGGTGTCTCGTAAACACAGACCTCGAAAACATAGACCCCGAAAACACATTTTTATAATATCCTCAGTGGTGCAATTTTCCTAAGACGTTTTGCCGGGTTCCCTTGCAAACAACCATTTGTTTCTTATGTACCGATCAATTCGAAACATCACCATCCCCCCCCCCCCCCCCCCCCCCCTGGCAACCTCCGGGCATTTGAATTTTTGGAGTTTGGTTTGTTCAAATTCCCGTCCCCCGGGCCAAAAATGTTGTTCAAATTCCCCACCCCATCGTCGTATTAGGCGATCAAATGCCCCTACCTCCGGGACAGTGGTTTACAGCGCATTTTTTTTAAATAGACAGTTGTAGCACAGCCTTTATTTTGCGATGCGACTTGTTCCTTGTTGAAACAAAGTTCTAAAAAGGATAGAGACAAACTGCTGGTTCAATATAGGTTATGTTTTACTTACATGAAACCTAGCCGACCAATACGTACTCAACAAACTTTTGATTACAATACCTTTTTGTTAAATAGCAACAACATAGCAATCATATCCCCAGCCAAAAAACATTAGCCGGTTCCTGTTAAAAAAAACATTAAAATTGCATACCGTTATCAATGAATATCTGAGACATGTTTTGAGCAGTTCGCAATCCATACAGGGATAAGTTGATCGCTACGATCACTGGAGAGTGGTTTACATTTAAATGCATGATCGCTACATTCGCCGAGATATACCTATATACTAATTCAGAGCTCTGAAAATGTAAAACTCCACGCTATTTAAACGAATCAGTTCTATGCTCAAAACTGTGCCCTGTTAGAGCACGTACATTTACTTCTCCCTCTGTAGCTATACAATGTTAAATCAGCGGTAGATTGTCTCCAGGCGTTAATTCCCTGGCCAATCCAAAGAAAGCGAGGTGCTAAAGAGGTTTGCCACGGCCTTAGGCCCGGTTAACCCCACTACTGAAGTCGTGGGGGTCGGTGGTTGGGGTTCAATCCCGGGGTTCAATTGACTGATGCGTAAATCGAACGTTGCAGAACTTTATACAATTTGTACTTTAGCAGTATCTCGAAATCTTTTTCAAAGCCGGTGCTTTGGGCGTTAGTTTATAAGTACGGTACAACATGTTTTTTTAACCCGTTTCCTAGCATGGCTGCCCACTTGCAGTACACGCATGTACACAGAGCACCCAACAAAGTTTTCGGTTAAAAAGCTGTTCGGGAGAGTAAGGTAGCCTAAAACTTTCGGATTTGAAAAAATTGTCCCTCGAAAATTGTTTTCTGAAATACTGGCTAAAAAAATGTTTTCAATCCCAATTCGTCTGATCAATAGAGTCAGAACAACACATTTCATTCCCTAAGAATTGCCTAATGGAAAAATTATTCCCTAAAAAATTCGTACCTCCACAAAACTTTGCAACATGAAGTTACTTGGGCTAGAAAATTCTTGTTTCTGTTCTAGACTACTAACAAATTCGTAGGCCGGGAATATTTTGCCATAGTATTTTCGGTTGACGCGATTTCCACCTAGAAAATCCGAACAGCTAATAGCTTTCTAAAATACGTCAAAAGACATAGTAGGCGCCTTAAAATAGCTAGATTAGCTGCAGACAACTGGTTTCAAACGAATTTCAAAAAGTACTCGTTGGGTGCCCTTGATGTATGAACTTACTGACTACTTAGCTATAATGCAGTAGAATCTGGGGGAGTTCGCGAGAAGTTCTCCGCGGCGGAGTAACAAATAAAGGAGGTAAGAGAACGAATCCTCATGTCCCATGATAATTATTTAAAATCTATTTTTAGTTTCACAACACGTGATGTAAGTTTTTATCTCGTTCTGGGTTGGTTCACCTCGTTAGTTACCCATTGTTTGTATCCCCTGGGTCCTCATAGCCAGCATCGTTAAAAAAACACTCCATCAGGCACAACAGCACTACTTGATGACAACCTGGTATCTTACTAAAATAACCAGGCTGTGCCCTGTTAATCTAAAATATAAAAATATAAAAACACGTTCCTGGAGCAAACTGCTCTTCAATATTGCATTTAATAAACTTAATGTCCAAAGGAGGCGTTCCATTGTCTACACTACTGACGTTGTTTCGGTTAATACGACGATACGTTGTCAGTACGTTATTACTTTTTCACAGTTCCGAAGGTCATTCGAAAATAGCAGTACTGACGGGAGAATGAATGAGCCGACTAAAATGTCTTCGTGAACAATTTCGGATGGAGTTGATTTCAATGCTTTATATGTTCTTGAAGACTAGATGTTTTCACATCGTCGCATGCATGTACTTTTTTAACAAGCAACGAAATTCGAAGTAGGACGTATATAAAAAGGGGTAGACAAACTTATAGTTCTTGTGAGACTCGTGACTGAGAATAAAATATATTAAAATTCAAATGGACTACAACACAGTATTAAATAAAGCAACGTTCGAGCTGTAGTTGTCACGGGAGGGGCAACTTCAAAAGCAATTTACATTTACATTTTAATACCTTCAAACACAGCACACAGCTTTTGGAGTCCCTTCTTCTTCAGCCACTCACTCACAAAAGCGGAGTGTTGTCCTTTAAATGTATCTAATATAAAAGTGTCCTCCATAATTCGATCGAGGACGAGAACGGAACATGAATTCGAAATCAAGACAACTTGTTCAAATCCCCCCCACCCCTCCCATTCGGTGTAAAATTCCCCACCCCAAGGACATCTACCGATGTCAAATTCCCTACTCTCCGGGCACAAAAATGAGTCAAATGCCCGGGGGTTGCCCGGGGGGGGGGGGGGGGGGGATGGTGATGTTTCGAATTGATCGGTACATAATACTCAAGCCTCCTTTACCCTGCTAGTCGAAAATCCCGGTTTTGCGGCAGCTTTCTTGCAGTACTTTGCGGCAGCCTTTCAGTCAGTGGCATCGGCGTAGATAATCACAGCTCGCCAAAAACCTTAATGCGATGCAGTACAGCCTGGCTTCCATACGATGGGCTGACCACGGTTTGTTTACATTGGCTTAGCGATCCAGCGACTGTGGGTGATCGTGATCATGGTGATCATGAAGTAGGTTCCGCATAAGTAACACGATGATAATAGTCACGCAAAGGCTAGCCGCATTGATATCGATTGCCTATATTAGGAAGACACACAGGAAGACACACAGAACTGGTAAATATAATAAGTAAAGTTTATTTTGACACAAGTTTAAAGATTTCAACTTTAGAATTAACGCTATATTCATCCTGCAGATTTGAGGTAAACAAGGCAAAATCCGGGTGGAAATCCGTTTGACAACTGAAGCCACAGGAAGCCCAAAACCAATTTTGAGGATAGCAAGCCTGTGGTTCAAAGAGAAGTCGTGCTTCAGCATCCGCCATTTTTCAAATTTCTGGCGGGTGCGACTGCGTTTCAAACTGGTAAGCGGTAATAATATTAGTGCCCAGGCCTCGGCTACTTACCATGCTTTGTGTATTGTGTTTTCGCTGTGTGTGTTGTGTTTTCAGTTAGTGTATTGTGTTTTTGCTGTGTGTATTGTGTTTTCAGTTAGTATATTGTGTTTTCGATGTGTGTATTGTGTTTTGCACTTATGGGCCACCGTACTAAACACCCTAAATTAGTGAACACCCATTGTTGACGCAACTCGCCACTGCAACTTCATGACTCGCATATTTACGACACTGTTCAATTCCATCTCGTATATTCGTTTAATACGAAGTTTACATTCAATCCTGGAGGACTGGGTCGAGAAGTCAAGTCTGACTTGGGAGAGAGAGAAGCAAAAATAAACAAGATGGCGGAGACGCGGAATATTTGGTTGAAGAACTGAAGCACTTTCTGGACAATGCAAACGGCAAATATCACATAACAGGTATTAACCCTATTTGTGCCAAGATATTTGAAACTGATTTTTAGCTATTTCTAGATTGAAAAGAACCCTCCCCTATGAAAAAATTGAGTATAAAGTCGCTATGAAAAATGGAGTCCCACTTAAGAAATTTCGAAAATTAATTCCAGCTCTTCTGTAAATCAAAAATACTGAAACTATTATTTTATCTACCAATATTTGTACGGCATAGTTAACTAGCACGTAGTCTGTAAAGTACCACTATTGTAATGTGTCACGTTTTTTATGGCATAGTGTATTAATATATTTGTTGTAAATTGTTAAAAATAAAAATGCACTCCCCCCCTAAGAAAACCGTGGTCATTGTTGCTATTACAATTCTCCTTTGCAAAATACATCATGTGATAATTTTGTAAACCAAACTAATCACATTTATCAACTCCTTTTTTCCTTTCTGTTTCACCTTAAGGATAGAATCGCATAGCCAAAGCTGAATCGCACGGTGCATTTGCGAAATCAGACGCTGATTGGCTGAGACGGAGTGGTGATTCAGAGTGGAATCACCACTGTAGATAGACTTGGTCCAAGTCGAACTCGCTGAGTTACTTGGTAAGCGATTACTGGGTCAAAAATCGAGCGCGAGAATCGAAGCGAGAGGCGAGTTCTTCGTGCGGGGGGCTAAGAAGGACTTTGAGAAAGTCTACACTGTAGACTACGCGCGCTATTTATAACTTAGCAAAATATCAGCAAATGTACTAAATCTTCAAGTAATTCATCGGACTATGCGATTCGTCGAAGCGACTCGAGCGATATCGGATTTCTCGTGCAATTTAACGTGGAATTACCTCGTCAGGCATGTGATTTTCCTATAATATTAAAAGATCAGCTTCTGGTAAATGGATATTATATTGGTACACGACTGCCGGACTTAAAAATACAGGTTTTTAGTTTCTATGCATTCTGTTATCAGCTGTTTCCAAGATTTGCAAAAGGAACAAAGGAGGTAATCAGCTTAAACCTATACAAATCATGATTTAGATATATTTACTAATTTATACTGAAAAGCTCTCATATATGTATTAATTGTAGATGTATATATGCGACTGTATGCAGTTTCAGGTGCAGCTATTGTGTTTTATAATTAAGACTATTGTTTTATGCCGTCCGCGTTGTCATAGCCACGCTTTTGTAAGCTCCCTAATTCTCTTCAAAGAGGTCAATAAGCCCGGGGGAGGGGGGTACTCCTGTTTATGACGTATTATGTATGTGCCGCGGGGGTGGGTCAGGGTTTTGAGCTCGGTTTGGGCAGGTAGGGTCAGGGTTTTGGCCTAATTTGGGCAGATCAGAGTCAGGATTTGAGTATAATTTGGGTTCAGTCAGGGTCGGGGTTCAGTATTTTTTAGGCAGCTAGGGTTCAGTTGTTTTTAGCTACTATGTCAAAAAGACATTCTGTTGCCGCATTTTTATCGCCTGCCCACATGCAAGTACTGAGGTTCCCATACATCATGACGCCGCTAATTCGTACTTCAGTACTTATCTATGTACTTCATCTGCTGATTTGTTTACCCAATGACACGTCCCGACTTGAAATGTTCCGTATTTTGCATGCAATCCCGGTACGCGGTATACCGGCCGGGGTATATATCCGACCGTGTTTTGAAAACAATTTAAAGAAGGGGCAATCAGGATTATTTTTTTCCAAAAAGGGGGCAATCAGGGTTTTGGAGCTCGGATTGGGTCAAACAGGGTCAGTGTTTGAGCCTCTTGGCCTCACATACATACCCATTTTTCATGTAAGTACACCCCCCCCCCCCCCCCCCCCCAGGGTCAATAAGTTATAATCCATCAACTATTTTCTTCATGAAAACGTATCACGTGATCCGTTAAGTGTGCTCACCGATAGCCTCGTACCCAGGCACTTTTTTGAAAAGAGCAAAGGACCACGGGAAGTGATCAGAGGAAGCGCAAAGGACCAAGGGAAGGATGTCCTATCTCATTCCCAGACTCCCAAAAATCCACCAAAACGCCTGGTTAGGATTAACCACATATTTACGAGGCAGACCCGTGAGTGTAACACATACAAGGGTTCCCGTAAATGTAGTTGAAGGATTTTTATGGCATCGACTTTGAAGCTTTGAAAAAGTAATGATACCGGCTTCGCCAAAAGGCTCCTGCAATAGATATTACAGCGGCGTCTACGAATAGCAGTTTCAGCGGTACATTCTTGCATGACACCAACACCCTCTTAAACAAGCACGACTAATTTAGATACAGTCTAAATAGCGCTTCATTACAACGAAGTGAGGCGTTCGGGTCAATACCGCTCAGAAACTGCTATTCAGTAGACGCCTCTGTAATATCAGCTAATATAGGAAAATCACTGATGAGGTAATTCCACGTTAAATTGCACGAGAAAACTGAGAAGACGAGAAGAGATCGGTTTTTCGAGTGCAATTTAACGTGGAATTAGCGAGTCGGGCATGTGATTTTCTTTCAATCGAATAGTCCAGTGAATTACTAGCCTCCCATGCAGCCCTCCTTAGTGTCGTCACGCAACTTGATTTAGTACTTTTGTTGATATTTTGCTCAGTTATAAATAGCGCGCGTAGCCTACAGTGGTGATTCGACCCTGAATCACCACTCCTCTCATCCTATCAGCGTCTGATTTCGCAAACGCACTCCTGCGATTCAGCTCTGACTATGCGATATTTATCGGAACTTTCAAAATATCACTCAGTGCCCATAAATCATGTATAGCACGAGCAGTTCATACGATTTCCTCTCCACATTAGCCATTTCGGAGGAAGGGACTGGGACGAAGTGGCAAAACTTATTCTGATTAAGAAATGAACATCACACTACAATTAGTAAGTTTATCGAGTTTTAGGAAGATTCGTTTGATAATAAACATATGAGAAGCTTCAAAAAATCGCAAAAATAAGAGAGAATGTATGGCTTCGGGGAATACATTCGCTCTTATTTTTGCTATTCAGTTTATATTTATCCAAACCGCAGTCTCAAACTCGGTAAACCAATGTTAGTTTGATCTTTCTTGTGATGGGACTGGTTTCTTAATCAGGTTAATTTTTGACACTCGGTCCCAGTCCCTTCCTCAACTCCGAAATGGCTAATGTCAAGGCCATAAGTTGGTTATTCTAACACGAGAAAACTGAAAGCGTGCTTACTTACTTTAATGTTCTGAATTTGAATTTCAAATTTGAATCCCAATGGGTGAGAGAGGAGGAGGAGCACTCTCTTTTACAGTGCGAGTCCTTGTTTAAAATTGAAGGAAGAAAAAATAATACTCATTTCTTGTTACATTGAAACGTCATCTGGTATTGAAGGAAAAGAGTTAATGAAACAAGTGGCCCGAGTCCGAGAACAGATGTAGGTAAACAAATATTTAGTGTTCTTCTTTTTTGAGAAAAATACCAGAATGAGGGAAGAAGAGCTAAATCAGTAAAGTATTCCTGTGGAAACCCACGACTAGGTGAAATGACTCGAACTCACGACCAGGTGAAATGACTTGAACTCGAACTCACGATCAGGTGAAATGACTCGAAGTCGAACTCACGACCAGGTGAAATGACTCGAAGTCGAACTCACGATCAGGTGAAATGACTCGAACTCGAACTCACGATCAGGTGAAATGACTCGTACTCGAACTCACGACCAGATGAAATGACTCGAACTCGAACTCACGACCAGATGAAATGACTCGAACTCGAACTCACGACCAGGTGAAATGACTCGAACTCACGACCAGGTGAAATGACTCGAACTCACGACCAGGTGAAATGACTCGAACTCACGACCAGGTGAAATGACTCGAAGTCGAACTCACGACCAGGTGAAATGACTTACATGAAATGTGAAATGACGCGATGTGGTATCACGGTGTCACGGTATCACGGTGTCACGGTGTCACGGTGAGAGGCCAGTTATTTTCAGCAATTTTCATATGGACTGACAAACCTCGCGCACATATTGGATGGTTAAACTCAAAACCAATATGCAAAAATGACTAACAAACTGTGTATAAACATAGTTGTCAAGGAAAATACTGTGTACGATTTCAATAAAGCATTGAGGGAGAGTATTTTAACTGTTTGTAGCCAATTAACAGCCACCAATCGAACATTTACTCGACACATGCGCAATACCATGGCATAGCCCCTTTAATAAACGAGCAGTTGGTTAAAAAACACGAGTAGTTCTACATCTGATAAAACAAGTCCTGTGAATTTATTGAACGGCTTCAATTAATAATCCTTCAGTTTCGATGCTATGATTTGTGTTACTGACGTGCGCATTGTCCACAAAAGAAGGCCTCGTAAATCTGACCAAGTCTCACTGCATCACGTAGGAGTTTTGCGCCTGACCGTGCCAGGAGCAGGAGAGGTCATTGGACCGTTATTAGCCTCGTTCCCAGGCTTCTATTCAAAATGGCGGCCGTTTTGAACACCCGAGTAAGAAGCCTGGCAAAACCTTCGGGGTTAACTCTCGCAAAGTGAAATATGTGTATTTTTGAAGTCGATGTATGTTTTTGACTAACGTAAAGTACCTACGCCGGAAAATGTCAACTTAGGTTTCACCCGTATATTCCATAGACCTCAAAATCTGCCATAGACCTCTCGATTTCGCGGGCTACACCGAAGCAGTGACGTCACAATATACAGCCGCGCGTAAACGAAAAGACTGGGGACAAGGTTAGCCCGTTATGACCATGTGAGACTTCCCCTTATAAAGACTAACCCTGACTGGTCTTTATTAACTGGAACTCCCTGTGAGGGTCTTTAAGCGGATTTCATTTTTAACGTGAGGTTCTTTATAAAGATTCCCCGTGAAGGGCTCTGATTGTTTTAAAGGACTTTATACGGATTTATTGTCACGATAGAAATATCGTATCAAGGTCCTCCAAGTGAATTTCTGTCAATGGGTGTTAATGGGTGTCAATGGGTGTTAATGGGTGTCAATGGGTGTTAATGGGTGTCAATGGTGTTAACGGGCGTTAATGGGTGTTAACGGGTGTTAACAAGGATTGACTGGGAGATGAACGTATTTATTTTATTAGCTTCGACATTTTCAAAGTAAAAAAAAACGTATTAGGAAAGAATAGAAAAATAACATAATAAATCGTAATACTAGTAAACAAACTCATGAAAATATGGCAGGGGATCCGCAACAGCAGTGAGCCAATTACTGCGGGCCCATAACTTAAAAATAGTAAAAATAAGTGGCGAAAGACTAATTATAGAAAAACCTTACAATCATAATAAAAATACTAATAACAACAGGAAACAGGTCGCGTTAGGCTGCGGGAACAGTTTCATTTCGGGCAGATAGTTTTAAAGGTTCGAGGATTCTCACAGTCATAGCAGGTTTCCAGAGATGTGAAATAATATTTTAACATAACGGATTTAATTTCAACAGATTACAGTGACAGCTCACTGCGGTGATGAGAAGGGTTCATTATTACAGCACGAAAAAAGAACGTAATCACAGAACAAAAAGGAGCACATGACCGTATGAGCATATGGGCTTTTTTCGCTTTAGTAGAAGGCTCATGTTATGAGTTAAGGTAAGGAGTTAAAGTGCCTATAAGGGAGCAGGTCAAAACACATTCCCTAGATAGGGACCCATTTTTTTCCCCATCCCCCATTTTTGACCATCTATTTCCATTCTGGGGGGGGGGGGGGGCGTCTTGAGATGTCATGTGTTTTCACCTGCTCCCTAAGCCATTTTTTATTCATTAAATTCGATTCTACATCAAGTAAATAAGTGAATAGTAAGATAGTTACTGTTCCTTATCTAACTCCCAAAAGCAATCCAGCTTTTGAACATGGAGACGTGTCTAGGAAAAACTTGTCATGTGTTGCTGTACACACGAGCAAATGAAAACTTGTCAAGGAAAACTTGTCAAGGAAAACTTGCTCGTGTAAATGAAGATTTGTTTGATTTGAGTGTTGCGTCTATGAGTTAGAGGTTTCTATTTCCAATGTGCTAACTAAAAGTATGTGATGGCACCGGAGGCCTCATTTATTATATAAAAACGTTCTAGCTGACAGAGATAAGTAACTTTTTCTACACATCCATGTTATATTTGGGCCTTATATCAGCGATTTTACCAACTATTTTGTATAAATCAGAAATAGTTTCATTCACAATGAGAAAGAAAATAAATTAGCATATTAGCAATGCAACACTGAAATCAAGAAATCTTTTACTATTGACTTGATGTAGAATCGATATTAGTGATAAAAATAGAGCTGATACCACTTTAAGGCTAAGGTAAATGTCAAGGTTGGGACATACCTTCTAATGGTAGGATCCATACTGTGGGTGGGTGCTGCTAGTCTCACGCTCTCCACCACACTATCGTCCTTCGATCCCATCAATCAATGGCGTCCCACACACGGGCAGTGGACTGGGAACTGGTGAGAAAGTAAGACAAAGATACTGTATGAACGATTCTGTTGAGTGACACTACAGCCGATGAGTGAGAGATTATGGTCGTGAGGCAAACGGCTTCGTGGTACGGCGTGGTCGTCACTGTTGGAAATTTCCAAATAGGACGATACAATTCTTTTCTCATCACGGGAGGCTATCGAAACCTTGTGAGTATACCATGATGGTCAAGATGAGAACAACAAGAGAAGCCAAATAAAAGGATCCTGGTTGTTGTTAGCAGAATTTCCGCTTACTCAGGGGGAATAGCGTAGACCTTATTTATACACCTATTTCATAAAGTGCTGCACATGTGTGAAGTCACTGTTCGATTGATGGCTGTTAATTGGCTACTTAACAATTATACCCGCAGCCCGAATGGCTTACGAGTCAATAGCCCATGAGGCACAGCCGAATGGGCTATTTATCTCGTAGCCCATGAGGGCGAGGTCTAATTGTTTTAGTATAAACTAACTATTATTATTATTTCGTGAAAATGCGTGCGGTTTTTCCCTACCATGGGCTATCATCTATAGTAGGGTAGCCAATCAGAATGCAGGATTTGTAATAGTCCACTAGTTGGTTTATACTAAAAACAGTTAGTCTCCACCCTCAATACTTGCTTGAAATGATACACAGTATTTTCCTAGTCATTTTTGCATATTTGTTTAACCATCCCACATGTGCGCGAGGTTCGTCAGTTTATATGAACATCGCAGTCCAGCCCGGACTGTGAATATAAAGGTCCCTCACCGTGATATTGCCCCTTTAGATTATAGCGGACTGTGAATATAACGGTCCCTCACCGTGATATTGCCCCTTTAGGTTATAGCGGACTGTGAATATAAAGGTCTCTCACCTTTTTATTTAAAAAAAAAATATTTTATTTATAACATTGTTTTATTAGCATTTTTCAATATATTCACAATAAGTTTTACAAGACATATATCTAACACTCACACATACCACACACACGCCTACAAAAAAAACTAATAACACATCAATATATTAGACTTACACTACCTGTATTATACTACTCAGTGCCGTGCAACCTCTCCTTACCCATTTGCTTTTAATGCTTTCAATAATTTCTCCCATTTCCTATAATGGTTCATAAGGCAACCTTTCGATTGAGCAATTTTGAACTCTATTTTTTCCAAATAGACTAAACAATTTTTGAATAAATTTAATGTAGGTGTTTTCCTAGTTTTTCTTGCCTTATATAATATCAGCTTATACATAACAATTAAATAGTTAATTGGTAACTCCCCTTCAACTCCCAAAATTATATTCAAAATATTGGATTCGGGTAGAAAAATTCCGAATGCCATTAGCCAGTTCCTAATTTCTAAATATAATTTTTTGGAATCAAGACAGTTAACAAAAAAATGGTCCACTGTCTCTGGGAAATTAAAACAAAAGGAACATGAATGATAATCAATTAACTTAAAACGGTGTAAATCAAAATTTAAATACAGACAATTATTTAATATCTTGTATTGAAAACTTCTAGTATAAGTATCTAATGTAGTTTTATAAATTCTATGATAGATTTCATTCCAATTCAAAGATGAAACCGGACATCCCACCCTTTTAGCTAAACTTACTTGTGAAGACGGTTTTATAACGTTTTTAGCAACTAAACTTCTATAAACTTGTCTTGTCTGAATTTTTCCTATTTCCATTTCTCCATTACCAAAGTCGAACATGTTAAAAGAGACCTCTTCCTTAATAGTACCCTTTAATAATGTTTTCCACTTTAATGGGATTGCATGAATCAAACTCATCCACTGAAAATAATGTATAGTTTTAAGTCCTTTAAGTTGAACAAAATCCCAAGAGAAGGAGGACCTATCATCCAATAAATCACTTACAACATTGATATTACATTCATGAAATCTTTTCAGGAAAATGGATTTTCCACCTATTTTAATAAATTTGTTATTCCAAAGGTACTGTCTAAGGACATCAACAGGTTGTTAAATGCTAATAACAGAAACCTCTGCCCACGTCTTTAAAACATCAAAATGATAACTGGCTAAACAACGAGGAATGCGATCGACATCAAAGTTAAAATGAACTGCTCCGTTCCCCCCTATTTCCTGTAAGCAAAACAGTGGCAAAATATTTGAAGACATCTCCTCTCCCCTTTGAATTTTTAATGCTACTTTAATCCGAGAAGCCTTAATGTATGAAGAAAAATCAGGTAGTTTTACTCCTCCCTACTCATATTTGCCAATTATATAAGGTTGAATATCTAACCTTTGGTTTTCTACCATTCCAAATAAAATCCGTAATAACATTTTCAACTTCATTAATAAAAGATTCATTGACATACAATTTCGAATACACATAGAACAGTTTCGATAAAGCCAAGGAGCGAACTACCTGTACTTTTCCATATATAGTTAAATTACGCATTCGCCAAATAGATAGAATAGCTTTATAATTTGCTAGAATCCTCTGAAATTTATTTTCATAACTAAGTGTTTTATTATAAGAATAAAAAATACCTAATATTTTAATACCATTTTTATGAAAATCTACCCATTTTATATTATTTTTCACTTCTTTACTACTTTCCCTACCTAACCATCCTACTTCCGATTTCGACGTATTAATACGTAGCAAAGAGAACTCGCAAAACCGTTGAAGTATATTTATCACGCTGTCAAATGATTTTACATCTTTTAACACAAAGGTGGTATCGTCACCAAATAATACAATTTTCTTATATTCGTTACCTAGATGTATTTCTTCTATTTCCTTACAACTACGAATCATTTCAGCCATAATCTCAATAACTAAAATAAATAAATAGGGTGAAATGGGTCACCCTGCTTTGTTCCTCTTTCCAACTTAAAAAAATTAGTAGCGTGCCCATTGTTAGAGACACAACTAACATTATCCGCCAAAAGGGTCTTTATCCAGTTAATGAAAGAGTCGCCAAATCCAAAATGCTTTAAAACTGCAAAAATAAAACCATGCTCAATTAAGTCGAATGCCTTCTCAAAATCGACTGCTAACAGTAAACACGATACATCATCATCATACGCTTTGTCAAATACATCTTGAATAATACTAATAGGGTCCTCTATAACTCGCCCTTTAACACTGAAAGCTGTCTGGTCACAATGAATTAATGAAGGCAAAAAATCAATCATTCTATTACATAAGGCTTTACTGCAGATTTTTACATCAACATTTATTAAACTTATAGGACGCCAAGAATTTAAATATCTTACATCTTTTCCAGGTTTTTCTAAAAGTGAAATCAGCACTTGTTTTTGTGAAGTCGACAGGCATCCCTTTTTAATCCATCATTTAAACCTTTCACTAAATCTTCCCCTAATACTGTCCACGTCAACATATAAAACTCTTTCGATAATCCATCACTACCCGGGGTTTTTGACTTCTCCATTTGATTTAGAGCTCTGTGACATTCATTTAGTGCTATCTCACCTTCACAGGCGTCTCTATATCTTCAACTGACAATTTGGGAATATCAACCGCAGAAAGAAACACTAGGCATTCGGATTCAGACTTATTTGATTTGGATTTATATATTTTACTGAAATACTTGTAAAATTTCCCCCGAACACATTTAGGGTTTATGCATTCTACATTATCTTGATCAAATAAAAATTTTTATTTGTGTTTTAGCTTTATTACGCTTCTCTAAAGAAAGAAAATACCTTGTACTCTTTTCACCCATCTCATGCCAACGTGCCCTAGATCTTATAATAATACCTTCAGTAATATAATTACTTCTTTCTTCTAATTCTTTGTACAACCTATCGTGTTCTTCAATTAGTCTCATTTCTCTCCCAGTCTATTTTATTTTCTATTTCCTTTATTAAGCGTCCTCTATATCTTTATACTTATTTCTACGATCTTTAGCTAACGGTTTCGAAAATAATATAGTAAACTTACGTATCTCATATTTAATCAGTTCCCATCTCATTTGAGAATTATGAACACCATCACTTGTTAATGTACATTTAAATTCAGAGATATGAGATTTAATACTTGATATGTAATCTTCGTTCTCACACAAAGAATTGTTAAATTTCCAAAAAGATGGGCCTTTGTTCTCTTCATTAAAATATTTAATGTGAATGGTAATACAGGAATGGTCTGTAGCTGGGGCAGGAATAATGTCACATGAACTAATATACGGTTGAAGCTCATCGGAAATAAAGAAGAAATCCAACCTCCGTTGAAGACTCTTTTTTAAACTACTCTTTTTCCCTTGTGCCGATCCTCGCCAAGTAAAACGCCTTGGAGGGATTTCTCAACCGCCATATGTCACAAAGATCCAATTCTGACAAAATAGCTTCCATAGTTTCTATTGATTTAACCTTAAGGGTTGGATTTCCATCCTTCTCTACCACTAACTCTTTACTAAACACGAAGTTAAAGTCACCAGCCCAAGGTCTCTTACCTTGATATTGCCCCTTTAGGTTATAGCGGACTGTGAATATAAAGGTCCCTCACCGTGATATTGCCCCTTTAGGTTATAGCGGACTGTGAATATAAAGGTCTCTCACCGTGATATTGCTCCTTTAGGTTATAGCGGACTGTGAATATAAAATGAGGTCTCTCACCTTGATATTGCCCCTTTAGGTTATAGCGGACTGTGAATATAAAGGTCCCTCACCGTGATATTGCCCCTTTAGGTTATAGCGTAGCTCGAGCAGAGCACCATACACATAGTGTGCTATCGAAAAAATTGCTGCTCGCGCGTCCGTCCAACCGAATCCCAAAATCCAGAATCCCTCACCCCATAGCACTCGCGCCCCACCTCGAATATTTGTAGCAATTTTTCCCATCCCCACAACTGATCGATTATGCCTTGATAGCTCAGTCGACGGCAGAGCGTGCGCTCGCGATCGGGGGTTCGAGTCTTGAAGAAGACACCTTTTTCTTTATTTTCTGTCCTCGTTCTGGTATTTTTCTTTCTTACCAAATTATCATTTTGATAATAACAACTAAAAAATCATAGCCTTTCACAGCGATCAAGCGAAAAACTTGCGGCTTCAACCCCTCTGTTCGAAATATCTCAGCTAGTCAATAAACCACAATTCCAAGAAATCAGCCACTTCACTGTGATCAGAAATAATTGGAGTCCCGCCTACTGGCTTGCTTATATATATATATATGGCAAATGCCTACACTGACGTCATGTAATAAGCATTTTGTAGATTAACAAAAACCTCTATAACTCATCGGTACGGCATTCAAAGCCTCTCAAAACCTTGCATTTTATTGGATCCCATTTGGACTGCACTGACAACGAATTCCATTGTTTTAGGGTTAGGGTTTGTATTGTTTCAGGGTCAGGCATTGTTTGGATAGTATCCTATTTGCATCATTCCCTTTCAGCTCGTGCAATAAGAATGGGCATTGTCGCCCGAGTTCAGGTAGAAGGAGAGCAGAATAAGCAGCAGGGAGGGGGGGAAGGGACGGAAAAACTGAACTCGGTCGAAAGGAAGGGGAGCGAAAGGGAATGATCTAACGCAATAGCGGAGGAAGGTCATCCCGGTACTAGAAGCGATAGTGATCCTGACGCGAACTGTGCGACGAACCTTGGTGGAGTTCTTATTTATACTCGCTTTGTAAGGGACTGGTGCGAATAGTATCCTATTCGCATCATTCCCTTTCAGCTCGTGCAATAAGAATGGGCATTGTCGCCCGCGCGAGATCAGGGAACTCCATGACTAATACCCCCGGCCAGCTAGGGAGAACACCCATACTCACCACACCCAGACTTATACGGGATAAGCGGTTTATGCGAGTATCAAACGAATTTAAACTGAATTCGAGGCCGGGGAAGGAAAGGCATTGACGTAGTCCTTCAAGGTGTTATGTCGGAGTAGATAGAAGAGGAGCCAGCGGTAAGGGTACCCCAGCGGAAAGCAACTCAGTCGTACCTCCAGGGCGTAGGAATTGGGCCAGCATCAAGTAATAGGATGTGGTGTGGGTATTGTGCCAGCTCACATGACTCATCATGTCCGCCCAACAAACTAATAACTAGCAGGTCTATTCTGTAGGTCAATACAGTGGCGGCACCATCCAGAGTAAAAGACAGACAAACCGGCAGGGACTAAGGCTGGAAACTGGGAAGGGGAACTGAGGAAGAGAGGGTGCCATCCCCTGGGGAGCACGACAAGAATAGCGGCCAGAGGCAAGCCGGGTTAATTGCAGTGGAATGTGGGGACGCGGGAAACCCAGGGGATGGCAGCCTGAGCTAGCGTCAGTAATCAGACTAGGGAATTAGTATCCCTTTAACGCTGCCATGGGGAATAGGGCGGGGTGGGGGAGGGGTGGGGAGGTGATGGGGAAGGGGTGGTAGGCGGAGGGGTACTAGACAGCATAAACGCTACAATACGTATACGTATAATGAATGAAATAAAACAAATAGAATATAAAGACTAACCCATCGAATAAAAACAGCACGGTACAAATGGGGCACGTGTGCGCAACTGATGCCAAACGTACGGATGAATGGGGAATAAAAACTAAATCATGAAAGGCGAACCAACTAGTAATACCAATGGCGTAATATAAACCTGTATAAGCGTTAAGCGAGAAAAAATGCGTGAGGAACAATAGGCTCATGGCAAACTACATGCTAAACGTATGATGACAATAACACTTAGCCCCAAACTCCTTATGGTAAGTTAAGTCCGGGCACGAAATGGTCGTAACTACACATACAACGTGCACTGCAAATAGAGTTATAATGGAACAGAGAAAGATAACTTATGTAAATTGAACAATGCTCCACAAAAACACACTTGTACTCGAGAAACAAGCACCCATGCTAAACTCACAAAAACCCATACTAAAAAGGTAGTGTGCAAAGAAATAACAAGTCCAACGGCCAGGAGAAAGCACTAACCGAGGAACATCAATAATGTCGTAGGAATCCTTGACCGTGAGGCAAACCCGTATAACGACCATGTATCAACTTCCGAACACTACGTTAGTGCATAACAGTGGTGCCCATATGTCAAAGCAAATATATAGATATAAAATCCAAAAGGAAAAGATATGGCAACACAAGTACCAAACTCACGGCAGAGCATGCGAAAACGTGGAAAAATAGAATACTAAAGCGAAGAATAGAAAAACGAATCAGAACATTACGGCACTATACAAATCTGTATTTGTGAGGCCAGCACGGAAGCTCACGGCAACACATGTGCCAAACTCACGGCAGTACATGCCATGCAACGTGCAAAAATAAGACTAAACGAAGAATATAAAATTAACTAGAACAGTTATACCGCACTACACAAATCCGTATTTGTGAGGCCAGCACATAAACTTATGCCAACACAAGTGCCAACGGCAAAACATGCCGAACGTGCAAAATAGAGGACTAAAACCGAAGAATAGAAAATTAACTAGGACATTTATACCGCACTGCACAAATCCGTATTTGTGAGGCCAGCACGTAAACTTATGCCAACACAAGTGCCAACGGCAAAACATGCCGAACGTGCAAAATAGAGGACTAAAACCGAAGAATAGAAAATTAACTAGAACATTTATACAGCACTGCACAAATCCGTATTTGTGAAGCCAGCACGTAAACTTATGCCAACACAAGTGCCAACGGCAAAACATGCCAAACGTGCAAAATAAAGAACTAAAAACGAAGAATAGAAAATTAACTAGAACAATGATATATACCGCACTGCACAAATCCGTATTTGTGAGGCCAGCACGTAAACTTATGCCAACACAAGTGCCAATGGCAAAACATGCCAAACGTGCAAAATAAAGGACTAAAAACAAATGCGCGTCCAGATACAAATAGTAGTAACGAAGGAATAAAGCAATATAGGCCAAAGTTGAATTACAACAAAGGCAAATACACCGGCGAAACTATAAAAGGAGACTAAAACGGTGATGCAACGCAAACCATGATAGACCAAAACAAAATACATATACACAAGCGTAAGTGACCACGAGGACAAAAAGGCAAACACCAACCTGAACCACATAGTGAGAAAAAGGATGAAATTGCCTCTAGTTCTGGCGGCTGAGCGACGGCTTCATGTCGGAGGAACAGCTGGTGGAAGATCTTGACCACCTGGGACATTCTGTTGAGCTGCCGGGACTCTCGCGGCTTGGGGTGCTTGTCCTTCCATTTTCTTAGTACGATACTGAAGCAGCGAGGAACAAGGTGTAGGTGTTCTGACGCGAACTGTGCGACGAACCTTGGTGGAGTTCTTATTTATACTCGCTTTGTAAGGGACTGGTGCGAATAGCCAGTACTATTCCAGGTTCCGAGGAGGTGAAGGCCGCCCCATTCAAACCCAGAAATATTGTACCATTCAACTATTCACTTGATGTAGAATTGATATTATTAATATTGTTACCATTCTACTGTTCGCTTGATGTAGAATTGATATTTGAAATAAATAAATAAGGTTCATAGGCACTTTAAGAATTATATGTAAGTTTTGTGTTTACGCTTGTCTGGATATCCTAATATGAAGAAGTCAGCTAACAAGAAGTACTACTTCTTGTTAGCTGACTTCTTGTTAGTAAATAAGCAGAGAAATCTTATTCAATAAGCTTGCCTAGCTAGGAATTCATGGTGACGTTTTAGCAGTAATCAAAAGCATATCAGTACCTATGCGTAGAAATCGAAGAGGAAACATCAACCACTTTTAGCGCCCTTATGCGCCCTAATGATTCAGTAATGCATCACTGAGACTGCGTATGTTGCATGTGCTTGTGCCGTTAGTGAAAGCCAGGTTAAACGGGTTATGTCAACCCCCAAATGATAAACTTTCTCATCAAGAAAGGCAAAAATAGCTACTCAGATTAGCAGAGTATGCTTTCCAGGAATACTGGAGAAAATTTGAGACAATTTTGATGAAGGATTGCAAAGATTCGAGTGGATGAAAAATACTGCTTTTAAGAGAAATTTCGAGAAACTTGCAGTGAACCGAAATAAAGTTTCTAGAATAAGTTTTTTTGTAATCTACATGAATGGTTGCAATCCTCTATCGACAAAGTTTTAAAAGCATATCTGGATATTCACATGGTATTTCTCTTTTATCTCAGGTGTTATTTTTGTAGTTTTGTTTAAAGCTCCGTGTGTTAGCTTCAGTACTAGTGACAACAACTACACTCCGTTGGAATTTGTAGTTGCTTAGAAACCGTAAACAGAACTTTACGGAGTACAGGTAGCACATCAAGACTGCATGATTCCAAAAAGATGTGTCATCGTACGAACAAGGCAAATATCTACGAAAAAAAGTTTTGAGTTACCTCCCGAATCCGCTGTCACTGAGTGGCCTGATCTTGTCAATTATTTATGGATTAACATACGCGAGCCCAGCAACGATTAACATTGGATACGATCCGTGTTTTTATCTAGAAATTCTTGGAATGCGTTATGGCATGGAAAAAGCTGCCAAGATTTTAACCGTTCTTATTCTGCAAGACGTTCTTATTTGAGATCGGCGAAGATTGCTAGCAGGCCGTGTCTTAAATAATGTTTATTTTGAAGAGAAAAATTGCGGTATGGCCTGAGAAGACAGCCGACTCTTATCGCTCCCGCGAAAGATTCCGGGACCGAGTGAAAATTGCGGCTGTCTTCTCAGGCTAGGTGAATATTAGACCGAATCTAAAATAGTTTTAGCCCATCCATATCAGTATAACTCAATACACCCATTTAGCTAGACTTGCTCCAAGTCGAACTCGCTGAGTCACTGGGTAAGTGATTACTGGGTCAAAACGGGGGGCTAAGAAGGACTTCGAGAAAGTCTACCATTTAGCCTGCCTCTTTGTTGTCCCAATACAGATCAAGTGTCAGCTCCCAGAGGATTCAGCTCTTTGTTTTTGAATTATAGAAATTTATACATTTTCTCTTGGGATACAGAAAAAAACATAAAGTCACGTGATATGAAATGGGGCAACAAAGACGTAAGCTGCATCGGTCTGTATAGAGATTTCAAATCAATAATAACCCCGTAGGACTCTTTAAGATGTTTACGGCAATAACTGAAGCTGTTTCTGCCTATATACATCCATGCAATTGTGTTGATCGTGTTTTTCAGTCAGTTCAAAGACACGTACAAAACTAATCTCTCTATCTACATACACTTATTTGCATAAACGTTTCCAAATAACAAAAAACCCAAGACAATGTAAGAAACCGCCGGAGCGCATCGCTATTGTTTTTGTTGTGTTTATGT
Organism: Actinernus sp. WN-2022; assembly: GCA_030867875.1. Classification (NCBI taxonomy): domain Eukaryota; kingdom Metazoa; phylum Cnidaria; class Anthozoa; order Actiniaria; family Actinernidae; genus Actinernus; species Actinernus sp. WN-2022. The sequence goes on from JAOWCC010000577.1 coordinate 27,750,280, forward strand.
ATATATTCTAGTTTATATGTCAGGGATAATTACTTGTAGCTCATGTCCTTTTCATAGATTTAGTTTCCCTTATATTACAAAATCTTTAACCCTTGGACGCTCTCGAGCTTTAAAAAACATGCTAATTTTGTTAAGCTATGATTTGGTTTTGCAAGTGTGTTGTGGGTAAAGTTGCCATAAAAAAAATCAGTTCTGTTGTAACGCTCATTCTAACTCAAACGTCCAACGACATAAACAAAGTAACCTTCACCGGTATCGTACTTCTTTTCTAAACTGTAATATCATTCCCAGCAATCGAGAATTCGTTTAATTAAAAGCATTTATAGATCAATCAATTAACACAGTATTAACATTTCGCCAGCTTCATTACTAAGGGAAAAAAGCAACGAATTTGAGACGTTAGGGAGAGGCATATTGCACAACTCTAACACTACGAAACGAAAAGGATTATTCAAAACTGACGAGTTTTATTAATGTTGGCTTGACAGCCACTTTTTTAAAGGCATTTTTAGATGATATGATGTTGGATTCGATGATGTGGGATGACTGGCTTCAGTTCAGCTGGGTTATACTGAGTTATGATGTGATGTACGTGGGATTCGATGATGTGGGATGACTGGCTTCAGTTCAGCTGGGTTATACTGAGTTATGATGTGATGTTGGATTCGATGATGTGGGATGACTGGCTTCAGTTCAGCTGGGTTATACTGAGTTTTCGGTGGCCGCTTTTTATGGGTGTGTGTGATGTTCGTTTAAGGGAAGCGTCACATATCGGCGATTTTTCCACATGAAACGTCCAGCGAAGTTTGGGGGTGGGGGGTTTGACCTGTGACGTTTCTCCACCTCACACATCTCCTGAAGAGAAATGGCAGATTGCGGTTGTCCCATAACCGGCTAAGTTTTTGAGAACTCACGGACATAGATAGCAGTGGATTGAAAGGTTTCACGATGAATTCAATGTTCCATTCCCACCAAATGGGACCCAGAGGTTGTGACAAGTTGTTTAAGTTGGAATAAAAAGGTGGACATGAATGGAAAGAGGTAGTGTTTGACTTTTGAAAAAAATAATTCGATAAATCACTCTGACGTTTCTGAGGGTGGGGGTGGTGGGATTGAAAAAGAACTTCGCTGGACGTTTCTCGTGGAAAAATCAATATGTGGCGCTTCCCTAACTACGTAAACCCGACAAATGGACGGCATATTTCATTGCCAAACTCAAGTGCACTCGATCGCATGGAGAAGTTGAAGTCGATTATTAAATACAATCACGGGCTAGAATAAATCGCGAAAACTGAACCCTTATAAAAACACACAACAGAGAAAGACGTCATATACTTTACCCGGATGAAGAGTAGACGACAAACTTGGAAATTTCCTTGACTCAAATCTTTTTGTCGCCTGATAATACAAATAAAGTCTTCAGGGATATCACAGGTGGTTGAAGAATTCGTAACTGAAGTCCGGCCGTCTCTCCGGCGTCACTCTGTCCAGATGAATTCAGCTCGAAAGCCCAGAACCTCAACTGAATCTCGCTGAAGTGTTAACAGTGTGGTCGAATGTGCATGTAGCTCCACGAAAATGTGTTTACTTTCAGTGATATTGTACTTTCGCATTTACATGTCTACCTGTTCACATAAAGCTATTCTTCTCGAGTGACGTATAATCAAAGTACTAATGACACAGCTATTTGTCTAATCTTTTCTCGGTTTTCACATGCAAATTCAATTTGTGGAAGGTGCACGCTTTTATTCCACCTTCTCAGAGTGCTATCTCGCCGACACGAAGCAACTATTTGTGCGAAATACTAATCCATTTATAGCAGTAATGGGTCTGATTCTAATGAGAACTGACAATCTAAAAGAAAAATTATTCAAAACAAGATGAACACTCGTTGACTGTGAGCTATTCTTCTACCATTTCCCCCCCCAAATATGTAGATGATTGTTCCGAGGTATTCCACAAAATGATCTGAGAGAAGAGTCCACGGGTGCAGATCCATCTTTCTGTAGTGTATTTGACGATTTCAAGAAGTGGTCAATTTAAAACGGAAAAGAGAAAATCTGAAATTGTGAAAATGATTTTTTTGACATGGAATCTTCAAACGATGACACGGCACAATTCATTTACATGTTGTCTTTTCTGAGATTTCTCATTCATTTAGTAGCACGAAAATGCTATTTATGATAAACAGAAACACGAGCAATGTAATACTTACAGAACCCCAAAAAGATTAAGCGAAACCAGTTGTATATTTTCTCGCTTTTCCCTTCAATATTTCTTGATAAAATGCGGTATCGCGTTACACCTGAGACTTTAAAATTATTTTGTACAGTATCTACTTCATTAATCAAATACTTCTGCCAAGTTTAACGTGATAGCCAAAGATAGATAATTTATCTTCTTTAAAAATTACCCTCTTATCGGAATCAATCTATGTGTATAAATATTGGAATGAATGAAGAAATCGGGGATGTAAAGAGAGAAATAGGTAACGGTTTCTTTTTTGTAGTTTAAATCTGCGAAAATGCCACAAAACGGATTCAGTACTGATGCCGGAACAAGGACTTCAACAGGATTACTTTTTGTTTGAATATCGGTGGGTTTTTTTTCATTCTGAACACCAGATACTATTATAGAAGCCACAAGGAGGCAGGTAAGACCCAAATTCTTGAAGTATCACTCGAAAACATTGATAATACATTGGTACCTGCCGAGATCACCGTTGAAATTTATTCGTTTAACAGTAAAAGATGAGTCAATAAAATCGACTAGAATTGCAGCAACAGTGCGAACTCACGCACAAATGAAATAGATTTTAGGGCGGATAAAATTGATACAAAATAAATGAAACACAAAATGACGAGCCAGGAGTGACGAGCAAAACAAAATGAGAAGAAACTCAAATAAAGGAGTAAGTCTGCACTGTGAAAAATAATGGTCGTAGGCGTTGTAAAGCCTTTTGGAGTTCGTAGTTTTGAACTAACCTTCAGAACTCGATGGTTGTTGGCGCTCTTCGGCTCTGAACCTTGAAGATTTGATCGTTTGTGGTTAGAAAATACTGCCCACTTTAAAGCCTGAGAGACTGAGAAGATACGTAATGATTCATCTCCGTAGGAGGAAATTGCGGCATTCTATGTTTGACATCCTCATTACTTGGGAAATACAACACCTTCACGTATCGGCTATCTCAAATCCCTTTAGGCATAATCTGGGCTAGATCTAAAATTCAACTGAGGGGATTTAAATCTAATTAACGCGCCCCGTTTGAGCTCGATCTCTGATCAGTAAATCTCAACGTATCAGGACCAGCGGAATTTTAATTTTCCCTCATTATTCTCACCTGCGAATAAAAAGATACGTACTTATTGAGTGGTCGGGTCGGAGGGGAAAGTATTTGGCGCCCGGTCATTTTGTACGTTGCGCTCGGTCCATACGTCATAACCTCGAGCCAAATATTTTCCCGTCCGGACCCCGCGTGCGTTTCTTGCAAAACCATTTACAAAAGCCACGTGATGGGGGCCGTACGTGTTTGACGTGCCTGTCCGGTGTCCTAGTGGATTTGGTCCCCCGTGGATGTGTTCCGGATTCACTAAGTGGATTTGGTTCCCCCCTAGCACTTTGTTAAGTTTCGCTTAACTACATGTTATTCGTAGTTGTTCTCAAAGATCATTACCCTGAATAAAAGATTAAAAGCCGTTTTCGTCAAGCTCCGTCATTTTCTTGAAACAGAACCGCGTGCAATATATTTTCGTTCACAGTACGGTAGACCGAATCTGCCTTAAATTGCTCTTCGCTGAGCTCCATTGCGTTTACCGTTTTGCTGCATTACTATTGCATATAAGTTTCATTTACTTTGTCAGCAACGACTTGGATGACTTTTGTATATCATTTCTAAAGCCGTACACAACTTATTGTAACTGGTTCAATTCCCCAGAAAGCCGTGAATCTTAAGTTAGCGGCAATGGAGGATTTGGGGGACCAACTGATCCACTGAGGGGGTCCAATTCCATTAGTGGATATGGTCCGGAGATCAAATTCACTGGGGGACCAAACAACTGTGACACCGGCCCTACTCGATTGTTTGCTTGTTGTTTTACCATTTGTTTTACCATTCACGTAACTATTTGATTTCATTAGATTTTTTTGATTTGAGACATTTGGATCAGAGCCTGTTCAGAGCCTGATCACAGGAGTACAAACAATAGGACCCAAGCCGGGTCCCTTCTAGGCCTGCCTCCGTCAGTGGAGCTACGATTTTACGTCCTTATCCGAGAAGACGTGAAGGTCTAACCATTTGCAGTTGTTTCACAAAGGCAGCACCTTCTACTCAGTTATTTTAAGATCTCGAGTGTTGGTCCGGTCGGAGTTTGAACCCGCGACCTCCCGCTCGACAGACCGGAGCTTAACCACTGAGCTGAGGTGGGAGGGCAGACCGGGAAAATATTTGGCTCTCGGTCAATTTGCGCTCGGTTCATACATCATGACCTCGAGCCAAATATTTTCCCTACCGGCCCTCAACAAGCAAAACAACAAGCAAAACATCGGGCTGCATCGGGCGGTGCGGCCCGCTCACGTCAAATTAAATACGTACCGGCGCCCATCACGTGACGTTTGCAAATGGTTTTTGAAAGGAAAGCGCGCGCGGGACCGCACGGGTAATATGAGAATACACTTTATTTATACAGGCACTGGATCATATATTCAAGTGCCCACATTTATGATTTCATTCACTGAGATCCAAAAAGGGCGAAAAATAAATCATTCAACTACTGAAGTTTTCTGTTGAATATGGCCGCGTCAGGCAAAAAGGGGCTGGACGACCGATTAAATGTAAATACCTTTTGAAATTGTTCTATGTGTTGTCCCTGCATCACAAGCGCCACATTGTGCTGCTAAACTGTTGTGTTGATTTCATGAAATTGACAAGTGAAACTGAAATTGATGATATTTTTACACGGGGATTGATCGCAAATTTAGCAGACACAAAAGATTGCCATCATCCGACGATTATTTTAAGATATAGCTCATACTATTGCTAAACTAATTATTATGAGCTACGAGGAGCAAAAATGACTGCAGGAAAGGCATTTTTTTTAACCAAAAAGTGATCATCTTCTTTTATTTTTGACTCTTTATAGTAAAATCTTCAAAACTGTTATTACGAAAGCCATGTATAATGTCATTGTTTAACTTGAATGTCGTCCTTTTAGCGTAATGCGGCCCATATCATAACAAGCGTAATTCACTAAGAAATGTTTTTGAATTGTTAAACTTCATGTTTGCCTCGCGGACTCAAATATTTCTAACAATTAACAGGAAATACTTTTTAGCAGAATACCCTGATACCGCCTCCCGGTTAGCTCAGTGGTTAAGCTCCGGTCTGTTGTGCGGGAGGTCGCGGGTTCAAACCCCGGCCGCACCAACACTCAGGGTCTTAAAATAACTGAGTAGAAGGTGCTGCCTTCGTGAAACAATTTCGTTCACGAGCTGCATATGGTTAGACCTTCATGTCTTCTCGGATAAGGACGTTAAATCGTAGGCCCATCAGTGGATGAAGAGCCACCTCGTGAAAATACAACTGATTAATCCGTTATTATTATTATTTATTACTATATTACTTCGCTTTGATTCTTGATCTTGAATAATATCACAACATTTCTGTTTCTCTCCTTTCTAGTCTCGGCCTTTTCTTAGGCAAGTTAAAAATGTTCTCTGTCCTTGTCGAGACCGGTAAATTTGAACGAAATATACCAGTTGTTATCTTAAACAGTGATTTTCAAAGTTCATTAAAAATGCATTTTCTCAAAACCGCATACAAACCTAAAAACAAATTTCCAACCCCAAATCATTCATAGAACGAGTCTAAATACACCTGAGCTATAATGGAGAATTTTGCACAGTTTACAGGGTTTTTTCAAATGATTTGTTGAAGTCGCAGGGTATTCTGCATTTAGCCTTTTTATGTTTTCCAGGACTGAAATATTTAAATTAATGATCGAAAACAAATCTAAAACATAAAATGGAAAGTAGATTTAACTCGCGTACTTATCAAAACATCAAATTGCAAAACTTCGTCAAAAAAAAACATATTTCAAGGCCTGGAGAGGATACAGTCAAATCCAAACAGCTATTGCGGTCTGGTCTGAACCCGGGAGGGGGACTCCCATATAAAAGGGGTCAGGGATGCTCGCCGGACATTTTCGATTTGACCCCTAAGAGGTACTAAAATGGGCGTGGCTCAAGCTTATTTTGACCCCTAAAAGGTACCGATAAAAACATGCCAACATTTTAAACTTTAGATGCCTTTTATTGCTATTACTTGATGTTGTATCATCAAGCACATTTTTCCTTGTTGTTTTCAAAAGCGCTGTCATTCTCTAGCATTCGGTAACACCCGACCCCTAAAAGGTACCGCTTTACATAGAAATGTCTGTGTTTGATCATGGATACCCTAAGTGGTACCAAACTCCTGATTTTGACCCCTAAAAGGTACGGCGAGCATCCATGTACCCCTCATATATGGGAGTCATCCATTGTCATTAATGTGCCAACCAGAGATCCATTGGTTTCTGACACAAAGCGGCCTTTTGAAATCATGGTTGGTACATTAGCATAACAATTGTAATGTTTATCAACACGAAACATCAATATTCCAGCGCTGAAGTATAGTAATTTGCATGAACAAAGGTATTATTCCCTTTTGTGATTCGACTCCAATGGCGAGCACTGGCTAGGAGTGTTTACCTAAGTCAATACTACAACAACCAGAATTCTTAGCACTGATTCTTTTGTTGATCTAATTTAGACATTGTCTTAGTATTCTCAAGAGTTTCAAAATCTGAATAAGGAAAGTAATTCGAAAAGGATTCTGATTCTAGTGGAGACACCTATTTCAAAAAGGTTGTCCTGGACAAACGGCAACTGTCCAGCTGTCCGAAACGGATAAACCACAGGAACCTTTTTAAAATACTCTCCCCCCCCCCCCAAAAAAAAAATCACCAGTCTTTCAGCTACAGCCCCCTGCAGCACTGGGTAGGTCGGATTGCAATGACCCACAATTACAACTCAATCTCTTGAGTACTAGTCATAAACCCACGGTTTTATCCATGTGGGACGCTTTTGCAGTTTGTACATGCGCAACCTACGCACATAAATTGCGCACATAAATTGCAGTTAATGGTTGTATGTATAAAACATGTGCACTGTTTTTATAACGTATTGTTTTGAGAAAATGCGTCTCAAGGGAGACTACACTAGTGCTTCCTGTGTAGTGCTTCCTCGGCAAACAAAATTTAACATAGGCACTCAAAAAACAGTCCATTTCCTCGGCGATCATAGTATTACAAAGTTATATCATGGCACCTCGAGAAATTAGTGATTAAATTTCCCCGCGAGCCTCGGAGGGGGGGACTTCCTGCGGCGTCGGGACTTCCACAAATCCTCCCTCGGCTCGCGGGGAAATTTCATCACTAATTTCTCTCGGTGCCATGGTATAACTTATAATAAAAGAAACTGAAATTGGTGGAAAGATTTTCATCAAATTGAACGTACGTGCATGTATCTTTCACAGCCAGGCCAGAGGGACTAAGAGGAAACTGCTGCAGTTAAGATTATTTTCGTGTTACATTACCTTACAGAATTTCAGTTTGAAAAAGGAATATTAAATGATCCCTTCAGGATTATGGCGGAGATACGGTTGGCAGTATTGATAACACTTCCGGAAAAATGTGATTTCTTTATCTGGTTGGCTGAGATCAGTAAAAACATTTCGATAGTCAAAATACTCAAGGGTTTTATCAACTAAATCAATTATATATGGCAGGAGTACACACGAAACAGAAAAAATATTGAAACTGATTGGCCCCAGGCAATTAGATTTGTAAATACTCTTTAGGTGGTAATGGAGAAGATTGAACGCTTTAGTTTGTAATACTCAACAATTAGACAAAGAGCTCTGTGCTGACAACTCAACTATTCTCCAGTTATATTTAGTTATTTATCATCTTGCTTTGATTTCATGGGATGTAGCTCGAGTTTTCTAACTTTGTTGATTATCCTGTCTCTCTAACAGACTATGTACCTTAATATGCTTAGATATATATTTACGTTTGAAACAACGATCTAAAAACACTGAATGGTTGTAAGTTCAGCATCAGATGCAGCATAAACTGAAAGGCCATAGGTAATGTTAGGTAGAACGATACTGTAAAATAGGTGATCTACTTCTGTCTGGCTATATCCTTCTTTTCTCAGAGATCTAAGTACAAATAGGCATTTATTAGCCTTGTTGAGCTTACTTCTTACGTGTGAGGAGAATCTACAGTTCGACTGAAAAGTCACTCCTAAAATAGTGAGCTCCGTGCATTGGGGTATGTTTCTGATAATTGTATAGGGCTCTAAGTTATTTTTCTTTCGGAATACAAGTTCCTTACACTGAGTCGGATTACATGACATAGAATTTAGATCAGACTATAATCAAAACATTGTTGAACAGTTTCTGCCGAGATGTCTGCACAATCTTTATTAATGATACCCAATATCGTCGAATAATCCGCATACTTGATTAAAGAGCAGCCGTTATTGTCATTACGAAGTTCCAAGTCGTTTAAGAAAATGTTGAACAAGTGTGGGCCACTCACACTTCCCAGTGTAGTCCCTCTTGGGTCAGAGATTTTTTCTCTTTCCCTCGTAGGGCGTGCACACTTGGCACTACAGCTTACCACTTTATATTACATTCTTTACACTTACTAGTGCTACGCGGCAAACATGATTCAATATCATAACTACATATAGTCCCTCTATTGACGCATTTCCAATCACAGATAATACCGTTTAAAACGACACGCTGCTTCCTGTCTTTAAGAAAACTGATGTACCAGTTGTCTCAGATTGTCACAGGAAGAGAAAAATCTACAGTTGATGAAGGAACATGACGTTCATTTCCTTATGACACAACACAACAGTGCGGTACGACAGAAACTGAGACATTTTCGACTGACTCCAGTTAACTATCTTTGGGACAACTGGCCTCGCTCTCATACCATTGTTACCAGACTTCTTCCCGCGCGGAGGTGAGATATGAATAAGGTGCTGTACCGATGCCTTACTTTGCATACAGCATAAGATATACGGACGACTGGACGATACAAACTCTACTGCAGTTAGACTATTTGCAATGAATTTCTCGAAGGCCTTTGACTCAGTTAGCCATTACATCCTGTGTGAGAAAATTAAAACGTGGCCCATGCTAACCAAGACAACGAGCACTAAACACATTACAACTACAGTGCGACTACAGTAACCAAGACAACGAGAACTAAACACACTGCGAAATGAAGCATTCCAACTTACCAATCCTAGCAGATCTACGCGATTTGCTTCATTCAAAAGACTTCGACTGCAAAACTAATCGGCCAAATTCGCCTTTTTACAGGACTGAAGCTCGAGAAAGATGAATTGTTATTGTCTTGTACTCAAGATTATTACAGCACTTCTGTAGTTTGTCACGACCGACTGAGTATTATGCACGGAACCTCGATTCCTTTGTACGTAGGAAGTGAGGTTTATCTCGGAAGTTGGCTATTGGCTTCACTTCATTAACATCGCTATGTGTAACTTAGCGTCCAAGAAGTATATATTTCGTTTAATCATAAAATTTGAGATGATTATTTGACTGAAAATCAGAAAAAAATCCTGGTGACATATCGTTTAATTGGCCCGAGCGAACTTGATTTCTTTCCCAGTTTTTTTATCCATCATGGTAAGACCGCAACAGAATGTTAAATTGTATCCAATTTAGTCAGTAAATATTGACAGAAGTGGAAGTGCAAGAAGGCAAATCTCAATAGAGTTCTAATTTCTAAATTTTGAAAAGACAAAATTAGGGAACTTCAATTGACTATATAATAAAACAAAAAGAATGCTTCAGTTTTAATGTGAAGACTGTAATTTTCGCACTAAAGGTTGGTCCTGATGAATCAAACAGTAAACAAATCATAAGTCACAAAAACCTGTCATATTTAATTTGTATCTTTTTCCCAGTGACTGCTGAGATATTAGTATTTAATTCCTGAGTATATACACATTGGCGTATGGTTCCGGGCTTTGTTTGGCTGTAGCAAGAAAACATTTCTGCCTGGGGAAGGTGTACACAAATTAAGTACAGTATCAGTAGCCGCCGATCTAGTCGTCTAAAACCTCTTTTTATATCTTTTTTTTTTCAACCAAAATAGCAACCCCTTCAGTGATATCCATATCTTACCTCATTCATTATCATGCACCATGAATCAGAATCCACCGCCTGAACACAATGCATGTCTATTTTAACGACCGTTTAATTTAGCTAAACCGAATGTTAATTTTCCCATCCCTTTCACATACACCAAGCAAGAAACAGGAATTAAAATTAACATGACTCAGTTTGGACTCCGTTGCCAGTGGCAATAGCACGCACTTTTCACGAAACTAGTCATTATCGGCTTTGAAATGAGGATCTTTTACAAGAAAATACGGCAACCTTATATATTCGGCTCATTGGGGTCGTTATTCGTTTAAGTGTAGACGAACTAAATCTACACGATCCTCACTCAACTATTTAAAATTTGGAGCTCGAAGTAAACCCTAAAATTGACCTATTTTCAAATAAAATAAAAGGCATGGAGAATCGATTTTCAAAATTATTGTTCTCGTGGCGAGCTTTGGCCTCGAAAACTGCGGCGCAGATTTGATATTAATGGTTATTTTTGGAATTTATGACGGAGTATACGAGGAAAAGTTGCCCTCCAGCCTCATAAACTCGGGGATACGGGGATGAACTGGCAGCAGTTACTGTTTTTGGCTTGCTCTTGCCAATTTTGGAATCCATTTTGAGCTAGCATCATATTTTTGATTGACAATACACAATGTTTTGTAGAATGGGGTTGAACAAGGTTGAAAGAAGTGGAATGGGTTGAACAGCCATTAGAAGTAAGTACATAATACTAATAATCTTATATAAAGTACCTACCGAAAGTTTGCTCGTTTAGTTCGGAAAAATAACTTTTCCGGCCTGTTATTTGTTTGGGAGCAATCAACTTTAAGATAAAGGATGTTGTACGTCTGGGGAAGACAAAAACATTTTCCACTGATGGAACCAGTCAGATGGCAGAGATCTCTGTACCCGTTACGTTACGTTCTCGGCGCGTGGTGAGAAACACATGCATGCACAAACATACAAAACCGATGTCATACAGCGTGTGAAGTACTATTTACAAAATAAGGGGCCGTGTACGTTGTATCGGTAGACACAGACGCGTGCCGAAGGCGAGTATCTGTATCTCCGATGCAACACGGATGTGAATTTTGTAAATTACTTCTAAAACTCAAACATAACTATTGAAACGCAAAATAACCAAAATAAGTCAAGATTTACTTTTAAAAGAGCAACAATGCACTACATTTATGGAGGCTTTTTGTGTTCTAGTTGAGTGCAGTATTTATTTCACTGTGTAATAATCTGATGATATCATTGTTGGCTCAGTTTCCTTTGTTATCTAACGGTCTTTATCTAAGTTATCAACCATGGAATCCAAGTGTAGGATTTACCGGTTAATATTAAGTAGGTTATCAACCTGATTAATCAATTCATGAGGTTGATATAAACCTACTTGTGAACCTGCAAGGAGATTCTGAAGTGAGTATCAAAAATCATCTTCAGGATTATTGTTTCATTTCGAAATCATTTTTAGGAAACTTCACCACCGATGATATAAGACGGTTATAACCTTGTACCTCGGCTTCACCTCGGGTTGATATATCACTTATACACCTCAGTAGCGGTATATAACTTTTACATAATTCCTTCGTACTTTATATAACAACAATGTTTTATTTATGAGTTCTAGCTCAAAACAAATTTCAAAACGGTATTTAGAGTTGTAGTTCTTAAAACAGTGTAAAAGCTTCAATTATAAAAACGGCTATTATTTGAACTCTTGTCTCTTTGGTAAAAAACAAATATTGTGCAGTTTTGATGAGATCGAGGCACAATAGCCAATAAGTGCGAGGTTAACCATAGGGTCGTTCTGCATGCTTACTTTGACAGACAACAAGCGGGGATCGATATAAAACAAAGGAGAAAATTATTTGGCTTCTTATTTGAAAGCATAACAAATCCCTGCAAACAGCAAGAACGTTAAATGCATGTTGGATACAAAAAAAAAACGTAACAGCGTTTTTAGCCTTTGGTATGCGTCCCAGCCTCGTGTTTAGCCAGACACTCGCAAGAAACCGCAAGATACTGAAACCTCCATTGACCAAAGCTAGGTCATCAAGGAATACTAAATACTGTATAGCGAAACACAGCATTAAAGTTTAAATCGTTATTTAAAGGTGATACAGTTTGGGAATTCCAAGTCACTGGGACTAAATCGAATACTGATTGCTCTGTGAAAAACAACATTTTAAATGAATAGAAGACTACTTTCTAGCCCGAATGGGAGAGCGATAAGAGGCGGCTGTCATCTCAGGCTAAAAGCTTACTTTATAGGTTGTATTTCTCTACCTTATTCAAATTTCACATCGTTTCATTAAACTGATGACCCGTTCAATTAGGACATAAGAATGTTTGCTTTTCTTTACCTTGCTGACTGGATCTCTTCTACTGAAGCGTGCAGTAAATCACTCTTTCTTCGCCTCAACAAAATCTCGTGTTCAAAGGTATTTTACCATCTCATCCACCAAGCATCACACGCTTCTGTTAATTGACCCTAACCGAACTCAAATTGACAGTAAGGCCAGTCACGTGGACGAGTTCGAACAATGACGTCAACGTTGCTATAGCTACGGGGGGAACACTATCGGACAGCTGTGGTTCTATCATTAGCTGCCGCTTTGAAAGTTTTGCTTGAAAATTGAGCGTGGCAGTTGTCCATACTGTATCACTGTATAATATAAGGCGATACGGTCAAGATCGGGGAAGATGCGGCGCGATTAATTTCTACTTGTTCGCCGACATACTTGTGAACTATTAGCACCCCACTCAATATCAAGTAGACAAAATACATTTAACCATCTGAAAGAAGTGTAGAAAGCAAAGATCAGTCTAGATCTTAAGAACGACGCTGCAAAGGTAGCCTAAGGCAATACTAAAGCGACAAAACACACATAAATGATGTACAGAGAAAATGCAATAGTCCTCTCACAGCTCCTTGTCATGCAAAGTGTAAAACTGCATGAAAACGAGGCGAACGGTGACTCGAGCCAAAGTACTGTTGATAGAAATATTACACGATAATACAGCGAATGACTCGATTTGTTTTAAAGATAATTCTCTTGTTTGTTTCATACTCGTTTTCGTAACCTCTTTCCGTGAAATATTCAAAATAGCGGAGGGATTAAAAATTTCAACGCCATTTCGCCTATCAAAATGTCGCTGATTAAATGCAAGTCGCGAGTTTGAGGCTAAGGGAGTTATCGTTGTTGTCTTAATTGCTCTCAGCCTCGCTTGGGGCAAAATTGATCAAAATTTGGAAAAAAGGCTTTTACAAGATTTTGCTTCCGTTAACTATGGTGGTCCGTTGTGACAAAACAGTTTGTTAGAATACGCATACACAGTCACATCGTTATTAGTACGCACACAGTCAGAGCACTGTTAGTATGCACAACTGTCACATCGTTATTAGTACGCACACAGTCAGAGCACTGTTAGTACGCACAACAGTCACATCGTTATTAGTACGCACACAGTCAGAGCGCTGTTAGTACGCACAACTGTCACATCGTTATTAGTACACACACAGTCAGAGCACTGTTAGAACGCACAGTCACATCGCTATTAGTACGCTCACAGTCAGAGCACTTTTAGTACGCACAGCAGTTACATCGCTATTAGTACGCTAAGTCAGATCACTTTTAGTACGCACAATGTCAGTCATATCGTTATTAGTACGCACGCAGTCAGAGCACTGTTAGTACGCACAACAGTCACATCGCTGTTAGTACGCACAACAGTCACATCGCTATTAGTACGCTCACAGTCAGAGCACCTTTTCTACGCACACACTGAGTCAGAGCACTGTTAGTACGCACAGTCAGAGCACTGTTAGTACGCACAACAATCACATCGCTGTTAGTACGCACACCAGTCACATAGTACGCACACAGTCAGAGCCTTTTAGTACGCACAACAGTCATCGCTATTAGTACGCACAGTCAGAGCACTGTTAGTACGCACACAGTCACATCGCTATTAGTACGCTCACAGTCAGAGCACTTTTAGTACGCACAGCAGTTACATCGCTATTAGTACGCTAAGTCAGATCACTTTTAGTACGCACAACAGTCATATCGTTATTAGTACGCACGCAGTCAGAGCACTGTTAGTACGCACAACAGTCACATCGCTGTTAGTACGTACAACAGTCACATCGCTATTAGTACGCTCACAGTCAGAGCACCTTTTGTACGCACACAGTCAGAGCACTGTTAGTACGCACACAGTCAGAGCACTGTTAGTACGCACAACATCACATCGCTGTTAGTACGCACACCAGTCACATAGTATACGCACACAGTCAGAGCCTTTTAGTACGCACAACAGTCATCGCTATTAGTACGCACAGTCAGAGCACTGCTAGTACGCTCACAGACAGATCACTGTTAGTACGCACAACAGTCACATCGCTATTAGCACGCACACAGTCAGAGCACTGTTAGTACACACACAGTCACATCGCTATTAGCACGCACACAGTCAGTATACACACAACATGTCTGTTTGCAAAAATACGCACGCACATTCACATCGTTATTAGTACGGACAGTCAGATCACTGTTAGTATACGCACGCACAATCAGATAAGCTAGTGTGCTGATAACGTTTTAAAGTGAATGACAGGAGATATTCGCCCCAAAATAACTAACATTTCTTCGCTCGTATCAAGTATTCTTCCGGCGTAGTACACAAAAGGTCAAACTAAGACATGAGCGAAGAACACTAAAATATTTTTTTGTTCAGTTACGAGTATTTTTGAGTAATAACGTAATACATGACTCTTACTCGGGTATTTAAGTTATACGGAGAGTCGTGACAGTCGAAACCTAATTGCTCACGACGATTCAGTAGTCTTTATTCGTCGCACAGCCAAAACTGCAGATATAACAATATCTCCTAGCCGATAAATACTTTTAATATATAATTTTCGATGAAATACCAGTGTATCTCTCTTTCTAAAAAGTGATATCTTCACACGTGAAGATATAAATGATATCTTCACACCTGAAGATGTCACTTTTGAAAATATGACTCGATTTCAAAGATTTCTAGCCTTTTTAGTAAGAGATTGAAACTAGTATTTCATCAATAATTATATATTAAACAGAACATTACATGGCCGCTTGGAGATACGGATTTTATCTTCTCGTGTTGATGAGTATCTTACTCGTTCGCTGCGCTCACTCGTAAGATATTTCATCAACACTCGAAGATAAAATCGGTATCTCCGCGCGGCCATGTAATATCCTCTATTTATTACACATTTGGGGTTGATATCCGTGTGACAAAGCCGTGAATAAAAACCATATCAGTGAAGTGATACGATATCACTTCACTGTACTATTGCTTTTAGAAATAAATTTTGTTATGCTTAATTTTGTGTTATTGTATTCACTTTAAATGTATAATAAACATCGCGGACTCGCTGGTTCGCGATATGATACGAAAACCTCGTGAATAAAAACGATATCAAGCTCTTAACATGTAATAATCTTTATATACTAAGACCTGTATTCGTTTGATGTTGTCCCACAGCCACACAGCTTTAATAGGCGGTGTGTTTCGCCATCGGAATTGATAACATCTTTGATAGAAGTAACTGATAAAGAAGAAAACACATAGGGCCCCTAAGGGCAACTCGTGGATGTTCAGCGAGCTATTTTGGTATATACTAAAAATCACGTGACCGATGACGTCATCGTTACGTCATCACCACTAAGTGAATCGTGGGAAAATAATACCATACCTAGTGTCCAAGTTTGAACTGTCTGGCATTAGAAATGAGGAAATATGGGCATGTACTTAAAATCACGTGACCGATGATGTCGTGGTTACGTGATCACCACTAAGTGATTTGTGGGGACCCAATACCATGCCTGTCCAAGGTTGAACTGTCTGGCATTAGAAACGAGGGAGATACGGGCATTTACTTACAATCACGTGACCAATGACGTCATCGTTACGTCATCACCACTAAGTGATTGATAGGGACCCACTAGCATGTCTGTCTAGGTTTGGAGTGTCTGGCATTAGGAAGGCACCATCAATACATCTTCTCCTGCATGACCACATTTTTCAAATCTTGGACGCGTACCATAAACATCCGTAAATATATCTTCGGAATATCGAACACTATTCGGACAGCCAACGGAGAGTCCCCGACCTACACACCATAAAACGATGAATAAATTACCTACTGACCCACTCCAATAACTCGTGTTCTGCACTTGCGCGCATCCACGAGTTAATAACGATACAACATAAACGAAGTACTGCTCTGATTTAACAGATCAGTATTTAGTTATACTTTGGTGATAAACGGCTAATATACACATACACGACTGATCAGTTAAATCAGAGCAGTACTCTGTTTATGTTGTATCGTTATAGGTAACGGCATAGATGATCGTAAGTAGTATAGATGGTGGGGGCACCGGACCATTTCCATCATATGGTTTCTGATCTCATACCCCCACCCTATTATTTATCGATCGTATTTTTTATTCTTCTCAAGGTCAAGGTCAAGGTCGAATTCTCCATAACCGGTTTAACCAGTTCAATCTTTGGATGTCAAATTCTTGGAAATCTCCATAACTGGTTTCAATCTTTGGATGTCTAAAGGCTTGATCTATAGTGATGTGTACGTATAGTATTCAACTTTTCATAGTTGCATTCTAGGCTATCCATTCTAATGGATTCATTGCCTTGCCAGCTATCCGCTATTGCCATATATTGGCTTCTGCGAGTTTCTTCTATAGTATTTTCCTTTCTTTCTATTTCATAGTGCGTTCGAGGTATCATGCATCTTCTCTATGTAATGGATGCTGGTGCATGGTACTCTATATTTAATATCTAATATAGTAGTATAGGATGAACTGCAATTCAGAAATCCATGATGAGATGAAAGACTTTGGAGAGTTGTGTCCTTTCTGCAATGAGCGATTGATAGATTACGTACGCGAGAAAGAGAGTGAGTCGTGTTGTGGCAATACAGAGATAATTAATGATAATGGTATGTATGTTTGCCAAAGCTGTGGTGTAGTTCATTCGTATGGTTTGGTGAATGGATATATCGATTACTACGAAAATAGGTATCGAATGAGACGTAAGTCTATCTACCATAGGAAATACCATATTGATAATATATTCATTGCGAAATTTGATTTACGATATGATGAGTACATTGATATTCGTCGGTTGTTCAATAAATTCGAAAGTGCTATTAATGTTATATTGAAAGGGAAGAGGTATCCAATACTAGATTTCGTATTCTATAAGTTGTTCGAAATGAAATTTCGCGAATCTGGAATCAATAACTATCACATTCATATGCAAAAGTGTACTAGGTATATATCGAAGATTACTGTTAAACGATATGTGAGGATATGGAAGAAGATTTGTGAAATGAATGAATGGTTATACATAGAGACTCATAATGGTGTTTTCGTAAGAAGTGAAGATAATTGATATGGCAATGATCAACTAGTTGCGTACTTCTTATTGTATCTCTCTCTGAATCTATCAACTAGTGGACATAGGTCACTAACTTGATCATCCAACCAGTTCAACTCTAATGTAAATCTTTCGATGTCGAGTTCTTCTCCACGCAGGTATGCCCTTATTTTATTCAAGATCTTCTGATATGATGTGTACGCAAATTTGCTCATTTCTGTTTTCCTATTGTAGTTTTTCATTTTTAGTAGTCCTTGGAGCAATAGTCCTGATCCCGATATTGTACCAAGAATGATTGGATTTAGTGTTATAGACCCAATGATTACGCCTGTACTTGTGAGACCAATTGACGATAAGTGTAGAATTGTACTAACCTTCTTGAATCGTTTGTATGCTCGCTTGTGGCAGAAGCATTTTTTGTGGTAGTGTGCATATAGCTTCTTTAACATTTCGACGTCTGCTTCACTTAAGTTCTTATCGATACGATTGAAATTGAAAACGTTAATTTTTGTTTTAACCGTGAATCTTATATTATTCGATTATATAATTTTAAATTATTCAGATGTGTATACCAAAACACCATTTGATGTTGACTTAGTCATTCCTACGATTTCTTCTAAACTCATTTTAGACACAGTGTAGCCATTCCATGTTGCATTTGTATTTCTGTACACTCTATTCAGGGTAACGTTACCACCATCTGTTATCATAACTTGCAATTTATATCTGTGTGGTTGTGTGTCAAGTGGTTGATGGAAGGTCGTATCTGATACGCACACCATTGCTTCGGTATCCTTAGGCAATTGGCAGCCAAAACCACTTCTATTACGAGCTAAAATTGTTGCATCTGGTAGGTTGTTAGTGCCAATGTCAGTGTGTATTCTAATGTTAATTTGTGTCGTAAATGACAATAATACCCACTTAAACGGCCAAACATTTGCACCACCGCTATCATTGCCCAAATATAAAACGCATGATAATCTTATCATATTGTTAATACTTTTAGGTGTGTATCGAATTTCAAATTCAGGTAGATCTATCCATCCAGTGTCGCTATGACTCCATAAATTTGAAATCTCTCTTACGATATAGGTAGCCAACTTAATAGAAGCTGAGTCATTTATCACATTGATTTGTGTTTCACAAGCAGGTTTCTTGATATTTAAATCGTTAAATACTCCCATTGATTATATTATTTGGTTATATTATTCTGATGTGCATATTACATCCCCATTACTATCAAAACTCTTCGTTATCCCAGAGACTTCCTCTACGATCATACTTGAGGTAACATAGCTATTCCACTTAGCATTTCCATCATTGTATATTTTATTGATTGTAACGGTTCCTGTGTCTTTCACTTTTATCTGTAATTTATATATGTGTGGGGTTTTATCAAATGGTACATGGAATGCCTTATGGGACACGCAGGCAAGAGTTTCTGGATTGATCGCTAATTGTGCACCAAAGCTAGCTCTGTTACGGGTTTGAATGATACTATTTGGTAAAGAATTCGTACCGATGTAAGACAGTAATCCACTACTCGAATTTACGACGACCCATCGAAACCACACATTAGCTCCTCCTGTGTCGCATCCAAGGTAAATAGTACACGATAATCGAATTAAATTTGTCGTTTCCTTGGGAGATATTGTGATTGAGAAACGTGGTATGTCTCCCCACTCCATGTCTGCGTGACTCCATAAGTGTGAAATCTCCTTTGCTATGTAAGTGACTGTCTTGATAGGAACTATTTCTTGCACTCTTTGTTCAATAATGTACTCATTATCATCGAAGACAGTAGGATTCACGAAGGTATTTGCATCTAATGCTCCAGCAATGATTGCAACATAGATAGTTATTAGCTGATTGGTTGACTGATTATGACTCAACGTAAATGATAGTTTACCTGTGCTAATGGTAGATGTTGTTATGCTGAGCTCTTGGAAAGCAGTGTTTGTAGATCCTATCGTTCCACTTTTTAGCGTGTTTGAGATGAAACTTAGATTCTCTTCAATTGATAAAGAGCTTAGTATTATGGATCCAATGTTGTTTGCATAAGCTTCAACTCGAACTGTGTAGGTGCTATTGCCTTTTAACCCTAAAGTCGTATTATCATTCTTTGGTATAGTCATAGTCAACGTTTCTGTTGAGTTTGGTTTAAAAGTCTCTAGGATCCTAAAACCTCGATGTTCTGGAGTGATGTTATTCATAGAGTATGCGTCATCTACAATCATAAATGAGCTTACACTGCTTGATGATGCCCAATTACTAGACTTCATAAGGAAATTACCACAATTGAATGTTAGACTACTATGCATAACACTAGACCCAGGCCCAGGCCCTCGAGCACCAGTGTCACCTTTATCGCCCTTATCGCCTTTGTTGCCTTTCGATCCTATTGTGCCTTGACTTCCTATCAAACCGCGTGGACCTAATGCTCCCTGTGGTCCCATACTTCCTTTTGGTCCTGTTATTCCAATATCTCCCGTATCGCCTTTTAGTCCTTGAATGCCTTGAATACCGGTATCGCCTTTGTTACCTTTTGATCCTATCGCACCCGGATTTCCTGTCAAACCACGTGGACCTAATGCCCCTTGTGGTCCTGTACTTCCTTTTGGTCCTGTTATTCCATTATTGCCTTTATCGCCTTTTGGTCCTTGAATGCCTTGAATGCCTTGAATGCCTTGAATACCAGTATCGCCTTTGTTGCCTTTCAATCCTATCGCGCCTTGATTTCCCGTTAAACCACGTTGACCTAATGCTCCCTGTGGTCCTATACTTCCTTGTGGTCCTGTTATTCCAATATCTCCCTTGTCGCCTTTTGGACCTTGGAGACCTGGGTCGCCTTTTGATCCTCCTTTCGGATCTTGTTCTTTGTTATCCAAATCGTTAAAAATTCCCATTATATACTATTTGATTATATTAAACCTTTCCATAGAAATTTCTCCTAATCGTTTTCGCTGGCTTGTCAACGTATAAGAATGAATACGGTTCTCTAGTAGCGCCCCCATATTGCTCTTTGCTTACTCCCAGTTCTCTAGATATGAGGCCTCGTTCATTAGTGCTTGGAAACTCGAATACACAATAATGAGAACAATTCAATCGTATATCTTTTGGAGTCTTATAGAAGCTCTGAGATAAGTAGATCACACTACAATTCTTGTGTCGACCCCTAATGAAGTAATCAATCAATGGTTTCTGGTTCTTTTCACATACAAAATCGTCAAATATTACAAGTTTTTGACTGTCGCTATCGATTTCACTAACAGGGATAATATCATCATTACCACACTCAATGACGTCATAACCCACGTGATTGCTGATTTCATTAAACTGTTTTGCCAAATCCTGATACTTTCCTTGTTCTAAGTTCTTAGCGTATAGATAGATTTTGTCATAATACACTAGTGGTTTTCTGAGCACATGTGTCAAAACGTTTGTCTTACCACAGCCACTTGGTCCAGTAATTAACATTCTAAAATTGTTTTTCGGCATGAATGGATGAAGCTGCTTATAGTTCGTAACAGCATCATTTCCGTTGTCATAGTTCGGAATTTCCATCTTATCTATACATATTGAATAGACTATTTAACACTACGTTCTTGATATATGTCGTGAAAAAGATAAGTCGAGATAAGTCGAGATAAGTTGAGATAAGTTTAGATAAGTTATATAACGTATATGTATACAATGGATATAAATGAGTTTAAAAAGCACGTCATTCCAAAGATTGAATCTGGTAAAATGGTCGATATTGTCCGTAAAGCCATTAAAGATGGAGAAAATACTAAGCAGGACAAATATGAAAAACGAAAAGAAGTGTATAAACCAATCGTTCAACAACTGGAAAAAGAGATCGATGAGATAAGTGGTTTAAGGGAAGAGTACGTTAAGTCTGCAAATAATCCAATCACGCACTCTCAACGACCAGCCATAACTGATGGAAAAGATGTAATGAAAATCGTATCTGATATGGATAGAGGATTTACACCTGAAGAATTCGCCATTATGGAGAAATATAAATTACCGTTACCATCTAAGGTTCTATTCGACACATTAAAGGATGATAAAACAGTTGGTGATATTATGAAAGAAAGTAGTGATCTCAATAAAACATTGGGTCAAAAACAAGGCCATCTTTCTACAACGAAAAAAGCTAAGAGCCAGAACAAATCTGAAATCGCTAAATACATTAGGGAGATTGATGCAATAAGAAAATATAGAAAACGAATAGGCGTTACTGAAGAAGGAATAAAGACACTGCAATCAGGAAAGGGTCTTTACAACCAACCAAAACGAAATGCTTACAAGATCACTAGTGATGGGCAATATGGCAACCTAAGTATAGATGTACCCCAACTGTTTGGTCAATTAAATTTAATGGCCTACAAAGATGATAAAAAAGTATACAACAAAAGAGTCGATTTCGACACTCTCGACCTACTTACGAAACGGTTCAATGGTAAGAAGAAGTATAGCAATCTCTCTAAGACGGTTTTCGATGATCTTAATGAGTTAAGTGAAATACCAATACATAGAACATCTAAAAAGTACTCTAAAATAGGAACTGGCGTTGTCTATTTTAATAACCCACAAGATCTATTGAATCGTTTGGAATTGCTTGGTGGCTCGATTGCAGCAGGTAACGATTCACTCAAAAACGAGTTCTCAGAGGTTGCACACACACTGAGACGGTTGAATGTATTTTCTAATGACCATCTTGAGAAATTGTTGGATGAATATATTATGTAATCAAATAGTATAATGTCGAATGTAAGAGAAAGAGCAATATATATCTCATCTGTCGATAGAGAAAAGCGTGGTGTGAGTAAGTCTGAAGACTTCACCATAAAATTTAATCCTTCAATAATGCTTTCTTCTAACAAGGAACACGAAGTGGCTGTGGATAAAATATCGATGACATACTCATGGCAAAACATCACTCCAGAATATGACAACAACACCGTAAAATATAGTCATGACGGAAGTACATGGACTACAGTGATATTTCCTAATGGAATGTATTCTTACCTTGACATAAATGATTATTTACATCAAATAATGAAAACAAATGGCCACAAGACCACAGTCAATGGTGTAGATAAGTTCGATATTAACGTAATCTTCGTGTTGACCACATACAAAGTAGTAGTTGAAATTAGTAATAACTACCAATTAGACCTAAGAGGATCGAATTTTGGAGAACTCATTGGATTCAATAAGAAAATCGTCAATACGACTGAGTACGGATCCAAGCTACCGAATATCACAAATAGTATCGACACGCTACACGTGAATACTGCTATTATAAATGACAGCATCGTTGGAGGATCTAATAGCAATACTCTATTCGTCATTCCAACAGACGGTTTCACTCGATCATACCCATTTACTGTTGAGCCAAAAAGAGCATTATTCAATTCAGTTTCAACAAACATCATCAGCAAAATGCGTTTCTATATAACGGACTCAATAAGAAGACCAGTAAATCTAAATGGAATTGAATGGCATATGACTATAATATTGAGATCCACTACATTATAATCTAACGTAATATATATGAGGCATTGTGAATACAAAAAGAAATACGATCCTACCATAGGAAAGCGCGTCTATAAGCATGTTTACGGCGATGGTATATTCGACTCAGTCACTAATTTTGCACGTAGAATGCTTGGTAAGACCATAAAGAAGACAGTCGAAGATGCATCGAAAAAAGTCGCAACAACTGTATCGAATAAAGCTGGAGATAGAATTATTAATCTATTACAGAAGAATAGAGGAAAGGAGCCTGAGCACGTTATCAATCAACCAATCAACCAAGATGCTCCATCAGATTATGAGATAAACGAACGTGTTCAGCGTCTATTAAGTGGATCTGGAAAACTTCGAAGGCTAAGATTGTAATTAATGTGCTTGTTTTATCTAATCTATTAATATAACAATGGAAAGTTTTAGAAATCCTAAATACGTTCAAAGATATGAAGATGTTTCTTTTGATCTAGAAACGCCTCTAGTAACGCAAGTAGCTAATGGAGGAAGTCAAGTCAAAACTGGATATAGATTCGTTGGTGATAATTCTGGCGAAATAGCTCCTTTTGATTGGTATAATGCTAGAATAGAAACCGACTTTAAGGTTCAATTACAGGCTGATGGTGGAAACATAGCTATTGATGACCATAATGGTATAGTAAATGGATCTCATTCATTGATTAAAGAAATCGTCATTAAAGTAAATGGCATACAAGTATACGACAATAATAATGCAAACCAAACCGTAAATATTAAGAACCTACTTGAATACGACGCTTCCTTTGCTAATAGTAGTGCTACAAATGAATTCTACTATCTCGATACTAGTAGAGGTGCTGAAGAGAGAGTCGCACAGGCAACACACAATATAGGTTTTGCCAACAGGAAGGCATTGCTTGGTATGTCTTCAACTGTGAATACAGAAATACCTCTTAATAGGTACTCATTTTTTGAAGCGTTTGAAGACGAACTTATGCCTAACACTAAGGTTGAAGTACAAATTACTCTAGAAAGTGATGCCAATCTAATTTGGCAAGCTGGTGCTGCTTGTAGAGTTCTTATTACGAAGTTCAAATTATAGGTGCCAAGAATCATCTTCACACCTGAAGGAGAGAGCCAATATATGAGTAAATATCTGAAACCACATAAATGGTCTTATCTAAGGGAGATGGTTGAGAGAGGCAACTCTACTAGTCAACAAACAGGTACATTCAAAATATCTTCAGGAATCAATAGGCCACGACATGTATTTGTATGGATATCAAATGACGCAAATCAAGATTTGCAAACAGCGAATCCATTTCTATACAACACTTTTTCAGTGTGCGATGCAAAAACACTTACGAGTTGCCATCTCGAAGTAGGGAATGGTAATCATTATCCCGAAAGCGAATACATGCCAAATACAGAGATGTCTAGAGTTTATAGAGGTGTGTTGGAATATGTACATGCTAAAAATGACTACAACGGAGGAACTCTTTTGACTAGGTCAAATTTTAGTACCATTTTCCCATTTATTTACTTCAACCTCGAAAATCAGAAACAAGATATTAAGGATGGTACTACAAAACTCGCATTCAAATATAAATTATCAGCAGCAACTAATGTAGACTACAGTGTGTATGCACTTGTTTTGTATGAACAAGACATTGAGCTCACACAATCTAACGGCAAGATATTATTGAGATCGTAGTTTTTATGTAACATATTAATATAGTAACGATGTCGTATTTCGAATACAATGTAAATCTAACTGATGGTCAAAAAGACAAATTGCTTCGATCATATCATAAGCGTGCACCAATCACTCTTCGACTGAAAAACGATCAACTAAATGGTTCAGATACTATACTATTAACGAAAACTCAAGTAAACAAGATCCAAAAGAGTAAAAGAGATGGTACTGGATGCGACATAAAGATATCTCAAACGCAGATTAGGCATCAGGAAGGAGGGTTCCTCGGATCTCTCTTACCAGCATTGATGAAGGTAGGGTCAATGGCACTTCCGTGGCTATCTAAGGCTATTGGACCGCTCGCTAGTGGAGCTCTATCTGGAGCAGCCTCATATGGTGTGAATAAGGCATTGAAATCAGGTTCTGGTTTGTTCAATGTCCCACAAAATAAGGTCGACAAATTGATACAATACAAAGAATACCTAACACCTGCTCAGAAAAATCAGATCGTAAGTGCACTTCAAAGCGGTTCTGGTATGACCCTAAAACTGACTCGAAAACAGCAGTCAGGCGGCTTTCTCGGAACCCTCTTAGCTAGCCTAGGTATACCGATGCTTATCAAGGCTCTCGGAGGAGGCCTTCAGGTTGACCCACGTGCATCAAATTCAAGCACACAGAATGTGTACGTTCCTCCAAAACCCAAGGGAGGATACATCAATCCTCTTATGCTTCAGCCTCCGCCATATATAGGTAGCTGGGGAGACAATTTGATGACGAGAGGTTACGGGATTAAAAAAAAGGCCAAAAAACGAACGGTCAAAAAACAAAAGGCAGCAGGCTTGCTATTAGGAAAGAACAGCCCATTCAATGGCATCCCCCTGCTAGGAGCACTTCTCTAAGATTCACGAATCAACCATTATCGAATGTCGATATAATGGATTGGATCAAACAAATCAGAATCAAATACTTTAGAGGAGTGTTCTCGATAGTAGTTTTTATGTAACATATTAATATAGTAACGATGTCGTATTTCGAATACAATGTAAATCTAACTGATGGTCAAAAAGACAAATTGCTTCGATCATATCATAAGCGTGCACCAATCACTCTTCGACTGAAAAACGATCAACTAAATGGTTCAGATACTATACTATTAACGAAAACTCAAGTAAACAAGATCCAAAAGAGTAAAAGAGATGGTACTGGATGCGACATAAAGATATCTCAAACGCAGATTAGGCATCAGGAAGGAGGGTTCCTCGGATCTCTCTTACCAGCATTGATGAAGGTAGGGTCAATGGCACTTCCGTGGCTATCTAAGGCTATTGGACCGCTCGCTAGTGGAGCTCTATCTGGAGCAGCCTCATATGGTGTGAATAAGGCATTGAAATCAGGTTCTGGTTTGTTCAATGTCCCACAAAATAAGGTCGACAAATTGATACAATACAAAGAATACCTAACACCTGCTCAGAAAAATCAGATCGTAAGTGCACTTCAAAGCGGTTCTGGTATGACCCTAAAACTGACTCGAAAACAGCAGTCAGGCGGCTTTCTCGGAACCCTCTTAGCTAGCCTAGGTATACCGATGCTTATCAAGGCTCTCGGAGGAGGCCTTCAGGTTGACCCACGTGCATCAAATTCAAGCACACAGAATGTGTACGTTCCTCCAAAACCCAAGGGAGGATACATCAATCCTCTTATGCTTCAGCCTCCGCCATATATAGGTAGCTGGGGAGACAATTTGATGACGAGAGGTTACGGGATTAAAAAAAAGGCCAAAAAACGAACGGTCAAAAAACAAAAGGCAGCAGGCTTGCTATTAGGAAAGAACAGCCCATTCAATGGCATCCCCCTGCTAGGAGCACTTCTCTAAGATTCACGAATCAACCATTATCGAATGTCGATATAATGGATTGGATCAAACAAATCAGAATCAAATACTTTAGAGGAGTGTTCTCGATAGATAGCTTGCCAAAGCTTATCAATAAGAAAGAATGTGGGGTAATCAATCTAGATACGCAAAACGGTCCAGGTACGCATTGGGTTTGCTACAGAAACGTTGGTAAGTATTGTGAGTATTTCGATAGCTTTGGTTTGAATATGCCGAAACATGTCGAACGTTATCTATTGAAAAGCAACAAACAAATAATATACAGTGGAGACGAAATACAAGAACGATCATCAGTATTATGTGGATATTGGTGTCTGTATTACTTATTAGAAAGACAAATGGGAAAATCGATTTTCGATGTGATCCATAATCCACTGTTCGATATGAACAATCAAAGCATCAATCATCAATTCTTAATCCACTATTTTAATCTACTCTAGCTATATATAAGATATGAAGTCATACTGTATCAAAGAAAAGAAGGTAACAGAATGCGCTCCAGGTAGTGAGAGATATGAAAAGGCTAAGAATGGAAGACTGATGTTGAAATGCACATGTGCTAGTTGTGGTATTACTAAATCAAAATTCGTGAAATCTTCACAGGGTAGTGGTATAGGTGATGTGCTTTTTGAAGCAGGTATAAAAGGGCTATATCAGATGGGTAAAATAGGTGCAAAGCAGGCTATCAAAAGTGATTTCGCAAAAGAGAAAGCATCATCATATATTAAAAACCTAGCTAATAAGATGATCGATCAGGGTGTTTCACAAACATTAGACCAACTCGGTTCAGGTGTCGTAAACTATCCAATGAGCATGTACACAGATGTAACGGATCCAGCATCTGCATTTTATTCTGACTATTATTCTAATTACCGTAAAAAAGGTGGCAAATTAGACATTCAAAAAGCACTTTCCCCTTTTGGGGAATTACATATGAGAACGAAACCAACTTTACGCCACCCTTTAGGAAAAAAGTACAATTTCTGTGGGCCAGGAACTAACTTAGATAAGAGGCTTGCTCGTGGAGATGTAGGAATTAATAGATTAGACGAAACATGTAAACAACACGATATAGATTATAGAGATGCTGACGACGATCTAAGTAAGAAACACATTGCAGATCAGAAAATGGTCAATGCTATCGATCAATTTGAAAATCCTACATGGACTGAATGGGGTGTCAAAAACGCTATAAAAGCTAAGAAAAAAATAGGTATGGGTGCTAAGAAGCCAAAAAACGAGAAGAGCCGTCGAGTGAAGAAATAAATTGGCAAGTAAAACTAGCAGATGAATTGCATAGACCAATAAGAAGTAAATTTACTCGACGGCGTGTTATAGCTAATCATATTGATGAAATCTGGTGTTCAGATCTTGTCGAAATGCAACAGTTTAGTAAGTGGAATAAAGGCTATCGATACATTCTCATGGTTCTAGACGTCTTTAGCAAATATGGCTGGATCGTTCCATTAAAAGATAAAAGAGGCGAAACAGTTACGAAAGCTCTTCAAACGATATTCAAGGAAGGAAGAATACCAAAATACCTATGGGTCGATAAAGGCAAAGAGTACTATAATAAAAATGTGAAAGAGCTATTGGACAAGTATAGTATACAAATGTATTCAACTGAAAATGAAGAAAAGTCTTCCGTTTGCGAGAGATGGAACCGTACAATAAAGACGAAAATGTGGAAGCAATTCACTGTCCAAGGCAATACGCAGTATCTAGATATGCTACCTAAAATATTGAAACAGTACAATAGTACGAAACATTCAAGCATCAAAATGACTCCTATCGAAGCAAGCAAAAAGAAGAATGAAGGAACCGTGTACTTCAATCTATATGGCGATATGGAGTCATTACAATCGAAACCGAAATTTAAGGTTAGCGATAAGGTTCGAATAAGCAAGTACAAGCGTAAGGTGTTCGACAAGGGGTATACTCCGAATTGGACTGAAGAAGTGTTTACGATTGATAAAATCCAGTATACGAACCCTATTACTTACAAATTGAAGGACTTGAATGGTGAAGAAATACAAGGTTCTTTCTATGAACCTGAACTATCAAAAGCGACTCAAGAAATCTTCAGAATCGATAAAGTCATTAGAAGGAACTACAAAAAGAAACAGGCTTTGGTATCATGGAAAGGATATAATGATGAATTCGATAGTTGGATACCATATAAGAATCTAGATGCGATATGAAAATAATATAAGCATATGATATAGATGCATGCTAAATTAATCAAATTAATTGATAGCATAAGAAAAGTAATTGATACTTGCGAAGTACTAATGAAAAGATTTAAACATATATTGTCTTCTATACGTATATATGGTAGAACTGAATAACGATAAAACGAAAAGGAAGACTAGATGCGACAAAATATATGAATGTAGCAATGACCGAGTTAAGGCGTGGTTCAATACCCATAAATTCTATTGCCTATTATGTGAGAAAGAGACGCATCCAGCTTCGAAATATACACATCTGAAATCTAAGAAGCACACAAACGCACATCGAAAATAAAAAACATATAGATTCGATTAAACGTATGATGACACTTAAACGTACGACAACACTTAAACGTATGACGACATATTGTAGTATGCCTGAAAATCAGATGAAAACGAATGAAATTATTATCTCAACTAATAGTAATATGAATGCTAGCGATCTTAAGAAATTGTCTAAATCGAAACTTATCGAATTACTATTGAAACGAAATACTATAAGACGTCCAAAAATTGAAATCGTAGATGACTACAAACCAGTTCCTACTCCACAAAGAAGCGTTAAGGACATGATCAAACGCTATGAGGAAAACATCATCCTACCACCAACTCAATTCAGAGATGACAACAAACCGATCCCAGCTCAGAGGACCATCAAGAATACAACCAAAAGACCGGTTCCTGCTCCAAGAACTAAGATCATACAACTAGATAGAGCTATGAAAGGTTCCATTAGATCATATGAAGTAGCCATTAAGAATCAAAAGGACCCACTAGTACAACTAACCACTACGAGAAAAGGCATTCAGACTCAATTCGAAAAGCTATTGATTGAGACCAAAGGTTACAAATTTGTTGAAACAATAAAGGTTACATTCGAAAAACAGCTAGACGAAGACAAGACAACAATCAAAACAGCTTATTTCAACAGCGCTGCATCTACGATAATAAATGAAAACGATATCATGGAAGGACTACAATTGGCCAAGCAACAAATACTAAATAAAATAGCGCAATGGATCTCAGAGGGTTCAGGATGGACTATAGAGACAATCGACAAACATTATATCAACATAGTCAAGTATGAGCCTATGAAAGGAAGCAGCTACATACAACTACCATCAGAGCTTAGAAATTCGGCTAAAGGCTTAATCAACATGAAAAACATCGACAACGAATGCTTCAGATGGTGCCACGTAAGGCACTTGAATCCACAGGAAAAATATCCTCAGAGAATCAAGAAGAGCGATAGAAAATCTGCGAAGGACCTAGACTATTCTAACATCGAATTTCCAGTAGCTACCAAACAGTACAATAAAATCGAAAAGCAAAACAACATTAGTATCAGTGTCTTTGGATATGAAGAAAGGAAGCCATATCCCATATTCGTATCGAAAGAAAAGTACGATGATCATATGGATCTTCTACTAATCACTGAAGGTACTAATAAGCACTACGTTCTAATAAAGGACTTCAACAAGTTTATGTACAACCAAACGAAACACAAGGAGAGAAAGCACTTTTGTAAGTATTGCCTACAATGCTTCAAATCTGAAAGAGTCCTAATCAACCATAAAGAAGTATGCATTGAAGTAAATGGTGAGCAAGCAATCCAAATGCCTACCAAATCGAACAATATGCTACGATTTAAGAACTATAACAAGCAACTACCAGCTATATTCGTCATCTATGCAGACTTCGAAAGCATAACACGCAAAATCGATGGATGCATGCCTAACAATAACAACTCATATACGGAAGCATATCAAAAGCATATCGACTGTAGTTATGGATACAAACTAGTTTGCCGCTACGATGATCGATACAGCAAGCCATTGAAAACGTATCGAGGAGAGAACAGTGCATACAAATTCCTTGAAGAAATGCTTAATGAAGTAAAATGGTGTCAAAGTATAATAAAAAACAATTTTAATAAAGATATGGTGATGACCAAGAAAGACAAACTAGACTTCAAAGATGCTACCAAATGCCATATATGCGATATCGAATACCTAGTAAACGACATCAGAGTTCGAGATCACTGCCATATCACTGGAAAATACAGAGGATCAGCTCATCAAATATGCAATCTCAACTTCGACATAAAAGCTGAAGAAATCAAGATCCCAGTCTTCTTTCACAATCTTCGAGGATATGACTCTCATCTAATTATGCAACAGATCGGCAAAGTCATCAAGAATCATCCATATATAGACAAGAATGGTAATAAAAAATACCATAAGCTCAACGTAATCCCTAATAATATGGAGAAGTATATGGCATTCATGCTAGGCAACAACCTCACATTTCTCGATAGTTTCCAATTTATGGGTCAACCACTCAGCACATTAGCAACTAATCTTCCAGAAGACAAATTCATATACACTAAGAAAGACTTCGCAAACGATGAGCAATTCGAATTAGTAAAAAGGAAAGGAGTCTATTCATACGACTTCATGGATGACTTCGAAAAATTTGACTACAAACGACTTCCAATAAAAGAGGACTTCTATAGTATCCTAAATGATGAACACATTTCCAACGAAGATTACGAACATGCTCAAAACGTATGGAATTCTTTCAAAATGGAAACAATGGGTGATTATCATGACATCTATTTGAAAATCGATATACTTCTCTTGGCAGACGTCTTCGAAAATTTCAGATCTATGTCGATTTCGAATTACGGCCTCGACCCATGTCACTATTTCACGACTCCTGGTATGAGTTTTGACGCCATGCTCAGAATGACTAAAGTCGAATTACAGCTGATCACTGACATAGACATCTACCAGTTCATTGAGAAGGGTATGAGAGGTGGCACTAGTTATATAGCTCATAGATACGCTAAAGCAAATCATGAATATCTAAAAGATTACGATAAAGATGCTCCAAATAGTCATATAATCTACCTCGATGCTAATAACCTTTATGGCTATGCTATGAGTGAATACCTACCTACTGGTGGATTCAGATGGCTAACCAAAAAAGAGATCGAAAATACGAATCTAGCCAAGTACGACGAGCATAGCAAAAAAGGACTCATAATTGAGGTCGATTTAGAATACCCTAAATCTATACATGACAATCATAACGACTATCCATTAGCAGTAGAAAAGATGTGCATAGATAACGACATGCTATCAGACTATTGCAAAGACATCCAAAAGAAGCACAATATGTCAATTGGTACTACACGCAAGCTCGTTCCGAATCTAAACGACAAGACTAAATACGTGCTTCATTATAGAAATCTACGATTATACACCAGCCTAGGAATGAAAATCAAAAAAGTCCATCGAGTTTTAGAGTTCAACCAAAGTCCATGGCTAAGAGAATACATCGATTTCAACACTCAGAAGAGAACCATAGCTAAGAATCAATTCGAAAAAGACTACTATAAACTTCAAAATAACAGTATATTCGGTAAGACCATGGAAAATATTCGCAAACGATGCAACGTAAAACTAATAACCGACAAGAAGAAGCTATTAGAACTAGCTAGCAAACCAACATATGTGAGCAGTAAGATCTTCGACGAAGACTTAGTAGCTGTCCACCAAATCAAGAATACGATAACATTGGATAAACCGATATATGTTGGAATGTGCATATTAGACCTATCCAAAACGTTAATGTACGACTTCCACTACAATTACATTAAGAAGAAATACGCAAATCCTCAACTACTGTTCACAGATACAGACAGCCTAATGTATCAGATCGAAACTAAGAACGTATATAGAGATTTTCAGATCGACAAAGATAGATTCGACAACAGCGACTATCCAGTTGATTGTCCATTCTACGATAAGAATAACAAGAAAGTAATTGGCAAGTTCAAGAACGAATGTGCTAATGGCTTCAAACACATAACCGAATTCGTAGGATTGAGATCAAAGATGTACAGCTATATGAAAGACGACAATTCAAATTCAAAAACGGCAAAGGGTATTAAGAAGAACACCATCAAGAAACAGATCAAACATGCCAACTATAGAGATACATTGCTAAATAGGACTAAGATGTCACATACAATGAAGACAATTCGAAGCGTGAATCATCAATTGGGAAGCTATGAGATCAATAAGACAAGTCTATCATGCTACGATGATAAAAGATACATATTAGAAGATGGAATTGAGAGTTACGCATATGGACATTATAAAATAAACTAAAATCGATCTTCATTTTTCCATTCATTATTCTTCACTCTTTGATTTCTTTATTTATTACTCTTTACTCTTTCCATATGCTAGCATCCATCATTCTCTCGCACACTACTCTTCGCTCTTACCATGCACCAGCATCCATTGCATAGAGAAGATGCAAGATACCTCAAACGCACTACGAAATAGAAAGAAAAATACTATAGAAGAAACTCGCAGAAGTCAATATATGGCAATAGCGGATAGCAGGCAAGGCAATGAAGCCATTAGAATGGATAGCCTAGAATGCAACTACGAAAAGTTGAATACTATAGTAAGAGAAGAATGAAGAGAAGAATTCGATATCCAAAGATTGAAACCAGTTATGGAGATTTCCAAGAATTCGACATCCAAAGATTGAAACCGGTTATGGAGATTTCCAAGAATTTGACATCCAAAGATTGAACTGGTTAAACCGGTTATGAAGAATTTCAAGAATTCGACCACGCCCTAAATAATTCCAAGGATAGTAGTACAGTAGTACAGTAGTATCGAGGGTGGGGAGAGACCTTCTTCGAGGTTGAGACCTTCTTTGAGGTCGAGACCTTCTTTGAGGTCGACAACGGATTATTTCGATCTCGAAGAGATTGAAATGGTCCGGTGCCCCCACCATCTATACTACTATCGTACAGTTCGTAGTTATAAAATTCATTTCAGCTTGTGCTTTCTTCTTTATCAGTTACTTCTATCAAAGAACTTATAAATTCCGATGGCGAAGCACACCTATAGCTTTGTGGCATCCTTTACAGTCTGTGGGACGACATAAAACAGATACAGGTCTTAGTTTAAGTAATTTATCGGCTAGGAGATATTGTTTTATCTATGTGCGTACTAATAACGATGTGACTTCGTGTGTGTACTCTAACAAACCGTTTTGTCACAACGGGCCACCATAGTTAAGCCTGGTTTGCCGGCTAGGACGGAAGCAGAAGCGTAATAATTAAGTTATGTCCTATTGAAAGTGAAAACGACGAAAGCATAAGAACACACAAGCCTATTTCAGAAGCGAAAGTCTCGCTTGCATACTATATTTACATTGCTTCCTCTCCAGTGAATGGGGGACTTATGGATACATGCGTACTGGTACGAAAATACGGCATGAGAGCGAGGCGAACGACTATGGTCGATGATTTGAAAAAGTATTTACGAGAGCGGTGTTCAGTTGAGTGTGAAAATACGTAAAGGAAAGAAAACAAGGTGGAATTACGTGAATTGTGCGAAAAAGTGGCAGCCATGAAGCAACTAAAGCTTTCACAACAGGCGACTGAACAACAAGTCATCTCAGTGCATAATCAGAAAATAACCATCTTAGTGCATAACCTCTCAGTGCATAATCAGAAACCATCTCAGTGCATAATCAAAAAACATCTCAGTGCATAATCAAAAACCATCTCAGTGCATAATCAAAAACCATCTCAGTGCATAATCAAAAACCATCTCAGTGCATAATCAAAAACCATCTCAGTGCATAATCAGAAACCATCTCAGTGCATAATAAACCATCTCAGTGCAAAATAAATGTATTTATCATGGGTTACGTAATTAACCCCACCATCGGGGTGTGCGTGTTGGTTTAGTAACAATACATCATAAGTGGTATACATTACTATAATTATAGTCTGATATGCGTAATGTACAGTCATTCGAGTCCTACGTCCGCCTTCCAAATTATGAGTCAGTACGCCGGGTTAGCTTCGACGTTTGCCTTGTTTAAAGATTACTTTGACCAAAATCTGAACGTTTTGATTATTTAAGAAGATTCGTTGAGCAATATTGACTTAATTGCTAAAAAGCCTTAAGAATTACCTGAAGTTTCATTCGAATATGAAGGCTTAAAGATTACTTTGACCAAAATCTGAACGTTTTGATTATTTAAGAAGATTCGTTGAGCAATACTGACTTAATTGCTAAAAAGCCTTAAGAATTACCTGAAGTTTCATTTGAATATGAAGGCAACAAGAAACGATTCAAATTCCAGTCAATTCCAATCTTCTGACAAACGGCAATTAGCTTCCAAAGGTTTGTCTTAGAGAAGATTCAACGACATGGTCAAAACTAGTCAGTTGGATGCAAACTTTGATTCTGATATCAAAATCGCGACAAGCTCTTCGGGTTAGCCGATAAATTCGTGCCTGGTTGGGATTTAGCCGGAACGAATAACTCTCAGACGAATTGGCAAGTGGTTCAGAAGACGAGACTGCAACGCATTCGCAAGGCTGCATGAACCTGAGAAACTATGATTCTCAAGTGCAACCAACGTCAGTATCAGAAAACGCCGTTAAACAGAGGCCCCAGTACAAGTCTACTGCAACGTCCTACCCTCCACCCAACTACATCCAAGCTTCAGACCTCTCTCTCACTCCTTCAGGACCTGAGCAGCAGAGCAGAGCCAGGAGATATTGCTCAGTCACGTGGGAAGCAAGGTCATTTAGAAGTTTGACTGTATTCCACATACAGAACAAATCTTCTAATCTCAGTTCACAAACAAGTACTCGCTCTAGAACACGAGGTAATCAGGAGTACCACGGGACCACAGTTCCAAGTTAAGTAATTGATTGTTTGATTCTAAGTGGGGTCACTGTTTGATCCGGCTGATTTTTTTAGGAAAAGGGAGTCAAAATTATTACCAACAGCGTAATTTAGATTATGATAATTAATCTCTTCAAATACGAACAAAACTCAGTTGCCTATGCTCAAAGGTAGACTTATTAAAGGCCAAATAGGATTATTGGTAGAATATTGTTGCCAGTAATTTTATTATTAATACTAGCAAGTTATCGTATACCAATTATTAGTACACCTTGTCCGGCCATATTTATTGAAAACAAATCTGTTTCACTTTCAGTCTTATAATTTGGTGAGTCGGCCATACTAAAATTAGTTAATAATCACGCTGTTATTGAAGTGCCTTTTGTACATGTTGTGAATCGTCTCACCGTGATTCAATTGGACCATGGTAACCGGATCGGAATGTTCAGAAACAAAGATTAAGTTTGAGGATTCAGCTCAGTTCAGTTCCATACAGTATTTTTTCTAAGTGTCCGCCTCAGACCGCCTGTGTTTTGGGAGGTTTACCACGTTTAGATATTAGTGTATCTTGGTGACTGATATGTTTTACTGCAGTACGGTTTGGATGCCAATACCATTAAATTGTTTGAGGAACTAGGCTATCTCCCCCTCAGTAACTTGCTAGGCTAGGTTTGAATTGGAACCTTTTCTTGTGGTACCGTTTCTATTACATATCAGCGAACGTGGTCAGTTCCAGCTTTATTTTTGACAAGTTCTTCGATCGGCTCGCGATTGTGTGTTTCTTTTGCAGGCCAGGTTATGTCCATGTACCCTATTTTGGGTAATTTGACTTAACTTAAGGCGTGTTTCATCTACATAGTAGTATTTATAGATTCGAGGCCGCCTTGGGATTCCTGATGGCATATTGGGCTTAATATCTGACGGCTCAGTGTCTTCCCGAGTAATTTGTTGAAGAACAATTTCATTCGTCTTGATACTAATTAAGACTATTTCGGAATATCATGTTCCTAGGCCTCTATTAAAGAGTTATTCATATGCTAGTAATGTAGCCTGAGTAGCTTACCTTGTTGGTACTAGAAATTATTATTGCATGTAGAATTTGTGAAGCTAACTAAAGCCGGTTTTACGAGAGAACTAAGAGCCCAACCCATTCATTTTGGCTTTTACTTTCATTTGAAGCCTATATATAGTTACAAGAGCAATTCAATCAAGTGTCTTTCAGATAACCTAGCGCCTGGCCGCATTGTGAGTATAGGCAGTTCTAATGAGGATATATTGCGCTTGATATTTGTTAAGCCCAACAAGTCACATTTGTTTTACAGTGAGTTTCCAGGGATCTTTGTTTTCGCAGAGGAAATCAGCGAGTTCGTGGCGTATTATTATTATTCCGGAGTTTTTCGCCTATTTGGATCAATTCACCTTGAGCAGATCTTCGAAGGGCGGTC
Organism: Actinernus sp. WN-2022; assembly: GCA_030867875.1. Lineage (NCBI taxonomy): Eukaryota > Metazoa > Cnidaria > Anthozoa > Actiniaria > Actinernidae > Actinernus > Actinernus sp. WN-2022. Next base: position 27,787,498 of record JAOWCC010000577.1, read on the forward strand.
CATTCGTCGTCAATACTATTCAAACTCTTCAAGGATTTGTTTTTTTAATCCTATGTCCTTACAAGGATTTACCCCTTGGTTTTGATTAATTCAGTGTGTTCAGTAGTGTGCGCTTGCGGTCAGTATGACGCTAACCGGGCCATTGTAACCAGTCTTACCAGGAGCATCATTAGTTAGTATTTGTACTACTTACAAATATTGTTACTCTATGCCTTGTATAGAGTGGCATAAAATTTTATGTCGGGTGATAATACGGGCAAAATACCAGGCCACAATTGGTTATGTAAATGTATTTCATACAGTAGGCCGATTGCCTATGCTTTTTACATTGAGACGGAAGGAGTTCAGTAGTGCGGTACTAGAGGTCGGAAATTGACGGTAAATGATCATTATAGGGACACGAGTTTTCAGAGTACAGCCAAGTGGCCGAACATTATATATATGCTGCGTTTATTTTCTAAATGTTCTGCTACCATGAACTTACAAATTATTGTTAATTTATGCCTTGAAGTGCGTGATATATTCAATTGTTTATACATCCAAGGTAAGTGTATTGTGGGTATGTATCTCGGAGGGAATGCCGACTGGCTATGTTTTTTCACCTTGACTCACTGGGTGAGTTCAGTAGTGCGGTGCTAAAGGTCAGATTTGACGCTATGGGCCATAGCAACTAGTATCCTTTATATCACAGGCATACTAGTTCTGACATACAGCTATAGTGGCTGAACACTATTAATATTATTTATTCATTTTCTAAATTTCTGCTTTGTATCGGCACTAACATATGCTGTTTATTTATGCCTACAAGTGTGGCATATGTTTATTCGTTCATACAACGTAGTGTTTGTCGGGTGGTAATAAGAGCAATAAACGAAATTTATCATGCATACCTCATGCAGAATGCCGGTAAGCTATGTTTTTCACATTGAGATGCTAAATTCCATTTCGATCTGTGATTTAGCCGGGTCCTGGCTGTTTTTCAGGCCCCGTTAGATGAGTTCATTAGGGCGCTGCTTGAGGTCAGTCAATACACGTCAAGGGATCCTTATTAGGGACACAAGTTTTCTGGTATACTGCCGAGTGGCATTGTGACAACTAGTAGCTTTGAGGAATTTCAAAATTATATTGCCGAGTGACATCGTTACATCCATGCAAGAGGGATGGACATGAACTGATCGGCTGATAACCGAATGGTACGCACCGATTAGTGGCTTATTTTGAATTGGTTGTGCGTATTATATTTTTCTCTTGTTCTTTTAGGTGTTGTTATAGATCCTTTACCACCGATTCTCCGTTCCGCGCGACATGACCTCAAAGTATTGGTCCAAGATCTTCCAGATTCCATATCAAGAACGGCTATGGACTGCATAGCCCTAGATCCGGAGACGCCTCCGCAGCTGATAACGCTCTCACCGATAAGGTGTTTAAGAGACACGGGCGACGGTGATCGGAAGAAGCTAAAGACGGCTATATCAAGGATAACGTTATCCGTTTCCTTGTCATTGGGTATTTAATTTAGTGTTCCCGTTCTTTATATATATATATATATTTATATATATGGACACACCCTTATAAGAGGTTGCTTATTACATGATAAATGTTTTATGTTCGGTTGAGCGGGGAGCGAATTAGAACATAAATGTATTTATCATGGGTTGCGTAACCCCGCCATCGGGGTGTGCGTGTTGTTTTTGCAACAATACATCATTAGTGGTACGCATGCAGTACATTACTATATAGTCTGATATGCGTAATGTACAGTCATTGGAGTCCCACCGCCGCCGCTTCGCCTTCCAAAAGCATAAGGTTATATATTTTCATAAATCCGTACATGGTTCTAGTTCGAAACGATGTTATGGTTTCAGTTACTAGATGATTTTTGTAGCAGTTTTATCCGGGGGGGGGACTCCCTTATGTGAGGGGTACATGGGTGCTCGTGGTACCTTTTAGGGGTCAAAATCAGGAGTTTGGTACCACTTAGGGTATCCACCATCAAACACAGACATTTCTATGTAAAGCGGTACCTTTTAGGGGTCGGGTGTCAATTGAACAAAAAAGCTGTTATCAATTTACATTTTTATTATCTTTTAGGGGTCAAAATAAGCCTGAGCCACGCCCATTTTAGTACCTCTTAGGGGTCAAATCGAAAATGTCCGACGAGCATCCCTACCCCTTTTATATGGGAGTTCCCCCCCCCCCCCCCCCCCACGGGAGTTTTATGCTTTAATACACTAGATAATAATAATAATAATAATAAATGAGTTTATATAGCGCCTATACATTGCTGTTCTAGGCGCTTTACATGAATTTCTACAGAAAATGTATGTATATATATATTAAAAAGTAAAAATGTGACTAACATAACTGATGAAAAGAAATAAGCAAATCATTACATTTCTCTAGACTATTCGCAAGAATACTAAAAATAAGCAATAAAAATGATGAATTAGCAATAGGCCTTCTTAAAAAGAAACGTTTTTAATTTTAACTTGAACGTTTCAACGTTGGAAGAAGCACGGATGTCTAAAGGTAGCTTGTTCCAGAGCCTGGGAGCCGCGGTAGAGAAGGCGTGTTGACCATACGTTTTCATGTTAAAGGCGGGCTCAACCAGACGAAGGTGGTCTTTAGATGACCTCAAGAGTCTTTTCTGTCGGTAAAATGTTAAAAGGTTTTTAAGATAGCGTGGACCGAGACTATTTAATGATTTAAAAGTTATAAGATTTATTTTAAAAATGATTCTGTACTCGATTGGGAGCCAGTGAAGTTCTTTTAGAGTCTCCGTGATGTGGTCGTTTTTTCGAAGACATGTCACAACTCGAGCAGCTGCATTTTGAGCAGACTGCAATTTCGCTATATCACGTCCTTGGGCCCCATGAAGAAGAGAGTTACAAAAATCTAGTTTTGAGCTTACAAAACTGTGGATCAAAACTTCTGTAGTTTTCTTGTCAATATATTTTCTTATTTTAGCAATATTACGAATGTGGTAGAAGGCACCCTTGACAACAGCATTTACATGTGGTGAAAAAGACATAGTTTCGTCAAAAAGTACCCCGAGATTACGTGCTTTATTTGTCGGTCTAATAATTTTCTCGCCAACAGTCAATGATGGAAGTGTGGGAGTTGGGCGAAATTGTGAGTGCAAGAGAAGAAGTTCCGATTTGCCATTGTTTAATTTAAGCTTATTGGCAATCATCCATAGTGTAATGTCAGATATGCAGCTCTCAAGGCGTTGTTTAGCAACTTGAAAATCATGGGTGTTTTTACAAGAAAACGACGTATATAGTTGTGTGTCATCAGCGTAGAGATGAAATGATAGATCGTGCTCACGAATGATATCACCCAGGGGAGAGGTGTATAGCAAGTACAATATTGGCCCCAGTACAGAGCCCTGTGGCACACCGAAATGAAGAGGGCGCACAGATGATGAAGCGTCGTCGATTTGGACAAACTGTGAACGATTTGCAAGATATGACTCAAGCCAAGAAAGTGCTTTTCCTCTCACAGCAAATCTTGAATTTAGTCTTTTTAAAAGAATGGTGTGGTCCACTGTGTCAAACGCTGCGGAGAGGTCCAGCAGCAATAGGAAGACACAGTTATGTTTATCAATGGCCTCAAGAACATCGTTCTGGACACGCAACAACGCAGTTTCACAGCTGTGGTACTGCGTATATGCAGATTGAAACTCCTCACTCAGTCCATTTGAGTTCACATAGTCCCATAGTTGCGTAGCTGCCACTTTCTCATTCGCCTTGGATATGAACCTCAGGTTTGAGACAGGTCTGAAATTTGGGTAGAGCTCCGTGTCGAGTGACTGCTTTTTCAGCCTTGGAGATATGCTTGCCAATTTCATAGGGATAGGAACTTTAGCACTCTCGAAGGAAAGATTTATGATGTTTGCAATGACCGGTAACAGATCCGAAAAGCAAGACTTTAGGAGAGTAGAAGGAATTGGGTCCAGGGAGCATGATTTACGAGCCATTTTTTTAATTAGGTTACTAAGCTCCTCAGCTGTAGTTGGTTCAAAATTAGCAAATTCACATGTTAAGGTGGGATTATCAAGATGATTGAATTTAGAAAGGGCGGTGTCAGACAGCTGTATTGAGTCAAGATCATTTCTAATAGTCGCTATTTTTTCTGAGAAAAAATCCACAAAATTGTTACAGAGCTGAGTTGAAGAATCACAGGTGGGATAGCTTTTTTCAGGTTTAAGGTTTAGCATACGGTCTATTGCGGAAAAAAGAACTTTATGATCAGATTTATTCTCAGTGATAAGGTTAGCATAGAATTCCATTTTGGAGGATTTTATGAGTGATCGTACAATTTTACATTGATCTTTATATAGTTCCTGGTGAATAGTTAACCCTGACTAATACTGTTATTATTGCAAGGCAGCGTTTGCCGAGTTTATTTGAATTTGCCAAGTGTTACTTATTTTCACGATACAATAAGTCAACGCTATATTACTGTTATTTACATAGAAGTAACCAGTTTAGTGGTTTAAACCGGTATCAGTTTATATTTACTCGATTTTCATATTACACTGTTTATGTACTGTTTAAAACACGTGCTGTGAGTGTCTTAAACGGCTTCAAAAACGCTTTAAGAATGCAATGAAAGAAAGACGCACATCTCAAGGGAATGGTTACTTAATGAACCATTCAACCTTTGTATTCACAACGCCATGCAAAATATTCGAGTAATCACCGCCTGCAATTACAAACATCTCAAGGGAATAACATGAAGAAATTACCATACTATGTTGTTTGAAGCGGCGTTTCGCAATACCTGCACTTGAAGGATTTGGTGTCGTGGTTTACCTCGATAAAGTTCAAGACTTGGAAAGCGATGTGACTGACATGACGGCAGACTCTAAATTTTTGACTCTGGCACAAAATATGTAAGTTTAATGCACGTTTTTATTATTTTACGGCTTTGAGTTTGGTTTAATAATTGGAACGAAGCAGTGGCTCGGTAAACAAGTAATGGCAGTTGGATAACTTCATTTTAAAAATATTATCTGTGTATCTCGGTAGTCTGCTGATATTAGTAAATTTAGTGCAAAATTTATTATCTAGGTACCTTATGTTCCGTGTACTTTTTGATATCTTTGGGTCTTTATCAGTGAATTCTTAATTAGGATGAAACTTTATATAATATTTCATGTTCATTAGTATTCTTTATATAAAACGTTCATCCTAATTAGCAATTCAATGAGAAAGCTGAAACATCAATAGAAATTCCATTGTCTCAATCATTAACCCAGTTTCCCCCTGGGACAGAATTCAAATCCCTCCGCGGGCCTTTTAGAATGATGAGATTTTATCAGGTATAAAGGAGCATGCACGTGACTGATTTGCTTCATCTGATTGGACAACATGCTCATTAATTATTCATGAGTTTTTGAATGTCAACTAGTGCATGTTCATGAGCTCAAATTGCTCTAGATTATCACCATGTAGTTGAGTGTAATTTATGATAGTTAATAAAGAGGGCGCACGCGGACGCGGTTCGTGTGGACACGAATGTGAGCGGGGAGCGGGGAGCGAATTAGAGCATAAGCCATCTCAGTGCATAAACATAACCTCTCAGAGAAACCCCTCGAAAATACTTGTGATCATCGGCCTTTGTTTATCTATCGATCATGGTCACTACTTGCTGCGGACAAAAAACTACCTATTTTGAAAGTGGTTGAGCTTAGGACGGAGATTAATCTATAATGTCTCCGCCGTTAGAGGCAACATAAGGAACGTTATATTCCAGTGAAAATCTAGCCTGCTTTCAGGCGGTAGATGGTGTTTTTTTCGCGCAGCAAACGGATCATCGAAGCGGCCGCCATATTGGCCGAGCGTGATTGAGACCTGGGATCTAATGACGAATGGAGGGGGGAGGGGGAGAAGAACTGAGCAGATCTGAAATGCCGCCTGCCCGAAAACCCCTGGTTTCTGAGTACAAAAGTTATATCCCGTCCACCAGCGGACGGGGAATATTGATTGGCTGAAACGGTGTCAATCAAAGCTTATCGCAGCAAGTATTGAAAGCAAGAACTGAAAGGAATAAGTGTTTGCAGTTGATAAAATATGGCGAGTAATACAAAAAGCTTTGTCTCTTTTGAAGACTAATGTGAAGTACACTGGTTCCAGAGGTTTAATAGAGAGAACAGCCGCGGAGAAAGAGCCGCGAAGGCGCCGATCGGCGAACTGCGAGAGGTTTGTTGTCGAGTTCTCTTAATTTCGCAAGTTCGTAAACCGTAAATATCATAATCTTTCCACGGTTAGACTTCACTGTTCTGTAGGTCGTATCCTATTGGACTTCACTGATAAAGAATCCCATTGTTTTAGGGTTTGTATTGTTTCAGGGGTAGGCTATTGTTTGGGTAACCAATAACATTTCAGGTTGCAAACGGTGAAAGCTGCCCCTCTTTCCAAAGCGCCAGAAGATCTTTACTTAGAAGTAGGCTCTGTATATAGCTTCCTCCTGCTCCGTTTTCAAAGTTATCTCCTTCGCCTTTACCCTGGTTCCAGAGGTTTTACAGAGAGAACACAGCTGCTCGCTTCTTTCTCCGCTGCTGGGTAAAGGTGAACTTTGAAAACGGAGCAGGAGGAAGCTATACAAAGCCTAGGCTTCTACGTAAACATGTTCTAGCTGTACTTTCGACAGGCTTTGGAAAGAGTATGATATTCTCGACAACAAACCGTGATTTAATTGCCACTGAAAAGTATTATTGTCGACCAAATTGCAGAGATACAATCCGGCTATTACTAAAAGGTACAAGAATCTTGTTATGTGGGCGTGGGAAGTGCGATTAACTATGAAAATACCGAAAATCGAAGTCAGGTCAAGAGATCATTAAACGATAAATACTTTGAATACCCTAAAAGGTACTACGATTAATGTTTCAAATTAAACACCCTAGCTAGCTAAGTGATACAAACTGCGCATTTTAACCGCTAAAAGGGTAGCATTCGTCCCAATCAGCAAAATTATACGAATACTAAAACAAGATGCACGGCTGATTATACGGTTTGGGAAGAATATATATAATTACAGCTACAGTATGTGATCTCACGCGAGACCAATAATTACAAATAATTGAATGTAGACTTGAAAACCAGACGGCAGTCTCGGAGTTTACGTTTTTAGATTTCGAATGTCGACCCACAACAGGCTTGAAATAACGTCGTCAATAAGATTTTTAATAATAATAATAGTATAATATTTTAAAATTTATATTGCGCCAATTAACATTAAAAAATGATCAAAAGTTCCAAAGTGATATAAATTATAAAATATATAGACAACGATAAACATCCTATTTACAATTTAAAAGAACGTCTACTGAAAAATAAGTCTTGATACTACACTAAACGTATTTTAGATAATTGTGAGTGCGGCAGTCCAAATAATAAACTATTTCAATAATCTAAGCGGATAGGTATAAACGCATGGACAAGAGTCTCTGTTGAATCACGTAACAAATACTTTCTAATTCTTCTAATGTTGTGCAGCTGATGGTAGAATGCTGCACTGCATACATTAGTAATATGAGTATCCATTGAAAACTTTTCATCAAAGCAGCAGAGATTTCTCACAACTCGTGACGCTTCAACAACTAAATCACCTATAGTTATCTGAGAGATATTAACTTTAGCTAGTTTTTGACTAGTCCCTGAAATATGAAATTCAGTTTTGTCATCATTTAATGAAAGTTTATCATGCTTCATCCATGAACGGTGTCTCGTATACAGAGTTCCATAGCATGCACAGCCTCATCCTGAGACGTAAGGCTATCTGGCTTGAATGACAGATAAAGTTGAGTGTCACCTGCATAGCAGTGGCCGTCTGGGAGATGACTCTCGATGATATCAAACAGCTTGGAAGCATAAATGATGTACATGCAGCAGGGGACCAAGACAGGATCCTTGATGAACGCCACAATTTACCTTAAAACGTTTAGACAATGCGCCTCGAATAGAGATGCGTTGACTCCTGCCAGTAAGGTATGAAGAGAACCAGTCCAGAGCTTTGCCAGTAACACCGAGAGTAGAGTGAAGTCTGCGCAGAAGTCATTATAGTATGATCTACTGTGTCAAATACAGCACTTAAATCCAATAATATCAGAAGAACAGCACGCTGGGAGCTCATCTTCATAAGTATGCCATTCCTGACTTTCAGCAACGTCTCTGTGCTGTGGTTCAGTCTGTAAGCTGATTACAACGATGGATAAAATTTGTTTGTCAACATATGATTGTGTCTGCGCAAACAGTATGTCATTTAATTTAATTTAATTCTGTAAGATTTGATACGCTGTTCGAGTTTATTTTGATGCAAATAGTTCCATTCGTACTTTCCCGACACATTGTAGATTTCAAACCGTCAACTGAATCTCCAAATCCATGTGAAGACTGAAAAGCCCGTCAGTCTATTTGTCTGTGTTTACTGGTCTCGCGTGAGATCACAGAGCTGTAATGCTGTACTTATATTTCGGCTGGCGCGGCCAACCTTCCTCAGGGTACACAAGTTTAACAAATGTTAACATTTTAAAATATTCATTATACTGTAGCTCTATTGTTTTAGTACTGCTCGTTCTAAATGTTAGGGTGTTTTGTATTGTTGGGTAAGCCAATGCTGTGGTTCGTTCTAAAGGTTAGGGTGTTTTGTATTATTGGGTAAGCCAATGCTGTGGCTCGTTGTAAAGGTTAGGGTGTTTTGTATTGTTGGGTAAGCCAATGATGTGGCTCGTTCTAAAGGTTAGGGTGTTTTGTATTGTTGGGTAAGCCAATGCTAGCGCTGTGGTTCGTTCTAAAGGTTAGGGTGTTTTGTATTGTTGGGTAAGCCAATGCTGTGGTTCGTTCTAAAGGTTAGGGTGTTTTGTATTGTTGGGTAAGCCAATGCTGTGGTTCGTTCTAAAGGTTAGGGTGTTTTGTATTGTTGGGTAAGCCAATGCTGTGGTTCGTTCTAAAGGTTAGGGTGTTTTGTATTGTTGGGTAAGCCAATGCTGTGGTTCGTTCTAAAGGTTAGGGTGTTTTGTATTGTTGGGTAAGCCAATGCTGTGGTTCGTTCTAAAGGTTAGGGTGTTTTGTATTGTTGGGTAAGCCAATGCTGTGGTTCGTTCTAAAGGTTAGGGTGTTTTGTATTGTTGGGTAAGCCAATGCTGTGGCTCGTTTCGAGCGGTACAGGACGGCTCCGCCCAGTTGACAAACCTACTAATAAGTCCTTTAGAACTCATCCATTCTAATCGAGATAGCGTACGCAAAGCTAGTCAGCTTTACATATTACAAAAACCTGAATATCTCTGTAACGAGATGAGATGTTGACAAACGGAAAATGTCATTATTCCTAAGCAACTTAAGATCAACTTAATGTTCGCTTCATATGCACTTTAAAGGGGCTGTGTCGTGGTGAAAGGCCTTTATATTTGCATTCCAGGCAAGACAGTGATTTGCAGTGATTTTCATATGAATTGATGAACCTCGAGCACATAACCTGTACACATAGGCTTCATTACATTATACTGTGTATCATTACAATCAAGCATTGAGGGAGAAGACAAATAACAGCCACAAATTGAATAGAGACTCTTATACATGTACAACACCATGACACAGCCCCTTTAATAAAAAGTCATTGTAGTGCAGTGCCATTACTAGTCTTCTTTGGTTATGTTCTTCAGTTTCTGTCTAAACTAGAAGTAATCATAGATTATTAGTGCGTTCGACATAATGTTTTAGGCTACCCGGCTGTGCATGGTAAAACAATTAAACAACCCTTTGGAGACTGAAAGATTGCTTCAGTGGTGGGTGTAAAGTTTTGAATGTTTTCACTAATAAGTTATACAACTTGTATAACACGAGGGATGCAGCTCACCAAATTGCTGATATAAAGCCGGGAAAACATTTTGGGCTGCAACACTGACTGTGTATGCTTGTTGTAGCTCGAGAATGGGGTTTTGGAAATGGGCTAGAAGTAGTACACACTTTTCTCGGGCTTTGATAAATCGTACGGACGTACTTTTTAGACAACATTGCAATTACCCTATATCATTATGACGTCACGGCTTGTTTATGAGGGGGACAGAATAGAATTTTGAACTAAATCTGCTCTGCTGAGGAAAATTTAACTTCAAATTGTCTGGTTTCCAGATATCAGCTGTATCAATGTTTATCCCACAATATTTACCGTATTTGGTGGCTGTTACCGCTATTCTACGTTCTACAAAATGCATTTGATAGCGATTTCCTTTGTGTTGTTGCTGTTTTGTCCCCCTCCCGCGACCATGATACTTGGCGTTTAAACAATAGATTGTTTTGATTTGACGTCATAATGATATAGGTCAATTGAATGAAGAAATATTATATTAGAGTCAACCACAGCGCAACAAACAAAACGACTCCAAAGACCGCGTGCGATCAGAACGAGGTTAATTTATTCGAAATGGCGAAAAAAAGATACACGGCGACACCAAAATTCTCGATTTCTCTTGCTTGTGAGACACAGGGAGCCCAACGGATACCAGATTAGGATGCCGGCGATATTCCATTATATTTTCTCTCAAAGTTTGTTGTCTACTTTCTCTGGTAATTTCCGTTTTCTCGGGAAATTGCTTGCCGATCATCCTATTTTAAAGAGTTTGTTGTTTTCGGCATGAAGTTATATTTGTGCTCTGTTGGCTCGCTGTATGTCAGTTTTTTTTATAATATTTCTTCGCCTTCGTTGTATTGTTATGGTTTGAAGCAAGAGGTGAAGAGCAAACCAAACTACTGATCTGATATAAATCTCACAAAACAAAAGTGTTGTTGTTTTGACGAGGTGTTTTGTCCTGACAGTTATAAACAACTCTTCTCTGCACAGTTATTACATTCCAGATGGTTAAGTTTATCAGATTCACAAAAAAATCATATATTTTTACACGGCTCAGAACAGATTGGCAATGAAGAAAATTATGCTCTAATGTGTAATGTTCAGTCATTCATATTGAAAACCAAACGATTTAACAACTGATCATACAATTAACTGATGAAAATAGTAGCAGACCATTGACTTACGATTTATTATTTTTGTCTTTTGTTTACGCACTTTGTTAATACACTTTGTTAAGATATTTGTTTATGTTTGTCATTATATATAGTCACTGTTAATTTAGTTAAATATTAATATTACTAAATGCACTCTCCACTATTTATGTAAACAATACAGACATAATCTCCCTCGATGAGCTTTGCTCTTGGAGAAAATGTCGAGAAAAAATAAGTTTAAATTTAAAAAAAAAACTCTTGAGGAAGTGATCACACCGAAGAACTGAGATGAATCCCCGGCGGCGTTAAATCAGCCCGATCTTGACAAATAAACAAGATGGCCTCCAAAAGTCATGTTATTCCTTTATTCAACCCATCAGCTGTCGTTCTCGTACCTTATAAAAACATGCAGAGCGGACCACTAAAAAACCAATAACAGCTAATAAAAAGAGTAAAAAGGCGCGACTCCGAGAACTCCAAAAAAAATCTGAGACTGGCAAAGTAAACAAAAGTCGAGACTCCGAAGACCCGACTTATAAAATGCGAGCTTCGAGACTTTACCGACGTTTTGCGAGACCCACCGTTTTTCTTGACACCATACTCGTTTTTCATACCACCGTTTTTCTTGACACACCTCATCAATAAAGACACCCAGAAATTTCGTGTTCGTCGCTCTGTTAATTGCTTCCAGTGACAGTTTTAAACTCAAGTCAGAGCTATCACGCGCATCGTTCATAAGTATTTGCTTAGAGGCAAAGACAATGAACTTAGTCTTTGACAGATTCACGGTAAGCTCATTCGCTAAAAGCCATTCCTTTAGACACTTGAGTTTCTTATTTAAGACTGATACTAAATATTTAAGATTGCTATGACTGTAGAAAATATTCATGTCATCGGCATATAACACTAAATGTATAAATGTTGTAATAAATTGTGCATCGTTAATGTAGATCAGAAATAGGATGGGCCCAATGATAGACCCCCTGGCACACCGCAGGTAATTGGGAGAAGACTGGATTCAACCCCATCTAAACATACATACTGCTTTCGGTCGTTGAGATAACTTTTAAACGAATTCCTTGTATCATTATTGATACCGTAATAGGAGAGCTTGTCCAACAAAATACTGATTAACTGTGCCAAATGCCTTTGACAGATCAAGGAAAATACCTATATAAACATTTCCTTTGTCAATTGAATCTAAAGTTCTACTGACAAAGAGCTGTGCTCCCAAAGTCTTTCCCGAGTTCTCTCAAACCACACTATGCAACACTGATCTTTAAAAAAAAAATCCCTTGGCTTCAGCCCAGGCGGTGTCGGACACGCTTCACGTGACTCAAGTTGACCAATCAGAGTGCTTCTAAAGTCGTGAAGCGTTCAGAGAGTTCAGAGAGTACAAATAGGACTTTTTGTACCATATCGGAATATTCTGAAAATATTATTCATATCGTTACTGAAACGGACAAGAGAAACGTGTAAACATTGTTTGAATGACATTTCAAGAGTAGATAAGACATTTAAGTACCTAAATACGTACCTAATCACTCCTTCGTCTTTACCGTTCGTGTTGTGTATGCGTTGAATCGAGTGCTCTTCAAAAAGTATATTTACTACATTCAGAGATAAGAATCCACTATTATTTTTACTTTTACACAGCGACGTACTTTTAGTGATAAACATACAGAAAGTTTTGGGGTCCTTTCGTTGTAACGGAGAAAATTTACCTTGAAGTTCATGCAGGTCACAACCATGTCTGACTCCGCTGACTGTGTACAGTATGTTTCCCAGTATCCGGCCAGTTCAGTTTATAACCTTTGCTTTCGTGGTTGGAAACATTGTGAACTTTCTTCCAGAGACAGCCCATTTATACACCAACATAAACTGAGAAAAACGTTTGACAGCTTCACTAAACATATCTTGAAAATTATTGCCATTTTTGCAAAGCTCCTGAGGTTCCAGTATCCGGCCATTGACAATAAATGACGTATCCATAAAAAGTATGTAATAAAAGTGTATTCAAGCATTTCATAAACTGCCACTCTCACACAAATCTCCTTCCAAGCTCTGTCAATACACCGTAAAAAGCTCCCTATCTCTCTAAAACAGACCATGGAATAATTAAGGTACAAACACAATGATTCTAGGAAATTTATTGCAATTGATACTGAGAAACCTAGTGTCTTATCATTATATGTTTGCAATAAGATCCCATGCAAAAATCATGTACAGCTTGTACAGGGACATCGCTGGGGCTGCCTGTAAATAGACCTATGCCTGAATGTTTTCAAATTTCAAAACTATGCTTAAAAGTTTAATTTTCTTACAAGGTATGCCTTCTAAACGGTCTAGTGGCCCTTTCACAGGGACAACACCAAATAAACCACTACACAAGTCCGCAAAGATACTAGTTAGCGGTCCCTAGTTCAGGAAAGTCTAAGACATGTCATAAACCATGATAAACTGTGTACGATGTTTTTGCTGGTTTTCGCAGGCCGTCGAATACTAATATTATCGCAAGACATAACTAAATAGAGAAAATTCGAAAGACTGGCTTAAACTCAGGGAAATAAATAAATAATTTATTACTGTAAAAAAAAATTTTACTAGTCTACTTTCGGATCACAACGACTCACCGTGAAGTTACTTTCCCTGAAATTAATAAGTCCGCTGCACATCACATTGCTCCTGTGTGAATCCAACAATATCCCTGATCGACTCTGGCAGTATTTAATTCCGAAAAGAAGAGAGCTTCTTCAGATGTTACGCCGCGAAGATAAGGAAGAACGCACCAAAAGTCGGAGGTCAGAGATGCTGACGCTTCGACGACCATGTTGAAATGAAGCGATTTTAAATCATCTCCCATCGTGCCTTGCAATGCGTGTCCAACACCGCCAGGCTTCAGCCAATTAGAGCACTGATTGGTTCTCCAGTAATTCGCTGACCAATCACAACACTCGGTTTTAAATCAACGTGCTCGGGATTTCCGGAAATTCTTGAAGGAATTCCAATGTTCAACATACGTAAACGGCAAAACGCAATCTGCATATGCGACCACAGGGATCCCAAGCGGTAAGCCCAAATGCTGATTTACACTCAGAAGCCTCACGAAGGTCGGCGCTTGTTTGTTTGTTGTGTTTTTGTTGTTTGTATTGTGCAACTGAACTAAAAAGTCGGTGAGGCTTTTGCACAGTAATCAAACGTCCATCGTTAATGACAAGACAGAATGTTAACTATTATACGACTGCTCTAGGAGTGGGAGTACGTGTTTACGACCTGTCGTGAAAATTTGACGAAAAGCGTAAAATTAGAGTTCAGGGCCGGGTTGTTCAAAGCCCGATTAGTGCTAATCCGGGGTTAATTTCCATGACAACCAATAGGTTCTGTGCAGAGTTAATCCAGGATTAACACTAATCGGGCTTTGAACAACCCGGCCCAGCGCTATAGTTTGCGTCACTGATATATGCAGTGTAATATCAAGTCCCATAAATTCTAAACATCACTAATAAATGCATAAGGGTACCAGCCAATCGTGTGCTCTGAATGATATCACATGATATCACAGGTACAGACCTGATTAGATATTCAGTCCATACTTCGACACACACTAGTTCTTGTTGGATACATAACTGATTAAGTAATGATTCAGCTAAGAACTATAGCAAAAGACAATAGGCTGCGGCAATGAGCATATCCCCACATACGATTTTGCTTGAATATGTCTGAAGTGCCGTATGAGATGACTACAATCCAAACTACACCCAGGAAATAAAGTATTTTTGTGCTATGGGTTCTTTTGACTGTGAATGGTCTCGTTCTCTTTTGTGTGTGTATGAACCGAGCCCGCACGCACAAAAAGAGCTCGACCAATATCCCCATCCAGACCTCACGCTTGGTCAATAACCTTTATATATATAGTATCGCTCGTTGGATATGGCTGATTTGCAAGCGTTGTAAGTACAACATGTATACAAGTCAGTAAACAAATATGGGCTTTGGAAAGCTTCTAAAACACTCTAGTAGCCTTGCTGAAGAAGTGGCTTTTATTTCCGAGAGCAAAGAGAAAAAATTGCAGCGAGAATTCAGTGGATGGATAAAAAACCCAGAATTTTTCAATTTGGAACTGATGTTTGCATCAGAATGAGCACATGGAGGCCGGAATTTTCGAATGAAAGAAACTATCAAAGAAAGTAGACAGTCTCTGAGTTAAACCGACTAAAGACTTGATTTCCAAGAGAAATGTTTTTGAGTTATGTGCAATCATACTGATTCAACTGAGATCGCTAGACGGCTTCACTTTGTATGTTTGTTTTCTTTCCGTCAACTTCACTGACCGAACGCTGAATGTATTTTTTTTTTGCAAAGTTCTCTACTTGGCAATTGAAATTACCTTTCTTTGTGGAGAGATTTACAAACTGATGATTTTATTCAGCCGTAATATTTGATTTCTTTTTGAATTGGTTATTGACAACTGATTTCAGTTGAAACGCACTGCTGTGCGCTCAGTTTGAATATTTAAATGGCATTATGTTTGTGTTTTATTGACAAATACAGGCACTTGCTGACTGAACGATGAACTCAAAATATCTTCGTACTGCTGCAGTATTCATTATTTTTCGTTCATCGTACAGTCAGCGGGTGCCTGTATTTTGTCAATAAAGCACTCACATCAGTCTAATCGTTAAATAATGCACTTTCGAGGTATTGTAAACTAAGCTGCTAAATCACTCGCGTTCCGCTCGTACACGCATTTTTTAAAGACCTCGAGCGTGCATTATTTTGTTATAGAACGTGGAGATGGAGAACCATATTTTATTTGTTTAAATATTGCGCATATTTCATACAATGATCAAATGCTTCTACTATGAGTAGTAGAAGTATACACAAACCTTTGTGAAATAGAACTGGAATTCGCTGATTATATTGAGACATTTAACCCATCGCCCACTAAAGTTAAATTTTAAATGTGCCACTGCGGGTCTGAGACTGGCTCGTCCTGAGACGGGCTGGCCCGGTCAAGAGACCGTTGGAACGGTTTGGCGAAAAAAAATTGTTATCAAAATGGCAGCTACAATAAGAGGAAAAATCTTGATCACCAGCAATCATCCAACTGGCCCGGCGAACGGCAATTACATGGGGGAAACTCATCGGTCTCTCGAAGACGGGCCAGGCTATCCAGTCTCAACTAATCAGGTTCTGCGTCGCGCATACTCCTAGCGCTTTAAACCAATTAGTTTAATCATCCTAACAACACTCAAAAATAGATTTGAGAATATTCGCTAACGATACACATAGGATGAAACTTATTCACATTGTGTACAAAGAATTTGTATAGCAAAATAATATTGAAAATATATTTTCACGAGGTAAAGACACATTTCACAGTCATACTGAAAATGTTGAGGAGTTTTCCGTGAGTACTCCTTCAGATATTCTAAATGGATTTCTACACTGTAGATGGTGCTAAATAGCACTCACCACAAGGCGGGTGGTCGTTAGTTAATGTTTTTTAGTTCAGAATTGTCTTGCATACCTTAATTAATAAAGAGAGTTGATGAATATCAAGTTGAACGGATTTCAGGTAAAGTGCGTGCATTTCAGTATGTGTACGATGGAAGGTAATCTTGCCTAAAAAATCAAAAGGAACAACATCGCTCGTGAATACCTATAAAATATTCAAAGTTTTTTTTTTATATAATGAGGCCGGGAAGGTTTTGCTTTTATGCACGCAGATCTTACGTTTAATTTCGACTGTTCACGATGTGCCAATATCGGTGTGGGTGGGTGTGCAATGGCTTTTGGTACTCCTCAGTAACTCGTGCACCCGTGCTGGCTTCCCTGTCATGATAATTCAAGCAACATCTCCTAAAATACCTGCACATTGCAAGATGTGGAAGGGTTACCAGCGTTGATGAGCATTCGCTGAATACCTGATTACTTCAAGCGACTAAAACTGATAAGAAAAGACAGACAATTTTAAAATGATTGAATGTGCGGGCAAACTAAGACTGTCGAATAAAATAAAATTAATAAGCAACAAGATTGGGAAAGGTTATGTGATACCTCGGTGAACCACAAAATAAGACCTCCCAATGCACCAGTGATGTAACGTACTGACCACAAACAAGTTTATTGGAGATTTCTTCATTTCCATACATCGCTCGAGACAGCCGGCGATAATATCGACGGCCACCAAAATACCCTTTAAAAATTCTGACGATTAAAAACATGTGAAGTTATCAATCTGCAAATGTAAGGTGCTCAAAGGAAGAACTGAGAAAGGCGGGAACCTTAATCGGCTGAGGGAGACAAACTCTTGAATACTAAGCATGTCTGCACAACCATTTACTCAGAAATCCCAGGAGAAAAAGGTCAGTTTAACAGGATGCTTGAACTGTAAAACTCCGTTCATTTGATGCAGTTCGAAGAGGCAAAAGTGTTAAAAGCCAGCTAAAAAAATCATTGTATTTCGGTATCCGTAATCTGTAATGAAGAAGACAATGATGGCATACTCAACTCCAATTTCCACACGCATAAAATTATGTGAAGATGGAAATCGAAGGGAAACACTGACCCAAGGAGGCGTAACACATTTTTCAAACAACAGCATATTTTCAATTATGCCTAGTAGCTCAAATGACCTTTTCTAGAGGCTAATTCATTATTTTAATAAAAAGACTGTTTAAAATATGATCCTATTTTCTATCACTTCAAAACAATGATGATCTCTTGCGTTTTGCTAGAATTCTCCCGAGTACGATTCCTTTAATTAAAAAACAATTCCTCAACGCCAAGTTTCATATTTCTCATACTATTCAATTATATTATTGCTATATTATAACAAGCTATTTAAGAGAAACTCCCAAAATAGCACATAAATCTTGCTTCAAATGTGGCTCAATTGAAAAAAAAAGAATTAATGTTTAGGAAGATAAAAGATCAGAAAATTCTGCTTAGTCGTTAATAATTTAGACGAATGTAAATTTTTGAGTCTTCGAAAGACAGCCTCTACAGTTGCGAGTCGAAACCTGTCACCCAGCCACGGATGAGCGATTTGGGGTTTGCGACTTAATCCAGTGAATGACATCTGCTTGTGATTCAACAATAACATTTTATACAGCAAACTATAGTCTATTGTAATTACTCAAACATAATGAACACTAGCCATGCAACAACACTCTTAGTAAACTACTCAAGTTTAAAAATGGCCTGATTCAGTCAATTGTTCCCACTGGCAGAAGGGAATGTGCAATTTATTAGCGTGATGGCAAATAAACGACTGTTTTCATAACCCATACAGTTAAACAACTTAAAATTTTAAAAAAATTAGCCGAGCTTACAAGTAAATAACCAGGAGGACTATAAATTGGAAGCACAAAAAAACTCGAAAATGTTTAACAAATCGAGGCGAGGAAGAGAAAGACCAGGAGGCAGGACCCGGTTGTTCCAAGCAAGGGTAACTTTATCCCAAGGATAGCGCTAAACATGTAATTGTAATCTGTACAGTTTAACCTCGGGTTAGTGATTTAACCCTAGGCACGGTTGTTCCAAGCAAGGGTAACTTTATCCCAAGGATAGCGCTAAACATGTAATTGTAATCTGTACAGTTTAACCTCGGGTTAGTGATTTAACCCTAGGCACGGCTGTTCTAAGCAAGGGTAACTTTATCCCAAGGATAGCGCTAAACATGTAATTGTAATCTGTACAGTTTAACCTCGGGTTAGTGATTTAACCCTAGGCACGGTTGTTCTAAGCAACGGTAACTTTATCCCAAGGATAGCGCTAAACATGTAATTGTAATCTGTACAGTTTAACCTCGGGTTAGTGATTTAACCCTAGGCACGGTTGTTCTAAGCAACGGTAACTTTATCCCAAGGATAGCGCTAAACATGTAATTGTAATCTGTACAGTTTAACCTCGGGTTAGTGATTTAACCCTAGGCACGGTTGTTCTAAGCAACGGTAACTTTATCCCAAGGATAGCGCTAAACATGTAATTGTAATCTGTACAGTTTAACCTCGGGTTAGTGATTTAACCCTAGGCACGGCTGTTCTAAGCAAGGGTAACTTTATCCCAAGGATAGCGCTAAACATGTAATTGTAATCTGTACAGTTTAACCTCGGGTTAGTGATTTAACCCTAGGCACGGCTGTTCTAAGCAAGGGTAACTTTATCCCAAGGATAGCGCTAAACATGTAATTGTAATCTGTACAGTTTAACCTCGGGTTAGTGATTTAACCCTAGGCACGGTTGTTCTAAGCAACGGTAACTTTATCCCAAGGATAGCGCTAAACATGTAATTGTAATCTGTACAGTTTAACCTCGGGTTAGTGATTTAACCCTAGGCACGGTTGTTCTAAGCAACGGTAACTTTATCCCAAGGATAGCGCTAAACATGTAATTGTAATCTGTACAGTTTAACCTCGGGTTAGTGATTTAACCCTAGGCACGGTTGTTCTAAGCAACGGTAACTTTATCCCAAGGATAGCGCTAAACATGTAATTGTAATCTGTACAGTTTAACCTCGGGTTAGTGATTTAACCCTAGGCACGGTTGTTCTAAGCAAGGGTAACTTTATCCCAAGGATAGCGCTAAACATGTAATTGTAATCTGTACAGTTTAACCTCGGGTTAGTGATTTAACCCTAGGCACGGTTGTTCTAAGCAACGGTAACTTTATCCCAAGGATAGCGCTAAACATGTAATTGTAATCTGTACAGTTTAACCTCGGGTTAGTGATTTAACCCTAGGCACGGTTGTTCTAAGCAACGGTAACTTTATCCCAAGGATAGCGCTAAACATGTAATTGTAATCTGTACAGTTTAACCTCGGGTTAGCGATTTAACCCAGGGCACGGTTGTTCTAAGCAACGGTAACTTTATCCCAAGGATAGCGCTAAACATGTAATTGTAATCTGTACAGTTTAACCTCGGGTTAGTGATTTAACCCTAGGCACGGTTGTTCTAAGCAACGGTAACTTTATCCCAAGGATAGCGCTAAACATGTAATTGTAATCTGTACAGTTTAACCTCGGGTTAGTGATTTAACCCTAGGCACGGTTGTTCTAAGCAACGGTAACTTTATCCCAAGGATAGCGCTAAACATGTAATTGTAATCTGTACAGTTTAACCTCGGGTTAGTGATTTAACCCTAGGCACGGTTGTTCTAAGCAACGGTAACTTTATCCCAAGGATAGCGCTAAACATGTAATTGTAATCTGTACAGTTTAACCTCGGGTTAGTGATTTAACCCTAGGCACGGTTGTTCTAAGCAACGGTAACTTTATCCCAAGGATAGCGCTAAACATGTAATTGTAATCTGTACAGTTTAACCTCGGGTTAGCGATTTAACCCAGGGCACGGTTGTTCTAAGCAACGGTAACTTTATCCCAAGGATAGCGCTAAACATGTAATTGTAATCTGTACAGTTTAACCTCGGGTTAGTGATTTAACCCTAGGCACGGTTGTTCTAAGCAACGGTAACTTTATCCCAAGGATAGCGCTAAACATGTAATTGTAATCTGTACAGTTTAACCTCGGGTTAGTGATTTAACCCTAGGCACGGTTGTTCTAAGCAACGGTAACTTTATCCCAAGGATAGCGCTAAACATGTAATTGTAATCTGTACAGTTTAACCTCGGGTTAGTGATTTAACCCTAGGCACGGTTGTTCTAAGCAACGGTAACTTTATCCCAAGGATAGCGCTAAACATGTAATTGTAATCTGTACAGTTTAACCTCGGGTTAGTGATTTAACCCTAGGCACGGTTGTTCTAAGCAAGGGTAACTTTATCCCAAGGATAGCGCTAAACATGTAATTGTAATCTGTACAGTTTAACCTCGGGTTAGTGATTTAACCCTAGGCACGGTTGTTCTAAGCAAGGGTAACTTTATCCCAAGGATAGCGCTAAACATGTAATTGTAATCTGTACAGTTTAACCTCGGGTTAGTGATTTAACCCTAGGCACGGTTGTTCTAAGCAACGGTAACTTTATCCCAAGGATAGCGCTAAACATGTAATTGTAATCTGTACAGTTTAACCTCGGGTTAGTGATTTAACCCTAGGCACGGTTGTTCTAAGCAACGGTAACTTTATCCCAAGGATAGCGCTAAACATGTAATTGTAATCTGTACAGTTTAACCTCGGGTTAGTGATTTAACCCTAGGCACGGTTGTTCTAAGCAACGGTAACTTTATCCCAAGGATAGCGCTAAACAAGTAATTGTAATCTGTACAGTTTAACCTCGGGTTAGTGATTTAACCCTAGGCACGGTTGTTCTAAGCAACGGTAACTTTATCCCAAGGATAGCGCTAAACATGTAATTGTAATCTGTACAGTTTAACCTCGGGTTAGTGATTTAACCCTAGGCACGGCTGTTCTAAGCAAGGGTAACTTTATCCCAAGGATAGCGCTAAACATGTAATTGTAATCTGTACAGTTTAACCTCGGGTTAGTGATTTAACCCTAGGCACGGCTGTTCTAAGCAAGGGTAACTTTATCCCAAGGATAGCGCTAAACATGTAATTGTAATCTGTACAGTTTAACCTCGGGTTAGTGATTTAACCCTAGGCACGGTTGTTCTAAGCAACGGTAACTTTATCCCAAGGATAGCGCTAAACACATAATTGTAATCTGTATAGTTTAACCTCGGGTTACCGATTTAATCCAGGGCACGGTTGTCCTAAGCAACGGTAACTTTATCCCAAGGATAGCGCTAAACATGTAATTGTAATCTGTACAGTTTAACCTCGGGTTAGTGATTTAACCCTAGGCACGGTTGTTCTAAGCAACGGTAACTTTATCCCAAGGATAGCGCTAAACACATAATTGTAATCTGTATAGTTTAACCTCGGGTTACCGATTTAATCCAGGGCACGGTTGTCCTAAGCAACGGTAACTTTATCCCAAGGATAGCGCTAAACATGTAATTGTAATCTGTACAGTTTAACCTCGGGTTAGCGATTTAACCCAGGGAACGGTTGTTCTAAGCAACGGTAACTTTATCCCTAGGATAGCTCGCTAAATCTGTAATTGTAATCTGTGACTGTACAGTTTAACCTTGGGTTAGCGATTTAACCCAGGGCACGGTTGTTTGAGGCAAGGGTTTGTTGTTGCTGTAGGTTAAACTGTACATATTACAATTACATGTTTAGCGCTATCCTTGGGATAAAGTTACCCTTGCTTAGGACAACCGTGCCCTGGGTTAAATCGCTAACCCGAGGTTAAACTGTACAGATTACAATTACATGTTTAGCGCTATCCTTGGGATAAAGTTACCGTTGCTTAGAACAACCGTTCCCTGGGTTAAATCGCTAACCCGAGGTTAAACTGTCCAGATTACAATTATGTGTTTAGCGCTATCCTTGGGATAAAGTTACCGTTGCTTAGAACAACCGTGCCCTGGGTTAAATCGCTAACCCGAGGTTAAACTGTACAGATTACAATTACATGTTTTGCGCTATCCTTGGGATAAAGTTACCCTTGCTTAGGACAACCATGCCCTGGGTTAAATCGCTAACCCGAGATTAAACTGTACAGATTACAATTACATGTTTAGCGCTATCCTTGGGATAAAGTTACCGTTGCTTAGAACAACCGTGCCCTGGGTTAAATCGCTAACCCGAGGTTAAACTGTACAGATTACAATTACATGTTTAGCGCTATCCTTGGGATAAAGTTACCCTTGCTTAGGACAACCGTGCCCTGGTTTTATTTCCACACCAATGAATTACACCATTGACAATTACATTACAATCTAGATTATACTATAACACACACACACAAGACAATAACAACAGATAGAAAAATACGCATTAGCACACCTAAACCACTTAGAATACATTTAAATTACATTTCAGAGGGTGGAGGGCATCTAACAAAAACCGAAAAAGTTATGCCCTTATACCTTAGATGACGTTGAAAATTATATACATTTACGAAGCTAAAGTATTCGATACGGCAGTATTTATTCAATATTGAGAAATAATATTAGTAACGAAAAAGAGCTTCCTTTAATCATGGTTGCCACCCATCAGGCAAAAAAACAAAACCCCTGACTTTTCACTGACCAGAAAACAATTTTCACTGACCATAATAAGACTGTTCGACATTCCCTCGTCCAAAACAAAAGTCATTATCAAAACCTGTAGCCTCCATTCACAGACGTTTGGAGGCATGAGGAGCCCTCGCGGCAACCGGAAATAAAATTCCCTGACTTTTCCCTGACTTTGACAAGAAATTTAGAATTTCCCTGACCAGATGAAAATTCCCTGACTTTTCCCTGACCTTGAAAAAAAAAATTTTCCCTGAATTTTCCCTGACCTGTGGCAACCTAGGCTCGGTTTCCAGCCGTGGGGGTTTCGGTGAGCCCGCGATCCTCTCCCCACTCACGGCTGGGCGCGCGAGCTGAGGCATTGTCGGTTTTTAGCCAATCAAAAACTTGCCACTCAAATCCTGTCGCTGAATTGATTTGCACAATTTATATTGTAAACTTTTCAAAACCGGACTAGAAGCTTTGAATCGCTGTTCCAAAAAGCGTTTAAATTTGCTTTGGAAAAGTTTGCTTTCGAATAATTCAAGGATTCAAACGAGGAAGCAGTAAGAGAGTTAGGGAGTTTTGGGTGAAGACACTGTGTCAGCACGCACCGGGTTTGGAAAGTCACTTGGGAAACCGTAATTCTTACTTCAAAGAAAATTAGTGCTGCCTTTATCGGAGACGAAAAGACGAACGACTCCATATTAAAAGAGTTATAAGAGAGGAAATCACGTCTGACTCAGGCCACGTTCTGCGATCACAATTCACTTGAAAATCGCTGCATCAAACGAGTTTTACAATTCTTTAAGTCCTATGTATTTTTTAAGGTCTCCAAAACATACTCTACACAAATACTGAGCGGGAATACTCGACTCTAGCTCAGAATAGTTCCGAGATAATATCTGAACTTTATCCCCGTATTTCGGCTTTTAATTTCTGTCAGCGAGGTGTCTTGAGCGGCACTATTATATTACAGAGTTAACACTGAAATAATTTAGCCTAGTTTCTCAATAATTTTAAATGGTGTTTGTTCTTGAGAATTCATTTCACACTTGGAGTTTTAGTTTACTGAGTTCCAGTGTGTTTTGAAAGTTTAGAGCCTACGCTACAGTCGTGAAAGGAAAACGGCTTTTCTTGTCAAAACACGCAAATTGAATAATATTGGATTTTAATTAGCTGACGTCACGGACACGGTGTGTTGACCGCGCGCCCGGCCGTTAGTGGGGGGAGGCTTTGGAGAAACGACACCCCAACGGCTGAAACCGAGCCTACGCTAAACCTGTTTCCTGGATCCGCCTGTTCTCTTTTGATTGACAAATGCTTGAAGGAATTTGTTGGGCCCATTTTTCCGTGCTCTATTTTATCGGAATTGCCACCTCTCCCCCCTTCCCTGATTTTTAATGGTCCACCCCTAATGAGGTTCGATAGGGTTGTACATAAGATACATGTAGGTAATATTTTAACTTGTGGCTTTTGCATCTAAGTCGTCAAGAGTTATAACTACAGCAACTATCAAAACTACTGAAATGATGTTATAGTTGTCATTGAATTGATGATATCGGTTCCCATGGCAACACATCGGCCTCGCAAATCAGACCCACTATAAATTTTATTTTAAAAATAATGAAACAAAATTAGTGCAGAAAAAATATTCTTCAAAGCTATACATGAAAGTTGTAAACATGATATTTAAACGGAGAAGAAATTGTGCATTTTTGAAAAAGAAATCGTTTTTGCTCTTGGAAACAGAATTTTCTTACAGGATGTTTTAACAATCCATTTAAACACTTTTTAGAGGTGTATGGTTATGAAGAAATTTCACCGCGCTTTTGAAACTTCTATCAAAAAAGGCAAGAAATTTCGCGCTACAAAATATTTCGCGTTTGCAGGTTTCGTTACTATTCCCGCGCGGTCAGAAAAACCATTTGGAACCTCAATTTCGTTATCCATGCATATGTGTTGCAAAACACGATCAATCAGTTGCTGTCTTGGTTCGCAAAATCCATACTCATTCTCGAGCTAAAGTACGACAAAAAGAAGGGAAATTCTGGTTAAGGTTCTTCTATCATGATTTAATTAGTATATTTCTGGCTGTACTTTGTTACTTAACCATTAATTTATTTTCTGTTTCTTCAGGAGAAACTCTCGGCGGAGCAGTTAGAAGGTAGTTACATCGGAAAGTCTGGTTCATCGCTAGCGACGCACGAATAAGCGCCAGCAACATACAAAGACACAGTGCCGTAATTAATAATCACAATTAATAATCGCAATTAATAACCACAATTAATAATCACATTAGACCCTAAGCTTTCAGCGTGCCTGTTTGTTGCCCCATTTCAGACCACGTGACTTTTCCCTTGAGTAATGTCGTTTTGTTTTTCTGTATCCCAAGAGGAAATGTACCAATTTCTATAACTGGAAAACAAAGCACCGAATCCTCTGGAGAACTGTCACGTGGTCTGAGATGGGGCAACAAACAAGGCAAGCTGAAAGGGTCTATTAGAGCGGATTTCAATTGAGTGTCGAAAGCAATCCGTGATTGCTTTGGTTTTGCGTTTGCTCAGTTTTCCTATTGGCTGCAGAAAATGTTTTGTGATTATCAGCCAATCAAGTGCTAAACTGAAACCAAACGTGTTGTGGTCCATCACGCCATCCACGATTGCGTTTACGTTTCCTCGTGATTGGTTGAGTTCGTGATTGGCTCATTGTGTTTCTACTTGCTCGTGGTTGGCTCATTGTGTTTCTACTTGCTCGTGATTGGCTCATTGTGTTTTTACTTGCTCGTGATTGGTTGAGTTCGTGATTGGCTCATTGTGTTTCTACTTGATGCCGTGATTCGTTCTGTGATTACTTTGGTTTTGATTTTACGCCACCCAATCGAACACCGCTCTATGGCACTGAGTCTGCGTATGTTGCTTGCGCTTATGTTTACGTTGCTAGTGTGAACCAGGCTTAAATATATCGTAATTTTAAAATCTGAGAAAAAATGTAAACTCCAAGTTCCCTCTAAAGCTAAAGAACGAATCCCTAAGGTTAACACAATATCCTCAACGTCGACCCGCTTTACCCAATAATGGTGACCAAACAACTCAAGGTATGACAGTCACATTGGATTTTAAATTGTAAGAAAGCTTGTGGGATATGAAAGATTAATATAATTTCACAGATATTCCAGTGTTCTGATTGGTCGAGAAGTTTTGATGATGCTCAATCAAACTATGAGGTACCCAGTGGGTCATTCACGCATGTGTACTGAGATAGAAGGTCCAGCAGTTTTAACTATGTCGCTATAATATGAGATCACCTCATAGTTTGGTTGACCAGATCAGCAACCCAGTGGGTCACTCACGGGTGTGTATTGAGATAGAAGGTAAAGAAGTTTTAACTATGTCGCTATAATATGAGATCTGCTGACCTGGTCAACCAAACTATGAGGTACCCAGTGGGTCACTCACGGGTGTGTATTGAGATAGAAGGTCGAGAAGTTTTAACTATGTCGTTATAATATGAGATCTGCTGATCTGGTCAAGCAAACTACGAGGTACCCAGTGGGTCATTCACGGTTTTGCATTGAGTTAGAAGAGGCACTAGAGAAAAAAGATGGACTACTGGTATATGGAAGTTACTCGATATCGACAATGCTATTCTAGATCCTACCATCACGCTGTTCCTTTAACTAATATACAGGAAATCTTATTGATGATTTTTCAGAATATCGTGACGCATTTGAACACTTCGATAAGGATTCGAGTGGCTCCATTACGACGAGAGAGCTTGGTGGCATTATGAGATCACTCGGAGAAAATCCGACTGAGATGGAATTACAAGACATGATCAACAGCGTGGACTGCGACGGTAAGATGGTGGGGCGTAGTAGGGATACAAAACAGTAGAAACAGTGTAGGAGTCAATTACCGAACGACTAAACCTCCTGAGCCCGGTCGTACGAAGCGTAAGCGTTTCACGCTAACAAGAGATTAAACTCTTACAGATTTAGCGCTATCCTAGGGATAAAGTTACCCTTGCTTCGAACAACCAGGCCCTCGTCTCTCCGCAAATCTTTGTTTAATTCCTGGTAGTGTCTCTTCCTTCAAGCTGAGGCCAAATCTCCCGGTTACGTATATATCTGTTACTGTATCAAAACAAAGGACGTCCACGACCCTCACGAATCCTCCTGAGCACGGCTCAGCGATGGGGGTCAGGGTACGGTAAAGACAGGCCTTGGAATTAGAAGAAAACACCACTGGCAACTGCTGCTAGTTGTCACTTCAGTTTTCACTAGCAACAGTCTGATCTCTAGCAACAGTCATAAATCCACAAATAGTTCAGCGAGATTCTACCAGCGACAGGTGCGAGTTATCATGAGATGTTATTCGTGTTTCTAAAAATTGAGTGCGCGAACCTAATAGGCCTTATGCACCTATCAATGTTAAGCCCGAGGGGGTGGGGGATTTGACATTTTCTCCAAAAACAATGTCAAATTCCCCACCTTCGGGACAACACGTTTGGTCAAAAATATCAAATATCTGCCCTATCTTCCTTATGTTTCCAATCAATAACTCCACCCTGGGGCAGGCAGCGTATATGTCAAATACCCCCCCTCTCGGGCTTAACATTGATAGGTACATTATGCATGATGACGTCATGCTTTTGTGACCTCACTTTGACACAACATTTCCTTTCCTCTGAGAAGACCAAGACAATGGTCTGAATTAGAGTAACAAAAAACAAGTATCATGCATAAAGACTATTCCAGCCCTGAAATGCTTTTCCCGAATCCAAAACGATCCAAAATGAAACAAAATCAAGATGACCAAGATGGAATGGTGTATAATATTATCTATATTATTACATTTCATGCGTCTGTATGTGGGTGTTTGTTCCAGCAATCCGATTGGTCGAATATCTCCACAAAGTTCATAGTTTAATTTGGTCCTTTAGCAATATTTTTCACTGATTTGAGTATTTCCGCCGCAGTGCGTCCTTTTCGAAGACAAAAAGGTGCCAAAAGAAATGGCCGAATTTCGTCGTAGTGGCACTAAAAATACTATTTTCACACAACTTTTCACAACCAGAATCTACCTTTGATCCTGAGCGTCATATCAGAACCTGGAAAATCGTCTACTCCAAATACCGTTCTTCTAACATTACGTCTATTTGCTGCCTTTAATATTTACATGTATTTATATGTACTTCATTTGACTACTTTTACTATGTTTATTAATATTTATATTTTCATCACTTTAATGTTTGTTAAAGGTACTTATGTACCAATCTGTAATAGAGTATTTTGAGTGAGCAGTGAAATGTTTCTACTAGTTCATCATCTATTAAAGTGCATATGAGCCCAAATTGTTAGGCATTAATTCGATTCTCCATCAAGTAAATATTTGAATTGTAAAATATTTCTTAATTTGAGTACTGCGTCTATGAGTTATAGAGGTTTCTATTTCCGATATGCTAATTATGTGACGACATGTGAGGACTCATTTATTATACAAAAATGTGCTGGCAGAAATATACATATTTTTCTAAACATCCATGTAATATGTGGGCCTTATATCAGTGATTTTACCAAATATTTTGTATAAATCAGAAATAGTTTCATTCACAAGGAGAAAGATGTGACCTTTTGTTGGCCTCACATGTCGTCACATAATTAGCATATTGGAAATAGAAACCTCTATAACTGATACACGAACACTCAAATTAAAATTATTTTTAAAAGTTCAACTATTTACTTAATGGAGAATCGATTTTAATGATAAAAAAATTGGGCTCATATACACTTTAAAGTTCTCCATTGGAGAAGCAGACCACTCATCACACGGATAAAAAAATGCTAGATTCAAAACCAACATTGTTCTGTTCCTCTAATAATCACGGTGAAAGGGAAGAATGTTAATAATAACCCACATTTATTATTGCAGGTAATGGACTGATGAACTTCCAGGAGTTCGTGAACTTGATGATGACACAGAATCAGTTCATGATGGATGATAAGGACATGCTCGAGGCATTCAGGATGTTTGACAGGGACGATAGAGGTTACGTTATGTCGTCTGACTTGAGATTCGTCCTCAGACATCTTGAGGAGAACATCCCTGAACACGAGATTAACGACATTCTACAGGACCACAAGCAGGGCTGGAACAGGAAGATTGTCTTAGACGGTAACTTGATTACCTTTCCATCTTTATCGCTTTTCCATCTTTATCATATAGACGCGAGTACTTTACTAGACATTATATAATATATACTTACTAAAGCGCGCTCTGATTGGTAGAAAGCCATCTGTTTGTCAGAGTATAGATCACGCAGGTGACGTCATATTTCACTAACGTGCGCTCTGGTTGGGTTTGTGAAATTGTAGACCACGACAATGACGTCATATTTCACTAACGCGCGCTCTATTATAAAATTAATTGATCACAGCAATGATTCCACAAGAATTTAAAACAAAATGGAGGAAGTGCCGAATTTTGAGCTGGACTTTGGCGGTTTTTTTTCAAGATATAATTGACAGAGAACTAAAAGACTTAAATATGTCGCAATGCCATCTCGGACGTGTCTTGGGGCGACAGAAAAGAGGAAAACTTCAAACAAGACAATATTAGCTTCACCTAACTGTTTGTCAGTGTGTATTTCGTTTGTAAAATCTATTTAAAAAATAAAGCAGTCAGAACCAGGTGTGCCGTGTTCTCTACTTGGACAAAATGGCGACTGGAGCTGTAGCACACAAAACCTCCCTACCCAGAATGTAAACACTGGTATGATCAACTGAAAGTCGATTAAGATATGCTAACCGCCGTGGGGAGCGAGTAGCAACTGACGTTTCGAGCGCTAGCCAGAAGGTGTTTTTTTTGCCTACCGAAAATATCGCAGCTGAACAGATATATCTTCATAACAATGCTGCATCATGTCACTTTGCAAGCCTTTGACATCAATGACACTTTCGCCGTAAGAAAATTTATAGTGTCGAAGTGCTGTAGAACAGCTCTAATTCAAATCCCTCCTGGAAAAATATTTTAGATTATCATCAGAAAACAATCGCTCTTTCGTCGTGTAACAAAAGAGCCAACCGTGAAATGTCATCAGATCAAAGACCGAGAAATTCAAAACCCATAGGCTCGTACTCGTGTCCATTTTAAAAATAAACTAAAATATATTTCTTTTTTTTTTTACTTCATTGCCAACAATTTAACGGCAATTTGTTCCAACAGCCGGGATTTCCTTTAAGTAATGTGATACAAAATGAGTTTGTACTGTGGTGAAATACAATGCCATGTTGCTTACCTTCACGAACATGATACTAAACTGAAGCAAGGGACACTGTTATTAACGTCAACACACATGGACATCAGCAGTGAGAATGTTCCGTTGATCTGCCGCATAGCACTCTTCAGTTTAGCACTGTTTGCAATACCTACAAAATAGAAGTCATGCAATTTATTTTTCGATCAAATTAATACGTCCCCCGGCCTCGCCATTCGTTTCAACATGCGCGTGATACTTCATTACCGCAAAACGAGGCACAGAGTAATCTTAACATAGAAACTTCTCCTCGACAACTGTAAAGTCTTTAATATTGTACTGGTAATGGTGAACTTCACGTTCCAATCTAATCCTGCTATGTTACATGCGGTATGCTTACTGCATGCTGACCACGCGATTCGATACATGTAAATTACTGAGTCAGATTAACATAATTTCGGGAATCATATATGGCATACTAGGCTGTGCCGGGCAGTATATACCCTATTCACGCGGTTTAATCCCAGGAGAATAAAAACCTTTGTTTTCCCACGTCCGGCTGAACTCGTTCTGAGACTGTTCAGTGCGAGACTGTGTTAAAAGCCCATTGGTCCAACGCAGCGCTCCAAGCTAGTAGTATGTAAGTTGGTAAAAAAGAGAATAAAAGGCGAATTCTTGCACGACAGTATAGACGCTGCTTGGTCGAAAATTTATCTCGCTAATTAGGCACAGCTAAAAAAGGTAAAGCGATCTTATTTAACGTTGGTAGTTCGTAACAGTCTTGAACGACTCAGACAAACTTAAGGTCGATGTACATGGGACCTACGATTTTACGTTTTTATCCGAGAAGACGTGAAGGTCTAACCATTTGCAGTTCGAGAACGAGATTGTTTCACAAAGGCAGCACCTTCTACTCAGTTATTTTACGACCCCGAGTGTTGATCGGGTCGGAGTTTGAACCCTCAATCTCCCACACACCAGACCGGCCGTTAACAACTTAGCTAACCGGGAGTTGCGGAGCACGGGGATGCATGCTGTCGCTCACATTAGCAACATACTTCATGCCCATTTTTGGCCAGAAACCTCACATTTGTTTGCGAGAAAGTAATTTGTTTGGCTTATTTGATGTCATATGATCAATATTAAAATGAAACTGCTTTGTTTTTGTTTTTTTGTACTAGAATTCAAGAAGATGGCTCAGATCGAGACTGGGAACACTCTGGGAATGCCACGTGACTCAGTATCTACCAATCATCCTGGTCATTCAAAATGAGTAGGACTGGACTTCAGCGAATGACATCACTAATACGTCATTATGTACTGTCGCCAGCAGCAGAGAGATGGATAGCGACATATATGAAATTCAACTTTTTAATCCAATTTCCCCGTAGATATTGTAAATCAATGTTCAAATGGTAATATATAGCCATGAACGAGAAATACGTAAAGCGCAATGGTTAGTATAGGTCAAGCACGTTGCATGGCACTACCCAACACACGCTATGACGTAGCTAGCGTCTAATACGCATGCTCACATCTTATTACCCGTAGAGTGGCAACCATGTACAGCTGTTTCGTCCTTGTTGGGACTCATCAGCATGGCATAGCCCCCAAGACCGTCAGCCTCACTAAAGATCATAGGCCTCAGAATCTGGTTACTCTAAGGGCGAGCTTACTATAGGTGTTTGCTATGCAATTATACTTTATCAAACTCATTAATAATTCATGAAGGGAAATCAAAATAAACAAGAAGCTGCACGCAGCTTTAACGCGGGCCGGGTTTTTAAAAGCAACTTTGACAATGTTTGAAAGCCGAATCCTTGTTTTTTAAATTTATTTGAATTTATGCAAAATAGATTATACGTCCCGGATGAACGCGAACTAATGAAAAAACGCGCGAATGAAAGGCGGAACTGACTTCCGGCATCCAGTTGCCTTGCGTAGCCTGTCAAGTTAATAATAGGACATTTTCATTATGGCGTCATTTTACTACAACTACCAGAATCCTTTTCAAATTCTCTTTCTCATTCAGATTTTTAAACCCCTTTGAGAATTCCAAGATAATGGTCCAAATTAGAGGGGGAAAATGATGCGCGCAAAGAGTTCTGGTAGTTGTAGTATGTGACGTCATCATGCACATGCCCAATAAGGCTTTCATAACCAGAGTATCAGTCCCTCTCCCCCTTCCTTTTCATCACCCCTACCCCCTCTCCCCTAAGGAAGGAAGGGAAAGGGGTGGTGGAAGGGGTGGTGAAAAGGAAGGGAGAGAGGGACTGATACTCCGGTTAAGCCGCTTTCACTGTGCGGATGACCTTTTCACCAGATGGCGCGACTAAGTATAAACAGCGCCACTCATTACAGTTTATCACGTTTTTCTATGGCACAAAGCGATAACGACAAGCTAGCTTTTAGTCTAACTGATTAATTGTATCGATTGTATCGACACACACACACGCAATTATAAACGCTTTAAAGTTTGCCATAAAAAATGCCATAAAAGTTCATACAACTCTTTTAGCACTATTTTCCTATCAGCACACTGAAAACGTTTGGTTGCGATACATTAGATAGAAAAGGAAATATCTTTAAAATGACATTCCAAAAGTGATACGCACTTCCAGACCTTTTAGTATAGCCATGTTTCGTTTAATCTAAGAGGCTGCTAGCGAAGGGAATTGTGCTATTACAGAATCTCTCCGTATGGAATTGAAGTGAAAACGCTCTACTATAAATGAATTACTTCTCGGATGCACGAGTGGAAATGTCTTTTCAACCTGACATCTAAGCTGAAATTTCATTTGATAGTTTTGAACCCCTTCTTATTGCCTCAAAGATCAGACCTCAATTGCAACTTCATCCGTTAATGTTTTTTCTAAAAGATTTCAGATATGCATTGGATCTGTTTAGGCAAATCTTCGTTCGAATCTCGTCAATATTCGAAAGTAAAAGCTTTGAATCTCTGAATTTGTACGAGACTTGAAACAACCAAAAACAAGTATTACAGCAAAGTTCTGAAAAGTTCATGTATTTTTGGGAGCCGTGTAATCTGAGAATCTCATTCATCCCACATCGATAACACGGTCATGAATCTATTATGCAATTTCCACTTGCGACACTAAACAAATAACACACAGAGCGCATTTTAAGACTCGGGTTCCGAGTAATGTGTGTAATAGGTGATCTGTAAATCTGACACAGATTCGTCCTTGTTGCATAAACTTTAGCTTCGATTTTCTGGGCCGAAATAGGTCGTAACGCCAAAATAACTGAAAAACAAAACTCTATATCTAGACATATGGAATGGGTGTCCGTGTTTAATCGGATTTACAAACTCAAGCCAGAGGCTCGCGCACTGATTGGTCGATAAACATGTTATTACGATACCGATGCATTGATTAGTCGATAGACATGTTATTACAGTACAGATGCACTGATTGGTTGATAGACATGTTATTACAATACCGATGCACTGATTGGTCGATAGACATGTTATTACAGTACAGATGCACTGATTGGTCGATAGACATGTTATTACAGTACAGATGCACTGATTGGTTGATAGACATGTTATTACAATACCGATGCACTGATTGGTCGATAGACATGTTATTACAATACCGATGCACTGATTGGTCGATAGACATGTTATTACAATACCGATGCACTGATTGGTCGATAGTCATATTATTACAATACCGATGCACTGATTGGTAGATAAACATGTTATTACAATACCGATGCACTGATTGGTCGATATAAATGTTATTACAATACCGATGCACTGATTGGTCGATAGACATGTTATTACAATACCGATGCACTGATTGGTCGATATACATGTTATTACAGTACACATACACTGATTGGTCGATAGACATGTTATTACAGTAGAGATATACTGATTGGTCGATAGACATGTTATTACAATACCGATGCACTGATTGGTCGATAGACATGTTATTACAGTACACATACACTGATTGGTCGATAGACATGTTATTACAGTACAGATTGGTCGGTAGACATGTTATTACAGTAGATGCACTGATATCATCACGTCTTGTACGAAATAATTTTGTATCCTCCCCTTTGTCGCCGAGTATTGTATACAACAAAAAATGTCATTTTGTCATGGGTGTGATCTCTTTTACATGAACAGATAATGTAAAAACGTGACAACAGTCATGCACTCGACTGCGTCTCGTGCCGTAATTTGTTCTCGTCACGTTTTGACGTCAATTGTGCACTGTAAGAGGACACACGCACGGCAATTGCGATACAAATAGTAGACTGCGGGCAGTGTTCACCTTTTCCCTGGTCGTGTATCTAACTCCCAAGATGAGAGCGCGTAGCGAAAACGAGGCGCGATAGGAGGAACTTCTCGCAGTCAACGTGAATAAATAGCAGTCCTAACAAGTAGCTTAACCAGCACGATGAGGTTGATCAACAAATGTGTTCATCTACAGCGCACGTATACATGTAATGTTTATATCATAGTAATGGTACAAGAAAAGCGATTGTAAAAACTAAGAATAAATCGACGCAACGTTTAGAAAACTTTGCATTTCTCTTGCTCTCCGATAGCCTGCTATGCAGAAGTATTTTATCACTCTCATAAATTCGAAGAAAAAAGTAACGTCTGCTCACCCGAGCGCTTAATTAGTTTCCAATATGAAAGCACGACGTCAGCACGTTTGTTTTATTTTTCTGCCCAATCAAAGCCATTGTTAGAATTTTAGTAAATTGGCGCGCCAGTGAACACTCTCCTATGATTGGTCAATGGCAAATGTATTGTTTGAACCTTTTAAATGCAACATTACGTCACTTTTCAAGACATGGAAGGTAAAATCTGATTGGTCCATAACACACTGAGGTGTGTATATTGGAAACTAATTAAGCGCTTACTTGATATCACAACCCAGATAGGCGAGCGAGTGAGGCACGTCACACACACACTTGATATCGCAATCCAGATAGGCGAGCGGGTGAGTCACGTCACGTCACACACACACTTGATATCACAACCCAGATAGGCGAGCGAGTGAGTCACGTCACACACACTTGATATCACAATCCAGATAGGCGAGCGAGTGAGTCACGTCACACACACACTTGATATCACAACCCAGATAGGCAAGCGAGTGAGGCACGTCGCGCACACACTTGATATCACAACCCAGATAGGCGAGCGGGCGAGTCACGTCACACACACTTGATATCACAACCCAGATAGGCAAGCGAGTGAGGCACGTCGCGCACACACTTGATATCACAACCCAGATAGGCGAGCGGGCGAGTCACGTCACACACACTTGATATCACAATCCAGATAGGCGAGCGAGTGAGTCACGTCACACACACACTTGATATCGCAATCCAGATAGGCGAGCGGGTGAGTCACGTCACACACACACTTGATATCACAACCCAGATAGGCAAGCGAGTGAGGCACGTCACACACACACTTGATATCACAACCCAGATAGGCGAGCGGGCGAGTCACGTCACACACACACTTGATATCACAACCCAGATAGGCGAGCGAGTGAGTCACGTCACACACACACTTGATATCGCAATCCAGATAGGCGAGCGGGCGAGTCACGTCACACACACACTTGATATCACAACCCAGATAGGCAAGCGAGTGAGGCACGTCGCGCACACACTTGATATCACAACCCAGATAGGCGAGCGGGCGAGACACGTCACACACACACTTGATATCACAACCCAGATAGGCAAGCGAGTGAGTCACGTCACACACACACTTGATATCGCAATCCAGATAGGCGAGCGGGTGAGTCACGTCACACACACACTTGATATCACAACCCAGATAGGCAAGCGAGTGAGGCACGTCGCGCACACACTTGATATCGCAATCCAGATAGGCGAGCGGGTGAGTCACGTCACACACACACTTGATATCACAACCCAGATAGGCAAGCGAGTGAGGCACGTCACACACACACTTGATATCACAACCCAGATAGGCGAGCGGGCGAGTCACGTCACACACACACTTGATATCACAACCCAGATAGGCGAGCGAGTGAGTCACGTCACACACACACTTGATATCGCAATCCAGATAGGCGAGCGGGCGAGTCACGTCACACACACACTTGATATCACAACCCAGATAGGCAAGCGAGTGAGGCACGTCGCGCACACACTTGATATCACAACCCAGATAGGCGAGCGGGCGAGACACGTCACACACACACTTGATATCACAACCCAGATAGGCAAGCGAGTGAGTCACGTCACACACACACTTGATATCGCAATCCAGATAGGCGAGCGGGTGAGTCACGTCACACACACACTTGATATCACAACCCAGATAGGCAAGCGAGTGAGGCACGTCGCGCACACACTTGATATCACAACGCAGATAGGCGAGCGGGCGAGTCACGTCGCGCACACACTTGATATCACAACCCAGATAGGCGAGCGGGCGAGTCACGTCACACACACTTGATATCACAATCCAGATAGGCGAGCGAGTGAGTCACGTCACACACACACTTGATATCGCAATCCAGATAGGCGAGCGAGTGAGTCACGTCACACACACACTTGATATCGCAATCCAGATAGGCGAGCGGGTGAGTCACGTCACACACACACTTGATATCACAACCCAGATAGGCAAGCGAGTGAGGCACGTCGCGCACACACTTGATATCACAACCCAGATAGGCGAGCGGGCGAGTCACGTCACACACACACTTGATATCCCAATCCAGATAGGCGAGCGGGTGAGTCACGTCACACACACACTTGATATCACAACCCAGATTGGCGAGCGAGTGAGTCACGTCACACACACACTTGATATCACAACCCAGATAGGCGAGCGAGTGAGTCACGTCACACACACACTTGATATCACAATCCAGATAGGCGAGCGGGTGAGTCACGTCACACACACTTGATATCACAACCCAGATAGGCGAGCGGGTGAGTCACGTCACACACACACTTGATATCACAACCCAGATAGGCGAGCGGGTGAGTCACGTCACACACACACGGCACTTGATATCACAACCCAGATAGGCGAGCGGGTGAGTCACGTCACACACACACGGCACTTGATATCACAACCCAGATAGGCGAGCGGGTGAGGCACGTCGCGCACGGTGTGAAATTGTTTTGGCTTACATGGTCATCTTTCTTTCTCCTTTTCCTTGTAATGTGGGTGTTGATGTAATAAAAGTAAAGGTATTCATTTATGTAGCGCTATTTATATATAAATATATATTCAAATGCGCTTCACAAGGTTTTCAGACGGTTTTAAGAAAACTCCATGCTTATTCTATAATTCCAAATCCAGATGTGACGAGCAATAAAAGACGAATAAAAGAACCACTAAACACCAAATTTCGTGGGAAAACACTTTTTTACGTCACAGTCGTTGCCTCCTCGCTGCGTACGGCGCGTTTCAGATGGCGAACTTTTCACGCGCCGAACTTGAACCTTAATTTAAAGGGGAACTCAACCCTAAAATCAACCCAATGTCTATACAAACATGTATTCGAAATAAATAGGTTCTTCTATTTAATTTTTCTGTGTTGCGCGTCTTGCAAGAGAAGATCCGAAAACGTTCCTCACAACGTCCGCTATGTACAGACGGCTCAAGCTTGTAATTTGGGACGTCAGATACGGGGAATACATTAGTTTCGCCATGCTGTCCCCTACATTGAATCTTCTAATTGCGGACCATTGTGTTTTATTTGTGCTAGAGGTGTGATCGTTTTCTCTTGGTATTGTGACGTACGTTATGGGGAAATTTGCACTGAATTGAGCCGCCACACAATATAGATTTTTCAGCGGAAAATCGAATTTGGGGACTAATTTTCTCATCATAGACGCGCAACACATAAAAATAAAATAGCAGAACTTATTTCTTTCGAATACATCTTTGTAAAGACGTTGGGTTGATTTTAGGGTTGAGTTCCCCTTTAAGTTCGACGTCGGAGCGACTGTTGATTCATATGGCGAACATTTCTGGGTCTACATTTTAGATCCTTTATGAAAATTAAATTTCAAGACAGCATAATTCATGTATTTAGTTCGGCACATGAGAAGAGCGGTGTATGGATCAACACCGCTCTACAAACGCACGAGACAGCATCTGGCGAACCTAATTCAAGCATGACGGATCCAACATGTCGAACCCGGTTGAGTCGGATCAATACCGGTTTTTGGGAAACCCCACCCCTCCCCCACACTTCACCATTACCTTTAATGGTTTATCATTAATGAAACGATGCATATTCAAGGAGGGGTGGGTGGGCAGTTTGCCAGAAACCGGGTAGAGCCGTTGATTCAGATTAAAAGTAAAAACTATGAAGCAAGTAAGCAAGTTCGCAGTCATACTAAATTGCGGACGCTAAAATTAAAATACGCCACGAAAAAGTAATTATGAGAGTTTACAACTACCAGAATCCTTTTCGAATTATTTTTTTCTCATTCAGTTTTTGAAACTCCTTTGAGGATTCCAAGTCAATGGTCCAAATTAGAGGAACAAAAGAATCGTCGCAAGGAGTTATAGCATGTGACGTTATCATGCAAACATCCTATTAGAGAAGAGAAACACAAATGACAAGTGACAGGAATCTGTGCGGAATCGAGCGATACCGAAAAATCACGTCTTTCTTTTGTGTTCTCTGGCTCGAATAAAACAGACTACTATAGAGGGTTTGCACGTGACGTCATAGCCGCCATGTTGGTGTACCTTTAACAATAGATTCTTCGTTAGCTTCTTTTGTTAGGTACACCAACATGGCCGCCATGCCCTTTGTCATTTGAATCTCTGGGGATTGAGTGAAAACCCTCTATTATAGAGCCAACTAAGATTTAGATCGATTATTAAAAGGCTAGTCACGGTAAGATTTAAATTCGTTTTTTCCGGGCCGGAAAGAGCTATTTCCACCGATTTTGATATGAACTAACGAACCTCTCGGCCATGTGGGATGCTTAAAATGAAAGCAAATATGCAAAAATGAATAACAAACAGTGTATATAAACAGTCTCCAGGGAAAATATTGAAAATTCTTTCAATCAAGCATTGAGGGAGGGAAGTTTAACTGTTTGTATCCAATTAACAGCCACTAAACGAGCGATTACTCGATACATGCGCAGTACCATGACATAGCCCCTTTAAAATAAATGGCCCATGTGTGTTTTGGACACGACGTGACAGCCACATAATTCTATAGACAGATCTAACCACGAAAAGAACATCGAGCATCGCTCTCGACATCTGTATTAAGCAACCTTGTTCTTTGATTTATAATTATCTGTAATTTGCTATTTA
The DNA here is from genome assembly GCA_030867875.1 of Actinernus sp. WN-2022. Lineage (NCBI taxonomy): Eukaryota > Metazoa > Cnidaria > Anthozoa > Actiniaria > Actinernidae > Actinernus > Actinernus sp. WN-2022. The sequence goes on from JAOWCC010000577.1 coordinate 27,827,123, forward strand.
GCTATTAAGGAAAACAACTTGATATAATTATATGTAGCTAGATCCAAGTCAACTGAAGAGAGTAGGTTCCATAATATAATATAAATAAAAGAACTAAGTATACAGCTGGGCGTTCAGGGATGGTACGAATCAACCAAAACTACACAGAACACGAGAGCCTGAGCAGAAACAATTATGGTTTGAAATGTTCTTTGGCTTGCATGCCAAGTGTTGTCATATTCGTACCGTACTATGTTGTGAATTTAGAATCTAAAGAAAGACTGCAAACAAGACAGGGCCTTTTCAGTGTTTGAGGATATTTTCGGTCGATCCGCTAATCCTATACGTTTTATAGCGCCAGGGAGTATGTGGTATGAACAGAACTTTCTCCTTAGATAGAACCATTGTAACAGCCCGGTATTCTGAGGAACTAACAATCACTCATGATTGTAGACTGCACGGCAGCACATTGCCAAACAGCGAAAGTGATAAACTAAGTTTTCAATATAGAGGGTCTGTTCTCTGGAATAGCTTTTCTAACAGTATTGTATTGTAGCTTACAGAGACGCATGAAATGATTTAGAATAGTTTTTATAAATAGTGTCGGCATTTTTATTATCAATACGACTTTGTATTTTTATGAATTTTGTAGTTATAGACACGGCTCTCAGGAAGAGCATATGTATGAGAAACCGTGTATAAATAAAGAAAAAACTTTTTTACTAAAAAATTGCGCCAAAATAGCCGTCCGTATCACAAAAATAACCTTGTGAAGTAGATTTGAATATATACATATAGAATTTGCATTATATAAACGAATACCTTTACCTTTTTTTTACCTTTAAATGTGCCGTGTCCAATTTGAATAACCATTGTTTAGGAATATTTAGCCTCGCATTCATGTGAAAACGCTTTTGTGTGGCAACGTGGACACGAGGCTAAGGTCTCCAGGCAATACCTATTGAAATGGGACGCCAGTTATACACAATGGGCCTATTGGTTTTATTAAATTGCTTTTAATGGTTAGACAATGAACGCGAGTGATTTATATAGGATTTAGAGTCCCGAGCATTATAAAGAACGAGTGACCTGCTATCAATGCCGCAAGGGACTCCAAATCCCATAGATCACGAGTGGTCATTGTCTAACGGCCTTAGAAAACGGCACAAGCAACATACGCAGTAATCACATCTGTGAGAAGAATAAGTACTACTAAATGATCAATGCCTTCATTGCGTCTGCGTATATGTTTGCGATGTCTGCGGCTCGTATTAGTCATGGCAGTACAACATTTCGGTGTTACTAAGGCCAAGCAGTACATTTGTGAAGTTAGTTTTGGATGCACTTTAAGCCAGCCATACCGCGAGTTCACTGAAAATGAAGTGAAAGTGAAATGTTTGTCAAGCAATTTGCAATAATTTTGTATCACTATTTGCAACAAATTTAAAAACTTTCCCAGTACGTTGAATTTGTTACATGTAAAGCAAAAAATAGTTGACTTGATGTTCGTATGTTGGCAAAAGTCAATATTCTATTTGTAATTGATTAGTCAGTCACTCATTATTATTCTCTAAGTTATTATTGAGTATTCCCTATATAAAGTGTAGGGAATAATAAGAAGCTTTAAACAAAGCAAAATTATAAAGCAAAGTTTTAAAGTGATTACGTCACATGCATGAGAAAAAAAATATATTAGGATTTGTTTTACCAAAACCAGTTTCCGAAAGTCCTAGTTAAAATGAAGTCTCGCTAAAATAATGAGATTACTTGAGAAAAAAGCGGCTGAAATATACCATCCCCATACAGTCTTATTTTTCGCTAAGTTGGAACCAGTGAAAAAGTACAGACTTTGTATGGCAAAATGTTGAACTTTACACCATATTTGTCCCTGAGGACACACCGCGGCAAAACGTCATGCGCATTCGGTTCCAATGACCGCGCGCGCGTCTCCCCAGTTTCTCGCCGAATTCAAACGAAAACAGGCAATCACCCCCTGTTTCGCGAAAAAAATACATAAAAAGCTAAGCCTAAGACTTTAACAAGTTGAAGATTTCTTAATTTGTGATTCACTGCGTTATGCGGAGCGTAACGTTTTGCCGCGCATCACCACGACGGGAGAGGACAAATAATTATTCCATTGTTCAAATATAGCGCTGCTCCCTGCATTTGCAAGCTAATACCCTAGTTGAAGTATCGATATAGATACTGAGTGGGTGTGACCATTTTCTAAATGATGTTTAAAGTGCAAGTAAAGCCATAAGACAACTTGAACTCTTTTTGCCGGCCCAAATTCTGATATACTTCAGTTGTCTAACTTAGTTTTCTTTGAGAGGCAGGAGCAGGAATTAAACTGGAATAAACGCTTCCCGAATTGCGGGATTGTTCATCTTGTGATGTCACAAAGAAACCTACGGGATTCTATTGTAGTAGTTTTCTCAAGGGAGGGAGTTGATTCATCTTATGACGTCACAGGATCCATGAAAACTAACCAACAACAGTAGTGTGTGAGGCACCGAATTACCCCCTTTTTTGGTGTGCTATGTAATTTTTTGGTGCGTGCTCATTAATTCGGATGACGTCATAGTCCTATTGTCTTGGATCATGCATAAATTAAAGTTGCGCGCTCATTGAAGTGGTGCGCTATGTTAATTTTTTGCAGCGTACCTGATCAGAATTGCGGCGTACCTGCTCAGAATTGCGGCGTATGCATAAATTAAAGTTGCGCTCTCATTGAAGTGATGGGCTCAAGAATAAAATGCGGCGTACTAGATCAATAAAAAATTTTTTTCTGTGAATGAGGTCATTGCGATCGATCTATTCGGCCATGTTTGGGCAAAGCCTATTATTTGGGGTCGTCTATAAAACCAGGAGCGATCGGTCCTGAATACATTCGAATTTGAATGAAAAAAGTAATACATATCTCGCAATATCTAAACCCCTTTGTAGCGTAAATAGTAAGAACAAACTACTCGTGATAGGCTCTAAACTGTCTTTATTATTTTCCTTTACATTAATAACTCATAAGATAATTGTATACAACATCCGGTATGGTTCATTAGATCAACTCTGCTATTGTTCTTAGGGATTAGCGATAACTGAAGGGCCTATTGTTTTGAGGAAAACTCTTGAGATGCCAATTCTTCTCTAAAACTGAACTATAATTATCATAACCAACAAAACAAACTACTCGGAACAAGATTTTATTGATTCAAACCATGATAAGCGATAAGATTTACAATGAGGCATAAAAAATTAAAAAGTATTTTAGCATTTAAGGTTTGTTTACAATCAGTCCTCATCGTCACTTGTTGGGTGATAAGTTTCTTCCTATTTACTTTTGGGATGAATATGCCATGCTGTTTGACAATGTTGGCATCGTACCATAAAAACCTTGGACATTTAGAATTTTAACCGTATAATAAAGTTTATACTTGGGTCACGTGATGCAAGTATAATAAAGTTTATACTTGGGTCACGTGATCCACAGGGCAATGAAAATATTTACGGAATTTCTGCTTTTTGAAAAATGAAAATACCAAATACTATACAGTAATGGGAATTGCATTTCACCAGGCTATCCAAATGTAGTATCTTCATGATTCAGCATTGGAATTGTGTTCAGCCATTGAAAAGCGTGGTAAATTAAAGTGTGAAATGTGCAGTCACGCGACCTATTTTAGTATTTTACATATTAAGGTATTTAACCTACCGGTAGCAAATTGGCATCAGCAAATAACCAAAACCTGATATTTTGCAAAAACTGGCGAAAGTTGTGTTTGAAAATATTAATCACAGTATTTATTTGATGTATTGTTTGTTCTTTTTCTCCTCTGCAAAGCAACTCCAGAGTAGAAAGGCTGGAGAAAGGAAACCTAAAAAAAACGGGCTTCCTGTGGTACGAATAGAGGAAGCCCGTCTCCGTTTTCTTTCGGATTTCTTTATAGAGAGTCACCCATGTTGTCTAGTATCTTCTCAGTGTTTCATATAAGTCAAAAATGTACGAAGCCTAGATATAATTGATCTTTGAACTATTATTCACATGCAATTAAAACAGAAATCACAGTATGAGCCAATAAGATCGTCTAAAAGACAAATGCTTCATAAACATATAAGCAGCATTGATTGGTTACTGTAATCAGCATCAAGGATATAGCAAAACTGGCAGTGGGAAGCCATCTTGTTTTTTTCTGCTTGAGTGGAACTTCTAGTATAATCAACATATATTAAGAAGGTATGTGTATATAGTTTACAATATATAATAAATATATCTGACTGAGAATACATCTCTCAACTTATTAAATATCTAGATAATTCAGTGCTTTTATTGTGTTTGCAATGGTAAAATTATACACAATGATAACTAGTTTCTGTAAAATCTAGTATAGTATACAATTATCAACTTTTGGTTTATTAAAGCAGTGTAAAATAATATACTTTTGTTTTGTATCTACATATCAAATGTCTTATGTGTAACCTTTATTTTCAGATGTAAGTATGCAAAATGGATCCAGTTTTTAAAACGAAAAAAAGGCTTATTTTCACGGAGACTGACTTCAACAAATGCGTCATATGCCAAGCAGTGGTCTCAGATGAGCTCAATAATCTTACCAAAAAGGGAGTAAGCAGCTTTCAGAATGCCACGGAAGTGCGAAAAGATGAAGTGTACGACAGGTTGTGGTCCCTCATCCAAGATATTGATGATTTTCTGTCTAGGAAACCGCAGTGCCATAGAACATGCAGAAGTAGTTACACGCACAAGAAAGAGGTGGAAAAGCAAGCAGCCAAAAGGTTAAAAACAGACGACGCTAGGTGTAGTTCTGCTTGCTCCCAACCTAACCAGGTATTCCTCGTCAGTCGACTTTAAGTCATGTTGTTTCATATGCAACAAAGAACGTGATTCAAAGGGCAATCGACAGCTTATCCTTGTTGCAACAGACAAGAGACAAAAAGCTATTCATGCACGAGAAGGCAAAATCCCTACAAGATGAAGAGATGTTGGTGAAAATTCAAGGACATGGACACGAAGTAATGGACATGATTGCTGCAGACTTCCGTTATCACAAGTCAGGTATGGACACTTTCATGAACAGAAACGCTAAGCAGAGCAGTAGCGGTAGCTCTAGAAGTAATACCACTGATGATTATGAGCTAGCATTTAATGAGCGTTTAACCTCCCGGTTAGCTCAGTCGTTAAGCTCCGGTCTGTTGAGCGGGAGGTCGCGGGTTCAAACCCCGGCCGGACCAACACTCAGGGTCTTAAAATAACTGAGTAGAAGGTGCTGCCTTTGTGAAACAACTGCAAATGGTTAGACCTTCACGTCTTCTCGGATAAAGACGTAAAATCGTAGGTCTCCCGTCGGCCTCTAGTTTATCAGTCTCACTGTACTGTCACGAGTTACCGACGTTAAATAAAGTTGCTTTACTTTACTTTACTTTTTGTCAGAAATATCAGATATCTTGATCAAAGATCGTTCCGCGTTTTACATCACTTCGGGACAAATACCGCAAACTTCTCAAAGACAATGGTGTATAAAACTCTACGACGTACCGAACTGACAGGCTTCGGAAACGCTTGTTGGACCAATTTGGGTCAGCTGTCCAGATAGTGTCACAGAGGGGAAGGGCCAGCTTAGTTTGCTCATCGAATATAACCGTGGTTGATATGTGTGACCTTGCTGCTAGATTACAGCAAGAACTGGATAATAATAATATTTATTTACCCACGATAAATTTACAGCGTTGCTGATGTGGTCATGCTTATAACTACGCTATTCTACCCTAATAATAATCATAATAATAAAACTAATTAACTTATACTTACTCTATTCAGTTATTCAAGTAGAATCTGATGAGACATCTGGAGCTGGTACAGATCACGTGATGTTGGAGAAGGAGTCGTTTGTCTTAGCGAAACACCTGAGAGGGGATATGAAAGATAAAGCGAAAGCACACAGAAAGAAGATAATGGCGACTGACCAACAGCCACACCCAGCACATGATGGATGTCACATCATGAAAATCAATCAGAGCTAGAGATTTCTTATGTCGCAACTTCCGAGAGTATTCCCGATGACCTCTACAATCATCTAGCATAGATGATGACCAATTCAGATGCTGTTATTGGTGATATGGGTAGAGTACTTCTTACAGAAGTTCAACACCATAAAGTGCTCAATATTGCTCAAGAACTGATGGCTCAAGTTACAACCTTACCAATGCCAAAGCATGTGGGAATAGCAATGTATATACTAAAGCAAACTGGTAGCAAAGAATTGGTAACAATTCTCAATAAGTTTGGGCACACCATTAGCTATGATGATACCCAAAGATACATCTCGACTAAGGCTAATCAGGTTAATATGCAGACAGCAGATGGTGGAGTGTTTGTCCCCTCAGGAATTGTGACAGGCATATTCACACAATGTGCTCTTGACAATCTTGACTTTCATGAAAACACTACAGATGGCTCTACACTACATGCTACAAGCCATAACGTATACCAGCATCCAGACAGTCTGCCCATTCCTCCCCTTTTGTTCCACTTACAACGATTAGGCGCAAGACGGTAACAGAGTCAGAGGTGTTAACAGTGTCTGAGAACCATGTCGGCCTAAAGGTTATGAGGGAGGAAAGGTTACTCTATGGTGTACCTTTTGACAAGGCAACAAGAGCCAACTACAGCAATTATACAAGATGAGCACTTAATATGGGCCTTGATTCGCTTGTTAGTTTCCAGAGAAGGGGATGGCGGTGTTGCACCGACATGGAATGAATTTCATGAGGTCCTGTGCGATATAATCCAACAGGCTACTGTAATTGGCTATGGCCCACTGTTCCCATGCACAGTCACCCACTAATCCAGATGTTGTTCAAGCCTCCCTTGACTACTTCAGCTCTCTCACAAACAAGTTAGGGCAGGAAACGACTGTCGTAACAGCTGACCAAGCAATATATGTTGTAAAAGGTATACATACTCTTGGTCCTTTACCTTGCCTTAGTTTGCCTTAGTCCTCCTAAGTCTGCTTTATATCCAGCCTTAGTATTGCCTTATAATGCCCATGCTGTTTCGCCAAATGTTTCACCCATTTTTGTCAACATTTTCATGTTGCCTAAAATCGCCATCCATCGCGGCGAGGACCCAGAACAGGCCTGTAAACACTAGTGGTTCGTGTTTATATACCGACGGATTACTTTATTTTTACTGATCAACCTTATTTAATTCATAGGCATTACGAAGAGGTATCCACAGAAGTATTCTAACTTAGTGGTCAGACTGGGTGGTTTCCATATAGCAGCATTGGATATCTCATGAAAGATAGTGGGAATCGAAGATGTGCTTGCTGAAGGCGGTGTTTGTAAACGAGATGTCATTCACTGGTGAGTGAAGCAATGGTTGGCCTACTTTGGAATGCATTTGAAGACTGGCTTGTAACGGGGCAGCAAGTTGACATTTCGCAATTCAATGGCCACCTGAATCTCCTCTATGATGCCTTACAAGACAACGATTCACAGGCAACGAAGGCATACTTTACAGAAGTAAAGACAGACTTAGAAGCAATGGTACCAATTTGGGACAATTTTCTTGAAACCTTGGGAGTGACCGCAAAGTACTGGTTGATGTACATTGACATGGTAGAGATCTTGAAACGGTACACCCAGGCAGAGAGAGCGGGACAATGGCACGATCATATTAAAGAGGTGCAAAATATGCTTCCTTATATACCAAGTACATGGTATGTCTTCCCCTCTATCTAAAGGACATGAGAGATCTCCCTGACAAACAGCCCAAAGTTTACGATAGCTTTGTGGAAGGTCATTTCACAGTTCGTCGTACAGCAGGTAAATTGAACGGTGTCTGGACTGACATGGCCCTCGAGCAAACCTATAATAATGAAGGAAATACATCTCTTTTCAAGGGAATATTCCAAGCTCCAGACGCTCGAGACAAATCAGTACGTGAAAACTGCACCATTTCTAACCAAGGTGTCGGAGAGTGTGAAGTTAATGGCAAATGTGAAGCAACAGCATTCTCGTCATCATGGTGAATCGAACAAACAGGCACTGGAAGAGCAGGAGTTGGTTGAAAAGATCAAGACGGTCATCACAGAGAAAATGATAAACCCCTTCACTTCCACCAACCACACTGGCCTGCTGAATATAGCAACAGGGGAGAAAGCTTCTTCCACTGAATTAATCGAAGCTCGAGCAAAGGGTATAGAAGCTATGAAAAAAGCAGAGGGACATGGCTCTGGAAAGATAGAAACGCCCAAGTTGGTGACATTTGGTTCGCAGAAGAAACAGAAGCCTTCAAAGCAACAGACGCTGATCAAGATTTATCAGGATGAAAGTGCTGTCACACGAGCACTATGTTTCTTTCAAAGTGCTGATGATGCAACCATCATCACGGTTTGAGGTTGATTCAAGGATTGAATCAACCGCAAGTCGGATTTCCTGGCAAGTCTGACAGCAGAGGTTACGCCTGAATTCCTACAGCCATCTTCTTTACCAGCTTCCAACCTGCCCACAGTCTCTCTCATAGATGCAATGGCCTTTGTCAACAGATTCCAAACCCTGGGAGCAAGAACTTTTGGTGATCTCACAGAACGGTATGTTCATCAAATTCTCAACTTGAAACCCAGAAGTTGTACTTGTGTCAACATTGTGGGTGATCGTTATGATTTCGGTGATGCTAACACTCTGAAAGGTGACGAGAGGCAGAGGAGAAATCAGTCTGACAAATCCAGGGAGTTTTGCTTATCGACCAGTCTACGAATCCCCGATTGGAAACTTTTCACGAAGAACCTCAAGAACAAAGCAAATCTTCTTGAGTTTATTGCCACCTCATTGTGTGATAATCCCGGTGTCCTTCCAGATGATGTGACTGTCATTCTAGGTGGAATGGCAAGAGAAAAAGGTCGCACTATGACTGTTTCAAACGTGTCTAGTTCTGTTTTGAATCTTGTATACTGCGAGCATGAAGAAGCGGATACAAGGATTATGGCTCATCTTGCTTACTGTGTAGATCATTTAGGGCATACACGGGCTATTGTACATGTAACAGATACAGATATCATAATACTCTGCATGTATCATTTTGTTGTCTTGGCACACTCCAAGAGCTATGGATTCAGAGAAATGATAAATATCTTCCCGTCCATGAACTTGTTACAAGTTTGAGTGACAAACATGAAAAAGAGCAACAAGAACTCACGGCCACCATTCTCTGTGCTTATGTCGTAAGTGGCTGCGACACTGTAAGCTACCCATTTAGGCGAGGAAAGCGAAGAGCAGCAAAGGTTGCTTTGGGCATGGTAGCATTCGGAAATGATGACATTTTTGAAGTTACAGCAGCTATCACAAATGAAGCCAGATACTTTTTCACTGCTCTCTATGGAAAGAATGGCGTTCCAAGTCTTGATACGCTTCGCCAACACATGTTTGAGAAGCCCAACATCGGTTTTCTTATCGCTAGGGCATTGCTCTGCATGGAAATAAACATGAAATGTTTTGGCCTTGGCCCCCTGACTATAACCGACTTGGTTGTCAACGGAAACTCATTCTCGCAAATGGTACATGTGGTGATGGCATTCTTAACAATCGGGTCAGGTAAAATATCATGCCATAGACATTTGGGGCAGCCAACAACACCCGTTGCGTGAACATTGGTAGAGTTACAATGATCACAAGAGGCATTGATTTGATTTTCGTTGTTATCTTCACTGTCCTCTTCATCACTACTCTGTTCTTCCTCGTTTGCAATAGTACTATCTTGGTTGTCGGCATCACTGTTATTGTCACTCTCCTGAGACTCGTTCTCATTTTGACTCTCTTCTTGCTCACTGCATGCTGCTAGTTTCAGGCTCCTTTTGCTGGTGTTTTTTTTCTTTTTCGATAATATCGCTCAAAAACTGTTTGTTGTGAATTAGACGTTTGTTGATTCCTAGCTCAGCAAGACCCTCTAGAAATGTATTGAGAGTGCGAGGTCTCGGCATATCCTTCTACCAGGGCCGCTATATTCGTCACCGGAATTCTACGCTTGCTACGAAGCAATTCTCCTCTTGGCGTCCAAAATAAAATATCCTTAGAAGAGGCCATACTGTGCAATAAATCCGAAGCATCTTTATGGGAGACGACTCTCGGAAGATCATCCAAAACATCTTTAATTCTTAGTTCCTCTTCATCCTCACTCTCATTATTCGAGGTGTCACTTTCTTCATTTTCCATGTCAATGTTTCTCTTCGTGTTCACCGCAGAGTGACTTCAGTAGCAAATGATATTGAAAGACCTAAGACTCCCCTATTTATACCATCAGAAGCCCAGTGAGTGAGAATAGGGGCTAACAAATGTTCAATAAATCCACCTCCCTCCTGCACTAGTAGTTGCTTCTTTTCTTTGAATGGAACCTCTGGATCCACGAGTGTATAAATAGATTCTCTGTGTGGAGTTAGTCTTCGCCTGTCTTCCTCACTGATAGGTACATATCCTCTAACAACATTATGTGTCGCTTGGACGAGCGAATGTACTTGTTCTAGAGATGCCGTTTCGAGGAGAAATTGACGTTGATGGTCGGGGCAAGAAGCTAAGAGATGGAGAAAGCCACGATTTCTCTATACTGTTCGAGACATGGTTGAAACTGATCTGAAATTTTCTTATCAGGGCTATTTATAGGGAGGAGGATATAAATGAGAGTATATAGTGTTTCGGCTCATTCATCCAAAATCTTTTATGGGGTAAACATGGTTTTTAGACATTGCCCAGAGTGTGGAGAAGAATTATCAAGGAGTGATAATCTTAAACGACACATGGTTAAGAAACACAATTCCTTCAGATTTTCCAAGTCAACTGAGCCTGAAACCTCGTGACTCTTTTCAACTACAACATCCCTTCACATGTATGGTTGCTGGTATGACAGGTTGTGGTAAAACGGTCTGGGTACAGAAGTTACTCGAAGAAGCGCATCAAACAATTTCCCGTCCACCCCAGAGAATTGTGTGGTGCTATTCACAGTGGCAGCCTGCGTATACAGCACTTCTTAGTATGGTACCTGATATCGAATTTGTGAAAGGAATCCCACATGGCGAACAATTTCGTACAGTCAGCGGTTGTCATTGCGGGCGCGTACGTGAAAATCTATTTTTAAAAAGAAAGCCGTTGATGAGTGTTTATAGAATGAGGAGAGGTTACATGGACATCGACAGTCAAAATGGCGGACGAGCTGCTGTTTTCAACGTCCTGCGCGAAGGGAAATGAAACAGCTGAACGAGTCGGGTCTGTCCCTTTAAACTTTGTACGTTTGGGAAGGAGAGTTTTGGCGTTAAAATGCAGTTATTTACAGGACGTTTGGAACCACCAAAGCAAGTATTTCAACTCGTTTTTCTGGCGTTAGAATCTACTTTGGTATCTGCAGAACAGATTCAAACTTGTGGACCTCAAACATGAACTACTCGGAAGTCTTTGTGATTGAGCTTTCTGACTGGCCTTTACAGTATTTAACAGAAGATGTATGGCGGCTCTAGCTAATTTGGGTCGTTTTTTAGCAGAGCATCGGGAACCGGTTTAATCATCCACAACTAGTTAGCAATCATAGTCGAGGGCAGGAGCAGGCATGTTAACTGAATTTAAAACTTGTGGACCTCAAGAAATATAAATATTAAAGCAGCAAATTGGAAAATTGAGAAAAGGTAAGCCTTGTCTTCACTGTTTTCACTAATTTTGGAACGACGTGTAATGCATTCTACGCATGCGCGGCGGCCATGATGTACGATATTGTTCGCCATGACCTGACATCGAGCAAGATCACTCTTTTGATGTACATGTACGAAACCTGATTGTCATTGATGACCAGATGACTGAAACGGGAAATGATAATAGAATTGTCAACCTGTTTACCAAAAGATCTCATCACCGAAATCTGAGTGTCCTCTACATTTTACAGAACCTATTCCATCAGGGTAAAGGCAATCGCAGCATCAGTTTAAACAGTCCTTACTTAGTGCTGTTTAAGAATCCACGTGAAAAACTACAAATTTTAACACTGGCCAAGCAAATGTATCCCAGGCAGACGGAGTATTTTCTCAACAAATACGAAAAGGCTGTTAGGAGACCTTATGGTTATTTGTTTGTCGACTTAAAACCAAATACACCGGAGGGCTGTAGGTTAAGGACCAATGTTTTACCCGGTGAACAGCAACAACCACAAGATATATCTAACGAGGATAGCGTTTCTAACGTACTGCGTAAGTACGTCGAGCAGCAGAGCTTTACAATTTCCCCGCAAGTACAAAAAATGCAAAGCTTGAAGGATGAAATGAATAGGGTATTAAACCGTAATGATCTCAGTTAGACCCAGAAAGCAAGAAATTATGTCCAGCTTCAAAACAACTTTATGAGGTATAAACACCAAATGAGTCACTATCCTGTACCTCCTACAACTCTTTAACCTGGTATCGCAACCCTACCCCAAGAACAAGAAATAGCCGATACACCCATCACACCGCAACAAGTATACCTAGATTCAGCTGAACCAGCCACAGTGCCGTATTCAGCTATATCAGTCCCCAGCCACGAACATTTCTTTGAGCTCACCAACCATACCGCCACAATTACACCAAGATTCGTCTGAACCAGCCACAGTGCCCAATTCAGAGAAAACATACGAATCCCCATTCCCTAATATTTCTTTGTCTTCTTTGAACTCATCAACCAAAAAGCTACTCTCCACGCTACGAAAAAGAAGAAAACGCCGACGTTTGGAACTCAAGAATTACTTGGATGATGATACCGAAGAAAGTGTTGGACCTTATCTAAAAGCCGATCGGATCAGACGATCGATGCGAATTCGGAAGCCTTATCCCTACAAGTATTAAGATTGTAAATCTTATCGCTTATCATGGTTTGAATCAATAAAATATTGTTCCGAATAGATCGATGACCTCATTCATAGAAATAATAATTTTATTGAGCCCACCTCTTCAGTGAGAGCGCAACTTTAATTTATGCATACGCTGCAATTCTGATCAGGTATGCCGCAAAAAAAATAACATAGCGCACCACTTCAATGAGCGCGCAACTTTAATTTATGCATGACCCAAGACAATAGGACTGTGACGTCATCCGAATTAATGAACGCGCACCAAAAATTTACATAGCGCACCAAAAAAGGGGGTAATTCGGTGCCTCTCCACTACTAACAACAACTTTATTTGTACCATGTGTTACATGTGAAGTTTACGGTGATTAATTTACATAAATAAAAGTACGGGTATCCTAGAAGAACTAAAAAGCTAATCTAGCTAGGGTACCATATATAATTCAAAAACTCATGGATAATTAATGAGCATTTTGTCCAATCAGATGAAGCAAATCAGTCACGTGCATGCTCCTTTATACCTGATAAAATCTCATCATTCTAAAAGGCCCGCGGAGGGATTTGAATTCTGTCCCAGAGGGAACGGGGTTAATGATTGAGACAATGGCATTTCTATTGATGTTGCAGCTTTCTCATTGAATTGCTAATTAGGATGAACCTTTTATATAAAGAATACTAATGAACATAAAATTTTATATAAAGTTTCATCCTAATTAAGAATTCACTGATAAAGACCCAAAGAAAGCAAAACGTACACGGAACATAAGGTACCTAGATAATAAATTTTGCACTAAATTTACTAATATCAGCAGACTACCGAGATACACAGATAATATTTTTTTAAATGAAGTTATCCAACTACCATTACTTGTTTACCAAAGCCACTGTTTAGTTCCAATTATTAAACCAAACTCAAAGCCGCCAAATAATAAAAACGTGCATTAAACTTACATATTTTGTGCCGGAGTCAACAAATTTAGAGTCTGCCGTCATGTCAGTCACATCGCTTTCCAAGTCTTGAACTTTATCGAGGTAAACCACGACACCAAATCCTTCAAGTGCAGGTTCAGTTCTTGCATTGCGAAACGCCGCTTCAAACAACATAGTATGGTAATTTCTTCATGTCATTCCCTTGAGATTTTCGTAATTGCAGGCGGTGATTACCTCGAATATTTTGCATGGCGTTGTGAATACAAAGGTTCAATGGTTCATTAAGTGAACCATTCCCTTGAGATGTGCGTCTTTCTTTCATTGCATTCTTAAAGCGTTTTTGAAGCCGTTTAAAACACTCACAGCACGTGTTTTATCAAGTCTAAAAATTCTCGGGCTTCGCCCTCGAATTTTTAAACTTGATAAAACACTGCTGTTCGTGTTTTAAACAGTACGTAAAGGTGCAAAAATGTACCATATATAAGTAAAGGTGCAAAAATGTACGGATAAAGTGCAAGTGAAGATCATCAGGACTGGTAGAAATCGTAGTTCAGTTCCAATTTTACCATATAGAATTAAATTGCTGAGTTTTAGATACATGAACTAACACAGACACAAACATAAATAGGGGTATGAAAATAAATAGTAGTTATGGATAATGTGTGAAGAAGGCAGAGCCGATATAGTATTTAGGATAGAATTATGCTAGTACGATGGAGAGGGTGGACAGAAGAAGTATAGGCAGCATTTATATATAGCCAGATTAATATTTTTAAAATAATAATAATAATATTTTTTAAAGTAGGAGATCATTTTTCAATTTTCTTTTCAGGGCATTGATTCTTAGTGTTTTATTGCTATAATCAATTATTATAGTATTCCAAACTATAGTAGTAGTCCTGCAAATCTGATAAGGGTTAAATGCCAGAAATGTTACAAAATTTGCAAGATTAATACCTTTTTCAGTGTGAGAAACAAACACAATAGTAGAATAACTTTTTAAATATTTTTTTTTACATGATACTTGCACTTTAAGCTTTGGAAGTGAACCAGCAATATACAGCCATGTCACAGGGGAGAGATAGAGCGAGAGGAAATGCTAACGTACATACAGCCTATTAAAATTGGTACAAATACTAAAATTACTCAGTCAAAACATAGGATCTCAAGGTTTCTATCGGCTAACTCAGTATTTGTTACATAACAGGCCGGTCTGTTGAAACTCGAGAAAAATATGAAATGCTACTCCAGATATTTTTTTGGCGTTTAATAAAGAAGTTTTTTTAAATCAGAGAAAATCAAATTAATCCATATTTTTTCAGTTAAACGGAAAAAAAGTACATACATTTTATAATACAACGAAAGGGAATTCCCCTGAAACACCCACTCGCGTTCTACACACGTGCATTTCCCCGATAAATTGTTCGCTACAACACTGCTGAAACGCGTTTGAGGCTCTTTTAAGTATTGTAATGTAGGAGAAATAAGACATATTCACTGTTATTCTAGCACTAATTAAGCTCTACAAGAAAACCATGTCGCATTCGAGCTCCCAAAATAGGCCATGATCTCATGTCAAGACGTCACTGTTCTAAACGGGGATTCCCGGTAATATGACGCCGGGCCTTAATTGGCTAATAGCCAATGCGCGCGTTGTTAACTCGATCATGTGAGATGTAAATCATGTTGTCCACCTTTCTTCCATTCTCCATATATGGCTCGTTAACAATCTAAACCAATGAAATGGCTCAATTTCTGCTATTTCTTAGAAACCGGGGGTTTTCCACAGAATTTTGGAAACAATGCTGTTACTTGCCTACAAATCATAACTTTCACTGCATAGCTCTGCCCGAACAGATACAACGACGAGGTCCAAAGCAAACCAAAGCAAACCAAAGCTTCGAGTCCCAAAATCCCTCGCTAAAAAGGTAAGATTGTAGATGTAAAACGAGTAATTACTTTCCTACAATCTATTATCCACAATATTCGCGACTAAATATTCTCGCAGCGAATGGGTAAGTGACGTATTTGTTTGTGGTTGAACTTGCATCAATATGTGTAGGTTTTTGTACGCTAGCACGATTAACTTTCACATTCGAGTAAAGTTGTGTTCCGATGGGTTTTATTCGGATATTTCAGTGAACAGAGAATCGTATTTAATTATGGTCTTGTTTCCATGAGTTTTGACTTGAGTTTGTTTTGGTTTTAACGCAGATTTCACAACCAAGTCTGGGATGGCGGTTTCTCTGGAGAAGGCACTCGATACCTCGTATAATCAGGTAATTTGTAGAGCTTTAAAACTATTTCACTGCTACAGTTTCCAATATTTGATTCCCAAACGTTTCATTTTGATTTTGTCTTTAAAAATAACTACGCTGAAGCCAAAATAATTTGTCATGCTGCGACTGAACCAATGAGCCATACAATAAATCGCTACCAAGCGCTGAAACACCTCAAATTTATATCTACACTTTATAAACGTTAACCAGAATCTGGAATAAGGTTTTTTTTTACAGTCTTTGAAACAAATTAATGCATTTCTCAGTGGAAGAGATTTGCTGTTGTCGATTAACATTTTCTAGATTTACATTTTCGAGATTTACATTTTCTTGCCTTGCTCAGATGCGCCGTAAAATAAACATAAAAACAAATAAATAACTAAGCGCAACCCAAAACAATATATAATTTTCGTATAGGAAAAGAAGGACTCAGGCTTAAAACTCGATTTTCGCAGGGAAAAAGTGATATAAGTATATTTGGGCGTGATCTAGCTTCTTGGTAAACTTCGTTACCGGAGTTAAGTTTTGTTTCTGAGAAATGGAGGATATAGTTGTAAGTTCTTTGAGCAGGCAAGCATAACCTCGAAGAAGCATGTGACTCCGTTTGTGCCTAAAGGTCAATGAATGAATCCAATACGGCGTAGGAATTAATCCAGCTCATACCTCTATAGCTTATCTTATAACATTTTGACATTTCATAGTTCCTTAAATTGTGTTATTTAAGAGAAAAGAAATATTAAATCTGCTTGACTTGCATAGTCAAAATGTTTATTTTTGTCGTCATGTCTGTGTTCTGCATGACGACAATTCTTGATGAGCTATACATTGAGCCTGAAGCTAAGCAAATCCAAAGCAAATTTCCATTTTTTGTAGAAATATATATTTGATTATATAATTTTTGTTATTAATTTGTCAGTTTGACTTTTTGTCACTGGATGAGAGCAGTATGTTACTGGAAGAGTGGTTATCAACCCCACTAACAGATTCCAAGATAGCATCTGCAGCACCGATTATAGCAGCAACTATCACACTGGAAGCCATTCAAAGTGTTTTGCATGCAAATGGCTTCCCAATTGAAGGTAAGAGGTTATGTATGTACACACAATAGAATCAGGGGTTGTAACTAGGGATACAAGTTTGCGTCTAGGCAGTGTAGAGTTTCAACTGCATCACTTCCACATGACATTTGAAGTCATTGTTATAAGTATTTAACTGAATGACTGGCTCTTAACTATAAATCATAGGAATCAAAGTATTAAATTTATACATTATTGTACTGTTCTTGGTACTGATAAATTAAATATCAGGGAGCAAAATTTAATAACATTATCAATTTATATTTTAATGATTCACATATATATATATATACAGTCAATGCCAAAAAGGTTGTCCAGCAGAATATAATATAATACTATAATATCCATTGTTTTGGGCTATTGTCTAGGCCAAAACAATAGGCCAAAACAATGGATATTGTAGTATTATATTATGTTCTGTTGGACAACCTTTTTGGCATTGACTGTATATATATAAATTGTTGAAGGCTAATGTGTAGCCACAGTCATAAAAAGTGCTCAATGCAGATGCAGAGCGGAAATAAATGATCGCTTTGAGCGTGAAACTCGAGTAACCTACATTTTTTTTTTTTTTCATTTTTAAAGTTTTTAACATTATATATATATATTAGTCACTTAATTTAGGCTGATTTTTTAAACAAAGCCAAAATAAATTATACACTGCCTATCTATTGTGGTTAGGAGTTTTTATACTGTCTTCCTTTAAAAAATCGGCCCCTAGACTACGTACAATCAGACAAATGTCCAAGACAGTATACTCATAAGCTTATTTGCTTGATTGACAGCCCCAAATTGGGATGCAGAATTTGGCCCATTTGACGACACACAATTTGATATTGTGGTTGATGTAGAGACAACAACACAGGAAAAACTCCCTGAACTTAAAGATGGTAAATAAAGCACCTCTTCATTTAAAACTTTTATGAAATATATACATATTGTAGTATGTTTATTTATTTACACATTACACTGTATGAAAACAATATACATGTGTTAAAAAGGTTGTAGATGTACTTAATGCAGTCATGTGCTCTTGATAAAAAAAACAATTTCATACAGCTGTGTTAAGTTTATGATCATGATCATAAGTGTTGGTGTTGCTTCATATTCCAAATATTTATGTCAGATAGATAAACTACAAAGAAGGGCTGATTTAGATTTACATATGAAGGGGTCCGTGCAAGAACAACGTAAGTGACTTTTGATCAAGTTCTAAATTCTCTCTTAGAAAACAAAGAATATCAAGAATAATTTGGAATTTGATCAGAAGTCACTTACGTTGTTCTTGCACGGACCCCTTCATATATAAAGGATTATACACCAATTAATTATAAGGAAATTCTCCATCAGAAAGACCTAAAGCCATGGGAAAAGGTTATCAATAACCCAAACAATCCTCTACAGTCTCCTCCAACCACCGAGAACCCAAATTGGTCAGAAAAGGCAACCTAATTTCCAGTTAATGTATTGTAGAACAGAAAGGTTTAAAAATTGTTTGATAAATAGATGTCTCTTTAACTCATAAATATCTAGGATATAATATTATATTAAATTACAATTTTATGTAATAATTATAACATATAATTAATTTATCTTATTATTATTATTATTTATAATATTTGAAAACACTTTAAAGTTGGTTTGAAGTATTTTCAATAAAGACTATCATTTTATTAATATTTATTTATTTTAAGAGTTCAATGTTTTAAATTGCTAGACATCCACATGTGTAATACATACAGGTGTATGACTTAAAGACCCTGTGTCCGAGCCAATTGGTGCTTTGCACCAATGTTTTGATTAGTTTGTTTATCAACGGCCACATAAATAAAAGGCTATAGCTTTTAGTCAAACTAAAATGCTCGCGATTGTTTTATATTACTTTGATAAAATAAGTACACATATGCTTTGGGTAACAAATTTCATAATTTAAAACCCAATCAAATCAAACCCATGAATGTTGCCTACATGCTTCGAATATGATTTGAACAGTACTTGGCAGGAAGCCATGCAGTTAAATGCCTTTAGATTCGAATTTGGTTTACAAGTGTGACTTTTCACAATCCACAAGCAAACAAATACTTGAAGAAACAGTTGAACTAGCTCAGCGGATCGCTGTTTGATCCTGTGGTTGTAGTTTTGGTAGCATGACTTTCTGTCATGTACATGTACAATGTACTGGAGGGGAAAAAAGGTTACAGGTATTGCTTTCTCTGCTAATAAAAATGCAAATCTGAAGTTTCACACCTCAGTGAAGTAGAGCCATGCAAATTAATTACGAATGATCTTGATGCCAGAAGTGTTCTTAGTGTGCAGCAAATCCCTGGGAAACTCATACATGTACGTGAAGTAGTCCTTTTGAACTGCAAGTGTTCTATTAGGGTTTTGTCAAGTCGCTTTGCCTTATTTGGCATTCCTCTACTCGCCACTCTAGACCAGGAGTCAGACATATTTGCCGAAAGTTTCATTTTACAAGGTACAAAACTTAAGAGAAAAGAAAGTCAGTTAAACATATATATATATATCTAGAAATAATAATTATTACACAATGGCCCAAACTAGAGATGGATTTCGAAAGATTTGAGATCTTACAATAACAATAACTGATCTAGCCTAAGAAAATAATTTGCGTGTGCAAAGCACCATGGGCTCAGACACAGGATCTTTAATATGTGATAATTCTTATGAATTTAGCCAATATTAATCATTGTTGTTACTATTTTCATCATTGTCATCGTTTATTGGATTTTCAAGCAGATCTTTCAAAAGAATTACTGGACCAGTATGAAGAGTCGCTGCCTGATTGTTCAGACATTTCTGACCTATCAGAAGATGATGTTATGAGTATTCTACCAGGTAATTACAGCTTATAAATTAGTAGTTGTATATCAGGGTTTTCAATAGAAGCTGGCAGCCGGCAAATCTCGCCGGGTATTTTACATGAAATTGGCGCCTACTTTGATTGAAAAATTCCCCCAAAATTAGATATTTGGCCAATGGCGCTCGATGTTCGCCGCCTACTGTTCAAGTTTTGCCACTTACTTCAAATGTTATTGAAAACCCTGGTATATACATGCATTCTATCAAGGTGCATGCAGATGTAATATCCATATTAAATTATGGGCACTTAATATTTCCTCAAGTTTATATTAATTAGAGTGCATTTCAATTGAGTTTTGTAAAACCAAAACCAGTGAGCCAATTACAGGAGCAAGTAAAACTATAAATGAACCAATCACAAACTGAAGTAATTCACGATTGGTTTTACTTGAACCAATCACGAGGCATTTAGTAAACACATGCAATCATGGAAAACTAACCAATCAAATTCAAAACCAATTACTTTTCAACACTCAATTGAAAACTGCTCTATTACTTACATTAATTGTATTAGACATATTAACTTGTCTATAATAACTTATTTGTGATTTACAGATATGATAATCTCAGAGAGTGAGCTGGACCTCAGTAATGATTCAGGCATAGAGGCAGAAATGGAGGACATGCAAGGTTAAATTAAGACTACATACATGTACATGATGTGTTGATGTCATATTTAATTCTAGGAGACAATCCTTAGGAAATGACAGAAATTTGTTCACATATTGTTAAAATTCATGTACAAATGTATATGCATGTACAAGCTCACAAACATTAAATAGACCAGTTTCAGGATCATTGTGCAGTTGTAAAAAAATCCTTTGTATATTTGGCGGTGGCGGAACTTGCCCACTAGTTGAAACAAAGACATGAACATTGTGTGATCTTGAAAGTGGCTTTTAATACAAAAAATTCATATGCTATTACCAGTTTTGTTGCAGTGCGACTGTAAAATTTTCAAGTCACATTGAGACTTTGCATTTAGCCACCTGTCAATGAAATACATACTGCCTAGATGTAATTACAAAAAATGTAAGTCTAGGTGGTGCGTATCTGAATTAAAGCTTTGTGATTGATAGTAGGCTGAATGTAATTTTCCAAATACGCTTGAAAGATCCAGATCTAGAGGCACTTCAACAAAGAGAGTTATAATAACTTTACTGCAGCAATGAATATCTAAATATTACCAGGTTTTCTTCAACACTGTCATTACATATTGTATTTTAATAATACTTTAATACTTAAATTCTGAACTGAAGCTCCTAGTTGTAAGACAGTATATAATTATATACTCGGCAGGAAAACAAATTATACAAATTTTAATTACATATAGGCATAAAGAATTGATTATTTTGATAAAGGCACAATGCAGTCAGTAAAATTTTCTGTAACTGTTTTGATTACAGATGGGGCAGACAGCAATGATGATACAAAAAAGATGAATAAATCTGACAAGAACAAGGATAGAAACCAGAAGAATGAGATGACATTAGATGAAGGAAAAAAATCATGTGACAGTAAGTGTTATTATTTTTGGCATTATTCCAGATTTGATTTAATTTATGAGCCAATATTTTGTCTGTTTTCATGATTCCACCAAAAAGGTTGAAAAAGAAACATTCTATTAAACTCTTAAAAAAATCTCTGAATTTCTAACGAGACATGAAACAATCATCAGGGGGCTGATCAAAGCCAGGTCCCGGCTAATCCACAGATCTAATTGGAATTTAGCGTATTAGTTTTTGTGGAGAGAGGAAAACCGGAGGATCCAGAAAAATTCCCTTGGAGCATTTAGGGCGAGATACCAACAAACTCAACTCACATATGGTGCTGTATCCGGGAATCAAACCTGGGCCACAGAGGTGAGAGACGAAGTGCTTAACCACTGCGCCACCCCAGCTCCCCTACTACATCACATAATAATATTGACTGAAAATTAAAGGAGCTGTATCATGGTGAGGCCGGCCTGCATTTCTGTTCTCAGGGCCGGAACAAAATTATTTTCAGTGATTTTCATATAAACTGATGACATGTGTGGGATGGTTGAAATCAAAGAAATATGCAAAAATAACTAAACAAAGTTGTGTGTAGATTGATCCATAATAAAGGAAAATATTGCATATCCTTTCAATCAAGCATTAAAAAGGGACTTTACACCAATTACACTGTAATCAAACATTGATTCCATACAGGTGTCTGCAACACCATGACACAGCTGCTTGAACTTATGAGATTGATCATTAACATGCAATAGCCATACACATACAATGTACATGTAAAATTATAAATTAAAATAAACATTCACTTGATCTGTATAACATGTACATATGATTTACAGTTAATAAAATGAATTAATTATTCTTATAAATTTCTGTTCAGAATGCAGGCCATCACCTTCCAAGTCGGAACAGGGAAGGAGAAAAAAATCAAAAGATGATGATGAAGGTATAAATAAAATATATAATATAAAAATTATATAATGATTGAATAAGTACCAGTAATAAAATAAAATTTGTTTGCCCGGGTACAGTTGTACATGTATTAGCAGAAACATTTTGTTTATATATACTAATAAAGGAATTTTGTCTTAACAGATTCCCCAGTTAAAGGCTGTCAATATCTGTGGGAATTCCTTCATTTTCTCCTGACAAACAAAAAGTATGAGCAATACATTGCATGGAAAAACCCACACAAGGGGATCTTTAGGATGGTTGATCACAATGGAGTTGCAAAACTATGGGGCAAACACAAAAAGCGAAAGAACATGACATATGATAAACTGAGCCGTGCTCTGAGATACTACTATAGCAAGAATATCTTGGCAAAAGTTAATGGACAGAGACTGACATACAAGTTTTGTCGCAACCCAAGTGGGAAGAAATACCCATCATAAAGATTTTATAGGAGCAGCCACATTTAATAACAATATACATTGTACAAAATACCCATGTCAAACTCCAGTGCATGTTAAAACAAGGAAAAGCTGGGAAAAGGGCCTAACTTTAGTATTAAACTATACTTCAGCTTCTCAGTAGCAATATAATTATACACTGAGGCAGAACAGTCCAAGGTTTGAAGACAAAAGGTATACATATATACAGGGCAGGTCCGTGTGAAATATCTACTTTAAAGACATGCATCATTCCTATTAGCCATTTCGTGAACAACAAAAGGACTGAGACCGAGTGTGCAAATATAAACAAATTCAAAACTAATTTTATTTTATTCTTAAAAAATTAACCCCACCACAAGTAAGACCACATGGAAATTATTATGTTTACCGAATTTGAAGATATTAGAGTAAATAAGAACTGAACGGGAAGTACCATACTGAACTCTCTAGTTATATTATTTTGTGATTTTAAATGCTTGCTATTCAGTTCTTATTTACTCAAAAAAAAAAAAAATTCAATGTAATTCTTGTGGTGGGGTTCATTAAAAATAAAATAAAATAAGTTATGAATTTTATTAAATTTGATTAAATTTACTCTCTGTCCCTGTCTTAATTTTTGCAGTTTACAAAAGGGCTAATACATGTTGATCTCCTACTAAAAACATTTTGAAAGCCATGTTTATATACGATGGGTGACTAGTTCCTGTGAAAACTAGTGTTGCTCTGTGTCGATGGGGAAGGTAAACACTGATATGATCAACTAAATGTACTGTATATATACATGTATAGGCCCTTTGCAGGACCTGGTCACATGACCTTTTTAGCCTGTCAATCAAACAAAAATTGGTGCTAGAACAACATGGATGCCAGAAATGGAAAGAGCAAGCCAAAATTAATAAACAGCCCAAATTTTAGGTTCATGACTGCCACTGCTTGCCTGAGTCAGCAGCAATCAGCCTCACAAACTCTGTTAAATTTAGAGTTTTCAAAAAATTGCCATTCCTTCAGTTTTAAAAATATGAACCTAAAATTTTGGCTTTTACTAATTTTGGCTTGCTCTTTCCATTCTGGCATCCATGTTGTTCTATCACCAATTTTTTTTATTGGCAGGCTAAAAAGATCATGTGACCAGGTCCTGCAAAGGCCTACACGTCGTATTAAGTAAAATATAGGGGTCAGTATGATTTATATGATAAAAATTGCAATATTCAATGCAGAAGTAACAGGCCTCAGTGACCCAGCTCTTATTTTCAACAGTTGCAAGCAGTAATTAATGACTTGAAAAAAAGTGAAGAAAAGTTACATAATTATAGTATTTAGTAGTTTGGGGGAATAGAGCCAAAAGAAGGCTATAAAGTTACTCATGTGATTATCCTGTAGATATACTGTTTGTACATGCATGTACATATGTAGTTTAATAATAATTAACTGTATAGTATTTTATAGGGCTTACATGTATCAATCACAAAGACCCAAATGAGAGATATCATTAGTTACATACATGTATGATATTACATCCTTTAATAAAGAAAACTGTTGTCTTGAAAATTCTGCATGTCTATAACTGTCTATATAAAAATTATGTCAATATTTAGTCAACATGAATTTTGTTCAAATTGTACATACAATCTGTCAATAATAATATTGTTGTCCTAGTTAGCATTAGATCTCATCAGTATAGGTCAATAATTAGGAGAGTAAGGATCACAGTATTTAATTCAACACTAATGTTGCAAAACCCTCAAATGGAAGTAAAACAGAAAGCAATTGGACCAGCATCCAGCCCATCCAGCCATGTTGAAAATCTACATGTATCAAACATTTTTGTGAACATGTAATCAGCCACTGCATGTCCACTGGAATACATGTACAAGTCAATAATAAGAGATTATTCAGCAGGAGCCAGCTGTACGTACATGTATAGTGCAAGAACATATATTTGTACCAAGGTGATTTTTACAAAAAAAATACCGGTACTAATTAACGACCGATTCAGACGTCGAACGTTTCATGAGCCAAACCTTAAATTAGATCAAAAGAAGCTGCCAAATTATCTTTTGTTTCAATTGCGTTCGCGCATAAAAAGTTTGACGTTTGAATTGGGCCTTATTAGCTTTCTAATTGGATCTTGTCTATATACAATCAATATTATTTTTCCAAACACATTCAGTGGTTTTTAGATTTTGTCCAAAATCTAAGATTTTGGACAAAGTCTTTCATTTCCACCTCACCGGTTAGCTCAGTTGGTAGAACACAATACAATCTAGAGTGCGGGAGGTCGGCGGTTCGAATCCCGGCCACGTCATTGGGCAGGGACGTATAAGTCGTTGGCCTTGTCTCCAAGTTCCTCTTCTAATCTATACGAGGGGGACGTGAAAGAACCTGTTGTGTTATTTCGAGAAAGAGTAGGGGATTGTCTCCCAACACAACAGCCAGGTATTCTGAAGTACTAACATTGCGCCACAATAGTAGTCCTCTCACAAAAATAATCATGTGAAGTGTATTTGAATAATTATTCAACGACTCGTATAGAATTTGCACTACACTGTATATAAATTAATATATACCTTTACTTTACCTATAGTTTTCTGAAATTATTGCTTCAAGTTAATCCTCACTATGAATCTATCCACAGGTATCCCAAGCTTGGGATCTATACATATAATGTTTAACAGCATTTGTATGGGATTTTGCATGCATACGTACAACTAAAAATAATCTTGAATAAAAATAGACAAAAACCTTATACAGTATCTTCTTGTGTTCCTTAACTATGTCTGTGCCATGTTACAGCGAATTTCAGCAAAATTTTCCCTTAAAACCCTACCCCATACGTATAGTTTTTTGTTGATTTTTATTTTTATTCAAGATTTTATGGAAAACTAAAAAATCCCATACAAATGCTGTTAAATATTACACAGATTCCTGAAGCTTGGGCTACCACATTTTCTCTTCTCGCTAGTTAATTAAGAGAGCCTTTCAGATGAAAGAGGAATTTATGACAGCTAGCTCAAAACAAGCAAGTAATCAAGCCGTTTCTATAGAAAATATTTTGTTGAAGCATGTTTGTTATTTCGAGTTTGGTAGGTTTAAGAAGGCTATTTCAAAAAGCGACTGCGTGTGCATTCCCTAGATAAAATATAAAGCTCCATGAAGAAGGATTCTTTCACCTCAGAAACCACAGGTACCCCAGGCTCATTATGCGTAAAACGGTTATTTCCCGGATATTTGAAATTACAGTAAATGTATGGAGTTTTAGTTTGAATGCCCATTTGCTCTAAGATTACCTGTCTCTTGTGTGTTCCTTTCAGTTTCTGTGAAGTTTCAAGCCATTCCATTCAATTTTGAGGGAGACCTGACATGCCTAATTCTATGTTCGCTGAATTAAGGGAAGGAAAATTCCTGTAACTCCCTCACAATTGAACGGAATGGCTTGAAACTTCACAGAAACTGAAAGGAACACACAAGAAACAGGTTCGAATATTTTGACGATTTATTGAATTTTATTTTAGAGCAAACGGGCATTCAAACTAAAACTCCATACATTTACTGTAATTTCAAATATCCAGGAAATAACCGTTTTAACGCATAATGAGCCTGGGCTACCTGTGAAGAAACCAAGCAGGGGAGACGACACTGAAGAAGCCAAGATTTATTCGCCTTCGGTTATAATAATGATTTTAAATAAAATTACACTCTGCTAAAACTAAAAGGTGCACAAATATCGAGCTTGGGCTCCCTGTGGTTAAATGATACAGTACATTCTGCTAAAACTAAAAGGTGCACAAATATCGAGCTTGGGCTCCCTGTGGTTAAATAATTTGTTTGTCTATTGAAACAGTAATAAACAATATGAACACATTTATAGAATTAATAAGTGTGTAATATAAGTATAAAACATACCTCAGCAAGTTCAGGT
This sequence comes from Actinernus sp. WN-2022, assembly GCA_030867875.1. NCBI lineage: Eukaryota > Metazoa > Cnidaria > Anthozoa > Actiniaria > Actinernidae > Actinernus > Actinernus sp. WN-2022. The sequence goes on from JAOWCC010000577.1 coordinate 27,853,947, forward strand.
GAGAGTCCGGTCCCTTTTCTCGGTTTCCCAATCCTCCAATTTCCTCGGGGCTTCTTTCTGGTTTATATATAGTCTTTTTTTTTTTTATAGATATTTATAGTAGCTTCGTCAGACTGTGTTTAGCTGTTCTTGACCCGCGCGGGGAAAACGCCGAGAAAAGATGAGAAACCTTAACTTCTGCTGATTCGGCTCAGCAGAGGTAGCCATTATGGTTGCATGTAGTTGTAACCTCCATGCAAGTGCAGTGGCCCTTTCAAATATGGCGGGTCCTGGCGGTCGGAAAGTCGTCGGGAATGACAGTGATCGGGAATAGATCGGAATTCGTCGAGTAGTTGCGCAAATATATCATATGTGCATACGAAGTGAGACAACGACTGAGGGCAGGATTCGTTTGGTGTTTATAAAACAACATTTAAAGTTGTTAGGTCATGCTAACTACTGTACATGTACTGACACCCAAACCAAAACTAAAATTTGCACACCGAATAATGTGTAAGCCTTTAATACGTGCAGTGAAACAACCACGAACAACGACAGTACTACTACTAGTGGTAGTGCCAGTGGACTAGTATAGTATGACCGGTTCAGACTTCAGTGTACACGAGGGTCAAGATTTGTGGATATTCGGATATGGATCACTCACTTGGAAAGTGAACTTTCCTTTTAGAAGAAAGGTTGCTGGATACATCAAGGGATACACACGGAGATTCTACCAGGGCAGCTGTGACCATCGAGGAGTGCCGGGAAAGGTGAGTTCATGAAACCCGACTGAAAACGAATAGCTACATGTATACATTCAAGGGCACATGGGGTACTCTAAATAATCTCATGGGCAATCACTCAAAACACGATACTATAAATGAAATCAAAGTCAACGAAAAATCAGTTACCTGTCCTACGGAAATCGCCGAACATTTTAACAAATACTTCGTCGAAATCGGACCTAACCTACATGTAGCATCAACTATTGATCATGACCCTGACAATCGTAAAAACTTTGAGGAATTTATAGCAGATACACAAAGTGTATTTGAGTTCGAGGCAACATCGACGGTCAAAGTGCTTAGTGTCATTAAGGGCTTATGTGCTTCTAAGGCCACAGGCATAGACGAAATACCCGCCAAAATGATCAAGGAAGCTGCCCCAATTATAACCAGTTCTTTAACTCTACTCTTTAATGATATCATAAGGACAGGAATTTTTCCTAATGAATGGAAATTAGCAAGGGTAACACCCATTCACAAAACTGGTCCTAAAAATATTCTCGATAATTTCAGACCAATCTCTGTTCTTCCTGTTATTAGTAAACTTTTAGAAAAAATTATGTACGAACAACTCTACAACTACTTAATGATAAATAACCTACTTTCTGATAACCAATTCGGTTTTAGGAAATTCCATTCTACTGCAACAGCATTGCTAACATCTACAAATGAATGGCTAGTTAATATGGATCGTGGGTTACTTAATCTTGTAGTCTACATAGATCTCAAGAAAGCATTCGATACTATTGATCATAGCATCTTATTGAAAAAGCTTGAGCTCTATGGAGTAAAGGGTACTTCTCTAAAATTACTACAGTCATACATTTTGTATATGACTAATCGCAAACAAATCACTATGGTGAATAATAAACAGTCAAATGAAAGAGAAGTCACCTGTGGAGTACCTCAAGGTTCGATTCTTGGACCCCTCCTGTTCTTGATATACATTAACGACTTACCCAATTGTCTCGAACAGTCAACATCATGCTTATTTGCAGATGATACTAATTTAACTTTTAGTGGTAAATGCATCAACGAAATTGAGCATTCAGCTAATACAGATTTAGATAGTTTAAATAATTGGCTGGCAGCAAATAAATTAAGCCTCAATATGACTAAAACTGAATATATGTTGATTGCCTCTCGTCACAAACTTGACGCTTTAATCCAGTCTCCAAACATTCAAATCAAGAATAATAAAGTCAAACGAGTCGTTATTAGCAAAGTAGTGGGGGTCCAAATTGACGACAAATTAAAATGGGATGAACATATTAAATTTATCTCAAAAAAGATTACTTCTAGTATTGGTGCCCTAAAGAGAGTAAGACCTTTCGTGCCCTTCGAGACCTTGCAAATTATATATAATTCACTTATACAATCTCATCTCGATTACTGTTGTGAGGTCTGGGACACGTTCGGGAAAACTTTGTCCGACAAACTTCAAGTTTTGCAAAATAGGGCAGCTAGGGTTATCTTAAGAGCTGATTATAATACAAGTTCTCAAAATGCACTAGAATTGCTAAATTGGGAAACTCTTATTGAGAGAAGAGTGAAACGTAAAGCAACCTTAATGTTCAAAATTATGAATAACCTCGCTCCAACCTCTCTTAAAGAAATGTTTACTACAGTAATTGCACCAAACAACTCATTATAATCTTCGAAATTCCAATATGAAGCTTTTCATACCACGCCCTAATACTGAATACTTAAAAAAAAGTTTCAGTTATGACGGAACTAAGATATGGAATAACCTACCAAATGAAATTCAACAAAGTTCTTCCTTAGTGAGTTTTAAAAATAAATTGAAAGGTATTACTCTCCTCAACTGACTAGAGTCACTAATGATGCCTTAAAGTATTTTCTTAGATTATTATTATTATATATATATATATATATATATATATATATATTTTAGATTATTCTTAGATTATTAATATTACTATACATTAGTACATAAATGTATATTGATTGTTAATATATGACCCCAGTAGATATATAGATATAGACATATTAGTTAGATGCTTAATATAGTACAGTTTAATATCTTTAATTACTTGTTATGAGAATTATTTGTATTTTTACTTAGTGTATTATACACGGCTTTCATGGAAATCAGTGTAAAATTGTTGAAATCTCCGTGTTTAAATAAAGTTGAATTGAATTGATTTGTAAATGCATGTAAGCTTTTAAACTATAAGTAGGATCAAGTGTAGTTTACGACTCCAATCGAAAATTTCCTATTGAGAATCACTAGAAAATCAAACATTTTAGAACGACAAATTCCTCAAATATTGACAGGGGATGGCAACAAAAAGTATAAATAAAGTTAGAAGTCTGTGAGAAAGAGCTAAGTTTGAGAGATAGTGTGTCCTTTCAAAGTCAATATGGACGTACATCACTACATGTACGACTGAAATTTTCCAATGCCTGTATTTTTCACAGGCCTAGGAAGCCCACAAAATGCATGTACAGTATGGCTATTTTATAAGGGGGTATAATGGATGATGTAACATATATATACATGTACCAGGATTCTCTCCGTTTATTATAACCGGCCTAGGAAAATAAATACATTGTACAACCAAACGAAACTTGGTATTATCAAAGGACTGAGACGATAATAACATTGCAATTAAGTGCAGGTTTTAAATTTGTGGGGGATTGGGTAAAGGATAATTTATTTTAACTTGAAAGACTCTGAACTCTGAATTTCTAACGCGACCTGAAACAACCATGGGGGCTGATCAAAGCCAGGTCCTGGCTAATCCACAGATCGAATTGGAATTTAGCATGTTGGTTTTTATGGAGGGGGAAAAACCGGAGAACCTGGAGAAAAACCCTCAGAGCAAGGGCGAGATACCAACAAACTCAACTCACATATGGCCATGGCGCCGCATCCAGGAATCAAACCTGGGCCACAGAGGGGAGAGGCGAAGTGGTTAACCACTGCACCACCCTGGCTCTCCTTTGAAAGCCCCATTGCCAGAGCTTTCAAAGTGTAATAACTTCTATGAAAATTAAATGAATGCAACCATGCATAACTTTTTGAAACTGATCATTATGTGTTCTGGGTCAATATTTCCATTTTGTAAGGGATTATATATATTACCCATGTTTTCACAAAAGGGAGTCTGAGGTTCTAAGGGTCCTTTTGTGAAAACATGGCAGATCTTGTGTGCCTTAATTTAGCTTTAAAAGCCAGTAACTCGTCTTTTTGCCGTTTTCTTGAAAGGGCAAATGACAGTTTAAGACTTTTCTGGCCTTTCTTTCCAATAATTGATCTCTAGGTATTTTATGTGGGGGAGAGGGGTGGGGAGGAGTAGTTCAATTTATTTTGCGAAAAACCAACTTTGCCTGATATATGGCGCAACGATTTGCTTAGTGAAAGATGTACATTTCCCACTAGGTCTGAGAAAAAAAGTGCATTTTTTGGATGAAAATGTTGAAAAGTGGGTTACTGGCTTTTAAAGTCAACAGGTACACATTAATTTACGTGTGTAACCTAAATTTCAAAGTGGCGCCATTTCTCAAGCTTTTAATGGATTTGATGCACTCTTAATTCCTGTAGATTAAGTTTAATCCATGGAATTTTGCTGTATTTTGAGTAACAATACCAGAAAATGGCCTTTTTCTAACCTAACCCTAACCTCTAGCTCTCAAATAAAGAAATTATGGTATAGATCTAACACAAGTAAATTATGGGATAGAAAGGCCAGAAAAGTCTTAAACTGTCATTTAATTATTTGCCCTTTCACGAAAACGGCAAAAACATGAGTTACTGGCTTTTATAGCTAAAGGCACACAAGATCACCCATGTTTTCACAAAAGGGAGTCTGAGGTTCTAAGGGTCCTTTTGTGAAAACATGGCAGACATGTAAATGGGCTTTGTGATTCATGTACATCATGAGCATGTACTTGGAATTGAGAGATCAATCACGGTTTCTGGGAATTTACCCCCACCCCTCCCCCACACTTTACCCTAACCTTTAATTGCTGCGAAGGTGGTAGCCATAGCACCATCCCTAATTTGGGCTCCCTGTGGTGGACTTGAATTAGGCGGATGCTTTCTAGGATTTTGCGATGTCCACAACATTTGCCTCGATCTGGTGCTTGACATCATGCTCAGCGGTAATGTCACTCGTGGCGTTTCCTCGATGGTGTTGTTGAATTGCGTTAGTGACCTTCGAGCTTCGACGGCGAATTCGGTAAGTATTTTCCCCTCAAACATCATGATTTTTCCAAAGGGGAAGGTCAGAATAGAAAGAAACGTGACACAATTTGAAAATTGGAATCAACTTTGTGTAAACTATCGAAAATTGGAATAAACGTTGCGTACCATTCCACTGCCCTTGATGATTGCAGTCAATTGTGTCTTGCAAGATGGTGCCACAGAGTCATTGCACTGGAGTCACATGACCTGTGCAAATTTTATTGTATTCTTTATTTTAGTACTAAAGACTACATACCAATAACCTCTCTACTCTGCTCTGTCTGTCAATTTTTTTTCAGTCATTCAAAGTGCCAAAAAATCAATAACTTCATGATCACTTCGCAGCACTTCCCTTTCTATTAGAAACTTCTAGTAGTTAATCATTAATAGAATGATGCATATCCAAGGAAGGGGTGGGTGGGTAGTTTCCCAGAAACCAGGATTTAGCCGATTTAAGTCAGCTACAATGTATAAGCCTGACTCTGATATCATTATTCTAGTTAGCAACTATAATCCATCAAATATTTTGAATTATCTCCTACACGTACATTAATGGTAGAATCTCATGACGTGACCTGATATTACTGCACACTCGGCCAGTTTTAGCACTCGGTATTAATAGTTATCACTGAGCAAATAAACCCCCTTTGAGCATAGCATGCACAAGCTTAACCTGGTTCTGGTAAAAAAAAAAAATTAAAGGATAATATGAAGACAATATAACCTACATGTACATTGTGACCTTGAAATATGAGACAATCCTGTTGTATCCACTGCCTAATTCATGGGTTCTTGATTATAATTTTTTGTTTTCACAGCCTGGAAGAGTTGCAACTCTCCTTGAAGCACCAAAGGTTTGTATATATTGTAGTTCAATTTTAATTCCTGGTTAATTTATTTTCGTACTAGTTCAATATTTTTTGAACTGGAGTTCAATCTTTTTTTAACCCGAGTTCAATATTTTTGAACCAGTATGTTTATTTTTTAACTGGTTCATTTTTGGGAATTGTTTCAATTTTTTTAGACTAGTTCAATTTTTTTAAACCATGCATGCAGTTAAAATTTCCAACTGTTTTTTTTTATAGTAAGCACTTACATTAATTGGTGTTAGGGTTTTTTGGAGAGGGGGGGGGCCGGGGGTTGTCAAAAATGTTTTTGCACAGGATGGGTGCAGGCCGGTGGTCCATTGATTTTTCTTTTTAATTTTGAACCAGAGATTACAAAATGTAAAATTGAACTACATGTACATGTACAGCTAGCTTACATTAATATCAGTCTGTTATGAAAAAAAAAGATTTGTGGTATAAATATATACGAGAAGTCTGATGGACAAAACTCCATGCACATGATAACATTATTAGATGACAGTTACATTGTACCCTAGTGTATGTAGAGCGTAATATTACATGGAATATGGCTGGGTATTTGTACAACATACATTTGTACAACAAGTCAGTTTTATTTTTTCCAAGCCTGAAAGGCAAGAACAAGTAAAATTGATGGTAACAATTTCCAGCTGTATTTCAAACATTCCATTCATTAAATTGGTGCTGCAAATCAGGCATAAAGCAGTAGACTAAAGCTGCCTGCAGGAAATTCTTTCCCCTGATCTTTCCTTATTGATAAGCTTTGCTGGTTTCACATGAGTTGACAGTACTTACATGCATGTACGAATGGTTTAACTATTTATTGGCACTTTAATTAGCTCCTTACAGCTATCAACATACTCAACATTTTAACAGATAAACCTTGATCGCTCATCATAACTTCAGTGCAAACTTCTAAATGCTTGCTTCAATCCTTACAACAAACAACTGTCTATAGTCTAGTCTATAGTCTTACATGTACTGTCTCCCTAAAATGTGAACCAATTACCACAAATTTAACTTCAGATTTCAAGGTGTTGTTATTTGGAATTCCATAAATGAACAAAACAAAGCACTTGTGAAAAAAGCTTTCAAAAGAAACTCAAAGCAGACCTTATTGATTCCTACTATAAATAATAATAATTACAATGGAACACATACATGTATGTAATTATCAATAATGATAATTTGGTTATTTGACTGTAAATCCTTTCTTATACTTTTCTATAATATATATAATATAAAATGTATGTATGTATCATGTTTTCCTCTTTTCAGTGTTTATTAGTCTAGTCTAGATGTCTCTACTTGCACTTATCATTATCTATGTTTAATCGTTCTTTTTCCGACAGCAAAACATGTATTTATACAATTACTCTAGTGTTTGTGTTACCAAGCTTGATTAGCTTTTTAGTTATCCTACATGTATAGGTAACCAATGCCTAACCTATTTGAATTCAATATTGTGTACAATTTAATTATCTTGTAATCTCCAGGTATAAATAAAGTTAATTTGTTGTTGTAATGTTGTTGTATAGTCAGTAAAATAATTACTGGCACATGAACACCAATCGTGTTCACATGATCATGGGCAACACATATCATAAGGCAGCTACTACATGTACACCCCACTTCATGTGCAACATTGTGAAGCATTAACCTACAAGGCCTTAATGTTCTAACAAGTTCATACTTGAATTACAATAACAACATTCTCCGTAACGAAACTTGCAACTGTGTCTGCATCCCTTTGTCTATGGGTGGTCTGCCAATCCATGAAGATTGCTTGCTTATTCCAGTAGGCACATCTTCTGAATGGGCCGCACCAGAGTTAAGAACTCTCCATCTTGACCTCTACTGTCCTCACTAGTCCATCTCTTCCTGGGATGGCCTTCACTTTATACAGCCCAGGCACCATTGTCTCCTTGGCAATTAAGTGTTCATCTATTAGGAGAATAAGGTCTCCAACCTCTGTTGCATTTGACCCTGTGCCACTTCTGTCGATCTTGTAATGCGAGAACATAATCTCTGAGATATCACTCAGTTCCAGAAATTGTTGGTGATAATCTGCATCTGTCTCCACTTCTTTCTGTTGTAGAGATCCTCTTTAACGAATTGTCCAGGCTGTAAGGTCTGGACTGCTTTCTGCAACAAAAAGTGATTAGCATCAGCGGTTCACAGTCATTGGGATATACATACACTGCACAGAGAGTTCTCGAGTTGAGAATTGATTCCACCTCAATAGGGCTGTTGCAACAACTTCTTCTTCTGCTAGGCTCTCCCCCAGTAAGCGCTCTCTTGGTACTGCATATCAGCCTTTCCCAGATTCCACTGCGTCCAGGTTAGCTCAGTGGTTAAGCTCCGGTCTGACGAGCAGGAGGTCACGTTCAAACCCTGGCCGGACCAACACTAGGGTCTTAAAATAACTGAGTAGAAGGTGCTGCCTTTATGAAACAATCTCGTTCTCGAACTGCAAATGGTTAGATCTTCACGTCTTCTCAGATAAGGACGTAAAATCGTAGGTCCCACGTCGGCTTCAATAATAATAATAATAAATATTTGTACAGGAAGCAAACCTCACCCTAAGGTGATGTTCAGGAAGATCCTGTATTAGAGTAAAACAATTTTAAATATAAAAAATGTCAATGAATCTATAAAAGGTTAAAATCTAGTAATATAAAGTATTAATTAAAAAATAGCTATAAAGATAATAATTTATAATAACAACAACAATAACGTACTACTATATATAAGTAACTAGATAAATCGTTTAAATTGATCAAGATTTAGAATGTTTCTCGTGCTCTCAGACAGCAAATTCCAGTCCTGAATGGCATGAAAACAAAGGCGACGTTGGCCAAACGAACTACGAGATTTAGGCTTATAAATGTCGTTTTTTCTTCTAGTATTGTAGTCGTGCATGTCTCTCTTAAAAGTAAAAGTAAAATCCCAGTCTATAAAACCATTTAAAAACAAATAAAAGACGGTGCTTTCTGCGTCTCTCTGATAAGTTTATCAGTCTCACCAGACTGTCACGAGTTACATACGTTAAATAAAGTTGCTTTACATTGTACTTTACTGTACTTTTATGTGAAGCCTTTGGTTGGAACACCCACTGGCAGCCTTTTTGGAGGAGTTCGTTTCGGATTTGGTCTTGATTCCAATCATTAATTGCCTCTCTGATCTCTCTCTCTCTCTCTCTCAGCACAGACAAAGTTTGTTCCGTTGTCTGTATATATCGACCGCCTTCGGCGCTCGATCCTCTTCTGTTAACGAATCTTCTGAGAACATTAATTGATGAAGCAATCCATCTCCAAGGAGCTGGCTAATTGTAGATACACCGCTCTTCAAACAGGTAAATATCGCGCCCGCCTCTCTCTTGACATTCATGAGACCGAAGTAGTCGATTCCTGTATGAGTATATAAAGCCATTGGCTCATATACTGTGGTGCGAAATGCTGGTAAAGGTGCCATTATCTGCTCCATTGTATATAACAGGCAAGACCATACTGCCTTGCATACGGCTGATCTTCCACTCGGTATCCAAAACTGTTCTTATCTGCACTATAGAACATGTTCTTGTCCAGCGTGGGCTAGTCTCTGGTGGAAGGACGTGAGTAGTAACTGTGTGACATGATGTTTCGATGGAACAATCATTGGAAATTTGGCTCCAAAGGAAATGGGAGCTTCCATAATGCGATCTCCGACTCATAAATGATGCCATCCGCCAGCACTGGTCGTCCGGAGCCTGACGACTGTGCTTGAAAGCTTGAAAGTGGCGATCGAGTGGCGCGAACGGACATGTTTTCATAGCTCCGCTAAAATCGCGACCTAGACATAATTCAGTTGACTATTTCGTCTTTTTACTTACTGGTATACATTTGTCGATATCAAGTTATAGTATGCCACCAAAAAAAAGAGTGAGAAGAAATCCACCGCGAGCTTGGAAATCGAGATTGGGGAAACCGACGAGAAGTTAAACATGGCGTCGAACGAAGGCCTCCTTGATCGCCGGCTTAACCAACAGACCGTCCAGATTAGTGATCTGTTCATTAAGTACACAAGGATAACTAAAGCAGACCTAGATGATGTTAAAAAAAGTATGGATTTCCTGAGTTCTAAATACGATGGATTAATCACCACTGCGAGCCAACTCGAAGCTGAGAACAGTGAACTACGATCCGAGAATGGGCTATTGCACTTAATTTTCGTACCCCCCCTGTTGAGGACCAAGGAATTCTGCAGGGTCACCAGATAATTTTTCAAGGAATTCTTTGGGGATACCATATAAATAGAGAGGAATTCTTTGGGGGCACATATCAAATTTAGAGGAATTCTTTGGGGATAAAGTGAATATTTGGACAATTCTTCAGGGGTTGAAGTCAATTCTTCAGGGTAACACTACTTTCCACCATGGAATTCTTCAGGTGTTTTTAATTTCAGAGGAATTCTTTAGGGTACAACTCAAGATATGGTCCTCAACAGGAGGGGTACGAAAATTAAGTGCAATAGCCCAATGCTAAGTTGAAAGACAGGATCGACACACTCGAAGATGGAGCCGCAATCGCCGTTAAAGATCTAGAAAACGTAAAGCAATACCAAAGAAGATATCTACTAGAAATTCACGGTGTACCAGAATCTCGGGACGAGGACACAAATGCCATTGTGAAGCAGGTTGTTGAGTTACTGGATCCCGAAATGGTACTAAATGAAGCGGACATATCAATCAGTCACCGTCTGCCTTCGAACGAGGGATATTTCTCGCCGATAATCGTTAAATTTACTCGCCGAGTTGTACGAGACAAGGTCTTCAACATGAAGCGCCGCCTTAGTTCAAAGAGTACGTTGGACTTAGGTTTGATGCAGGAATCGCGTCTGTTCATTAACGAAAGTCTAACGCAAAAATGTCGAGCTGTTGAAGGAGGTGAAGCTTTTCAAGAGGGATAACCATTTCAAGTTTGTCTGGACGAAGCAGGGGAGAGTACTACTTAGAAAAGAAGACACTTCGTCCTCTCAAGTCCATTCCTTCACCACAATGGAAGAGTTTCAGAAGTTTAGAGCTGGATACGTAGATTCGCGCCGAGACATGGGCGGAGCCGAGTGATGGACTCACATGTAAACCTAGATACAGTGGAACCTCGATATAACGATACACCAAGGGACCGGCCAAATCGTATCGTTATATCGAATTATCGTTATAAACGAAGTCTCGATTTAACGATAATGCAGGAAAAACTAAAAAATATCGTTATATCGGGAGTAGTGTCCGTATTGTATTTTGTTCAATTCTAACAACTTCCATACAATTTGTTAATGTACTTACTACAGTAGTACTGACTGTCTGTACAAGTGTTTCATTATGTACTCGATAAACGTGTCCTCCATTGTAGAGAGAGCGCGCAGAAATTCTCTTTCCCTTGCTCCTGATTCGTTAAATGTCATAACGAAATTGCGCAAAGCCTGCACCGCTTCATTGGCTTCGAGGGGAGTTAGAGGCGTTGGCTCTAGTTCTACACAATCGTCGTCTGAATCTGATTTTTCTACTTCGTCGCCATCCTTTTGTTGAACTGCCTCTAGAGCTTCTCTGGTCGCATCAGCTTCAGTTGGCCGGTATACGGTGTTAAGATACTGATCTACTGTTGCGAAATGGCTGAATGGTACTTCCCCCAATGAGGGATGTTGTTGGAGAACCCTTTCCCATAAACCTCGTTCTTCCGCGGTTCCTTCGTCTTCATCATCTGATTCAAAAGGATCATCAGTGGGCTCTGACACGTCACCTGGAAAACCCGCCTTTTTCCAACAGTTCTTGATGGTTGTCAGGCTCACGTTCTCCCACGCTTTGGCTACCATGAAGACAGCATCTTTCAAATCTATCGCTTTGACGGGCTTGCCCTCGTCGATATATTGTATCATCTTTCTGACCATCATCTGACGGTAATGGACTTTGAGATTTTGGATTATCCCTTGGTCTGCCGGCTGTAGCTTACTTGTGCAATTTGGCGGGAAGAAGATTAACTTCGTGTTTGTGAGGCCTGTAACTGCCACGTGGGCCGTGCAGTTATCCACAAACAACAGGATATGGCGGTTTGCCGCTCTCATTTTACGATCTACTTTTCGTAGCCACTCTTCGAACAAAACACTGTCCATCCAGGACTTCTTTTGCGACCGGTAGGTGACAGGAAGCAAATCCATATTGATGTTCTTGAAGCACCGAGGTTTGGCATACTTTCCAATCACCAATAAGGGAAGCTTCTCTGTGCCGTCCTGATTACAGGCCACCATGACTGTCACGCGCTCTTTACTCTTCTTTCCACCGGTACACTTGTCGCCTCTAAAGTTGAGCGTTTGAATGGGGGTTGCTTTCCACAAAAACCCAGTTTCATCAGCATTGAAGCGATCACTGGGACTGTAGTTACGACAAATGTCTGGCAGGCGCTCGCTCCATGTGTCCACTACCTCTGGGTCGACGATCTTCTCTTCGCCGCAAACATTCTGGCTCGTTATATTTTGCCTTACTTTGAATCTCTGTAGGTAGCCATGGCTAGCCTGGAAGTTGTCGTAGCCGAGTTGTTCTGCAAAATACCGAGCCTTTTCTGCGAGAAGCGTTCCAGTAACCGGAACGTTAATGCTCCGCACTTTACGGAACCATTCTGACAATGCGGTGTCCAAATCAGGATACATTGCCTGCTTCATCTTCTTTCTTTTCGCTTTATACAGGCCTTCTTCGTACGCACTTATTAATTCCTTCGTCTTCTTTAAAATTGTTGCCACCGTGGATTGGGGCAAAGGAGGGTCAAAAAGTTGACAAACTGCGCGATGCTTTTTCCCATCCTTGATGGCCGACACTACTTTATATTTATCTTCCAAGGTGAGAGCTCTTCGAACTCTCTTCTGACTCTTCTGGACCGTTGGTTTAGTCGACGACACTGACTCGGCAGTACTGGGACCCGGCACGATGTCTTCTGCGCTGTCTTGGCTTGCCATCACTCTCAATAAACTTCCAGCGGTTGAATATCGAAGATTACATGTTACAGAATACAGAACGCAAAGCACGTGTAAATAGTGATCGATCTGAAATTCACCCTCCTTTGAGACCATAGGATTAAAGGGATTAATTGCCCAAATGATTGACATCTGATTGACATTTGGCACCGCTCAGTCTAGGGTGGGCCTTTTGTAGATATCCGATTGGCCTACTCTCAGCTTATCCCGTTAGCACTCTGTCAAAACCATTTCAGTAAGTACATTACAGACATGTTTTCTAGTTTTCTGCTGTTACTTCGAGTCATGGATACAACTACATATTCCTTCCGATCGTGTATTCGATGGTATCACGCTTACAAGGAAATATGGGATGCAGCTATTGGTGAAGTTCTTGACTGTGAGGTAGGTTCTGCTGTTTTTCGTGAGACATCCTAGGGCGATCTACTGGCCAGATTCAAGAGTGATATCGGCTTGGGCTTATGCGAAAGTATGTTGTGTGTAACACTTCGTCTCTTATTATTTATCGTAGCACGAACCTGAAAATCCACACGATACGCATGCAGTTGCAGTTAAACGTGAGCAAGGGAAGAAAAGAACGCAACAGATCGTGGGGCATGTGCCTTTGACTTTGTCACGAGTATTTCATTTATTCTTGAAGCATGGAGGGAAGATCTCAGTGAGAGCGACTGGAAAGCGAAGGAACAAAGGCATTGGCTTAGAAATCCCTGCGACGTATATTTTTCATCACAAGAAACCGTCCAAAATAAGGAAGTTAACTGAGCTGATAAAAGTAGCCTCCTCCGCAGGCATCTCCGTAATGTTTGAGGAAATCAGATTATGGGCTCCCTGTGGCAGGTGAAGAAAAGAGAGGGAGATTGGAGCCGAGAGAGAAGAGAGAGAGAAAGAAAGATAAAGAGGACAAAACGACTGTATAGATCAATACCAGTCATGTAATCCCTACCAGTCATGTAAACTGTTGACAGAAACATAACAGTCTTGGAAAACAATGAAACTAAACTGGATTAAGTGAATACGTATACAGTATCACATCCGTTGAAATGCTTGGCATTCCATTTTAGTAGCACCATAATTGATTTTATCGTTATATCGAGTTCATTTTCACGTTTGGGCCGCTAGATTATGATCGTTATATCGAGAATATCGTTATATCCGATATCGTTAAATCGGGTGAATGTCACATACATTTACTGTAACGTTTGCCGGGCTGAAAAATGTTGATCGTTAAATCGGGATTATCGTTACATCGGGATTATCGTTACATCGGGTATCGTTATATCGAGGTTCCACTGTAGTACGATGGAGAGGATGGACAGAAGAAGTATAGGTAGGATTTATATATAGCCAGATAAATATTTTTAAAATAATAATAATAATATTTTTAAAAGTAGGAGCTCATTTTTCAATTTTCTTTTCAGGGCGTTGATTCTTAGTGTTTTATTGCTATAATCAATTATTATAGTATTCTCTTTAATAACATAGACCCATTTGTATGTAAGAAATTGGCTCGCTATATTTTTGAAGCCTTTGAAATAAGAAATCATTGTAATATTAGAAATCGTTCTCAAAGTTAGTTTAGCTTCTTTTAGTTATGTTGTTTATGTTTTAGGCAATACCATTTATGTATATGGGAATGCTAATAAAGTTTGTATGTAAGTCCTGCAAATCTGATAAGGGTTAAATGCCAGAAATGTTACAAAATTTGCAAGATTAATACCTTTTTGTGAGAAACAAACGCAATAGTAGAATATATATTTTAAAAAAATTTGACATGATACTTGCACTTTAAGCTTTGGCGTGAAAGGGTTAATATATGGAAGTGAACCAGCAATATACAGCCGTGTCACAGGGGAGAGATAGAGCGAGAGGAAATGCTAACGTACATGTACAGCCTATTAAAATTGGTACAAATACCAAAATTACTCAGTCAAAACATAGGATGTCAAGGTTTCTATCGGCTAACTCAGTGTTTGTTACATAACAGGCCGGTCTGTTGAAACTCGAGAAAAACTATGAAATGCTACTCCAGATATTTTTTTGCCGTTTAAAGTGGCCAAACAGATTGCGTTCGCCAATAAAGCAGTTTTTTTTAAATCAGAGAAAATCAAATTAATCCATATTTTTTCTGTTAAACGGATACAAAGTACATACATTTTATAATACAACGAAAGGGAATTACCCTGCCACCCACTCGTGTTCTACACACGTGCATTTCCCCGATAAATTGTTCGCTAAAACACTGCTGAAACGCGTTGGAGGCTCTTTTAAGTATTGTAATGTAGGAGAAATACGTCTTTAATAAATCCCTTCTCCAGTGGATAAGACATATCCACTGTTATCCTAGCGCTAAGCTCTCCAAGAAATCCATGTCGCATTCGAGCTCCCAAAATAGGCCATGATCTCATGATCGTTATATCGAGAATATCGTTATATCCGATATCGTTAAATCGGGTGAATGTCACATACATTTACTGTAACGTTTGCCGGGCTGAAAAATGTTGATCGTTAAATCGGGATTATCGTTACATCGGGTATCGTTATATCGAGGTTCCACTGTAAGTAGTTATATTTGTGTTTTAAATATTGTAGTGTTCGCTTCATTAAGTAATGTCCTGCCCTTCAATCATCTCGATGACGATATGGTCAGATTAATTTTGACGAGGATAGATTGTCGAGCTTAAAATTAAACCCATTATTATCGGGTGGTAACTAGACTGCGAACAGTCCCTCCTTTTCCCTCCATTGATAGTAATTTGCGAGCGGAGCGAGCGAACAGAAAATATTACAATCAATGGAGGGAAAAGGAGGGACTGTTCGCAGTCTAGGTGGTAACAGAAGCTTAGCTCTTTCTAGTTACTTTGACCCAGATTCTAATTTTTTTTCCGAACACCTTGAACTGCGATTATTACATTGAGAGTAAATTTAATGATGTATTCACAAAAACGATACCCCATAACTTTGATTGTTTATCCCTGATTCACTTAAACATTCGTAGTCTTTCCCGTAATCTTTCCCGTAATCTTGATAGCTTAACCAATTTCCTGGCCAATATTAATAATAAGTTTTCGATTATTGGTATTTCTGAGACTTGGCTTCAAAGTTCATTACACACTGTTGATATAGAAGGCTATCATTTTATTCACAAAAACCGTCCTGACAGATCAGCTGGCGGTGTCGGTCTTTATTGAGCTTCCGATCTTGAATATAAATTTCGTGTTGATTTAACCCCCGATGACGCGGCCTGTGCTGAATGTTTGTTTATTGAAATTGACAGACCCAGAGGGAAAAACGTCATTGTTGGAGTTTTATATATAGACCTCCGAATCAAAATGTCAATGAATTTGTAAAAAATGTCCTCTCCTTGATGGCAAAGGTCTCTAAAGAAAACAAACTTTGCTACATAATGGTGACTTTAATTTGAACCTAATGAACTACCATTGTCATCAAGCGACTAGTGAATTTTTGGACATTATGTACTCTAATATGTTTTTCCCTTTGATAACACGTCCTACCAGAATAACTTCTAACACTGCAACCCTTATTGATAACATTTTTACCAACAACCTTGACAATAGTTCGTTTAGTGGTCTATTGTTTACTGATATTTCGGATCACCTGCCCGTTTTTTGTATTCTTTATGCACAGCGTGTTGAAGCCGACAAAGATTCTCATTTTATTTTCCGTGATAAAAGTAAAACAAACATAGCGAAATTTCACGACCGCCTAAGAAATACAAATTGGTCTGAGTTATCCGGGTATAATGATCCCAACAATGCATATGGTAGTTTTTTGGATAAATTTACTTACATTTATAACTCTTGTTTCCCGCTCAAAAAGGCAAAAGTTGCAAAACACACTCGTAAACCTTGGTTATCAAAGGGTCTTCTGAAGTCCGTAAGGAGAAAAAACAAATTATATAAGAAATACCTTGTTTCCCCTAGCCCTGAAAATGAAAATTTCTACAAGAAATATAAAAACAAATTGACACATTCACTGCGCATTGCAAAACACCGCTATTATGAGCAGAAATTGGAAGACGCTAAATCAAACATGAAAAGTACTTGGAACATTTTAAATGAAGTCATAAACAGGCAAAAACGCATTAGTAAATTACCTTCAGTTTTTACTATTGACAATGAAAATATTTCCAATCCTGTGGAAATTGCTAATAGATTCTGTGACTATTTTACTAATGTTGGCCCAAACCTGGCTAAGAAATTTCCCACTTCGTCAGATTCTCATCGTTCTTTTCTTACCGGTAGTTACGTGGACTCTATATTTCTTGAGTCGGCTTCTCAAACAGAAATAATTGAAATTGTGAATTCTCTTCGTCCAGGGACGGCTGCAGGTTGTGACGAGATTCCAATGTGGTCTGTAAAAGATTCTATTGCTTTAATCACTGAACCATTGACTCATATTATTAACTTGTCCATCGAATCTGGTATTGTTCCGGACCAAATGAAAATTGCTCGTGTCATCCCGTTATTCAAATCTGGCGACAATAGATTATTTCCTAATTATAGGCCAGTCTCGGTTTTACCAATCTTCTCGAAACTGCTCGAAAGGGTCTTCTATAATCGCTTATTGCAGTATTTAGACAGACATGATATTTTGTTTCATAATCAGTACGGCTTCAGAAAAAAACATTCAACCTCCCTGGCTCTCCTTCATTTATTCAACAAAATTACATCTGCTATTGACCAAAAAAAATTCACAGTGGGGATTTTTGTAGACCTTTCCAAGGCATTTGATACGGTCAACCATGAGATTCTGTTTGATAAACTTCAACATTATGGCATCCGCGGATTGGCCTTTGAATGGATAAAGAATTACTTCTTTAATAGATTCCAATACGTTGAATATAATGGTACCTGTTCTTCGTTTAATGGTATTAAGTGTGGTGTTCTTCAAGGATCAATCCTAGGTCCAATCCTAGGTCCACTGTTCTTCTTAATATACATCAATGATCTCTGTAACGTCTCCAATGTTTTTGATCTGGTTTTATTTGCTGATGACACTAATTTATTTTTTTCTCATAATGATTTATCTTGTCTGTCGAATGCAGTCAATACAGAAATGGCTAGGCTATCGGATTGGTTTAAGGCTAGCAAGTTATCGGTGAATGTTAAAAAATCCAACTATATGATTTTTAGACCAAGGCAGAGAAGGCAAACATTTGATCTGGCGATAGAAATAAACAATGTTAGGATTGACAAGGTTAATGAGGTCGTATTCCTGGGGGTGATCTTGGACGAAAATATGTCTTGGAAGTCTCACATCTCCCATTTTGCCAGTAAAATATCAAAATAGGAATTATATACAAATCAAGTTTTTGCCTTTCCAAGCCAGCATTACGTACTTTATACTATTCCTTAGTTTATCCATATCTTCAATATTGTATCACGGTCTGGGGCTCTACCTATCCATCCAACCTTAATCGTATTGTTCTGCTTCAAAAACGCGTAGTGCGAGTTATTAATAATGAGGCATTCGATGCGCATACTGACCCTATATTCAAAAAAAATATGATTCTGAAATTTGAAGATATTTACTTATTCAATTTAGGAAAGTTCATGTTCCTGTTCAAAAATAATTTATTACCTAGAAGTTTTGACAAATCTTTTCTACGAATTTATCGAGTTCACAATTATAATACTAGACATTCTAAACTTTTTTATATTCCTTTATGTAGAACCAAAATTAGACAGTTTTCTGTTTATTATCAGGGTCCAGTGTTTTTTAACTCGCTGAACGCAGACATTCGTTTCCTCGTTTCAATCCAAGCTGAAAAAATATCTCTTCTCCCGTCTTTGAAATCGCTTATTATTTATTCATTAATTTTTTCATATACGTGTTACCTCAATACTGGTATAAATTGTTATCTTAGTGTGATTTTCTCCATTCTGTTTTTTTTGTTTTCGCGCTACTCCCACTTTGTTTTATATACACATATATTGTAAAGAGGCAGCCCAATGCCACATAAGCCTTCTGGTTTCCTTTTGGGCTTCCTCGCCATTTTGTTAATTACTTTTGTAATCATTTATAATTTTTTTGTTGGCAAATAAAACTGTTAAACTGTTAAACCTTGTCATGTTTCTTCATATCGCTAATTTCCTCATCAGAAACTTCACGCTATATTAGCTTCATTATTGTTATTGTCGCTTCTTCTAGATCCTTTGTGGTTAAGTAATTGGCAAAGTCACTCTTACTCATACAATTACTAAGCGATGTCGCAAGTACTTCTTTTATCTCAAAAGCCAGGCTACCTTTTGCTGTAATACTCTCCAAGACGAGTAACGCAAGTGTAGTTCATGTAATTTGTCCGGTCCCGTTGATACAAATATGAAATTTCCTTCTTGATCTCAGTCTCCTTCTGGTAATGTCCCAGCCTCGAGGGATGGCCAAGTTTCTTCTGCAGAGCTCAGCAAAAAGACTGGGCCTCTCAGCCATCTTTCACTGTCCAGAAGTTCACGAGCTGAGAGCTCACGAGAAGCATCATCGGCGGGATTTAGAGCGCTTGGACAATGTCTTCACTGAGTATACTTGGGATACTTCTCGAATTTCCGCCACCTGATTAGCTACGTAGGTTTTGAATCTACGTGACTCATTGTTGTCATACTGCAGCACGATCTTGTAATCCGTCAAAAAGGTCGTAGAAGAAATAGTCAGGTCAATTTCTCTCATGGTCAGGCGATGCATTCTTACTCGGTGCGACTGTGGCAGCTTGCAGTTCGAGCCTTGGTATTGATACATGTACATACTGCAGTGGTGCAGTGCGGGCCTTGGCCATAACAAGGGAGCACTCCGGCCACCGGCTCATCAACTGATTCTTTCCTTATGTATGAGGCGGTCCCATGCATAACCATGTTCTGATGCCAAAAAGTAGTGATAAGTTAGTGGAGCAACCCTCAGCAAAATAGCATCGAGGTATGTTCACTTCGTTCAGGACTGCTAAGTCTTTCTTCCATTCTCTCCAACCGTGTGACAGGTCCTCGGGTAGCTCGTCATCCCCAACTGCCACGTCTTTTGCATAACTCTCTTTGCTGGCAGTAGGACCGGACTGCCTATACCAAGTGGATGAAACGTTGAGCTTATAATGGACAAGCATCCTCTCCTGATGTTGTCATCACGGCGTTTCTGCACTGGTGATAACCTTAACTCCAAAGGTGTTAGTCTCGATATCCCATTGTACTCCGAGTGCTCGCTCTACTGGAAGCTTACCTAAGTCCAAATTCTGTATCGTTCGTTCGTTCTGCAGGAATGGCAGCTACTAATCCAGTTTACGGCTCATGCGCAGTTTTTCAAGCCTTTTGTTTCAACTGGCGGGCCACCATTGTTTAGCATCTGCCTACCCGCCAAACAAACAAAGGATTCGTACAACTGCGTATAAACCGTAATTTGATCTATACCTCCTTGTTATTAGAGACAAATTTGGTCCGTCTAAAGTTCCCTTTCTGTAACATCTGTGTCAACTGCTGAGCTGACTTGATTGCTTGCTGTGCTGTAGGCGTCGAAAGAAGGCAGTCATCCACGTAGAAATGCCTACTCACTACTTGAGCCGGACACTTCCTTGCCAAATTCAACTTCATTGTGTATGACAGTTTGCTTTAATGCCCAGGCTGCGATGCAAGGCTGAATCCGCCTTGCCAAATAGATGCAGCGTCATCTTGTGATCACTTGGAGGTTCATTTATGCCTTCACTCCACCACAGAAAACGGAGAGCATCAGTATCTTCCTCTGCGTATACCACCCGGTGAAACATATACTTTCGATGTCATAAGCAACTGCTACCTTTTCTTTTCTGAATCGCATCAACACCCTAATGAGAATGTTCAGCGATGTACCTCCATTGTAGATTTGTTCGGGTTGATCACACCATGATGTGGGAGATACCAAGTTTTTTTACCCGTCTGCTGCGCCTCTTCATCTGACTTCTTTGTAGTCGAAGCGTTCCCTTGTCATTTTGCGGCAAGTGCTGCATGGGTTTATAGAGTGGTAACTCTTGTTCCAATCATCGCTCCAGTTGTTGGCTGTCGTCTTCTTGCCTTTGTTGTTGTAGTTGTCCTTAGCCATGGTATTTGTAAACCAGAGCTTGTGATATTATTTCCATAGACCGGGTCATTTCCGTCTGCGATTCTGCTGTAATGAATTCTGATAGCTCCTTCGATGTGGGCTCTCTTCCTTGTGATCTTTCACGATACAGCTTCGCCTGTTTTCTCCACTTCCTTTGAAGAAGATCCAGTAGACGATCATAGATGGGTCGCAGGTTAGTGGTACAGTCCATATGACTACAGTCCATGTTCATATGACTGCAGCTCAATCATAGACCAATAACGATTCTCGACCTTATCAGAGAAGGTCATAAGGGCAGGATTACCGTTAGTTCTAATCTTCGGTTCAGCAATAACAGAGGATTTCAAGGCTTGGATGATCATTGAATTCTGCCCAAATTTCTACTTCAGAACGTGAAGAGCTAGCTGGCACTCATTTGGCAATCCTTCATAATTTTGGATTGCCTCTCTAGCCTTTCCAGTCGTGTAAGCCATCAAGGATTGAATCAATCCAAGTTTTGCAAGGTCCTCCGCATCCGAGTTATCAGGACCATCAGACCCTAAGTCAGTATTGTTTAATGTCTTAATCTACCTTATCATACACTTTGCTAACTGCAGCGGCAGCCGCACACTCCACTTTTACCCTTTCCGATCTTTTACGCGCCTTTCTGACAGCCTCAGCTGCTAGCTCTTGTTTTTCAGCGACTTCTATTCCATCGAGTATTGAGATGTTTTTTTTTTTATTCTTCGTGTTTTGCCTTAGCTTCGAGAACTCTAACATTAAGAGAGTTATTGATGCATTTGAGCGTTTAGAGCTGCTTGATTTAACGCTATAGATCGTAAGGAACTTCTCTCTATCCTCTCATCTCTTATTCGCTGCTCAGCATCAGTCAACCATTTTTGCAGTACTACTCTAACGTGGCCTATCTCTTGATTCAGATATTCATAGGCGTGGAAGTCCGAAATCTTTTCTTCTTCAATTTCATCAAAAAGTTATTGTACTTCTTCATGGAGGTCACCAAACTGATTGAAAAGGTCGTTTAACTTCCTTATCAACCAATTCAACGTTTTCATTTAGATCCACGAGCACTTGGACATTACTTATTTGTGCTTGGATTTTCCCTTTCCAACTCCATTTGTCCATTCCAAGTATTCCACAAATCTCCATGCCTCGTGCTCTTAGTCGAAATAATCGCTTCATTCTTGCTAATGTAGCCCGAATCCCTTGGATATTCCTTCATAATTTTCGTGGAGTTCGCTTCTGGAGCACCCATAACAACTTTTCCTTGCGACGTTTCGGCTTCCAGCGGTATTTACTCGACGTGACCTTTCTCACTTGACGTTTGCGAAATTGTTGCTTGAAATTACTGTAGGAAACTTTACCTGTTGATCAGCTTTTCTGGTTTCGCACCAGTTGACGGTACTTACGATTGGTTTAACTATGTATTGGCTCTTTAGCTCCGCTCTTACAGCTATCGGCATAACACAACATTTTACCACACTAAACCTTGGTCGCTCGTCGTAACTTCAGTGCGAACTTCTCGCTCGCTTCAATACTTACAACAACAGCTAGCTGTCTATAGTCTAGTCAGTAAAATAACTGGGCACGTGAACACCGCGATGTGTTCACGTGATCGTGCAAGCGAAGTTTTTGGGAACTGGCGCGAGCCATGGGTGTAGGTTTTTTTTGCGAGCTTAACCGCATGGTACGTATGACCACTATATATATATATATCTTAATTTGCAAGTCCGCTCAGGAGTACAGTAAGTTCAACGCAAAATGTTTAAAAGACTCCATCGACTGTGTTTGGACTCCATAGCTGACCTGGTTGGCGTTGGTCAAACAACTGAGTGAGTGCATGCTGTTAAACTCATGAAAGCACATTGTCTTCCCCTTGATTCGTTACTAAAACTCTCGTGACCCTGATGAATGCATTTGTACTTCCTGAAAGGGAAGTATACCTACTAAATGACATGGTAATCATTTAAAACATTTTGCGTTAAACTTACCATACTTCCGAGTGAGACTTGCAAAGAGATAGAGTGGTATGACTGTACCAATATGTACTTTTGTTTAATACTATTAATAATAATAAATATCGCTTAGAAAACTCCAGTAGCCGTTTAACTCTTTAGATTTTTGGGATCAAAAGCCGTATCGAGCACAGTTGTTAGATCCGTGAAACAGTCAAGTTTTTATATGAAATAGTGTTAAATGTTTTTTTATTGCGCTATTTAGTGCTATTTGTTAAGATATGTTTCTCAACATGTGGCAGCTAGCACTTGACTTCCAACATGCAATATGGAAGCACTAGTATAATACATAAATCTGTTTTCACATGCTAAAAGCTGATTGTCTACATGTAAATTACCCCATCAACCCATCAATTTTAATTGGCTCTGATTGAATCAAGGGCACCCAACGAGTACTTTTTGAAATTCGTTTGAAACCAGTTGTCTGCAGCTTATCTAGCCATTTTAAGGCGCCTACTATGTCTTTTGACGTATTCTAGAAAGCTAATAGCTGTTCGGATTTTCTAGGTGGAAATCGCGTCAACCGAAAATACTATGGCAAAATATTCCCGGCCTACGAATTTGTTAGTAGTCTAGAACAGAAACAAGAATTTTCTAGCCCAAGTAACTTCATGTTGCAAAGTTTTGTGGAGGTACGAATTTTTTAGGGATTCTTTGTTCCTTTAGGCAATTCTTAGGAAATGAAAATGTGTTGTTCTGACTCTATTGATCAGGGCCGGGTTGTTCAAAGCCCGATTAGTACTAATCCAGGGTTAATTCCCATGACAACCAATAGGTTTTGTGCAGAGTTAATCCAGGATTAACACTAATCGGGCTTTGAACAACCCGGCCCAGACGAATTGGGACGTACGAATATTTTAGGGGAAACCTTTTCTTCTATAATTTTCTAGGGATTGAAAACAATTTTTTTAGCCAGTATTTCATAAAACAATTTTCTAGGGACAATTATTTCAAATCCGAAAGTTTAAGGCTAACTTACTCTCCCGTAAAGCTTTTTAACCGAAAACTTCGTTGGGTGCCCTTGTTGAATGCATACAAAACCTTTCTTGAAAATGTTTTTAAATTAAACCAGTTTGTGACCTGTGTAATATGCTAGCTCCCATAATTTATTGCACTCAAAAATGCCAAGTCGTATAGTAAATTCGATTTTATTGACTAGATCTCATCAATGTTTTGGTTTGATTGTGTTGTAGGGTGTTGTGTGGGGTATAGCTTATAAAGTAGAAGCTGCTGAGGTACCAAACGTCCTTACCTATCTTGATATCCGTGAAAAAGATGGCTACAAAGCATGTTATACAACCTTCCACCCCAGAGACTCCCAGGAGCCAGCATTGCAAACCATGCTGTATGTTGCAACACCTGAAAATGAGTTCTACTTAGGTCCTGCTTCCCTGCCAGATATTGCCAAACAGGTCCTGTACTCAGAGGGACCTAGTGGCAAGAACTCAGAGTACGTTCTGCAACTTGCTGCAGCAATCCGTGAAATTTCAGGATGTAATAAGTGTGATGAGCACTTAAATGAACTGGAGACTTTGGTGAAAGAGGGTTTGTCAAAAGAGGATTTGTCAAAGAATGGTCAAATCATTTCGAAGTATGCATAAATACAACCTCGTTCCCAGGTTGGGGCTGGTCACGTGGCTCCAAAAATCTGGGAGATTTCAATTTACAGGCTGGAGGGAGGGGTGGGAAAGCCGAGCATTGTCCTTACTAAGTCTAGGATCGAGCGGGACTTTTGCCATCAAAAGAAACATGTATGAAAGTACTGCACGTGTCAAGATCGGGTTTACCCTCGACTTCATGTCGTGTAGCGACCGTAGTGACGTCAAATCAAGTCGGCTATGATAGTTCGTTGGCGTTATTTCGCATTGAAAAAATCTCTACGGCAAACAAATATTCGCTTCTTTCTGTGGCCGAGAAGGCAATGTGGGGCTCTCTTCAACGGTATAAATATTAGCCACATTTGGTATGTAGTCTTGTGAACGGATAGTGAATGACAAATTTCTACGAGCCAACATGAAGCCAAAATGAAGACAACCACATTCGTTTTCACGTGCAGTTATACTATTTTGTAATTAAGATTCAGTGTTTTGTGTCGTTGTCCAAGACGTTGGCATCTTGTGAACCATGACAAAGCTTAGCTTGACAAATAATCTTGACTTTTACTAACCCCCGTCAGTTTAATTTTTGTCGTGGAGACACGTGACCAGCCCCAGTCTTTTTCTCACTGGAGGTAAAGAGCCTGGGAACGAGGTTGGCATAAATATTGAATGCAGCATCTTAATCAAATTAAATAAATTATGCTTTTGTGAACCTGTATTTCATGAATTTATATTACAAAAGGGTTATGTTTATTGTCTGTAACTGAGAGACCATTGTTTCGGGGGGAGGGGAGGGGAGGGAGGGGGGATACTCCCAAGGATTTTGGGTGGGAGTTTGCCGCCCGGGTCTCAAAACTTTAACCCTATATCAGACCAAAATATAAGATTTGTTATACATACCCTTTTTCAGACCAATGTACTCTGAGATTTCATAACAAGAGAAATATATCAACATGTGCGGTCTCATACTTGCCTGTCAAGATCATACCCTATTCCAAACTAAAACTACGAAATTTATTACCCTATTTCAGAGTAAAATAGCTCGAAAACCGTACCCTTTGGGGTGGCACATAACCGTATAGCTTATATATGGGAGTTCCCCCGCCTCCCCCGGGGTCATTGTGTACTTTAAAATGTACAGAAAACGTTTGGTGACTGGGTGTTACAATTTTTTTTAAATATTCATGTAAATCTAACCATTTTTGAGTTATACTTAGTCAACAAAAAAAATATTTAGCCTTAGTTGTCTAATGGGTTGTAGTTTGGGCTGTAGTGACATTAACTAGGGATTCTCGAAGATTCTTGTCTCGTTTGAAAGAGAGAAGCGGAGGTTGTGAAACAATTGAAGCAGTTTCTGCATAATCTTAAAGTAGACAATACAATGCGACTACTGAAACCAGGGCCACTTAGACAACGAGAACCAATCACATTACAGAATAAAAACAAAGGACTCCAACTTACGTTTACTTGAGCCAATCAGTGTCGAGTACAAGACCACTCGACTTGCTCGAGTTTCGATCCGGTAAAAGGATAATCTGAAGTGAAAGTCTTCGGAATGAAGAAAATCGCCTGGATGTGCTAGGATTTGTACTTTGGAATGCTTTCTTTTCGTTCTGCAAGGTGTTTAGCTCTCGTTGTATTAGTGGCCCCGTGCCAGTAATCGCACTCTAATTAGATGGGTGGTAAAGTTCGTTTTCCTTTCCTTTCCTGTTGTTAAATCTTAAATAAATAAGGCTGGGGGCTAACTAGAAAACCTACTGGTTAATTTAGATTCCAGGCTCAAACGTCCAACTCCTAAGTAATTTATATTATTGTATTTGCCCGTTTTTGTGTGTGTATTATTATCGTAAAACAAAAAATCAAAGAGCCAAATAGAAAATGAATTGAATTGAAAGTCAAAGGAAATGAAATTCAGTCTTCGATTCCGAATGTTGTTTTTAACTCGTTAAGAGGAAGGGATTCTGTCGCTCACTCACTCACTATGGTGTTACGATCTTTGTATCGGTTAGGGCTCGATTCCATCCGCCAGAAGGACGCAATCCCAAAATGCACTGCACTAAAATACTTCATTGAGAGCAGGAACTGGTGTCTAACGAAGTAACGCCTGCTAATCAAACAGCATGCAGTATAAAAGTTCTAAAAAAGCGGTTGTTGACAGTAAATCCCTCGTGTCGTAAGGGATAGTGACGGTTAGGGTTTCGGTTAATAGATGGGTTGGGGATCGGTTCGAGTCTTCGTGGAGCCGATATTAATTTTTATATAGTTGAGGGAAGCGTACTTTTTCGCCTAAATTTCCAAGTGCCGCTTTAGTTTTTACCCTAGAAATATAACATCGAGAAAATTGCAATTCGACCTTCTGGCGGATGGAATCTAGCCGCGCACGTGCCTAAAATTTTCGCTTCAACGCCTCCATCGCCAGTTTCCTCAGTCTTCATCACTGTCTATGTAGTTGATACCTGTTTATATATATGTACACCATAGGTACAGTCAGCTATCCCATGTGGGATGTGTTCACAGAGTTTACCTAAAAACTAACAATTTATTCCAAGCTGCAAAGCCAGATCAAGCGTAAGGTCGTTTGATTTTGAACTATTTATATAATTTCTTGTTTTGTTACATCGACGTCAAAGTCCAATTTCGAAACAACAATAAACGATGTTGAAATCGGATATAAGAACCTGCTTCGCAGACTCGGGAAGTTTACGGGATTCCTCACGCGCTACGCTGAGAGGGTGACGGGGTGTTTTCGATCATATTACATCTGGCAGTGAGAAAATATCGGAATATAACTTGTTGGCTATTCAGGAGGCCTTTTTGGTGATAAGTTCTCTGTATTTTCCTAAAATTTGGATCAGTGGTTGTTAGATCACTGTTCTTCCGTGTGCCAAACGCTGGATAGCAAGCGATGAAGCCAATAGTTAGTGCGAGTTGTTGGGCATTATAACCATTCATATGTTCTATCCTACGTGATTAGTGGAGTGCGTCATTTATACTTGCTGTTATCTACATAATTACCTCATTTTTGTCATTTCCGTTTCCTATCTAACTGCCAGTTGCATGTTCTGACGAAGGGCTTGCGCTCGAAACGGCGGTTAGCATACCTTTTAGTTGAGCATACCAGTGTTTACCATTTACATAGACCTGTATCCATTTGTGAGCTCCACTGTAAAATATACCTGCCATGAATGCTGGTACTTGGCCAGACAAAATATCGTATAAGCTCTTACTTGTCGTTTGAATCAGTATTGCAGTAGTCTGGAGAAATTATTGTTTTATTTTATTTTTGCTGATCAAGATCTATTTTTAGATCCAATGTTTGGCAGGATCGATCGTACACGGTTTTTGCTGTGGTTTTTAGACCTCAAAGACGAACGCCTAAAGGCATGAAGAAAAAAGAAGAATTGCCAAGAAGAAGAAGCAGTCTCAACTGCTTTCTCCTTAGTTCTGTACCACGCCCACCATCACATCATCCTTTCATGATCTAGCCTCACATTCGCTTTTTTATCAGCTATTTCAATTAATGTTGTCTGGGAGATAGGGAATAGGGCATTAGGGTATTATAAGTTTTAAAAAACGTATAACGAATTATGGTTACGAGTTATACGACCTGCATCGAAGACTTAGTTGACTTAGCTTACGATTTATTTATCCATTTTTAGTCTTTGAACAGCTGTCCGACATTTTAAAAATGCAATATACTCTAGTGCCCTATTCCCTATCTCCCAGACAACATTAATTGAAATAGCTGTGTTTGTTGTCTTCTATTCTTGTATACTGCGAGGATATACCGCGGCAAAACATTATGCTCCGCTGGCCGAAATAACGAAGGCTCTGGTTATTTATATTTGTAACATTTTGTTGTCTTCTATTCTTGTCTACTGCGAGGAAGGTCTTGGTCGTGCCTTCCATCTTGTTTTAGTATTCGTACAATGTAAGATCCCATCCAAGGTGATATCCGGTACTTGTACTTCGTCCGTTGTTCCTTGTCAGTTTCATTTACAGTTCTTGTTGTAAACGTCTGTTTGTTCCTCAGCCTTCTTTGTTCCTCAACCTTCTATCATCTGCACGATATCCGCAGGATAAGGAAATACCTTTCTCGCCAACTCTTTTTTTTTTAAATCACTTATTACATGGTATTGCTAACAGCATAACGCTGATTTACATAGAATCCATGGCTAAAAATACATCCGTAATATATAATTAAAAGTAATTCCTAATACTATATATCTAATTATGTACTATATTCTGCTCGTATAAACAATAATATATAAAATAGTAATAACAAATACAAAAGTAAAGTAACGTAGAGTAAAAAATAGTCTAAAAGTCAATTTAGGAGAGAGGCAGTCGAAATGTTGTTCTTAAAAGAAACTAACGACCTAGTCTCGTGTAATTCAGCTGGAAGCTGGTTCCAGAGCTTTGCTCCATTGTAGGAGATGCTCTTTTTCGCAAACTCAGTTTTGGGGAGGGGCAAGCAGAGTTTGGTATCTGCCCCCCTCAGGTTGTAGTCTGTTCTGCTTCCAACTGTTTTGAATAATTCGGTGAGACTGGTCGGTGCACAGTTATTTTGGATTTTGTGCATCAAGACAGCCTTGCGTTTAGCCCTCCGTTCATCAAGTCTATCCCAATCTAGTATGTCAAGGAGTAGACTGGAGCTCGTTTTATAATCACCCCTTAGAATAAGCCTAGCAGAGGACCCTCCCACAGGTATCCCAGACCTCACAGCAGTAATCCATGTGAGTTTGAATAAGTGCATTATATATTTTCATTAGAGTGTCTTGGGACACAAATGGGCGGATCCTCTTTAACGCTCCTAGACCCGATACAACCTTTTTAGTTAAGTGGTCTATGTGGTCAGACCAACTTAAATTTTCGTCAACAACTAACCCTACCGTTTTGCTTTTACTGACCCTCTTAATATTTTTATCTCCAATTTCTATTATGGGCTCCTCGTCCAGATTCTATAAACGCTGACGCTGATCATGGATTCTGTTTTGGCCACGTTTAAGTGGAGCTTATTTGCTTTGAGCCAGTTGTTTACTCTTGAGCAATTCGGTATTTGCCCTGACAACAACATCAATAAAATCTGCTCCACTAAACGTGATGCTGGTGTCATCAGCAAACATACAGGGTGTTGACGTTTCGAGGCAATTTGGTAAGTCGTTTATGTAGACGAGAAACAACAATGGGCCAAGTATCGATCCTTGTTGAACACCGCAGGTAATCAAACGCTCAGTGGATTGAATGTTCTACACATGACTGGTATCTATTTGAAAGGTAGGAGTGTAACAGACCAAGTGACCCATTGTTAATTCCGTACAATTTCAGCTTCTCTAGCAATAATTCGTGGTTGACCCTATAGAAGGCCTTTTTCAGATCTAAAAATATTACAATTATTAAAAAGATCTCGATCCATATTGATCAACCACGAGTTCGTAGAGTTTAGAAGAGCTGTCATTGTAGAGTGAAGTTTACGAAAACCAAATTGTTTATTTGATAGAAGGTTCTGTGAAGAGAGATAGCTATATAGTTGATCATACAGAATCCGCTCACATACTTTGCTAACGACCGGCAGAATAGATATTGGCCGATAGTTATCCATATCATTTTTGGCGCCGCTCTTGAATAAAGATGTAACGCGCGCTTTTTTCCAGTCTGCCGGAAATACACCTGAGTTAATTATGACGTTAAATAGGAAACAAAGATATTCCGAGATAACTGGTGCAGAGGCTTTAAGAATTTTCGCTGGGATACTATCAATACCTGTTGCTTTCTTGGGAGACAGTTTCTCGATTTGTTTGATAACTGTTGACAGATTTGTAAATGTAAAATCGAACCCGCAAGAGTCTGGCTTGATATACTTTCTAAAATCTAGCGAATCGTTTGTTAAACTTTGTGAGAGTCTAGGACCAATCTCTGCAAACTGATGTGCATTGAATGCTTCTGCTATTTTTGCCGGGGATGAGATCGATTCGTTGTTACATTTTATCTCTGTTATAGTTTTATGTTAAGACGTCCCATTAGGTTATTGACTATTTAAGCTGTCTTCCAAGTGGCTTTAGGGTCGCTTTTGTTTTTTTCAATCTCATTGTTATAATATTCTTGCTTCAGTGTTGCATTAACCTTGGGCGAGTGTATTCAAACCAGAAGTCTCTGTTTTTCGTTATTGCATGCTTTCGTTTCATTTTATCGCGTTCAAACATCAATTCCTTTATGTCTTTAGTGACCCAAGGCAAATTGTGAGAACGCACTCATTTTGTTCTAATAGGAGCGTGCTTGTCAATGACCTGCATTAACATTAATTTCCAAGCCGACCAAATCTGATTGGAATTTTCCAGTAAAAACAAGTCATCCCATTGTTGGCACCGAAGGTCGTTTAGAAATTCAAGCGTATTAAACAATTTAAAACTTCTTGATTTGATCACTTTGATATACTTTTTACCCAAAGAGTTTAGTTTTCTCACACCAAAGATTAAGCTGTGATCACTGATTCCAAGATGAACAACTCCGGAAGCAACAATTCTCTTCGGATCACTAGTTATTAGAACATCTAGTAGCGATGAACAAGATTCCGTGATTCGAGTAGGCTGATCTATGAGTTGACTTAATTGAAGCAGATCGCAGAGAGACTTCAGCCTTTTACTATTCGGGTCGCTAAAATTAAGCCAATTGGAATTCAGGTCGCCTAATATATACATCTCTTTGTTCTCGTTATCGATGTTAGTAATAAGTAGTTCCATCTTCGAGAAATATTCTATAGATGAATTAGGTGGTCTATAAATAGATGTTATTATAAATGGTCTGGAATTCCACGCAAACAGCCTCCAGATCCGGTGGTACAAGATCGGCTCTATTTATATAATTAATTGATGTTCTTAAAGGGGCTCTGTCAAGGGTACTGAAGTCATGCTACAATCACCAACTGCACATGTAAACAAACGTGATCGGCTAAGTTCAGATCAGTTCGCGCGGTTCATTTTTACGATCCATGGTTTAATTTACAGAACTTAACATGAATTATGGAACTCTCCTCGATTTCTGATGAAGAATCCGATCAGGAGATAACAGCTTTTGAAGTGGTAGGATTTCGGACTTCTGTTGTAAGGAAATCAAACTTTAAATTTGACGTTAAATGCGTTCTAATTTTCATGCAAATTGACCACTTTTGACTTTCTTACACTACCAACATAAGACTGTGATTCAGCAGCATCACTTTCAGAGTCGGTATAGTCGGGTTTCGCAACAATAACGCTATCATCAAGGACATAATGCAGCGATACGCCAGTGATATCGACTTCCGATTCTCTCCCCTTTCCAGACGACGAAGGAGACACAAGTGTAGCAGTTTTCTTGATCGGAGTAGAAGCTGCCAGTAGAGCTGCAAGAAAATCAAAACTTACATAAAATTGAAAAGAGCAAAATGAATTATTAATGAACCAAGTGACGGGGTATTCTGCAATCGCTCCAAATGCCTTAATTACGTCGATGACAAACGGGATACAAGTGATCGATTACCAATATCTCCCCTCGCTAACTAACAGTACAAAGGTCAAAGCATATATAGTGGCGACTTGTGGCTTACCATTCACAGCAGGGCGATATATTTTTCCTTTTCCCTTGCTACCAATGTCATCTCGAACTCTCATCTTGTTAGCATGGGCATACGAACAATGAAGACCAAGTAGAAATACATAACAAACTCAGATTTGGGATCTCAGATTTGTAGTACAAGTGCTACGATCGATCACTTTCGCTTCATCTCGAGGGAAAGTAGATAGGCGGCGAAGCTGGAGTCACTCGCAAACGTCCCAGAAGCTTTAACAGACCTCCATGTTTCAAATACTGGCTTGCGGAGATAAATACTGGGATGTTCAAGACGCCAAATCTTTCTGTTCTTGTACCGATTGACCTTTGTCGAAACCAAAGATGGCCGACCTCTCTTCTTGAAACCAGAGGATGGTGGAGCGCCAATGATCTATTATTCTAAAATATTCTGACTTCAATTTAAACACTGATATTCAAACTAACTATCTATTTTGAAAAAAACAATGTATAACGCTAAGGAAAACTTCGATGGAAATGGATTTAAATCATACACTTTCAGCTTGTTTTAACGCGAGATCGAATTTCAGAACACGGTGGACTTTTATTCTGAAATGATTTTAGACACCAGGTCACTCTCGGCCAAAATTCCCTTGACATAGCCCCTTTAAATATATACCAACACCACCGCCAGATCTGGAGCGATAACAACGAACCAACTCATATCCATTTATGTTCATTTCTTGACTGGACACAGATGAATCGAGTCTAGTTTCGTTTAGTGCTAGTAGGTCTAAGGGCTGATCTAATAGTAAAAGTTTGAGCTCATCAATATGTTTGGGAAGGCTAACTATATTTAGTAAGGCCATCTTGAAACCCTTAGTTTATTTACAGCCAACTGGGATAGCTATTTGCCATTGAGATGTAGGCCTCTGGAATTTAAGCAACTCTCGTCTATATTAATTAGTGCACATATTCCGTCTCCCGCATTGACCGACTACTGTAATAGTCTTCTATACGGCCTCCCTGCTGCATATCAACTTCAGAAAATACAGACTGCAAAACGCTGCAGCCAGAATTGTATGCGGATTACCCAAGCACTGTCACCTTGCTCCAGTTTTGTATCAATTTCATTGGCTACCTGTGAGATGCCGTATTAGCTATAAGATTTAAAGTCCTACATGGATTGTGACCCCTTTACCTACAGATTCTTCTCGCTACTTGTAATAACAATAAACTCTCGCTCTCTGGTGCTTCTCTACTCAAACCCCCTCCTGTTAATTAAGATGCTTACTACCTTAGGAAGATAGATCTTTTCAGGCTGCAGCACCAAAATTGTGCAATGAACTATACCTAGAGACATCCGAGAGCGAAATCTCTGAACATCTATTAAGACATCTTTATAAAATGGCCTTCAGATAATTTTACTTTTGTAAGACTTTTAGTGTGGCTATAGTTACGTTTAGGATAGGTTTCAAATTGGTTCTTATTCCACTGTAAGACTAGTGTTATGTCAGTAAGCAAGTAACGTCTAGGTAAGGTTACGCTTTTGTACCTTTTGTGAATTTTAGTGTTATTACAGTACGTTATATTAGATCTTGAGTATATATAGTATATCCAAACTGGTCTTTCATTCACGGATCACTGATTAAGAATGGGGAGAACTGGGTAAGCATTGTTCCTACGGCTACCCAGTTTGATAGATCCCGAATGAAAGCCCAGGTTAGATATGAACGGGGTCGGGGCGGGTGTGGAGGAAAAACATAACAACGACTTTCTTCCCCTACACTCCACCCTCCCCCCACCTCCCTAGATCTAACTATAGCAGCTGCTTTCCCTCTATGGCTCGATACTTGAGAAAAGGAGCTGAAATCGAAAACTACGGCTCTTTTATAGCCAGGGTATTGTTATACGGTGTGAATGATTCCATTCATTTGCGTGGAATGTTATTTCTTAATCAGTTCCCGTGAGGTTTCAGACCAGTTTGGATAGTAATTCATTTTCGCACTGAGACATGATTAGCATCGTCACCCGTTCAGACTGATCAGCATAAAGCTGTCGACACCCGTTCACACTGATCAGCATAAAGCAGTCGATCATAAATCAGTTGTGATTTCCGCCAGCGCCTTTCAGTAACCGACAACGCGTACATTGTTCAGTAGCTATCATATCTGTATACCAAGGCGCAGCAGGACGCGAGGTTACCAGTCGTTGTCGCAGGAGCGCATGGATATCAACGAAAGTGAAAGTTCGGAGTGATACTCATTCTCGGATACCCAGGGGCAGTTGGTGAACGACGGGCAAAAAAGGGACGGAGGGGAAGGAGGAGGCCAGGGGGAAAAGGAAATTGCCCCTGAGTCTCAGAGGATGAGTGATATTGTTCACATAGGCAGTGAGATGATTAGTAGGTGCGAGGTCTTGACGGAAGACATCAGTGTCCACAGCACGCAGTTTGCGATAAAACTTCATAACCTTCGGAGCTTGAGGCCTATCCAGAGATAAATCACAGTGAATAGCGTAGTGATCTGACAGGTTGGGGTCATGTACGGAACAGTCCAGCACGACATCTTCGTCAGCTCTAGTTATAATCAGCTAGGTCAAGCATATGGTTGTTCTTGTGGGTAGTAGATCCAAGAACAAGGCAGCCACTGAGGAAGGCGGTCAGAAGAGTTTTCAATATGGAAGTTAAAGTCGCCGAGTAGAAGACGTTTCTCTGAAGAAACAGCAAAGAGTTCCAGAAGTGTAGTAAATCCTCAAAGAACATAGACTGTGATAGAATATTCACAGTGGAAGGGGGGAGGATAGCCTGCTATGCAGACGTATTTTTTCACTCTCATAAATTCGAAGAAGAAAGTTAAGGGGAGGACGGTAAACAATAGAAATCCTTAACGCTGTAGTTGGGAAGTGTAGTAGTATTTCCATTAATTCAAAAGAGGAGAATTTAGGGGGATCAAACTTCTCAATCTTGAGATTTCTAGAGTACAGTAGCCCTACGCCGCCACCAGTTCTATCACATCTCGGCACATGAAGGAAAGCATAACCTTGTGGACAGAGATCACGTATGGTACTTGAAGATTCAGTATCGGGCTTCAGGAAGGTTTCAATTAATGTCATAATATCGATGTTATTTTCAACAACATAATCTTTGATAAATAAGGATGTTTTGTTCACCGTAGCGAGCGTTCAGTAGCGCCAGATGCAGTGGTTTGATGGATGGATGGACATTTCTTAGTTAAATGTTTACAACGTTATGCAAACGAGACGGCTCATTTGACAGGACGCATAGATTTTTCACCGATATCGATCTTTTAACGCAGTGGTCTCGTTCTCTTGCTTGTTTCCCAGCTCTTTTCCCCCTACTGAATCGAAAGATGCAGTTCTCTTTAAGAGTATGAAAAAGCGAGGTTCTATTCTCTTTCACTTCGTTAGCCGAATAGAAAACATTTCTATTTATAAGTAATGAGAACACAATGATGTGTAGAGTAGCCGTCCATCCAGCACGCATTTATTAGTATAAACATGATATAGTTACGTACATGTATATCAGTGATAACAGTAAGATTGGTCTGTAAAGTATCATATAATTTGGTGTAATAATTAAGTGCTGCTTTAGTGGGAAGGCTGCTAGACACGAAAAACCAGGGGAAAATTTACCCGCCTTGCTGCATGAAAAAACCTGGAAACGTGTTCTCCAACAGAGTGCATGCCCGCCCGGAAAAAACTCCTGGAGGTTAAGAGTTGGAAAAACATATTAGACGCCCAGAAAAAATCCAGGGAGACTGATGAGCAGGGGCGGATTTAGGGGTAGCCCAGGGGGCCGCCCCCCGCCCTCCCCCCCCCCCCCCTCCCCCTTTCGTTGGCATGCCCCCGCACCCCCTTGCTAATGGTTCGGCTTACTCCGCTCTTTTACGGCCACCTCTTTCTGCATTTCCTGGATCCGCCCCTGATGAGCGTAAAACATGCACATAAAGAGCTAAACTCTAGTATTCAAACAGTCGGTCTCTCTCTGAAGACTAGAGTGAGAAGACCTAGAAAGGGAAGAAACAGACCTTTCGATTAATTGCTTCAAAGGGTATGTGTGTTGGCCTAAAATCCCTAAAATAAAGCCTGCTTATATATATCAGAGAACACAGAGACATGAAATATGAGTTTATCGCCTCAAATAGCATCATGTGCGATGAGATATGGATTTAACAAGACACAAGACACAAACACAGTAATTTGGGATTTTTTTTCTTGTTTTACTTTGCACAACTGATCAGATTCCTTAAATTACCAATATTTTAGTAATATCCTATGTACAATCTCTACACCATCTGACTGCTCTGATCGTTTCTAATGAACTGTCAATATCTTATTAAAATAAAATTAGAAAATGGGAACAAAATGTCCAGCAAGCTAGGAACGAGATTGTACTAATCGAGATTGTTTTACTTGCCGGCAGCCTTGGATAATCCTATACCAACTGAATGGATAGTTACGCCTTCACAGCTTTGTCATTTGGTACACTTTCTCCAAACCTACCAAAATTCTGTCATCTGGCTTTATATCTGCGACTGATATAAACATCTACGCCCAATACTGACAAACATCACCTCCAAGCATTTTAGCAGACAGGAGATCCCTTGCTAGCAGATGAGGTTAGCAATACTCCAGTTTCGTATTCGAAAATTACCGCTGAATGCAATAACTACAGACGCATGTACGCAGGGTTAGCCTCATTCTGAAGTTAAACATTCGTAAATACCAACGAGAAGGTGCAAAACGCGAAACTATAACAATACAAAGGGTTGTGAATAGCCCACCTTCTTGCTGGTATTTATGAATGTTTAACTTCAGAATGAGGCTAACCCTGCGTAAATGCGTCTGTAGTCATTACATTCAGCGGTAATTTTCGAATACGAAACTGGACTATGCAGTAGTCCATTTTTCGAATGCTTTACTGCAAGAAACGCCAGAATGCATTTTTATTTCGTTTATGACACCCTCTAGGCTTGGCTTTCTTAATTCTAAAAGAAAAAACTGTAGCAGTTTCATTATATATAATGAGATATTCTGTTGCAAAGTTGTCTGTACATTCAACTAATCTTTTTCTATTTTTTCTTATCTTATATTTATTAAGTAGTCGTGGCATTAACTCACTGTACATAACTACTGCCATGCTTTGTTTCTCGGCCTAGCCTAGTAACTACTGTACAATGAACCGATCGATTGCTCTTTCTTTAAGAAACAGCAGCTTGGAACTCTGAAGACAATCTCTAAACAATATATGAATACTAACCTACTAATGGCTGGAAATATGCACCATTATTTCATACTTGACACGGTTTTCTTTGTTCTTCATGACGCTTTATTTGCCATACATACTCATTATAAATGCAAGGGATGTATGAGAAAAGTTCCCGGGATGTATCCAGATACACCCCGGGAACTTTTCTCATACATCCCTTGCATTTATAACGAGCAATTCAATACAATTCAACGATATTTTGTTGTTTCTAGCTTATACACTGAATTGCGCTTGCATTAAGGAATTTGCTTTATTATTTTCTCCAAGGAATTCATTCACCTTGGCTTCAGCCAAACTTACTTAATATCCCTATAATGATTTAGAACCTTTTCTCCGTCTTGGTACTCGCCCAAAATCTACCTAAAAAGAGCTACATCAATGAAAATTTAAATACCTCGAACGTCGGCAATAAGCCATATGCATCTCGGGATGTATATGGCTTATTGTCTCCGTTCTCGGTATTTAACTCTTACATATTTGTCGTCAGATGTTCATATCTGTTCCGAGAAGCAAACAGTTTCCGAGGAACATATAATGTCCAAGGACAAATATTTAACAATTATTCACCGAAGTGGAGGTGAATAGCAAAGGATATCCCATGTTTGAGTAGCCAATCAGGACACGCGAAAAGCCGACTATTCACTGGTGTGGTATATACTGACAGTGCATATCTCCAAAACCACAAAGTATATTTAAAGACAGAAATACTGTTTTTACATCCTTTTATCGTCCTTCAAGTATCATATTTTACCGGCCTACACTCCAAAAGAGGTTATGCATTGGAAACCTCGTTATTCCAAGATGGCGTCGAAAGAATCCCTTGTACAGACGGGTGCCGGGATTCCGCCGCTGATTGGCTAGATGTTTTGGAGAATTTTGACTGGTGAAGTTTTTTTCAACGCATTCAAACCGACTGCAAATTTGTAAGTGCGTTTTCAAATATTGCCCCTTATTTAGGTTAAACTAGAACATGGGGGTTCTTGTGACGCCATCTTGGATTAGGCGCGTAAAGGCATCTGGGTACGAGGTGCTGCTATCAGATCACGTGACGCGATTCCACCAATTACGCGGGAGAGATAATATTTGATGGATCATAATATGAAATAGTAAAATATCTGTTTTACCGGAAGATAGGGTTAAGACCATGCAGCCTATATTCACACACTCAGTATTAAATTTCTAAGAATAAGAAAACGACTGCAAATTTGTAAGTGCGTTTTCAAATATTGCCCCTTATTTAGGTTAAACTAGAACATGGGGGTTCTTGTGACGCCATATATTCACACACTCAGTATTAAATTTCTAAGAATAAGAATTACCTCTAAAGGGAGTGGTGAAATGCAATCGCCGATGGAAATCATGGCTACCGACGGAGGCTCCACCCCCTCCGATTCTCCGAAACGTTGGCAGCAACAACGCTATTTCCTAATGCGCATGTGCCGCGATCTACGAGAAAACCAACAGACAGTTCAATGAGCTTACGTGTTTTTAGAAGAAGGCCGCCCTTATGTGCGAGATAGTAATTACAATTTCAAATTATTCTAGCTTTTACACCGCAGACTGAAAAGTTGATGTGGCAGATCAAAAACGAAACGCGTGGATGCCGGTAGAGGTTTTCCCTATTCAATTACTGAACGACAGATGAGAGAATTCAGAAACACTGTTCTTAGTGTAAAATAAAATAAAATAAAATATGTATATTAAAAGTTGTCGGGAATTCGTAGCAAGCAGGAGTAGGTATACTGGCCTTCAAAAGAAATTAAGTCATTCACACAGTCTTTTCAGAGTTTCCAAAGTATTACTGAGTTTTGGTTCCTTTGAGCTTATCGGTGTACACATACCATCCCCTTGTGAAAGTGCGCGATTATTAGTGACAGCCCGGCAGCTGTCTTGAACTCAAAAGTGCGCGAAAACAAAGGGTGACTTCAAGGCCGAGTCGCTTTTGGGCCTCATGAAAACCGTGCACCAGAAATTCCACGGACCAACATTATCTGTTAGATCACTTTTGAGTTCGTATTTATGTGATCTCGCTGAGCAATGTTATAACTTACTAACATCACCAATTGCCGTATGTTCCAGCAATCTTTCTGCCCCGGCATTCCTGGACACGATCCGGAATAGCAGTTAAACTGGACTTGAAACCACCTACGATCTATGCTTTAGCTATCTTTGCTGTGTGTGTTTTCCTATCTCTGGTTAACTCCACTTTCTTGGGGATTACTTTCATATCAGACGTAGCTACCTCCAATATCTTAGAACTACTTCATCGTCAATGTCTCTCTTTTCACTTTCTCCCATATTTTGGACCAAGTACTAACTTCTTTTTACCTTGGTCTCGCCATATCAAATGACGCTGTGATTATCAAAGATGTCAGTAGAGTTTAACTCACAAAGTTCTACAAGACTAGCTTTTCCCTGAGTTTTAAACTCATATTATCTTTGTTTTACTATCGAATTCATTTGTAGTATCAAGTCGATCGTTTTTTCCTGTATGGACGAAGGTCGAAGTAATCCTGGACTTTGTGTTCGATAAACAGTCGGAACGCCTTCGGTACCTTGTGATCCAGTCGGCTGGCGTTCGGGTAATACTCGAGCAGCCTCGATGGTTTAACAATGACTTCAAGAATTTGTAGGACCAGTTTCTCATCCTGTTGAAAAAGTTGAGAAGAATGTATTTGAATTATTCCCTTCATATTTATAATAGTAATTTACTTGAGACTGACGGAACTATTAAGAAAAAATATTACACTAGAGCTTATGATAAAAGCAATGAATCAAGCAGCGAATATTTGGGGGTTCAAACTGACGCCAATCTACTTCATTAA
Organism: Actinernus sp. WN-2022; assembly: GCA_030867875.1. Lineage (NCBI taxonomy): Eukaryota > Metazoa > Cnidaria > Anthozoa > Actiniaria > Actinernidae > Actinernus > Actinernus sp. WN-2022. Next base: position 27,894,129 of record JAOWCC010000577.1, read on the forward strand.
TTTTAAAGTTAATTTAACTTTATTTAAACACGGTAGTTCACATTCAAAAGAACTGGTTTTCAGGAAAGCCGTTTAATTACATTTATACTAACTTGTTCTATCTAATTAAAGTTTAACTAATGTTTACAACACTACGAATGAAAACAAAAAGAAGGGTATATTTGACATTATCTAACAAAGTATTTAAAACTCATAGCTACTATGAAATAATACTATAATGAACATTATGTAAATTAATGTGAATGAATAAAACTAGATTAAGTTATTATAATTATATTTAAAAGAATGCAAACTTTTAGAGCGTCGAACATTTGTAGGAAGGCTATTCCAGGTTGCTGCTCCATGATCAATGTTTTTAAGCCAATTATTAGTAGCTTGGAGGAGAGCAGTATAAGTAGACTTTCTCAAGGTCCTTCTTAGCCCCCCGCACGAACTCGCCTCTCGCTTCGATTCTCGCGCTCGATTTTTTGACCCAGTAATCGCTTATCCAGTGACTCAGTGAGTTCGACTTGGAGCAAGTCTACAGTATAAGCTGAATGTAATGATCTACAGCCTGCAGTATTTTGTATTTTGTTTTCTGTTAGATGCTTATATAATGATTTATACACTATTTTCTCTGCTATTTTTTAAATAACAGGAAGCACTGATATTGGACGTTAATTATCAGGATTAGATTTAGAGTCACACTTAAAAATGGGCGGTATATACTTCATGGTAGTATTCCGTTCCATATAGTCTCCCTGCATAATCATTTTCTCTACTGTTTTACAGTATTATGCAGGAAGACTATATGGAACGGAACACTACCATGAAGTATATACCCATGCATATAGTCTACCTGCATAATCATTTTCTCTACTGTTTTACAGTATTATGCAGGGAGACTATATGGAACGGAACACTACCATGAAGTATATACCTAAGACACCATTTGTTTCATACTTGAGGATACAAAATGGGGGTGTATATGTTATATATTCACCGAGGGCGACGCGCGAGGTGAATATATATGGCTTATATTATTCACAATGGCGAGGTTTAATTTCATATTATACACAATAACAATATCACATTTCATAATCATTATAGGAAGCACTGTTTGCCTGGTATATTGCTGCGTACAATTTTCATTCACAAGGCTTGTTATTGTTACTTTTTCTCGGTTCATTCGATGAACGTAGCTTATAGTATAGTGGATATAAGTCTCCCTGCATAATACTGTAAAACAGTAGAGAAAATGATTATGAAGGGAGACTATATGAAACGGAATACTACCATGAAGTATATACCATGTCTTAGATAGATCACGTCACGTAACGATAACAATATGCGTGGCCATCTACATGCGTTACACTGCAGGCGTTGCATGACTTACCTGCAGCAATCTTCTATTGCTTTCGTTCGCATACAGCTCTCCATCTTCAACGATGTGCTTTACTAAATCTCTGTAACGCTCTGTAATGACATTTATATAATAGATAGTTACTAACGCGCTCTCTGATTGGTCAAAAACCATGTGTTCATGAGAGTACAGACACAAAGAAAGTATGAACGAACCAATCAGAGCGCGCGTTACTTGGGACATGACGTCATTTCATCAGGATTTCCATGTGTCTATACAAAATTGAACATCAAAATGGCGGAGTGACAGATCTGCAACTGGACTTTGGCGGTTTATTTTGAAGCTGAAACTGAAAGAGAACTGAAACAACATTTTCGAAAAGGATAACCTAGAGGTTAAGACAATTTTTGACGCAAATTTAAGCCAAAGGATAAGGCATTCAAGGAACAGTGGACATAAAATGGGTGTTTTTTTGTCTTCGGCCTTCGGTGGGTTACAACAATACAACTGAGGCATGCACACATCAGATTTGGCGAACCCCAGGATAAAGATTCTGTTAGCTTTCAGTAAAGGAACTCTTATTTGAGTGACCAAACTGAATGTAAATATCGATCTATAGTTATTGGGATCTTCCTTCCAGTGAAATGAGGTTTTGAGTCCAATGTAAGAGAGAAAAGCTCTCTTTTGAAATTTTGTTTTGGTTAAGTTCTGGGTTTTTTGTGTGTGAAAAATCGCCGTTTGGCATTTGGCTTTGCTTGCAAAATTCGGATATTATTTTTCATGAAATGAAATTAGAAAGCTAAAATAACAACTGGCTTAATTTTCATGACTTCGTTTTTCGGAACACAAAAGTCAAAACTGTCGGTCTTGCGAGGACTGTGTGTGCATTTCGTTCGTAAAAATCTATTAAATAAACAAGTAGAACAGGGTTTGTTGTGGTCTGTACTCTGCCAAAAACACCCCTGAAGCTGTAGACCATTCAAAAAGTTACAGAACAGACCACAACAAACCCTGTTCTATTTGTTAAGTGAAACACAATAGCAGTGGAACGTCTTAGTGCCAATATAACAGTACCGAGCGCTTTCTTGAACTCACGAAGCGCAGCCGAGGATCTAGCTACCAGATATACTTAATTCTGCAATGCAAAACGTGCTATAAACTTCTAATTGCTTTATGTGTATGAAGTTTAGATTGAAAACGTTGATAAAGTATGCCCAGCTGGTTTCATTCCATCTTCACATGTTTGGTAATTCAGTCAACATTTATACATTGCGGCATGTTTCGTGGGCCTGTTTCGTGCGACCCCTTTAGCTTATCAGTCAAGCCGGCTACCCAAAACACATGTCTCAACCTATAATCCCCTATTGTACAACCGTTTTTCCAGATATTCCGCTTTAAGTGCCGGTTGTTACCTTTCATTGTCCTCTTTTTTACATCTTGATCAACATCTAAATACGAGATATCAGCGGCATGATTAATACAGCATGGCATTTCAATCTCAAGCAGATAGCAGTGTGTGAATTAAAGTCGCCTTGCGGTTACAGCTATCGTATTTGTGGTTTATTGATTTATTGATTTATCGATTTAGGGGGTTCTTTTTAATCCACCATACAGTAAAAAATAGCTGCTGTATATTTGACCACAATCCCTTGCGAGCCTAGCACAGTAAAACACACGTGTAGAAATCCCCTACTCTTTGAAATGATAGTGTATTAGCAACAGCGACTCGTAGAGATGTTTTAAAGCTTAAAACAAGCCAGTTACCGCGATTTTATATCGAATTGTGGATAAAAGTACAAGCCATCATCTTTTCCTGTGTGAAAGTAAAATAACTCTTCTAATCGTTAACTTAAATCACAGTTATTTCTGATCATTTGTTTGTTTCGTTGTTGTTGTTTTTTGTCGGAAAGACAAGACAAGCGCAAAAACTCGTCCAAACTGAGCACGCTGTAGCACGCACGAAACGTCTCGGCGCATGAAAACAAGATTTGACATCCGAACGCTCGGACACCAAAACTCCTACTCACTTCTGGTAAAATAAACATACCGACTGGCTCGTGTACGCATGCACGATGTAAAAATTCACTACCTCATCTTGATACAAAGAAATACTAAATTCCCCCGCATGAGCCTGTTGTGCACATCTCAAATCCTTTGGGGAAAGGTTATTTCTTCAACAGATTTCCATATCAATGTATCTTCTCATGCGTTAAATTAAACAGGAAATAACATAACAATACACAAGGGAATGGTACATGTGATCTGAAATGGAGCAACAAAATAGGGTTAGATGTCTTTTAGCGAAAAAACGGTTTACAACGATTGCCTCCGCTTTGCGTTTTCGTCAATTTTTTAAGAGGATTTAGGTATTTTTACTGATGGTATCTTGTACTACCAGTTGGTTATCTACAACTTACACATACAACCACCCCGCCTCCCATGCGCTCACACTCCACCTCACCCACATGTTGGTTTTCCTTTTGACCAATGCATACCTTCAAACGTGACGTAAAAGATCTTGAATCCCTCAGCCATACCGTTACTGCGTGACCGAAACTTGATGTACAGATTCTTAGAGCGTGAAACGAAGGAGACAGGCTGATCAAACGACTCACATGCATAGTACGTGACTACCGAATATGGACTGTCACTCTCACGCATCGTCAGGTAGTCTGAACAGTCTAGTGAGGTAGGTAAGGAGATGCTTGGAATCAGGAGTAGGAGGTTACGCCCTCGGCGGGGAGATAGTGTCCATGTGCATTCCAGATTTCGTGGGTACGCATCCGGGTAGTTTGGCGACGTAATAATACCCAGGCCTGATACCGAAGTGAGGTTACCTCCACAGAATGTTTCTAAAAAGATAGAATAATTACATCATTCAGTTCTCTAACAGCTAGGGTCAAAAATAGTAATATTGAGTTGTATTCACGACACGCCCCTCGTTGTAAACCTGCTTTTGGTTGATGAGGCGTGTGTGTATAAATAAAGTTGATTCCCATGCTACATTTCAAGAGTAGAGAGAGAAAGTGATATTCAAATTCAATCTGAAAATGCGACACAAGCAACTTTTTCATGTTAGAGTCTATAGCTTACTCATGGAATTGATCTGAAACACCAAACGTTAAGCTAGCAAGAAATGAATAAATTAAAAATTGAAAAAGAGATAGATTACTGAGGTGCACCTAACGTATTGAAAAAAGTTATCTAAACTGTGAGCTACACTTAAACCTTTTGAAACTAACTTTGACACTGTACGAGGTGTCTTGCTCCTGAATAAGTTGTGGTCATGTTGTCAGGGCAACGGAAGCAGAAGTTCTCTGACCGATTGGGCTGGTATGATCCACGTGAGCAATTGACGCATCGCTGTAGGAAGATATCAAAATACATCCCAGGCATACAACCGGCTAAAGGAGAAAAACAGTTAAGCAAGTGAGGATTAAAATGCCAAAAAGAACTGTTAAAACAGCCTCGAATTGTATTCATTTTACACTAGTTACTGACCTAATCTCTTATTCTTGCGTCTTCTTCCTTGTGGACATACACTCCTAACCCGCGGCACTTTGAGTGATTTCCCATTCATCGTGTACACCTGACCTCGTAGCGGCACGCTGAACTTCTCACTGGAGGCCAAATTGCGCAACTCAACGATAAACTTCTGGAGTCTCTTCTCTACCTGACAGCGCAGGCAACTCTCGTTACAGAACCTTGAAGTCGAGATAATACTTTGGTCGAGTTCCAAGTCAAAGTTCGCCAGGAGCGTTTTAATACCTCTTCTATTGCGACACTTCAAGGGTAACTCTTTGATCATGCATGGAAAATTACAGATTTCCAGACTGAGTAGTTTGCGTTTCAGTAGCTTCAGGAATTGGATTCTTTCTTTAGCTTTGCGACGGCCAAAGTTGCACTGGCCGACGTGAAACTTGAGGCGAATTCGCTGGACAACACTGCTGCCAGATCTTTTGCCTGTTGAACCGAAGCGGAGGCGTTACAAAAGCAATCAGCTGGTTGAGTAGGTCAGCCAGCAAGATGACAATGGCCTTATCATGCAAAATTCCAAGTACGATTGAAATGGTTGAAAACTCGTATGGTTTTGCTATACTTAAAAGTCTTTATACAATAAACAGTGTCCCCGATTAGTAGACCACTTGTGGTCAGCTAGAAGATTTAGACACTGAAATAAAGTTGTTGATTGATTGCTAAATGCGCGCTTTGATTGGTCGGATAGCTATGTGTGGTCGCTTCCCGGTTAGCTCAGTGATTAAGCTCCGGTCTGTCATGCGGTAGGTCTCGAATTCAACCCCCGGCCGGACCAACACTCATGTGGGTGTGGGGGTGTGGTGGTGGTAGTAGTAAGTAGTAGTAGTAATTTATTTACCCACGTTTAACAGAATGAGCCAGAGGCTCGTTTAAATGTGTACGTGCAAGGTTACATATAGTTAATAAATATTATTTTTTTAAGTTAAGTATAAAAGCATATGTTAACATTGATATATACAAAAGGAGATATACGAAACCTACAATGCATGATTACTACAGACCTACAGGGTCATAAAATAATCGAGTAAAAGGTGCTCCTTTTTTAAACAATCTCGTTCTCGAGCTGCAAATGGTTAGACCTTCACGTCTTCTCGGATAAGGACGTAAAACCGTAGGTTCCACGTCGGCCTCTCACCAGACTTACACGAGTTACCGACGTTAAATAAAGTTGCTCTACTCTACTCTCTACTCTACTCTCTACTCTACTCTCTACTCTCTACTCTACTCTACTCTCTACTCTCTACTCTACTCTACTCTACTCTACTCTACTCTACTCTACTCTACTCTCTACTCTCTACTCTCTACTCTCTACTCTCTACTCTCTACTCTCTACCCGCTACCCGCTACCCGCTACCCGCTACCCGCTACTCTATACTCTATACTCTATACTCTATACTCTACTCGACTCTATACTCTACTCTACTCTACTCTACTCTATACTCTATACTCTACTCTATACTCTATACTCTATACTCTATACTCTACTCGACTCTATACTATACTCGACTCTATACTCGACTCGACTCTATACTCGACTCTACGCTCTGCGCTCTGCGCTCTGCGCCTTGCGCTCTGCTCTCTGCTCTCTGCTCTTTGCTCTCTGCTCTCTGCACTCTGCACTCTGCACTCTGCTCTCTGCTCTCTGCTCTCTGCACTCTGCTCTCTGCTCTCTGCTCTCTGCTCTCTGCTCTCTGCACTCTGCACTCTGCACTCTGCACTCTGCACTCTGCACTCTGCACTCTACTCTCTACTCTCTACTCTCTACTCTCTACTCTCTACTCTCTACTCTCTACTCTCTACTCTCTACTCTCTACTCTCTACTCTCTACTCTCTACTCTCTACTCTCTACTCTCTACTCTCTACTCTCTACTCTCTACTCTCTACTCTCTACTCTCTACTCTCTACTCTCTACTCTCTACTCTCTACTCTCTACTCTCTACTCTCTACTCTCTACTCTCTACTCTCTACTCTCTACTCTCTACTCTCTACTCTCTACTCTCTACTCTACTCTACTCTACTCTATACTCTATACTCTATACTCTATACTCTATACTCTATACTCTATACTCTATACTCTATACTCTATACTCTATACTCTATACTCTATACTCTATACTCTATACTCTATACTCTATACTCTATACTCTATACTCTATACTCTATACTCTATACTCTATACTCTATACTCTATACTCTATACTCTATACTCTATACTCTATACTCTACTCTACTCTATACTCTATACTCTACTCTATACTCTACTATACTCTATACTCTACTCTATACTCTACTCTATACTCTACTCTATACTCTACTTTATACTCTACTCAACTCTACTCTACTCTACATTTAATATATATACAGTCAATGCCAAAAAGGTTGTCCAGCAGAACATAATATAATACTATAATATCCATTGTTTTGGGCTATTGTCTAGACCAAGACAATAGGCCAAAACAATGGATATTAAAGTATTATATTATGTTCTGCTGGACAACCTTTTTGGCATTGACTGTATATATATGAATAATTGTACTCTATATACTACTCTACTCTACTTTATGTGACAGCCGCATGACAAAATAACATACTATTTTTAATAAACTACTCATTTGAAACAAATTCTACGGCTTACCAGTGCAGTCTCTTCCATTCGGGAGCAACGTAAAGCCGTGGCGACAGCTACAGTAATAACTACCCTGGAGGTTATGGCACCTCTGATGGCAGTTACCCTTGTTTATTTGACATTCATCCAGGTCTACAAGAAAACAATAACAACAAGCTACGTCGTACGCTCTTGTAAAGAATGACACTAATAACCTGCTACCTGCTACGGCCTCGTATTTAAATTTAAAATGTATACGTCGGGTCGGGTTCCCAACGGATCATGGCTGCGTACTCTGTAACGTCTTCCCATTATTCGTCATATAAAGCCGTTGCAGTGAAAATTCTATATAATATCGTTCCTTCCTGTCATATATCACTGAAGTTCAATGTAGTTTGTTTGTTTCAAGTAGACAAGCATGTGGCGAAAAGAAACTATAAAGAACCCCAGCCATCCCGTTTAGATCAATTGGATTTCTCTCACACAAAACTTTTGCCAGAGTTTCTTCGCAAAAAAAACTGACAAATTCCCTTCAATAAGTCAAAATTAATGCATTAGTTTAAATGGATAAATGTAACGGCATGAAAATGGCTTCCATATTCTTGGTGTGCAACCACGTGACTCAATTTATTTTTGATTGCCAAATGAAATTTAAAAAAATTGAGCTTGAAGAGAAATCAAAACTACGTGTCTGGGCCGAATTTTGAAGCAGAAGAGCATTTCGTTTCAGAGTTATGGGCGAACAAATATGAGAGATTGTTAGTGTAAAAGTATGCCGCGGCCATGTTGTATATGATGACAAGGGTTATCATCCAACATGGCCGCCAAAACTTCAAAATCTTAACCAAAGCGAACATTCCATCCATTTCAGTCGGTTTCACTATGAGTCTCATAAAAATAACTTTTAAACATTTCTAAGGCCAAAAACCTTTAATTTGACGCAAATTCGTTGACTTTCGTGATTAATATAAACACGTGAAGGACTGTTGAGACATAATTCAAACCTCTGTATCTCGTGAGCAAAACATCGTATTGAACTGAAATGTCGTCTGAGAACTTAAATCACAGACATCTACAAAATCTTAAAGAAACAATTTTATAGGATATGTAGTTTAGAATTTAAATTTTTGAAGACACCGTGATGAGATCACGTGCACGCCAAGAATAGTATAGCCTGAGCGGTGTTTTTTCAGGCTTGCTTGCATATCATCACAATCAACAGGCCCTGGGGTTACTGACTCACCTTTGCATGATTTAATTCCATCACCAACAAATCCTGGCTTACACACGCACTTGTGTCTGTAACTGTTAATTTTTCTACACACAGCGTTTCGATGACAAGTGTGTTTCACCTTGGCGCACACTCCGTTATCTAAGAAGATAACCGAAAAGATAAGTTTTAGCATATCTACAGTAATTTCAACACTGATACGGCGCATGTTAGTTTATAAATGGAGAGTTTTCTACGTACTAGGTCACGACACGTGAAAACCTGCATGCTTTTGGTTGACGAGGCTAGTGTATATATAGTAGTAGTAGTAGTTATAGTAGTAGTTGTAGCAGTAGTAGCTGCAGTTATGTAGTAGTAGCAGTTATGTACCTACATGTAAGTATTACAAACCCATGTAGTATGGTAGCTCTTGCCATATTTGGAAAACACGCGCGCAACCAGTGTCTTTTTGATCTTGTCTTGAAAAATGGCGGACATGTTTACGCAAAGGGAAAATCCTGGAAAAGCAACCTTAAAACAAGCAAATATGCAGAAATGACATTTTACAAAAGTGTAGAATCATGTTTGTGAGATACCTGTTGCAATGTTTTTGTGAAAAAGCAAAGTATAGTTGTCGGGTCCTCGAACAAGCCGAAGCCAGTTTGACCAGAAAAACCACAATACGGCGAGATCGCCAGTAAGGACTCATACACGACCTTAACTTGATGGAGAACTTAAAATAAATACAAGGATCGAAATGGACCAGATAAATGTGTAAGTTTTCTATTCTTTCAGATCTTTTATTGTTATGCCTTTTATGTCTGCATGAGCACGACTCCGTGACTGCATGAGTTCGTTGGTTTTTCAGTTGACGGAGCACAATCAAGCAGTGAGGCTGAGGGGATCGTGATTGCCCCAGAAAATTTCTTAGCTCGTATTATAAACATTTAATAGCATGGTTTGTCAGTACGTGATATTTGGCATAAATATCACTCGAGAGATTTCAAAATTCCTTGTAATTGTAAATATTACAAGGAATTTTGAACTCTCTCTCGTGGTATTTATGCCAAATACCACTACAAACCATGCTATTACTATTACATATCACAGACTTGAGCACGAAAGCTCTTTTAAATGTGAACGTGCATTAAATGTTACATAGCTAAAAAGTCAGGTATAAATGGCATACTAAGATAAAAACAATAGTAAACATATATATAAACATATATAAGTGAGCTATAAATACATTGTACTAGTTGGTAAAATTAACTAATAATGGAATTAATAATATATAATGATAATTATAATAAAGGCGATATTATGTACTATTACTGATTGGTCGTGGTAATGAAAATAAACCGCAATGAAAATAAGTGCTATGTGAAAGAAAGAAATTGAAATGAAGGGGTCTTCAGTTGTATAAGGGATATATAGCATAGGTAGCAACGACCATAGTCAAACTTGCAGGGATATAAATAATAGAAGATCAAATATAATAAGAGAGAATCTGGAACATGGGACCATGCCACCCTTTGCATAAGCGTGTATAAATAAAGTTGATCCTATATTCAAATTCAAGCTGAAAATGCGACATAAGCAACATTTGCATAAACCATATATAGGACCTATAGCTTACTCACAGAACTGAAATGAAACACCAAACTCGTACAGCTTTAAATACTGGGGTAATCAAAGAAAGTTGTTCAAGAAGTGCTATACCAATTATATACTATTTTCGCAGATAGCGCCTCGCACTTCAGACAGTACATCAGCCACACTGGGAAAGTCAATCCTACTCTTCTAACAAAAGCCGAAGATGCTACTTGACAGAGAAGTAAACGCCAGCTTTTTTCCGTGTACAAATACAAACTGCAAACTGAAAAGCTGCAAACTGAAAAGCTGAAGAATAACCAGCCCAAACCGAATAATTTCTTTTAAGAAATGTTAAAAGTTTTTTTTAATTCTTATAGCATGCCCTTCAACTAGAGTAATGTGATATCATATAATTTCTTGACTGAAGCCGCTGATACACTGCGGTGTTGGCGATGTGCGGGGAAGGTTTCACCGAGACATGAGCCCATTACCAGGAGCATCCATACATCGTATACGTGAGCCCAGTTTGAGCTATTTTTATAAATGTGTTTCCCGGGAACGGTTCTGACTCGGCTGCACGCCTGCACGCTTTCCGCCATTACCGAGATTGATAATGATTTGTGGTTCTTTCAGACTTGGGCAAGTGATTTACTAACACTGCATTGTCCTCACTATGGTTTGACTGGATTGTCAAAGTGAGGGCACGAGAACTCCCGTGAGATCTGTTCTAAATATAGCTCAATCCGGTCCTACGCTGACTCCGGCACAGACTTAGTATAAAATGCTCGACTTTTGAATTTCTGTTCGCGCCGCAGTCGTGTAACACCCTCGTAAGAAACTTTTTTCTCAACCCAGCGGCGTCGTTTCACGGCGTATATCAGTTTACATAACAGTGCTCTGTGTAACAGTTGAAAATTTCTGGCGCTTTGCAAAGTCAAAGCGAGGCATTTATTCAGTTTACCAGACGGTAATAAAACTAACAATATTTACTATAGCGGCATATTTGTATAGACATTCTGTCGGCTACGGAACAGGAACGAAACTACAATGGTGGGTGCGTCCTGTGTCGCTCGAGTCCCGCTACCTTGCGAGCCGAGGATTCCACAGTCTGTCCGTGACAGAGGACATTCCGTTAGTTCTTCAGCAGTAAGTATGTCCCAAGAAACCTGTCTTTTGTATTATTAATGTACCTAAAAATATCCTTAAAAGAATACGTTACAAACTTAATCAAATTTGACCATATCACTCCAATTTAGCGCCACCTGCATGGCTTCCAGTTAAAGAAACACTTAGTTTTAGACGGAAGCTGTAATGACCTTTAAATGTATGAATGGGTTCGCCCCTTCTTACTTATGTAACTAATTTTATAAGACGTAACATTCGTAATCGTGAAGATCTCAACATTCCCATTTTCCGGTCAGCTCAGTTCAACCCAAAGATCGTTTAACTGTAGCCGGGCGTCCACTTGTGGAATAGCCTAGCTAAAAAACTCAATTCGTCTACAAGTATAAAAGCCCTACTGAAATTGCGCTTACTAGGGGCTCAGTATATTCCACTGTAAATTGTAATTTTACGTAATTTCAAGTAATTTTTAACTCTTAACCTTATAATCGGTAGTAAGAATTTTACATCAGTCTAATATATTATACATTTACTAGAGTATTTTTATAAATTTTGCAATTATATGTTGAAAAGCCCAAGTGGTAACATATAATAAAGATGCGTATGTGTGTTAGAAGTTTCGCATCAAGTATTAGTATATGTCTTTAAATATAAGAGAGTTTTTGCTATTTCACCCCATGGGTTTTGTGCCGGCCCAAAAACAATTATTATAACGGTTAGGCCTCCTACATGAAACGCTTTTCCGGTGTAATTTTTGAGTCAGAAAGTAGTTTTAAGATGGCGTCACAGAGGCAGATATTGCTTCGTGCCTGTTCACACTGGAGCAGATACTTTTTTGTACCTGCTCAAAAAAACTATACGAAGGCTGTGAACACGGCCTTAAAACGCTTTTCCGTTACCCGAAAGGCAAAACAAAACACCGAAACATACTTTATATATGCTGATATATCCAATTAAAACGATACGAAAAAAACAACGAAGATTTAGTGTTTTCTAATTCAATTTTGTTGATTATAGAACAATACTAATGATTTTGCATTCTTTGAAAATAACAGGGAAATACTTCGAGAAGTATGCAGAGACTGGGTAATTCAGTACGTGCCCTTACAAGAAAGGCCTACCATCGACCTCAAGGCAAAACACCATTCCACTAGTTCTTGCCTTCATTCCTCAAGTTTTTCGGTTTTAATTCGTGAGTAGTATTATGGTGGGGTCAAGGAGAAACTAATTTGCGAACTACACCGCAATTTTCGCCTTCCAACAAGGACTTAATTTTGCACGCAATCGCTGCCACTTGGGAGCTAAATCGCAAAGTTATTCTTCAGGTTTGATAAGCTTTGGGAGCTAGGAGAACGTCGTTAAGGCTTGGTAGCGGAAGCTGGATATCGATCGTTGAAGGAGTTTGTAGACTGCAATCTAAATCAAGAACTGTCTGAAACTAGAGACGGGATTATGGCCGACAGCTCTCGCAGCTTATTACATGCAGACATCACCCGGTTAATGCAAATTTCTTACTCACTTTTCAAGTGTTTTATCGGTAACTTGCTGGAGGAAAAAGCACAATAGAAAAAACCTATTCTAGAACATTCAATACCCTGCTTTATGGAATGTGAAAGGCAATACATAGGTGTCATGGGAAAAGTGGCTCCAACTAATGTTTAGACTGTCCCGCAAAGGGGACTATCGCTTTGCCATCGACTCCCCACTACTTCGCCTGACCTTCTATGAATCAATAGAACAGAAAACAAAACCTCGGATTTGGTTACGCATTTATAAGATAGACGAAATACTTTACCGACAATTGTTTTAGTGACTTACTAAGAGAAGAGTAATCGAACCAGCAATAATATTCACTGACAACGCATGGCGCTTTGGACGCGCCAATTTGCTGTCCATAGATTTTAAGGTTATTTAATGGCCACTCTTATTATGCGATCAACAGATTCCTTAGTCTTTTACTTAGAAATCATTTCACAGTCTTGTAATGGCTGCACTTATTTTGCAATCTGTGATGGTATAATTATACGCAACGCGCTCTGATTCCGTCTGACAATTATGGAGAGATTTGCTCTTGTTCTCAAGTTGTTTCGCATTACTCAATCCATCATCTTCGACTCCTTCCTTTCGGCACTGTGATGTTCAGCAGCTCCTTGATGTGTTGAAGTGATGATTAAATCACCCTCGGGATAAAGATTTCTTTTAGCGCTCTCATTGCCGCAACAAATATTTTTTAACCTCTCAAGTTCCAAACAAACGAGTGAGTGCTGTTGGCCTCGGAACGCGAACTCAGCAGCGTTATGAAACGAAACGCTCAGATATAAAACGTGCATCAAAATAAATTTCCTGAGTCCATGGTTATCTTGCGTGTTATGTCATTTGTTCTGCCTTTCGAACTGCATTCTGCCGCTCGATGGCCAAAGTGCCATGGCGCGGTAATCATGGTATTGAATTGAATTGAATTATCAAATGATATCGAAGAGCTAGCCCCCTGTTATGTTTAAACTAGAATGAAACCAGTGTACCGAGGATTTAGTCTAGTTCCGGTAAGATGAGCTGTTATATAATATTTTTGAGTTACAGGACTATGTTGTTTGGGTAGCTATTGTTTTACTTAGGAAGAAGAACGTTTTTAAGATATCGAGGTCCTGCACTGCTCTGAATTCCCAAGATTATAATTCTTCACAGTTGGTACATGTTAATTACCAATGAAGTATTTAGATAACTTTGTATATAGATCAAAGTAGCGTTGTTTTAATCAATAACAAATCTAGCTTATCAGAAGGTATAGTAGTCTACAAGAAATTATATTCTCCTTGTTTATTTCTGGATCTGACATCGTAACCAAACTAAAATCAACTTTTATGCCGGAGGGTACGGAAATCCCGCAGTAAGCTTCATATCTGCCGACTGTTTGCTACTTTGCAGCGGAAAATATAAACGTGATATTATGTGCTTATGATACAAAACACGCTCTGCTCGTGTGACCAAATTGTTACCATTATGCACAGATGAAATATCCTGCAAAACGCGGAATCATCCAAAAATGGCTGGTCTCCGTGCAATATGTCTGTCTGTGGAAGCGGTATAGATCACTATTATAAGCAGCTCAATCAGGCAAAAGGAGAGAAATCGTCGAGATCACTTTATATTATCGGCAATCGACTTATGTAAACAGAGAACTTGCATCAATAGTCTATACCTTTATATAATGCTTGTTTTTAATGCGTTCAATCTCGCTAATGCTGTTTTGTTTATACAATTCACACCTCAAGTGTCAAAGACCTGGAAAAGACGATTACATGTTATAATACGCAAATCCCTTCAGCTCCGTCTCCAGACAAATCAGTTTAGCCGTGAAAGCTCATTATTTCAAGTTTGCGCGATGAAGGACTAATCTTACATTGCTTCAACTTTCTTTACCTAACAGACAGTTTCTTTGGGTCTCAGGGATAAAATATAAAAACCGCAAAAGAGATTACGGATTAAAATATGACCTGGTAATTTCAAGGCAACTGAGTTTAAATGAGAATACAATGTGCACGACTAACCTTGTTTCCTTTTGAATGTGATTCGGACACGGCACAGGCCCGAGCCGTTGTGGAAACGTCCCAAAGGTACTCTATTGAATGCGGCATAAAGGTAGTATTCCCTTGGCCCAAACTCTGTCTGTTGCCCGGAGAGAGTAAAAAGAAATGGGCTACGAATTTTGTCCTTCTCCCTATTATCTCCCAGCGTCCAATTCTGTTGCTTGGTTTTCCACGCGAGCATTTCGTCTCCTACTTCAACTGACATATTTGTGCCAGAACGTACAACTTGATCAACTACATCCATGAGTGTTTGTCCATTCAGGCTCTTATAGCGATAGTGCGGTAACACGTTACTGTACACCCTCAGTTGCTTGTTAAACATTTGCATCGATGCACAGTTGCTTGTGTACTTATGATCTCCGCCGAATCCATATGCAGATGGGGAGTCGGCAAGCAGGAAAGTCCATAATTTAGGATCCGAGCCATAGAAGAGTTCGAACTTTGCTCTTTTGTAAGGCCCGCTGAAATTCAGCCGAATAACTGCCTGCCCCGAGCAAGGGATTTTACTTGAAGACTGCGGTGAGTTCAGAAGTTTAAGATAGGGATGCCTGCCATAAACGCGGCCACGATTTAAATCCAGCTCCAAATCTGATCTTCCAAGGCACTGAAAAACTGAGTTTGTAGAATACAATATTTGATATTCAGCAAAAAAAATGATATCATGGAGAAATAATTGATGTTATATAAACTACTGCCTAGAATCACTAACTATTTGAGAGTAACAGTAGTACATGTAATAAAAGTAGTGAACATTATATATATTTTTTAGGGTAAATTTCGATAGCTGTACAATATTTATAAAACGCGATTCACGACTGAATTAGAATATCATAAAAAACCCAAACCACAACAGAACAAATAAGAAATAACTTACCTTCGTTAGATACGAAGAGAATAATATACCCGAAGACCTGAGCTCGCGAGTAAGTCATTGTGAGAGATGGCAGGGTTTTGTATTAAAACGGAATTCTTAAAGAATTTTCTTATTGAGCGAGTTGGTAACCGACGGTCGAAGGGTTAGCCACAATAATGTATGAAATGCTGCGATCGAAGCGTTGATAAGAGTCTTTATCCTGTTTTTGACGTGTTGTGTTCAATCTGAGCTTCAGGAATCGAAGTGTTATATATCGTTAGGTTCTGTGAATTCACTGGCTGTCGTAGGACCAAACTGTCTGGATCACATCAGACGCTAAAGCCGTCATCATGATGATTAACTCGCAAATAATTTCTGTAGGATGGTACATTCATGTCGGGGGCAGGGAGAGCAAGCCGCTTAATGACCCGTGAACAGTTCTATGTTTACCTTTGTAAGCTGAGTCGAAACATTCGCTTGATGCCGAGCCGTTTGCGCATTTCTTCCCTAGACATCGTTAAGGAGACCCCAAGGGCGTGAGGGTGCGGAGTTTAGCCACTGAGCGGAGACTGGGGTATGGATGCGGAGGTTTAAGTTGACCACTTCGCGCGTAGTGGACATCTTTCCAATGCACAGAAGAGTCCATTGAGAAGAGTCAGTCATCTTTTTGTAATAAAAGTTGTGTCGTTGTTCTGAGTTATTCTATATCCCTAGACTTAGCAGTCACTGTTTGCCAGGCTTCGAAAAAGGCTTTTGCACGGTTTCTGCTCCCCGCCGCCCGCGGCCCGAGTCGTTGACCCAGATGAGATGGGTTGGGAGGGTTCGGAAGACACTGTTTTAACTACTTGACCTTAGGTGATCAAAGTGACTGCTCGTGATGACTGAAAAGTTGGCATTCCTCTTATCTGTCACGAAATCTATACTGTGTTTAAGCGATTACTTCCAAACATTAAATGGGCTTATCGAACAGAATTACACTGATAGTGGTTATGTGCTCTTAGGATTCTAGTTACCAGTAATAAACTAAGATTCCCTGACTACTTATCAAACGGCGATAGATACCACAATACCAATTGCCCAATGATGTAAGTCTATCTACAAAAATAGTCCGAGTTGTGACTTCGATAAAAAGATATGTAACTAGCCAGTTGCATTAGTGGTTAAGTTGACGAATACCAAAAGCTACTGCCGCAGCGATTAAATCAGAACACTTTTTTTATGAAAAATCAAGTACTTGCTCTTTAGTCTTTCAAAGAAACGAAAGATCTTGTACAGGCAGTGTGCCATAGCTTTGGTTCTTTGACAGTTCTAACAGGGGCAGTGGGTTAATAGATCGCAGAGTTTGCTGACGCCAAGGAATTTAAATCCCCGACATGTGTTTATTTTGTATCTCGTGCATTACTGATAGCACCAATAGAAATACAAGTTGGCACAGTGATAAAACAGAAAATAAACTCCATTGGTCTCATCAATACAGACTTCCGGCCAGCTCGGAACACCGCTCCCAAAAAATCAAACTTTGACCAAAGAAATTGATACACTGTTCTATTTTGGCACGTTTATTCTATTGTGTATTGTGTGGCTGAGTCGATCACGTTTATTATGAAGATTTGCGTCTCTTCATAACGTAAAGTACACCCTTCATATTTGCAAATCAATTAAACCGCTGAAACGTTTGGGTTTTCTAGTAGGGGAACGGGATTTAGCACAGTGACTAATGTTCTTTCTTACAGCTTCTTAAAATAAGAACAGATCGCCTGATGAGAGCCTTATTAAATCTCAATCTATCGGTGCGCCAGTCATTTCGCGTTGAAACAGAACGCATATCTCCATGACGGACATCTCTCATATTTGTGTTTTTTTTGTCGCTTTCATTAATACTAATTAAGTATCATCACTAATTAACAGATAAAATTAGATTACCCCATTTATCCCATTAGCACGATCAGTTAACTCTTTTTCCATCCTCAGTAAGTTCCATATACCATTGACCACCAGAAACCATTCTAATGCACGACATCTTTTACGTACGCCAAAAATCTAACAAAATAACAATAGTTATATACCTTAGCGTGTTGGCATCTTCAGCGTCCAATACTAATTAACTAAGGGCGGTTAATATCTGTTAAGAGCTTGAAAGGCTGTGAACTTGTTATAGAGTAATTCATCCCTGACAAATATGAATAATGCAAATTTTTAAAATTCGGATAGGAATAAAACCAGCCGGATTTTGCTTGTGACTTTCTAAATTTCAAGTTTCTCATAATCTCTTTGGCGTGTTCGTTGAAATATTGCACTAGAAAAAGAAGTATTAATATCTTTTGAATAAGAGTAGCAAAATGCACTTTTTTACTCAAATAAAAGGTTTTGTTCGTCACTCCTTCGCCCGAACGCCACTAGACAGTCTTGGACGCAATCACCCTGGGCATGGATAGAGCCGCCAATTTATCGTGGCCAATTAAGTTGAGGAAATTTTAGTATGTATACTTGAAATTGCCATTTAATTGATTCAGTGTTAACCTAAAATTTCTTATTTTAACGGTTAAAGCAGTGCAGTGGATTCAGGCGGATTTACGGGAAACTAAAGCGATAATCCCATCCAGATGTTTCTAGGCTGATCAGAAGGCCAGCTAAATACTCCTAGATCCTGGAACGTCGGGGAGTAAACCCTTGTTGGCTTGAGTGAAAACGCTGAGCTGGCAAACGGGAAATGAGCCGTTCTGATTGGCTACTCAGTTTTATTTGTAAATCTTATTTTCGGCACTGAAAAGTTTGCGTTTCTGAAGCGGAAACCGCCGTTAATCACGAAGTAGCAGAAAAAACGCCAGAAAAGTTTAAATTTCATTTCCTTCTGCTTGTGTCCAAGCTATTTTTGCCATACTTGTGCTTAATTGGTAATTTTCATTGATAACTTGTGGTTTGGCTTCTGTTTCCGTCGCTTGTCTGAAGAAAAAAACCCAGCGCCTTTGATCCTGAGGAAATAATTCATACAACGGACTTCTTCAGTCTTCTCGTCAATATCTTCGACGATCCATCGAGGAGTTAACGATATCCCCAAAACTTATCTTTACTGATGTTAGTAGTACGAACGGGAAAACTGCTTCACCCACGAAGTTGGAATTTTGATGTACGGTATGTGCTAGACGCTGGCCAGGCAGCCCAGCCAAGTAGCCAGAAGGGGAGGCCAGCGTGTGGACTAATGATGTGCCAGCTATACACGACTTTCATAATGGCCGCCTCCTAATTTGCATATGTGATTTCCCGTTTCGGTAGCTTATACACATGTATAGAAAATATAAACATTGCCATGTGAAAGAGCATGTCGACATTAGTGAACTTATGAAAGTTGAATGCTGTAGCCGTTATAAAGCAATGAAGTTACAGCCAGTTGAAATTAGAGAGATTTGTATGAGAAAAACGACGGAGGCCTTTATAGCCTCGCTTTCATATTTTTCTGCATTACAAATGCTCATAGCTCAACAGCAATTTTCCACATTCCTCTAAAACTCAAAACAATTACTAGTTTTAATGTGATCTTTCATGTAGTAGCATTGGTTTTCCTCTACATATTTATCTTCCAAATTATGCAAATTAGGAGGCGGCTGGAGGCGGCTGGAGGCGGCCATTATGAAAGTCGTGTATATGCTTCTGTGGGCTGCATGGCGTAGAGGGTTTGAACTATTTCTCCGTCGGCACGATCTTTTGACATCGCGCGTAATATTAATCTGCCGATAGCGCGATATCGTTCGTGCAGTGTACACGTCACTAGCCCGGATGCATTGCGTCATTTGGCGTTAACTTTCAATAACGATTGTTCAGAGACTGAGAGACTCAGTAAACGAAACCTTGGCAGGGTCTAGGTAGCTTGAAGAAATAGTACGTTTTGATGTTTATATTCTCAGTGACAGTTGATCTTGTTCCTTGACATTTCTTGGGGTAATTTTGTTTTGAGGAGATGGATAAACTCGTTGCAGGACCCCCCAAATATGTAGCAGGTCTATGCTTTTTCGATTACAATCTTCAATCATGTTCTTCGTTATTTTATGTTATTTAAAATGTCGGACGTCAGCCAGAAATTTTATTTCCACAATCAAAATTGGCTGCCCGAGCCCCCTTGGCCAGCCAAGCACATAGAGGTTTACGATATGAGATTGTCGAGTATGATAGCCCAGGATTATATTACTACATTTTCATATCAAAATACAAAGTGCCGCTGAAGATGGCTTGACACGTACGAGTATGCGTATGCTCAGAAACCTTGTACACGTACAGCTTGGAACTTTCCTGGATATTCCACTTTACTGTGACCTTTGTGTTGGAATTTGTTCAAAAAGTATCAGTAATATTTATCGTGTACAGCGTTCGCTATACAAATGAGATAACAACGTCAATGAGTGAGTGACACACTGGCGTCTCTTTTCCAATCAGTAATTCCTGGACTGATGCTTCCACGAATTCAAAAATCTGTATTTTGTTTTGCAAATGCATTCTAGATAAACCATTCAGATGTTGCAAGTTTTACGTTGTCTGGAAAGAACAATTGCTTGACCTGCTGACGGGAAAGATTTATACTGAGCCCTGTAGCCAGAGTAATGAAACGAGAGTACGGCCTTCGACTAAAAAGTGGAAGATTTTCAACATGTAGGTATGAGCACTAGAACTAAGCGGAATTCGCTCTTTGTGTTATTCCCGGGTGTTATGATAGCTTAGATTATCAATTTAGATTATCAGTATTACCAAATTTATTGTAAATTAATTCTTAGATTGGGTTTATTGTACAAAGGTTTTTATATAAGTAATTTCCTATCTCTCTTATATATATACATATATATATTTTTCTTTCCACTCCATTTTTTTGTTCCTTTTCTCAACCATGTTTAAACTCACTTTCAATCATATATGTATTTAAAAAAATTAAGTGACTGCAACATTTGGTAATTCTCCTCATTTAGTTTCTTCATGGTAGTGGCCAACTCGAAAGCTTTTGCTCCTTTGGCCACTACGCACATTTCCTGGAAATTGTAACCTTGAATACCTATTTTATTTTTTCTCCACTCTTTCCTACTAATTGTTAAAACTGAACTTGTAAATAGTGCAAAATAAAATTGAACTTGAACTTGAACTTACGAGTACTCGTAGCTTGCTATATAGCGACGAACGGTTTCCTGCCGCAACATACTCAGACTGTTTCAATTAATTTGCGTGTTTAAAGTCCGTCTGATAACGGCATATGCGCGTGTTGCCATTTCGAAAAGGTCTTCTATGGAAGTCAGTTCATTGTCAAACGTCAGTTGATCTGGCCAGATAATTGGGCTAACTTACCGGATATTTGTGAATCTTGAACGCCCTTCTTCCTTTCATCAGTAAAAGGCCAAAAACACTCGAGGCTTTCAGACATAAATCATTGAAGCTTACAATTATCTCCAATAACAACAATCGCATTAAGCAACTCAGTACGTTTTAACTTCTGAGGGAAAGTTTTACTGAAACAAAAGTTGATACTCTCTTTATATATCAGTGAGAGCTTCCCGGCTGTTTCAAGTGAATCAATTTCAAATCGTCTTTTTTGTCAAATGGAATACAAGTGATCAAAAAAGTATGGCCGTGAAAAAAAAAAAGTAAGAAAATAAAGAAGTCGAGTAATGCCATGACCAGGATTCGAACCTGGCCGTTATTGCGGCCACAACGCAATGTCCTAACGACTAGACTATCACGGCTAACCACGAGAAACCGCGTGGAAAAAGTCGTTATAAACCCAAATACAATGAATGGATATGAAATATTAAAGAATGATTATTACTGATTTAATGATTAGATCACTGATTGCATTTTGGTTGCTTTTTTCCGTTTTCTGCCAAAATGTGCTATTAAAGCAAGAGGCTAGCAAGGATCTCAATGTGACACTTTTTATGCCAATTTGTAGAGCTACTAGATAATCTGTTCTTTCTACTTGTACTTGTATTATCCACAAAAGCTTACACAATCACGTGGATTATGGTGATGCATGTAAAATAAAGGAATGACTGTGCAGTGCAATAAATATTAATTAACAATGCGACTATCCAGAGTACTTTTGAAGTCGGGTGAAGCTTAGACTTGGTCTATTACATTTACAGGTAGACTGCTCCATAAATTTATTGTACTTGGAAATAAACCGGCTCCCCTTATATGCTCAGTCCGCTGAACCTTTTAGGGTGATATTGCTGGGGTGCTGGGGATTAGTATCTAGACCAGATCTTGGTCTAGGTCGTCCTAGACCAGATCTTGAGCACATACTAGTTGGTAACGAGCGCATTGCACCTCGGACCTCTACGCGCAATCTAGGAGTAATTATGGATCATTCTCTCAGCATGGAGGAACACGTAAAGAAGATTTGTAAGGCATCATACTATCATCTAAGAAATATTGCGAAGATTCGCAAATATCTAAATCAAGGCACTGCTGAAATTCTAATTCATGCTTTTATCGGTTCTAAACTTGACCATTGTAATTCTCTTTTATATGGTATCCCTAAGTACTCAATAAGTAAATTACAGTCTGTCCAGAATGCGGCAGCTCGTATCGTAACGCTTACTAAGAAATACGACCATATTTCTCCTGTAATGATCCAGCTACATTGGCTACCCGTAGAGTTTCGTATTATTTTTAAGCTATTGTTATTAGTGTACAAAGCTCTTAACGGGATGGCGCCCTCCTATGTTACCGAACTATTGAGTTATCGCAAATATTCACGATCGCTGCGTTCCAGCAATAAAGAACTTTTGAGTATCCCGACAAGCAAACTTAAATCATATGGTGATAGATCATTTTCTGTAGCTGCACCGAGACTGTGGAACGACTTACCACTGGAACTTAGGAAGTCGCCATCAATTTTACTTTTTAAAAACAACCTCAAGACATACCTATTCAAAGCAGCACATAATCTATAGTCTGTATGTATGTATATATATATATATTATTTTATTATATAATACATATAGATGGCGCATTGTATCATGATTCCATGTTTGTTCAACCTAGCGAATTGGACGGATGTGGATGATTGTATATATATATATATATATATATGTATATATATATGCACTGGAGCGGGAAAGCTCTGCCAGGGACTTGTATATATCATGTATATGTGTCCTTTGTATTTCCGTCGGGCTTTTTTGACAGTTGTTGCTTTGGTGGACGCGGAGAGGCATAGTGGGCTTTGTTTTTCTTTGTCTTTGACGGTGGTGAACTGATGTGTTTGGCCGTGAGGTTCTGGCGTTTTGGCCGGCGGGGTTTTGATCGCACGTCAGTGGCGGGAGCGGTGGCGAATTAAAATACAAAAACCGGTAATTGTGTTGGGTCGATTTACAGCGTCCAGCGACCGGTTTGTGTTTTGATTTGCTGTTGCTCTTGCTGCTGACGTGTGATCGGGGCCTTGCTGGCCGGAGTGCCGGAGTTTCACGGTTGAGCATATTGGTTCATTGCCGTCGGGGACGGGGAGGGGCGGAGCCTATTGTGTTTCTTTGTGTCTGCCGGGGCGGCGGCTGTCGGGGAAGTTTGACGGAGGTGTGGAGGATATATATGTATGATGTGTGTGGGTCTTTGGCGGAGTTTTTTTGTTTCGGTGTATATATGTATGTATATATATATATATATATATATATATATATTTAGAATTTTTAGAATTTTATTCCGCGTATTATGTAATTTTATATAGTTGTAATTGTAATTGTATAGCCATAATGTATTTTTTTTAACTTACTCTTGTAAAGCGCTTAGGACAATTAATGGATTCAGCGCTATATAAATAGTTATTATTATTATTATATTATTATATACTCTAGTTTGGGAGACTTCTGACATGCTTGAAATACCATGTTTTCAGTTGAAACGTATTTAATAGCGTTAAACCTCTCTGGACGACTACTGCGTTTGACGTTATAATTAATGGTGTTCACTTACAGTAGATTCACCTGTAGCTCAACTGAACTTACTTATTTCTGGGTTGCAATCATTCCTAAGAGAATAAAATCGTCAGTAAGCACGGCAGACATGCCGGTTGGCGCGCCGTAACAAAAGAAGTTAATGAGGTACTTAAACAAACACCAGTTCGTGGTTTTTCCTGACATTTTGAATGAGGTACAAGTGTTCGATTTATAAAAAAAACGTGTGAATATTCAACACAAGAACATAATGTTACGTTTTGTTTCTTGCTTGCATTTAGTCTTATCTGGAGGACTTATATTATAGGTGTTTATCACCTGTTTAGCCCCTCCTTGACAGTAGTTCTTGTTTGTTATATTGTTATTTTTCCTTGTATATATCCACTGTCAGAAGCTTAATAAATAAATAAATGTTTCAGTATAATGAGATATTACGAGTGTTAATAAATAGGTGAAATTTGAACTGGATTGAGTTGCTCTTCCTGTATAAATATGAAGTATATAAGCTTAATTAAAATTACAACAATGGAACAGGTAAGACATTTGAACAGTAGGAAAGCAATTACCTTGAAACTTCACGCACTTGTTAAAATGTACACAATCTTGACACAGGAAATTCGAGGTTATACACTTTCAATAAACGTTGTCGGAGGGAAAATGAAAATAAGAAAGCTGAGACCAAGTTGAATCATGGGAGTCTATTGTGTTCCTCCATTGCATTCACTTGAATGGGCTAGAGCGGATTTCAATTGAGTGTCGGAAGTGTTTAGGTTTTGCGTTTACTAAGCTCTCCTATTGGCTGAGAAAGTAAACCAACCAATCAGAATCCAAAGTAAAACCAAACGCATATTGGTTTTGGTTTTGCTTTGGTTTGTCGTTGGCTCACAGGGAAGCCATTTATGAGTTACTTGTGATTACTCGCTCCTATGATTGGCTGGCTGTGGGTAGTTTGCGTTTGGTTTTACTACACTCAATTGCAAACCGCTCTATGATGATCGCCTATTATTTAAATTAGTCACACGTTTCTCTTTTCTTATTTTCTTCCGACAACATATAGAGAATAGAACAAAAGAGAACATCCCCCATCCCACAGAGAACAATTACTTCATTAGAAAGTCGTTCATCTGCAATAGGACATTTTCATTATGGCGTCATTTTACTACAACTATACCAGAATCCTTTTCGAATCTCTTTCCCATTCAAATTTATCAACTCCTTTGAGAATTACAAGACAATGATCCAAATTAGAGGGACAAAAGAATCCGCGCAAAGAGTTCTGGTGTCCTTTGGAGCAAGACAGAACACAATAGACTCCCATGATTGAACTTGGTCTCAGCTTTTCTATTTCCTTTTCCCTCCGACAACGATTATTGAAATAGGTGTATATATTCACTAGATGCCAGAGCTCCAAACCGTTTAGAAATTTCCACGTTTCCTTATAAATCGAACACTTTTACACCTCAACAACAACCTGAACAATTTATTTGTATTTACAATAACCGGGAGCCCACTCAAATGTTTTGTACGTACATGATTTACCTAAAGACATAGCCATAGGGTCGGCATAAAGTCATGTTATAAAAGTCATTGGAAACGAAAACCTTGTGGTTATTTTGCATGAATTAGAGTAAAATAAAGACTTAAAGTGGTTAAATTGCAAGAATTAGAGTAAATTTAGACTTTTAGTGTGAGAAGTGTTATAGGTACTTCTCACATGCACTACTTTATGTGAAAAAATACCACCCTCATGGAGAACGCGGAAAATAATGTTTGTTGAAAGCCTAACATGCGGAAAACCGTCAACCTGCCGATGTCCGCAACACTTTATCGGCCAGAGTAGCAATCGTAAATAATTAACGACTCACCGGGGTCATGGTGGGGAATTCGGCTAAGTCCTTCAAATACATAAAATATCAATACCTCATCCAGGGGACGGGCCATTTGACCCGCAGCGAAGATACACAGTGGGCCATTATTTTGAATGCTGATGTAAAAGACCCACATAGCGGGGAATTTGACCGTAAATGTTCAAAACAGTCAAATGCCCGGGGTCTGCACCGGCCGGAGGGAGGGGGGAGATCGCTTTTGGAATTGACTCATACATTATCGTACAGATCGTTACCTCTGGTGTAATTATTCAAGCATGTTAATACCTGCCCATTTCTCGTTCAACATCTCATGCAAACCATACTTGGCAAGTGTGTTGGTATCATGGTCCTTAAAATATCGGAATAGTTGGTAGCCATGGAAACCGATTTTAAGGGTGCTCATTAATTTTCGAACATTTGAGAATTTAAGTGAAAATGGGGTGGTAATATTTCTATATATACGTAATTGAAGTATGTCCATGACAACATTTATTTCTACCTGGAATGGTTGTCCACCTAAACGTTATAATAATAATAATAACGTCTTTATTTAAAGAGGGTAATACATAATAGTGTACAACACTAAGAAACCTGTAGCCCTCATAACAATAATACAATACAGTTTATATAAAATGCTTAATACTAATATACTAATAAAGCTATTTATATGATCTATTTAATAAATATATAAGCTAACTATAACAGATACGATATAAACACCTAAGTCACCACCCACTCCACCTCCCCCCCCCCCCCGCCACCCATCACCCCATCCTCGCAAAAAAGTAAATAAGCTAAGCCCCCTAGTCTCCACCTCCCCACCCAGAGAAATATAAATATAAAAATGCTTAAGTTCTAAATGTAAATTCTAAAATCTGAGATATTGTATAAAATAATACATTTTAAAAGAACGACAAAATAAAATATGTTAAGGTCTAAAATGATTTAGAGAAAGCTGCTCATTCAGTAAGTATTTCTGATAACATTTCTTGAATGAGTAGACATTTGGCAGCTTCCTCAAGTTCAAAGGCAGACTGTTCCATAGCTTGGTTGTACTAACTGAAAAAGTTCTTCCACCTTCTGTCTTACGTATAAAAGAAGGACAAATAAAGTTTGTGTCTGCATATCTGGTACGTCTAGAATGAACCTCACTATTTAGCTTTAAAAGTTCAGAAATATAAGGAGCTGTAACTCCTAGCAGCCGCTTAAAGGCAATTGTACATTTGGCTACTTTGACTTCTTCGTAAAATGGTAGCCAGTTGAGGTTGTTAAACAGCGGAACTGATGGTGACTGAGGTTTGGCGTCTAAAATAATTCTCACAGCCCTTTTTTGCAGCCTCAGCACCCTAGCTAGATTATCTTTATTACTGCAGCTGGACCATACTATACTGGCATAGGTTATTACTGGCTTGATTACTGAGGTATAGTATAACATTCTCTGCTTAACTGGAATACAAGACTTAATCCTATTTAAAATGCCAATGCGCTGTGCAAGTTTTTTGCATAGTTTATCAATGTGTTCAGAGAAAGTTAAATCCTGGTCAATCTCTAGTCCTAAGAGTTTTACACATGGGACTTGATCAAGGTGTGTTCCATCTACGGAGAGGTTGATCTGTGTATTTTCAGGGTCCATCTTGGCTGCAATGCGTTTTCCTGTAATAAGTAATACTTTAGTCTTCCCTTCGTTTAGTGGCAGTTTATTTGCAATTGCCCAGTTGACCACACTAGAAATGGACTCGCCTAAGGAGTCCTTCAAATGTTGGATGTCACAGTAGTCGGCAGAAGAAGACAAAGTTGTGTCGTCAACATACAGGTCTATATTTGATGTATTCACCTCCAGCGGAAGATCATTTATGAAGATGATGAAGAATAGCGGTCCTAAAATAGAACTTTGAGGTATTCCATGGGGGATACTCTGCATATCAGACTGAACACTAGACAAGGAGACACACTGTAGTCTCCCTTCCAAATACGATCGAATCCAAGCAAGAGAGTATTCATCTAAGTCATATGCTTGCAGCTTGGACAGTAGAATGGCATGATCAACCATATCGAAAGCTTTCCGATAGTCGACTAAGACCATGCCGCTGACCCGATTTTTGTCGAGTTCAAACAACAGTTGGTCTATGATCTTGATTAATGCCGTTTCTGTGCTGTGATGCTTACGAAAGCCTGATTGCCTGGAATATATGAGATTGTTTTCACAAAGGTATGCATACAGATATCTCTGTACATGCTTCTCAATAATTTTTGACAGAATTGGCAAGACCGATATTGGGCGATAATTTGTGACATTTTCACGATCTCCGTCCTTGAACAGTGGAGTTACTTTCGCTGTCTTCCATCGGCGAGGAAACACAGCTGACGTAAAGGAGAAGTTCATAATCTTGGTAACGGAAGGAGCTATTATTGGAGCAGCTACCTTTAGCAGTCTAGCACTGATGTTGTCGAGCCCAGTCGCTTTATTTATCTTGATGTCTTTGAGAATATTTACAACATCTTTCTTGGTCATTAGAGGGATGGAAAAAGTCTCCTTTTTGTCCTTTTTCAATAGGACAAATTCTCTTAGCTTAGATATATCAAATGTGATATGGCGAAGAGATGATCTCAGGCGGTCAGCAATGGATGTGAAATGTTTATTAAACAATTTTGCTATCTGTAACTTGTTGTCAATAATCTTATTTCCGTCACGAAGGCTCGTAATAGATTCACTCTTTTTTCCATTTCCTATTAACGTTTTTATTGTCTTCCAAATACCCTTTGAGTTTCCTTTGTTATTCCTTTAATATTTCCTTTAATACATCAACGTTAAGTTGATGTATTAAAGGAAATGTTGCTATGGTAACGGCTCCCACGGTCACGTGATTCAAGGACAGCATTGTTGCGGATGGGATTTGTGCTAACCTTATGTATTTTCAAAGGTTCTTTGTAAAGGCATGAAAGAGAAAGATATAATATACCATGTGAAAATGTGGTTCGCCGGCGATTACACTTTAGTTAGAATACTATTTGCTACCTTACCAGTTCTATGTTCCCCCTTTCGGGGAAACAAATTCTTACAGTGCATTCTTAAGTTTGGTTACCATGGCAACCAAACATTTAAAATTGTTTCAGGCATCAAGCTACATCCTACTACCGAACTTGGTTGTTCCAGGTATATAGAAATTACCGAGTAACGAATAAAACGCATATTTAGCTCCTAATTAGCATATATTAACCATAACCCAGGCCTTAACATGCTCGAGTGTACACGCTGTCCTGATCCACAAAGTCTTTGTTCTTAGTATTTATTGTCTACAAGAGAACATTTATAAGTAAGAGAGAGAATCCCGTAGTGTGTGGCGTGCGATGATAATGTCAAATAAAATCTATTTTTAGTAACCGGAAGCAGTTGAAGCATAGTTTTCGCGCGCGCGACAACAAAAAAATGGCGCGAAAATATTTTACCGGCTTTTGAAGGCCAATATATTTTCGCGACATTTTATTAGTTCTAGGAAAACATTTCGTATCATTTCAATCAAGCATTGAGGGAAGATACTTTAAAGTGCCTATGAAACGATGAGCTTAGGGCTCTTGGAGCAAACGTAAAGCCCAAATATTGTTTGAATAAAATATTAATAATAATAATAAAAAAAAAAATTCGTCATTAAAATTAAGATCACATTTGAAAGTCCTTTTGAAATGAGGATGAATGGTGTTTATTGCTTGTCAATATCTCATCTCGTTCCAGAAATTTTAAGGTTTTTAGAATATGCAAATTAGATGATCTGTGACGTCATTGGGTGGACAAATGAAGAATATCTCTGCATATAGTCAGTAAAAACAATTGAAACTTTGCACATGTATGGTACTAGGGAAAACCCACATCATGATTATGCAAACTATGTTACCATGGTAACACTCTAGGCCCCAGGCTCTTTTCACCTTGAACCTAAAATTCTAGTTTTAAGCCACTCGCATACAATGCTTACATGTTCCAAACCTTCTGATATGGCCACAGTAGAAATAATGTGTTTGGCAAAGGATAAATTAGGAAATTTATTTTCCTCATTGAATGAGACTGGGGCCTAGAGTGTTATCATGGTAACATCTTAATTTGTATAATGTCCTTAGTACCATACGTGTGCAAAGTTTCAATTGTTTTTACCGACTATTTGCAGATATATTCTTCATTTGTTATTTGTCCTCACGGCTGTGTCCACCTAATGACGTTTCATAGGCACTTTAACTGTCGGTAGCCATGCACGTTTCGTATTCTCACGGATGAGATGGAGAAACCTCGATGAAGACTAAAACAGGGTAATGTTTTTCTCTAATGGTAGACTCGTGTGGTGTTATTATCTCAACGAACCTCTCGAGACACTACCTATCTCATATAAATCGAGGAACACTTTAGCAATTACAAATTTTAAACTGATTTATAATAATAGGCAAGTTTCGTATTCTCACGAACGAGCTGGGACGAGCCCTCAATGGAGGTTAAAACAGTCATCTTATCTAATGTTAAATAGCTTTCCCCGCATAAGCCTACATTGAGGACTCGTTCTAGTTCGTCCGTGAGAATACAAAACTTGAATATTAACAGCCACCAATCGAACATTGACTCCATACATGCGCAATACCATGACATAGCCCCCGTAAATAAGAACAGCAGAGTATTTCCCAACTTGCTCCCTCCCCTTCCCCCACCTTCTATTACTGCTCCGCTCTGCAAACAGACCCATCTCATATGCGCCTGCGCAGTAACAATCACCCGGCTGTGCATTTTATGCATTTCAACTACCACCAGACAATATAGTTTTAACATTTATTACAGTTGTATATGTTTCTGTACATTCCATTTTAATTAAAATTACCTAATCAGTTTGTGAGAGCACGCTAAGCTCGTGAAATTAACAGTAATAGTCTATCTGCCGGAAAGGTACAAATGAAACTGACAGAATTCTTTTCCGAGTGTGTCCATTGGACCACTGATTATGTCACCGATTTACTTGGCCGTGCGCTAACTCTACAATAACTGCAATAACATTACTCTTTAGCAGTCACTTAATTAATTCAATTAATAATCAATCTGTTAAAACATGAAAAACCGTACCAAAATAATCAGCTAAATGACATTAATTAACGATTGACTTAGATGTCAAACCACCGCCCTGCCAAACTTCATAGTTCTATTCACGTAGTTAAGATTTATAGGCTGAGACAAACTCCGCCCACAAATTTGATTGACACGCGACTAAGTTAAATCAAGTCAACATTTCTCCAGGTCACACTTCGATGAATGCCATTGTGATGGGAATAAGATGAAGGAAACTGACAACTAAACTGAACTCTTTTTCTATTTCAAAATGTTTGACATAATGAGGTTTGACTTTTAAGTTCACCTATTTTTATAAAGCGACGGAAGTAAATCTTTTCGGCAATCTCACTATCTGGTTGAGTTTGGTTGGACACCGAACGCATGTCGAGTAACGAACTAACAAGTTGAACAAGAACGAAAATCACGGAACTTTTTCGATCCATATGCCTCGTTTTGGTGTCAGACAAACTCAACCAGATCAGATACAGATTTGTAATGTCGAACCTTTACAGTAGGGACTGAAGTACACTGATGCAGTTAGGAGCTAAATGTCGGGGAGGGGGAGGTGGATAGTCCCCGGTAAGGTGTGCCGCCCGGGTCTCAAACCCCTGACCCTATTTCAGACCAAAATATGTTTTTCCATACCCTTTTTCAGACCTGACGCCGAAAATCTGCACCCTATTTCAGACTAAAACAGCTCAAAATCAAAACCTTTTTGGGCGGCACATACTCGTATAGATAATATCAGATGTACTTTATCAGCACCTTGGACAACATATGGTACATTGGATTGTTGCTAATAGCATTTCATCGTGCATTACAACTGAGTTGTGATACCCGCCCCACCCCTCCCTACATAAGATAATATCAGATGTACTTTATCAGCACCTTGTACAACATATGGTACATTGGGTTGTTGCTAATAGAACTGCATTGTGAATTAGGAGCATTCGTAATAACTGAAACAATATAGGACTTATATATATAGCTTATACATGGGAGTACTCGATTCCCCTCAGGATAAATGGCTAAGCATTTTTGACAAGATATCTGACCTTTCCTGTAAAACTTGCAAAAACTGATTCTTCGAAAACTTGAATGTACTTGAATTTGTACTGTGGCAAATTAACTTTGTTTTTAACTTAATCATAGCAGACACGTACTCAAAGTGAAAAGAATGGTCAAATATCTTAACAAAATATGGCACATCAGATGTACTTCTGATCACATGAAAAATAATTTATTGTATATGTGTGTTATTTGAATGTTTTCTATAAATGTGTTAATAATTGCTCCAACCGTTCTTAGCAACTACTATAACTACCATAACTACCAATAACAAGCAAGAAGCAAGTTTCTAATCTTGCTTTTTGTACTTGTCTTCAACTGGTTTTGTCTGTTGACGCTCCCTCAATACAAGCAAGGCGAGATTCCATTGTAACTACACCTTTACCCTGATCAGGTATATGCGTTCTGTCTCTCACGCACTTCTATCATCAGATACCAGCAGGATATGCTCATTATAATTATTTATAATTTATCGAAGCTTTAATTCCTAGCATTCTGACAATGCCTAGCAACCACAGCAACCATAGCAACGACGGCAACGCCCACCACCATTGCTGAAGCAATCACAACGATAACAACCGACGAGACGACTACGGCATTATCTGACGTGTCTAGCTGGACGATGCGCTCACATTTAGTACCGTTGTTACCGTTAGTCGGTACGGTTGTGATGTTATGAGCAGCAAGAGACTTGACTACAGGTCTAACGTCATCCTCATCATTATCATTATCATCATCGCCATCATCTATATTATCTCTCATCTCACTATAACCGTGGTGCTTAGCGGTACCTATACGAGACTTTCCTTGAGCAACCCGTGCATCTGTATTCTTTGGCCTAGGCATGTGCACAACGATCCTATCTCCATCGAGCTGAGTTTTTATGACTGCGAGTTCGTCGCTCTCGCTTCCTATAACAAAGTATGTTTTACCGCCGATTGTGATATTACCAAAGAATGTATGCGGATTGTGTTCATCGGCTGAAGACGCAGGTTTCTTTTCAACGCTATGCCTATGCGTTGCCTTAGATACAGTGGGTCTGTTAAGTAGTTTGTCGCCTAGTTTACCAAATACGGATATACCACCGGGCAGCCCATTTAGGCCTATACCCATACCTGAGCCCACGTCGCTAATGGTCAGTGGTTTGCTAGTTGCTGTTGGCCCTTTAGTGTATGCAGTAGATTGTGAGACTTTTTTATTGTTTTGGTTGTGCATTTCATCAATAATGTCGAATATTTTGGGGATGCTAGCCTGTCCGCTACCAGCCTGGCCAAGAGGTTTGTTACCCTGTGGTACCTTAGTCTCGTCTATGATATCAAGCACTTCGGGTAAATTATAAAACGAGCTAGGTTTAGCTGAAGCATGATTAGGCTTCATTTTTATCGGTCTGGCATTGTGTACGAGGTTAAATGGCACCTTGACTGGCGTAACACTTGAAACCTCATGAATCTGACTCGTGGAAACTTGGTTTGTTAAGTTATGTGGTTTAAACGCAACCTGATTAACCGGATTTCCCACAACCGGTTGTAACAAGTCTTGCATAGGGTCAGAGAAATCGATTTTGATGGTAAAGTTATTAACATTAGCTGGTATTTTATGTGATTCAGTATGGCTACCAATGTTCTGCTCTGCCACATAGTTACTTTGGGAAGATGTTTGTTGTTGAGGGGGTGGTTGGGTTTGTTGTGGTTGTGTCGGAGGATATGTGTATGGGGCAGGTGCCGGTGTAGGTGCCGGTGTGGGTGCTGCCGTAGGTGCTGCATATGGCGTGGTAGGTTCAGTAGTTTTGTAAACAGACAGAGTAGTAGACTGACTGGGTGGGTTTGGGATGTGAACTATGGATTGTGTTGTATTAGATTGTTCGGTATTTTGAGTTGCTGGTGGAACATAAGGCGCTGAGGTCTGAGCTGGTGGGACATATGGAACCGGGGATCGTGCTGGTGGGACGTACTGAACTGGAGGTTGAGTGGGTGGAACATATTGAACTGGAGGTTGAGTGGGTGGAACATATTGAACTGGAGGTTGAGTGGGTGGAACATAAGGTGCAGTTGATTGAGTGGGTGGAATATATGGTGTAGTGGCTTTAGTTGTGGGTTGAGTTACTGGTACATATGGAGTTGTAGCTTCTGTAGGAGGGACGTACGGTGCAACAGGTGGAGCAACTGGCATTACCCGCGGTACTGCTGGAGGCAAATTATGCCCTGCCCCTTGAAAACTATCAGAAGCTACAACAGGTTTCGTAACGCCTTGGTGAGGATAGCCAGAGCTACTAACGTTCTTAAAGACCACCTTATGCTGCTCTCCTGTCTCATTAGCGTACTCTTTAGACTGATCTCTCATAAACTTACGAAGGTTCTGATTCAGGATTCTTCCTGAGGCGTTTGTAACCTGATCCTCGTAACTTAGCGGGTATATATAGTCATTAACAGTGCTAGGTATAGTGGGGTCGTCCCGCCATGGGATCCATACTCCACCAGTGAGATCAGGGTTAGCTCTGTTGTCAGCTTCCGGATAAATAGCTGGTTTTAATCCCTCGGCATAGAATTTAAGTCTATCTAACAAAACCTTAAGTGTATTAGGCATAAAGGAAGCTAGGTTATGGTACTCGCAAGGATCCCACTTAATATTAAACAAACACGGCTTCTTTTGGGGTCGACATATTGGGGCATGAGTATAGAGTAATGGGTGTGGGAACTTTATCGCACAGTCAACGCTAGCATTCCTAAGTAACCTTGGTTTACGAATGTAATCCAGTTCGTGTGCGCTTTCTGGCCTTTTGTACCAGTCGCTGTAGAACTTGAGGTCCTGGTTTAAGACAAGTTTGTAGTCGCCTACCCTTAGAGCGGCGCGATTGCCCAACATTGTGTCAATACCGTGAAGGACCTCGTATCGCGGGCTCTGAGCCCCTGTGGAGATTGCCTGCCACACGTTGTAGCCGTCTATCTGTCCCAGGCTCCTTGGATTGCCGCCCGCGAGGGCATGGAACGTAGGGAGCCAATCAGTGGCATGGAGGAGTCCATTATATACACGGCCTGTGGAGGGAATGCGCTATGGGTTAATATCCATAGACACATCTGGAGTAGAGCAATCTTTACAGTAGTAATATTTATAAAGAAACCAGTAACTCACCCCCCCCCCAAAAAAAAAAAGTTATTTAAAATAAAGAAACCTATATTCTATGAAGCCCGTGAAGAGACATGAGCAACTCTTTCCAGTTTATTGCTCTGGAGTACAGTTGTTTGTGTTGGGACTTTCGAGCAAATGTTTTGGAACTTGACTTCGGCTCCTCGATATTGTTCAGTTGGTAGCGCTAGCCGAGAGTCGTCAATACAAATGAACTGAATCCGTCAAGATATGAACAGAGGAGGGCACAAAATAAAAAGCACCGAAATGTTTTAAACTTCGACATCAATATTTCTTTCAGCAAGATAGTACAGTTTTCAAAATGTTTCAAAAGCGGCGAACCAATTTATATTTCGCAACAACTTCACATTTTAAAAGTTCAATGCAAATTTCCCTATGCCTTTTAGCTTCACCAATGTTTACTTTCAAATAAAAATCTCCTGTATATTCACCTTTACTCTTGATAAGTGGACTGTGGATGAATGCAACTCCACGCACTCCTCCCTCCCATAAAGTATTTTTATTTCCACGCAAGGGAAAGTTAGAGCCAGCGCTCATGTCCAGTCCTCCCGCTGCTCCACCATTATCCGTCGTAAAGACGATGATGGAATTGTCGTACAATCCTTTCTTCTTTAGTGTCGTGACTAGCTGACGTATAGATTCGTCGAGGGATGACACCATTCCTACAAAAAGTATCAATTTTAATTAGCACTCGTTTCAATAATTAATCTGTTACCTTCCCTTATAACCTGAGTATCAGGCCTAGTGAGGGAGAGGAGAAGGAGATGGAGAATGGGGAGAGGGGGAAAAGAAAGGAAGGCCTGACACAAAACTATTCAAACGTCCAGATTCTGGATGTTGCGCTGATTGGATAACAAACAAGACTCAAAACCGGATGTGAACATACCAGGCCGCGGGAGCTTACTTTGAACACTACACTAGCGAATAAACGATTTGGTATCAGAAATATCTCTTGTAATAATAACGAATGAAATGGATTTCATAAAAGTATTGGAAGGCGCTTTACAGGTCGAATTTCGGGTAAAAACTGTTTTCCTTATTTCAGCACAGCCGAGTATCGTAAGTACGCCAAGTTTCTCACGATAATAGGTATCGCCATTCTAGATTACCACGAGTGGTTTGTGTGTAGTAAAACGTGTCACGTGGTCTGTCACGTGACTTAGAACACGAAATCAGTAAATCAAAAACGCGGCTCCGAGTTTGAAACAGCTAGGATGGTGAGTGGATACGTTTAGTTAAGGTTGAAGCCTTTTACCTAAATCAGCTTAGAAAAGATGACTACAATGTTTCGTTAACGAGTAATTAAGGCGAAAATATGCAAAATAGGTCACGTGACTTTTTTGTACCATTAATATCTCCTTACCTTTACATGATAGTCATGTGTGGTCTGAAACACTGCGGGAGGAGTAATGTTTTAGCAGAGTTACTTAATATTCATATGTTATCGTCGTAGCCGCATTTCACTTAAACGATTTTATATAATTATGACGTCATCGATCACGTGATACAACAACCACCCAATTATGGTGTCATTAGATTTAGTTTAAACTGTTATTTCTGTCGGAAAACATTTTTTAACGTAAATCTATTTTTCTTTAAATGAACCAGGCCTTAACATGCTTGAGAGTTCTTACCCTCGTCAGGCAATGAATTTATATGTATAATATACACAACAAAATATATGGATCCTGATTGGTTAATGACGTGTGCATAAAATAGCTATACAATGCAAATCTGTATTATAGAGTGCTATATGGAAGTTGCAATGGAAACGAAGGGGAAGCACCAGTTTTGAAGTATGTTATAAACAAAACATCGCGTGAACTGCTTGTGATATTCGTGACTTATGGCCACATGATATTTTGAAAATTCTGAAAATAACACGAGCCTTTATATATCCCTCGTGCCCATACATCACGAATACCACTCGTGTTCATGCGATTTCCTCTACTTATTACATAGAATGAAGTGTTTACTTATAAACCACTCGTAGAACTCTCATACGTAACTACATCCGCGGGTTATGAGTGACATATTTTCCATATCCGTCCTTACAAGACAATTTAACGGTGGTTTTGAGGATTATCCTAAAGAGTCATAACATTTCAGTCACGAGTGAACGCAGCAAACCCGGCACCTGTAATATCCTCTAGTTATTTATTGTCCTATATTCGTTTGCTAGGAACAGACCTGCGAAAATTCTTCTCCTTTTATCAGCAATGTAGCTAAACTTCTCCAAGTATCTCTTGGGAGCCTGGAGCGGCTCGTCCATGTTGCCCACGTGAACAGCCTGATGGGCGAGGTAGAGGAACAGGGGTTGCTCTCCAACGTGGTCTTCTATCACTTTTTCTGCTTCACGAGCGAACAGCTCTGTACCGTACACTCCTGTCGCGTTATATACAACCTGGTATGAAAGGGTATTGTGTTGAGAAAAGACTCCTGGGAAAAAAGTGAATTCTGTACTTCGCCTTTTTTGACAGAACGTTGACTTTAGTTAAGGTGTTTTCTTTAAAGAAATGAATAAAGCGTCGATCAATCAGAAGTCAGTGTTATTTTAAAAATAACGTCTTATAAGCGCCGTCCATTACAGCACTTTGCATATCTAGAGACCTTAGCCAGCATGTCGATTTTATCCAATGAGAATCAAGGTAGAATACAACGTCACGCGTGATTGGTGGATGGCGTGCATATGAAAAGCACTGTGATGGCGAGTATTATGGATGTAAC
Source organism: Actinernus sp. WN-2022 (assembly GCA_030867875.1). NCBI lineage: Eukaryota > Metazoa > Cnidaria > Anthozoa > Actiniaria > Actinernidae > Actinernus > Actinernus sp. WN-2022. Next base: position 27,931,790 of record JAOWCC010000577.1, read on the forward strand.
GGATTACTGGCTTTTAATTAACCAGCCACAAAAACAGGCGTTCCGAAGGGTTCGACGATTGACTTACGTCCATGTTTTTTCTCAGATCGAGGCCATAGCCTCCGTCGTTCGCCACATGATTGAAGTAGTCTTCGTTTGACGACCAGAATCCAAAGAACGAGTCAAATCCTCTGTATACGGGCGTGTACTCTTTGGCAAAGAACCCTAACTGCCACTAAACATAAGAAGAAAAACTCAGATATTAGTCACAAAACTTTATTGGTGAGGCATACTAAAAAGTCATAATTTTAGTCGGTGGGCAAAGCATTTGCAATGCAAGAAAAAAGGGAGAGATAAGTAAAATTGATGTTTGATAAGTGGGAAAAGTCAGCCTTCTGTGTGACTTTGTGGTTGCAATCCCTATGATTTTTTTACTGCCTTACTTAAACGCGATATCAACCGGCTTTGGCAGTTCGCTTTTGCGCTTCTAAAAGCTCAGATATATGTAAACAAATGACAGTACTCCACGACAGCTAACAACCAATTAGGATATTATATTGGTGTAATTTCCAAAGTATGTTGGGGTCTTCGCGTCAAATCGTCATAATGAAAAATAAACAATATATCGGCCTTCCGCTAGGGGAGTATGTGATTTATTCACTCAGCGTCATCCCTCGCTCCAGGCCGATAACCTACAAATGCTTACCTTTCCAACGGCATGGGTCTTATAGCCTTGTGTTCTGAGGTACTCAGGGAGAAACTTCTCCCCAAGAGGGACCCCAGTGGGTTGTCTGTTACGAAAGGTGTCGTGTTGGACCCCTATGAACGAGAGAACATCAACACATCGTCGGAAAATCGTAGGACTAAGGGTTGGATGTCAATTGGGGCGAGAGCTCTGTTTCCTTTCCTTATCACAAATGATGTGACGAATTCACTAAACTAAAATATTTTATAAATCCTGATCAGCTCTCAGGCTTAGTTTACATCAGCGACAGAAACATGAGCGCATGCGCATTGTTCAAGTAATGATTCAGCTAAGAACGAAAGACAATAGGCTGCGGCAATATTGGTATATCCGCACATACGGTTTTACTTGAATATGCCTTAAGTGCTATACGAGATGTCTACAATCCAAACTATACCCAGAAAATAAAGTACTTTTTATGCTATGGGTTCTCTTTACTGTGAAAACTCAAAGAATCCACCATCCAGCCAATCGGAAAGGGAGGAAACAAAAGATATTTCAATCACAAATTTGAGAACTTTCCCCACATAACGGTGTTCTTCGAAATTAAACCGTAGTTAGTTTTATCAAAATTAAATCAAAACTTCAAAAATCATCGACTTAAAATGCATTATTTCGCTGGTTTTCTATTGAGGTTATGAGTTTCAACCGATGAAATTACGAGAAGAATAGAATATTAACACCTTTACATTCCTTGCCGTTCAGTGGTTCTTTGCCGTAGCATAGGACATTTGCATGATGACGTCACATACTACAACTACCAGAACTCTTTGCGCGGATCCTTTTGTTCCTCTAATTTGGACCATTGTCTTGGAATTCTCAAAGGAGTTGATAAATGAGGAAAACAATTTGAACAGGATTATGGTAGTTGTAGTAAAATGACGTCATAATGCAAATGTCCTATTGTTCCTATCTCACACCTGAGTAGAACAAGTACGGCTAATACATACTGCACTGCGTCTGCGCATGTCGCTAGTGTGAACCAGGCCTAAACCTAGGTGCTGTGTTCATATTTCTAGACATGCTCGACAAGTCAAAAACCGCCTGCGTATACATGAGTTAGAAAGCGAGAAGTCTGGGTTTTGTTGTAACAATGGATTAAATGTCATCACTAGCCACCCACCGAGGTGAATGGGGTATTTCCCTGTCATAAAGGACGCTCTTGTCGGTGTATCCATAGGAGACACGTAGTAGTTATTCAGGATTACTCCGCTATTCGCCAGTGCGTCCAAGTTTGGCGTAGGGATCTGGGGCGAGCCGTGAAAACTGACATCATCCCAGCCCTATGGTAAACAAAAACATGTCAGGTTATAAAAAGTTATAACGTCAGTTGAAAACATATAATGCCGCGAATGTCGGTTAATATAAAAATAGAAGTATGCTTATCTAAAAATCTCCTAGACAGGAGATTTACACCTAGATAGGAGATATGGACGCTCCTGGAAAATGGCAACAGCTACAGTTTTTGCCAAACTGATGAGCATAAATACACAAAGAACGACGTTTCACACCCACTGTGAAATTCCCAATGACAGGCACCAAAACGAGGCTTGTTCTCCAAGGGAAAATGTTGAAAACACAACGTATAAATTATAACCCAAAACAATGCTACTTTATTTGCCACAAACGAACACAGTACAGCATATGACAGAAACTGTCCTGACGGACTGAACGGCTCTGAAACGCTAAGGACAACTGGCCTCGTTCTGGAACCATTGTTCCAAATACTCACCCCCCCCCCCCCCCCCTCTCCCCCATCTCCTCCCTCCCCCCGCATTGGAAAGAAATAAGAAAGAATTACATGAATCCATATTTTTTTCTACTTTGTTCTGTGTAAATTGTTTTTGTCGATGTTCGATACCAAAGTTTCTTTATTTACTTCATTGCCGCGAGGATGGAATAATCTGGATCAATTTATAGTGTTGACTAACCAAGTCATCTGCGACTATCATAAAAATGTGCGGTTTGTTTACAGCTCCTTGCTTTGGCGCTCCTTGGGACCCGCATATCGTCAGGAGAAGAACAAGAACCTCGGCGATCAACTTCATATCGGGTCCCGTGCTCACTATAAAATAACAAGAAAACAAAACATCAATAAATCTTATTTATAAACCTGAGTTCAATAAACCATGTACAGGAAAAGTTTAAGTTTACTCTAATCTAAAAATAAGAGCAGCACGACGTTTCTGGAATAGAGCGAATTCCGTATGAGACTCTGTAATTTGATTGGGATCAGAAACTGAAGACAAAAACAATAGGAAACCATTTCAACGTCAAAATACCACCCAATGATATTCCTCGTCTGAGACTAGCAAAATACTATGAATTTCAAATGAGTGCGAACGTATTTAATCGCTCGTCTGTGATTCAGTGGATAAAAGGCATACAGCAGATTTCGTATGAGTGGCAAAGAATATGAAGGCTTACCGTAAAGTAAACGTGCTGTAAGTCATTGCCATTACTTTCCCACTTGAAAGAAATAGTCCAATCTATCGAACGTACTGTTCCGTCAATTCTACCAACTGTAATGTTCTCGCTTTCAAATATGCATAAAGGTTTGTACAATAACACCAGTCCTGTTCTAAACACTCAAAAGTGTGAAAACTAAAGCCCTATTCACATGACATTCAGTTTGGGTCCTGCAGTCTTAAATTTGGGCCCGATAATTTTGGGACCAGAACACTTGGTTTACAGAGTGCCGATAATTTAGGGAGCGGCACTCTTCATTACACGGTCAAAATCAAGAGTGCCGCTCCCAAACGTATCGGCCCGCGGGCTCAACTTTAAGAGTGCCGTACACAAAATGTTTGTCTCGTAAATCGGGCTTAACTTTCAGGTTCAGGGATGTAGCTGTGCTGGAAGCGTGCAATCGTGTTTTCCATACATTGTCTGTTAAATTTCCCGCGGACTTCCACTCGTTTTTACAGACAAATGTATGGAAAACTGAAAACACGATTGCCGGCACGCTTCCCAGCACAGCTACATCCCTCAAATTTTGATCAGTTAATCTTTTACCTGGTATTTCAGAAATTCGATTTTACGGAAATTATTTGGCATCGGATTCCATGCATACAAACACTATTGCGCGCCATGTTTGCACCTCTTTCAAAATGTCGGAATTAACCGCGAACTTGTCTATTCCAATTGATCTGCTATCCTTTTTCCTGCACCCTCATTGCAGAGAAACATGAGACTTAGTTTAACTTTTCTTTCGTTTAATTTGAACCGACGTCAGTTTTGGAATTATAAAGTTACCGAAAACAAAAATTTTTTTAGAAATAATTGTCGTATGCAGAGGTCACTGTAAATATGGCTTTTAAGCCATAAAAATTACAAAAGCTGCTTCAGTAGTTTTGCCAACTTCTGTCTCCTACTTCTGTAAAAACCGTAAAGCAAACAGAAGAGGGGTTTTGATCACTAAACTTAGTTGTGTGCACAGGTTGTAAGAAAGGAAAGAGATGCCACCATAATTGGTTAATGATAACACTCATATTGTTTTTAAATAACGATTGTCCATCTTTTTAGATTTTCTCGATTGCGAATTGCTACAGAAAAAAGGATATTTGAACATCGAGTACTGATTATAATGATTCATAAACACAGATCTGAAGGTTGACACAGAAATTTAGCTTGTCAAAATCTTTAAGCTTAATAATATTTATATCTGATAGTTTTTATAATTAGTGCACGAAAACAAGAAAATTAGTAAAATTTTCAAGATTGCCAGGCTTTCATTATTATTATTATGAGAAACCTCAGTAGATATTTCAGTCGAAGTAATACCGCAAAGTAATTTCTTGAAAGAGAAAACGGCCTTGGAATATCAAAGTGTTCGTTGATGAAGGTTGGGCTGGGTCAATGTTAAGACTGTGTTTGAGTGTACAAGGGATATTAGCGAGTACAATTATACTGAAACACGCCATGATATATCGAAATAAGAGACACTTTTATAAGCAATTTTGTTGCGCATAACGCAATTAAAGCCAGTTCAAGCTCTTCGTTAACCGATCTATTTGGTTTGAAATCTCGCCCAACGGGTGCTTCGTAATAGAATACCTGCAGTTCTGGCAAACAGTCCTTTTGTTAAGACGAGTTAGACTAGAAATGCCTGTCTTGATTAATTTATGAACATGGCTTTGTTTAATCCTATTTCTAGATTTCTGATATCGTAGTTTCCAGTCTATCAGAATTGTTAAAGGAAAACTGGTTACTTTTTCTTTTCCAACCATGGCGCAAATAGCATAAGACAAAAAATTGACACGCTATTCGCTAAAACAAACCAAGTAGAAGAAATTCAATTTGTTGCCACGAATTGGAAGGCGCTAGTCAAATGTTCTCCACAGCACAGCGGCTTTATAATTCGAACTCAATTCACTTTCTTTCTATTCCTTTATTCGTAATAAGCATATGTCTTGGTATTTTGTGAGGCTGGCCCATTACAAAGTTATTGAAGGGCTGTTGTTACCCCACAAAATACACTCATTACAATTAATCACAACTGTTGACTGGCCACATACACTCCTAAAGCTAAACTATTACTTACCTTACCAAAAATAAACCAAGATTTCAACCCTTAAACCGAGTAAGACATCCGATGGCGGTATTTTCCATTACTATTACGGTTCCAGGTATATATTTGTGCTAAGTATTTCCATTTTACGCCATTCCAGTGATTACTTGGCGGCACGGATACCGCTTGCTCTAAGTCCTGTAAAGATTCGGATTGTTCGAAGTGAACAGTGAGGTGGTTTTCCATATTTGGCGAAGATCAACTGGTCAACTTTGTGGACCTGTCGTGTTTGTGAATTATTAATGAAAAGATCCAGTGCTGGAGAATGAGACTAGTTAAATAAAACAGCAGGCACTCAGATCAGAAGAAGCAAAATACTTTGTCTAGAAGAAATGTCCTAAAATCCTAGCACTGCATTTGTAAAAGTGACACCAAAGTCTTGTGAATTGAAAACATCTCAGCGCGCTTTCCGATGTCTCCTGGGTAGTATTTTCTCAGTCTTGATGCACTCAGCAAGTAATTTTTCCTATATCAATAAATTTACGTTTTATTCCCTTTTGATGTTAAAAATTCACTCATAAGACACCTTAAAATATGTAAAGTTCCAGTACAATTTTAAATAGTTTAAGGAACGTGAAAAATTATATTTAATCATAGAATTCAACAAGAAATATTTTTACAATCCATTTTTTTTGTCCCAACTGTATTGGTTAAGCTTTGATCGCTTGGCCAAAGATCAAGCAAAACAACAATAAATTTCCAATGCTTTCGGCTTTTGCTATTACAAACAATCGTTCTCTTAGCTTGTGGGTGCATCCGAGCAACAAGAAAAACACTACTGAAAACCTTATGCCATTAATCTTTATCTAATTTTGCTTCTTTATGGGAGTTAATCTGTGTTCTTTTAGGTTTCCAACCAAACAATTGCTTTATTAAACAACCAGCAGCGAGTCGGGATCAAACTGACACGAACTGTTTCGATCCACGGAAGTGAGAGTCAACCGAAGCGTTCAACACCCCACCCGTGAATACCGGTTACCGAACAGCTTTGTTTTCTGTTACGAGTTAGTACACTTTTGATCGCAAGAAATAGTAGGGGAAGTGGACAAAATGCATCATCGGTTGCTGAGCAAGTAAATCCTTCACACAGACGAAAAAATCACGATATATTTTACCCACAGAGAGCCATTACGAATATACAAACGAGAAACATCATTTGTAGGCTTCACAAAATGAAAACAAATGCCGTAAAATTATTATTCATGAAGGAAGTGAGAAAATCAGTTGGACAAAACGGTCAAAACTTTGAAATGCATAAAAAGAAAAAGAGTTAAACAAATTAAAAATATACCTTTTATTTACTCTCTCTTTGAATGATCAGACAGGAAACTTGCAAATTGTGACAGGAGCTACAAATACAGACATTGTTTGATTGCAGTGCATTGACACTTCATACAAATGGAAAACAAACTACAAGTGTGTTTTTGACAAAAAGTCCTCACTTTAGACCACAAATATTATAGTTTTCCATTCATCAATTCTTTGAAAGCTTTTGTAGCGGGGTTCAAATCTACAAGTTCTACGTCATAAATTCTTGATTTCCAACGTTACAAAACTTTTCCAGTCCAGTGAAGCGCAGCGCGAGGTACCCGAGAGCAGAGGCTTGTCTCAAGGTGTACACGTATAATGACAGCCAAGATACATGTATGGAGAACTTGTATTTAGACTCAGAGCGGCCAACATGGTCAGTGAACTCACCTACACTTATCAAGCCCTCTAGTGAACATTTTAAAGTAAATCTGACATATTTACTCGTAACATACTATGATTGCTGAAAAAGAACAAGCGCCGGCTTTGCTGGCCGGGTGGTTCGTTAAAGTACAATAAACGGGACATAAAGAAATCGAACTACTGAATGACAGGGAAAGACTGATAGAGACATAATCAGCTTTCAGACCTGATAAGCACTCTTGGTAGTATTAGACTCGAGTTCTCAGTTTTTAGAGCCTCAAATATGGCTCTTATTAATATATAGGTGAACTGCGATAGTTCATGACATATTCCGGTTCTGGTATGCCGTTCTTTAATTTGTACTTAGAACAACTTTAAGTCTTGTAAATATTCACTCGTTAATTAAATAGAACTATACTGATATATGCAGCGAATTTTACAGTAGCCATCGTCCAGAAGTAAAAACAAGGGTTGACACTATCATGAATGAATGAACAGTATGAGATCTTAATTAGAATGGGTCATGGTTGGGTTAGCTACTAAATTGTATTGATTACATCACAACACTCTGAAGAAAACGAAAACAGTCAGGTTTGACTGTTTGCAGCTTTTGTGGGTGTTCTTTTATTTTTTTTCGAACCAGTTTGAGTTTGGGTTACCTGTGGTGTGAATCAAGGAATCATTTCCAGTCCCCACTGACCGCACCACAGGTAACCCAAAATCAAACTCCCCCACAATAGAAACACCAAGAAAAGCCGCTAGCAAGCTGATATAAAAATACCTTTTGCCGAAAATCTCTAGAATTAAATTTTGACTTTTGCTCTATCTTGTCAGTCCTTAATTAACCTCGCATTAAAATCCTCAAGCATGTTAAGGCATGGTTTGAACATGAAAACGAGGCTACAGCTATTTTGTTGAATAGTCACTTGAATTTGCTCAAATCCTAGAACAATGGTGGTTATAACTTATCTCAGCGTTTTTAGTCGTTCTAATATAAAATTTTGGTAAAATGTCTATCACGTGACCAACCACGTCATCACAAAAAGTTGAAACGGGGTGGTACATTGTAAGTATCGATTTTGTGTTTATCTGATTACACTTGTGGTTGACTTTAAAGATCAGTTCGGAATGGTTAACCCTGATAGACTGTTAAGCCGAACAATAACTTCCGCCACCCCATTTTGATTTCTTTGTTTTATCAGCCTTAAGGTCACGTGACTTTCAAAACACCAAAATACCGATCGTTAAATGTTAAAACACAGAATTACCGTCTTATTCCAAAGTTATAGGGTATTTCATAGATAAATGACAAAGATAGCGAATTTTGAATGTTTTATCAGAACTGCTCAAAAACTATGCCTTAACATGCTTGAGTCCACCGTGCACAGCGCATTCAGTAGCCGACGCTCTCTCTCCGTTTAACGTTAACGGTGGCTGAACACAGGCACACCGCAGCTAAACGTCACGCGCATGCGCTTTTCACGCGCGTGTTCCACCAGTCAAGCACCCCTGTTTCTAATTTTAGGTATGTGAAATGTTTCGCGAAAAACAACGAAACAAGTCTAAAACTTTAACTTTTTTTTAATAAAGGTTTTTATTAAAAAAGTTTTTAAGACCTCGGTTTGGCCGCGGTGTGGTAACACAGGCTACGAAATCAGTTAACTATCTCGAAGAATAGATCCTTTCAGCTTGCCTATTTGTTGCCCCATTTCAGACCACGTGACTTTTCCCTTGAGTAATTAGACTGCGAGCCGGGCCGTCCCTTCATGTAGGACGACACGAATTGCTACCAAATTGTATTCTATTGTATTGTATTGTGTTGCGTTCTATTGTTGTATTGAATTGTATTGTGTTGTATTCCATTGTATTTTTGGTAAAAAATCGTGTCGTCCTACATAAAGGGATTGCCACGAGCCGGCTCTTCTGTGGGTTTATTCGGAAAGGCTGTTGAGTAATGTGCGAGGGAACACGGATTTTCGGCTAATTATATAAGCAGCCCACATTCGCCCGAGCAACTGAAGTCAACATATTACCGGCGTAAAAGACGGCATATTTATGGCCTTCGCACTATTCATGTTTTCAATTTTTTTCTGAGTGTACGTATGTTTGTTTAGGAAAATGGACGTGCGTTTTTTTGTCTCTTTATTTGTTGGTGTCTTGCTATCCGACAGCTATGAAAAACATGCAAGCTAGACTACTGAGATGTCACTTGCTGAAAGCTTTCGCGGACGGAGGAAGAAATAAACTACTACATCTGCTGTTTTGACAAATTAAAGTCTCGGCTTATAAATGAAAAAGAACAGTGATCAGAGTTTCAATGGGGACAGAAAGATGGGATAACAGTTATTTTAAATTTTTAAGATTGTTATTTGAGTGCAATTTGTTTCTGCTTAAGAAATGCTTCAAAACCTATTGTTAGTGCAAGCTAAGGGAGCTGACTTGTTATTATCGCGGACTCGGTAAGTTGGATATTACTGATGGACCATTGATTAAAACTTAGTGTTTTACGAGTTGGTTAAGTTATCTCTGAAACAAACTGCCTTATACAGTTGTCAAAAACACGGAACGTAATTGAAAGAAATGCAAGAAAAAAGCCTTTGTCCTACTATTGCTACTGGAAATACCCGCGATCTCGGCGACCATGTCGGTTGAAGGGGAGCTGGCCATGGGGTGACGTAGTGGTCAAGCGCTTCGCCTCTCACCTCTCAGTATGGCCCAGGTTCGATCCCCGGACGCGGCGCCATATGCGAGTTGAGTTCGTTGGTATCTCGCCCTTCCTCCGAGGGTTTTTCTCCGGGTTCTCCGGTTTTCCTCCCTCCTTAAAAACCATCACGCTAAATTCCAATTGGATCTGTGGTTTCAGAGTTGAATATTTGCACTTTATAGAAGCCGTAGCTCGCGACAGAGAGTTTTTAAAAGTCTCCTGTGTTGAAACCTAAATAATTAATATTCCACTTCTTATGAACCATGCGCCACATTCGTGCGTGTTCATGAAGAGACAATTTTCCAATCTGACAGTTGAAGCTGTGAATGGGGCGAACGGTCTTCCGGTGCTGAAAAGTGCAAACAGTCCAAAGCTGATATAAATTGTATTTTGAAAATTAAAAAGTTTTAATCATCGTATAATGTCTGGATCGGAGACCCATTAAACCATACTGACACTGAAGTCGGGCTTCCTTTTTAATTTTTACGAAGTATGTCAATTCTGTCTTTTCAAACTGTCACAGATTTTAGGTTTTCACTTATTGATATCATTAATGTTAGAATTTCATAACTATTTCGTGATGAAAACCGACATCTTTTTAAACATGAAGACTTGTAATTATATCGCTAAGCGGTTTAATTTGCAACCAAAATCTTAATTTCTAATTTTGGTGCCTTTATCATTTCTGACTACATGTTTATAGCGAGTCTGCGAAGTCGCCGATGTACATTGTAAAGTTTTCTCGCATTCACATCACAAACACACACGGAAAAAGAATTGGAATATTTTATAACCTCTCCCGATGAATGGCATTGTAAAGACAAGTTCTTTCAGCAATATTGTGAACACCTTAATTTGTTTTTTAGTAATATTATCAGTTAAATAGAATTGCTCGCACAGGCAAACAAGGCCGTATATCTGTGGTTGAAATTTGGCTGCTTTTATGAACAAGAAAACAATCTGTGTGTTATCTAGATTGTTTCCAATCGCAAACAAAATATTCACCATATAGAATAAGAACATGTCAACTTACTATAAATACATCTGAATAATTCATAAAACAGAATTTGACGAATCCATATATGTGTAAAAATCATCCGGCAAGTTTTCCAAAATTATCGTTTTCAAAGTGATATTTTAGACGGTTAGTCAGTTTTTATAAGTTTATGGTAAGCGAATTTTAAAATTGTCATATCTGGATTCGGTCTATGACCAGAATGTTCGTTATTAATATCACTGAGCAGCGTGCGAAAGCAGCCTCCCTTGACTTTTTATACATTATATATCCTTCTCATTTCCTTTCATGATTATCAAACTATCTTATGGTTTGAAACATTGACGACCTTACGTTGATGCATGTTCGTTATATCCGGGTATAGTAACAGTAAATTCACTGCTTGGGGACAAAACATACGTTCGTTCAGTTATAAGCGGGAATTCGTTGTATAAATGTTTAATTCAGTCAATCACGGTAATACCGGGGTTGTACTGCAGTTCGTTTCCTATTTTTCACAACTGACAAGATTTGAGCCCAGATAGGTGTACCCTGGATGCCATAGGAACGGCCCTGAAAAGACTGAACAAACTTCTCGCACCCAGGGAAAGATAGGTAGTGTTGTAGCCTGCCTACCTGCCCTCTTTTCTTTTTCAGTGTTTGTCCCATCGAATTTTGATCATTTTGTTGGCACGTTTTCATGTTACCGACCTCGCTTTCATGTTTATCCCAATCCTCCGCTCTCAACATACATGTAAGACCGCCGAAAAAAACAAGAGGGTCGCTACGCAGGTTGTGCTAAATGTTCAGCCACAACCCACGTGAAATTCTAAATGATCTATATATTCAGTTTACAAAATCTGGAACAAGTATAAGACTCTTTCAAGAGCAGGTTTTTCTGGTCGGAATTGCAAGGTGAAAAATAAATGTGGCCAACTAATAGTCAACGGCCCTTGGTTTAAAAATACGGCATGAGCAAATTTCGAACTGAAATTTCAAAAGTCAGTTAAAGTTGTATAGCTTTCTTTTGAATAAAGAAATTTGGTGACAAAAGATGCGGCGTTCCTGAGTTCAAATTGGCGGTAGGTAGACTGCATTCCCATCAGGCCTCCATAATGAAACAGTTAAACTCCCCGCCCCAATGTCTTCACGAGTTGTTGTAGATCGTAGTCTGGGCGTAGTTGCCGCTCCAGTGAATCCCGCCTCTCTAGAATGGCCAGGTGATGTCCCCATACACGGCAAAGAGAGCTGTGTTTTAGCTCGCCTCAAATCTTCATCTCTCCTCTTCATATCGAGTAGCTCACCCAACTTACGGCGAAACTGCTTCCGTGTATAATTCTGTGTGAATAAAACCGATTTTAAACCACTGCCTGAGCTATCGCTGTAGGCCTCTCGCTGAACGTCGACGATTCGTCGAAATTCCTGCTCAAATTCTTGATGAAGCAATTTCAATCTTTTCTCGAGTGTCATGTTTAAAGTAGAGTTCATGGCTCGCGCGAATCTTATGGTGCTGACAATGCGCTTGTGAGGACTGCTTGATAAAATTATCTCCTCTCTTCTCATGCGCTCGTCCATAACTCTCATCAAAACATCCGATTTCACCATATCGTCTTGAAGAGTTTCTAGCAGATGCGAAATATAAGCATTGTTGACCGGTGTTCGAGGCTTTGGAAGCGGATTATAGCTGAGCGAAGTTTTAAATGTTGGAAAGTTCGGTACCCTAGGGTTGTATCGGCTGATTCGAAGATTTCGTGATGAGTTCATTTTCCACTTGAAGTTAGAACAACTGCGTCGGTTTAGACGCTGTTTCTCGAAATACAATGACAAGAAAAGGGACGCAATTTGAGCTCCATCGCCCTAGTAAAGTAATACCCCTTGGTAACTAAACTACACAGTGGTTGAAAACAATTTTTTCAAAGGCACAAGCCAGTGAATTTGAGATAGAAATGATGCCATGGAAGACTAACCAAGTTTGTAAGCAAAGGCAGTGACAGGTAAAGACTCCAGTGTTTTCAGTGGAAGTCGATTATTGGTTCAGCTGCGTGAATTATCCTTAGACCACACTATCGGTCAACGGGATTTTTAATGACTCTGTGAATATGTGAGCTTTAATTTAAACTGTTCGCCTTAACGCGAAATCGTTCCTAACTATTATTACAATCTTAATTAAAATATATCAGCCTCATTAATTCTAATATTTTCATCTTCTAGCTTTTTCATGAAATATACATTAAACTTTAAGGAGTCCCTTGACATTTAAACTCGAGAGCTCGAGTCGAACTCGGCTAATTAGAGTGATTGTCATCCGAGTTCGCATGTCAATAAGAAAACCACTTTTTATTTCAGTTCTTATTCAGCCCCAAGACTATTTAATTGAAACATTTGTTTGCTGTTCGCGGGAAGTTTGCCGACGATATTTTAGTAGAAGCAACGATCGATGCAAATGAACCAGCGATACATCAAACATTGGTGGCGGATGCAATAAATATCAATTGTCAGCATTACCTTACTGGCCTGGATTTAGATGTAATCCTAAGAACCTCGACGTTCGCAAAAACAAGTTTAGGGGAAGGAGATTTTATTTTTGAGTGTGTGAAATTGAAAGATATACAGCAAAACCGTATATTAGAAGTTCCGTAACTCTTAAATTTGATTGGATCTACAATGTATAGCGAGGCATGAAAAAAGCGCGCGAAGGCATTTCAGTTGCACGCACGCCAAACCTTAACCGTGACACGAAATCCAGTCCAACTCTGTCAGTGTACTCGCAACTCCGGCTGAAAGACAGCAGGGAAGAACCTATGCCGGTTAAAGTACGTGAGGTTTGAGAAAAATACAAATTAAGGTTTAGTCAGTCTCATGAGACTACAAAATATTAGTGACGCTGTACAAGTGGCGCAAGGAAAGGCGAATTTATAATTAAAGTACAGGTGCAACCACCAATAAAAACTCGGTTAACCCTTTCACTCCAAAGGGGTTTGAACTGCTTTTTAGCTAAAGGACCTCTCCCCTGAAAGAAACTGTAATCATTGTTACCATGGAATTTTCAACTGACCTATAACACTGGGGGCTCAAAGTTTCTAGTCTACGGCGATGGCGGGAAGTGTGTTCGACGGAACACTCAGAATTGTTTGTAAAATGTCTGTGAATGCACAAATTTACATACATTTAACACAGGCAGCCCGAGAAATAAAAGTACTGAAGTTATTAATTGGTTTTTGACACAAAATACTGCTGAGAGAGATAGAGAGTCAAATGAGCCACGGCATGTACCATGGAAAAATATCTACCAGGCGTCACCTTCCACGACGGTGACATTTAGCACGACGGCATGAACAACTGTGCAGAAAAATAGGTCCCACATGGAAGAGACGGTGTGTACGCAATAAGAGAGCAGATGAACTTTGTCATTTCATACTAACGCTAGCATGTTAGTAACCTGTATCATTCTATTATTTCTCATTTCTATATCGATGACAACACGACTTTGAGAAGGGTTGCACGTGGATCAGCATCGTTTATTACAATCAAGTTACGGCAGTAATTGGTGTTATAATTAAGAACAATAGTCCAGTACAATAATAGTACAATTCTGAGCTAGATTTTAGATGGTGAATTGCCGGATACGAAAAACCGGGATAAAAAAAAACCAGTTGAGGGAAAACCCGAAAACGTATTGTCCAAACCAGTGCAAATTCACCTCAAAAGCTTTTTAAAGCTTCCTAATACTATACTTTTAAGAACAATATTGCAAATATAATAATTAAGTAATGGTCCGCATAAGAACTGTAGTAAAAACAATAGAGCCGCGGCAATGAACATACCTCACGGTCGATTTTGCGTGAATATGACGTAAGTGCTCTCTGAGATGTGTACCGTCCAAACTACACCCAGAAAATAAAGTAGTTTGTATGCTGTGGGCTATTTTTACTGTGAAAACTCAAAGAAGCCACCATCCAGCCAATGGGAAAGGGAGAACACAAAAGAGCTTTCGATCGCAAATTTGATAACTTTCCCCTCGGTCGATATTCTTCGAAATTAAACCATAGTCATTTTGATCAAAAATAAATTGAAACTTCAAAAAATATCATATAAAAATGCATTATTTCGATGGTTTTCTATTGAATTTATGAGTATCAACCAATGAAATTACGAGAAAGAACAATAGAAAATTAACACCTTTTACATTCCTTGCCGTTCAGTGCTATCGTTGTTAACCGGACCACTACTTAACACACACTGAGTAGCATGTAATATAATATACGGCTTATAATCAAACGAGCTAGCTTACAATGTAGACGTGACATAATTATTCGATAGAATACAAAAGGCATGGTGGAAATTAGGCCCGTTGTTTTGGGTTGTGCAACTTCAAGTGATATGAATGCATTAATGAGTGGTATTTAAAGCACTAATTATCCCCAAAGGGGATGAAGTATGAATTAATGCCATAAGTTATGGCAACAAGAAATTGAATTCTATACAGGATTCTAGTTGGCTTATAGTTAGTACTCTGTATTATTTGATACAGAATACTAATAGGCTAACTAGAATTTTGTATGGGGTTTACAGTGTATCCACGTGACCCGAATGCTGTGTCTGGATTAGCTAGTACCCTTATGAATTATTAAAGATTTGTACAATGTAATATAGAAGTCCATATATAGAATATATTTTTTTTGCTTCAAGTTTGGGATAGGGTATAGATTTGTTGCTTCAAGTATGGTAAAAATATTAGGGCAAAAAACGTTAGACAAAGCGTTCTTCACAAAATATGCCAATCAAACCATTTATCTTACAATGATTGTCATTTTTTGTACAAATTTGTAAGCCTCATTAGTGACCATGAACAGACATATATTTTTTGCTGAAATGGACAACAAGTTTCAATTTCATAAAGACAAAAAATATATGTAAACGTTGTTTAGCTTCTATATTATAGATTACAAAAAGAAAAAATGGGGGTATCCACGCGTTCTAAAAAAGTTATGTGGACGGTAGGCCTCTTTATCGCTAATTTTATTTTCAAAAACTGACATTTTTTACCAAGGCCTCCCTAGTAAGTCTGAAAATTGGTTTCTTTTATTGCATTCTGGGAGATTTCCAAGATGGCGGCGGGGAAAAGAGTCAGTCCGTCTTTCGACTTTCTTCATTGAAAATCAAACCTGTTACTGCTTCCTTTGTGCTCAAACCCCATACAGTCCTTCCTTCTTCTTTGGATCTCCAAGAGGTTTACCCGTTTTCACAAAGCTTATTTGACCGTATTCACACATTGTTTATACGGGTTTATACTCGGCCGAGTCCATGTTTGGAGAAACTGACGAAACTCGAAAGTATCGACAGGCCTAAACTAAAGCACAAGGTGTTGGGAGAAAAGACAGCAGCGATTCATGGCAGTCCAAACAACCTTCATTCAATTGGTCGGGTAAATCTCCTAAATCTACGATTCTTCGACCATCTCCCCACGATAAATTATTGAAATGGTCGGCTCTTTTAGTTTTAATACCATTTCACTTTCAGCTGAAAATTGTCTTTCGTGGCCGTGTAGTGGAATTTAAAGATTTACCAAATCGTTCATTTCTCAAGCATATCTTTCGACCATATTTTAAAATCCTTCACCTTTCTGTCTGTCAAATTACACAATTAACACAGGTTTTTCAAAATAGTTCTGCAAATGGCCTGTCTCGCGGGTAATGACCCGCGGGACGCAAGATGCGCAGAACGGCGTGCGCGCTGACAATAGTAGGCACAGTCCTTAAATTATCTAAATTTAATACAGACCTTACGTCATAACCGGTACAAGTAACAATTCGAGCGGCCCTGTTCTGAAATGTTTGTAGTCTATCAGAAAGAACTTTCCCAAAACACCCCCAGACAGGGCTACAATAGTCTAAGTGAGGCAAGACGAGAGAATTATAGAGTGTGATTAAGGTATCATATGCGAGAAAAGGTTTAACCCTTCTGAGAACTGCTAGTGACTTTGCAACCTTTTTACTTATCTTATCGATGTGAGATCCCCAAGACAGTGTTTCGTCTAACTCAACACCGAGATATTTATAGCTACAACCTCTGTCTATTTTCCGATCTTGGACCATTACGGATGGGCTACTCGGCAACAATTTAACTTTATGATATAACATACATTTGGTTTTGACAATGTTAAGGCTTAATTTATTTGCATTAAGCCATTTATGGACCTCTTGGAGGTCGTGATTCATTGTATAGAGAAGTTCATTAGGATCATTAGAGGCAAATGTAAGGCACGTGTTATCTGCACATAAACGTGGATTTGACACAACGTTAGAATTTGGCAGATCATTGATGTAAATTAGAAACAATAACGGACCCAATATGGAGCTTGAGGAATTCCATATTTGATTTTACAATTATCCGATAGCACTCCATTGATTAGTGTTTTTTGGGTGCGGTCCGTTAGGTAGTCACTAAACCAATTGTATGCTTTAGATTGAACCCCATACAACCTGAGTTTTGCTAATAGTATGTTATGATCAATGGTGTCGAACGTCTTTTTAAGGTCAAGAAAAATTACAGCATTAGTTAGACCACCATCGATATTAACATACCATTCATTTGTTGCTTCAAGTAGGGCAGTAAGAGTTGAATGAAGTGGCCTGAATCCTGATTGTAATTTTGTGAGGAGATTATGATCAACCAAATAGTTGTAGAATTGACGAAACACAGCCCTCTCTAAAATTTTAGATATGACTGGCAAGACTGAAATCGGTCGATAGTTATTGCGATCTGTTTTGACTTGGCTTTATGAATTTGTGAAACTCTTGCACTTTTCCAGTCGGTAGGGATTACACCCTTTCTAAATGATTGGTTGAAGATATACGTCAGGGATCTAACGGTTGTAGGGACACTTGCTTTTAGAAGAGAAGCTGGAATTTTGTCAAGACCACATGATTTTGATATTGAGAGTTCACAAATAAGGTCCGCGACTTCATTGTCAGTGAGTTCTTTCAGTTCAAAAGGTACTACATGGGGATATGTACTCATGGAAGCTTATATCGGACTCTGGAATTGTGGATGACAAGACTGACCCTATATCAGTAAAGTGCTTATTAAAATCATTACTCACCAGATAAGGGTCTTTTATTTCAGCACCATCAATATCAATATTTTCAGGTTGGGCTGGTGTTCTGCTTTTCCTACTGAGTATAGTATTAATGGCTTTCCAGGTTTTCCCCATATTCCTTTTATTTACCATAAAATAGTTATGGTAGTATTCCGCCTTGTAGTTTTTGATCATGGAATTGACCTCATTTTTTTTTCGTTTATAGGCGCTCCACATATCTACATTGTTAGTCAATATAGCTAGCTTTTTAAGTCGATCTCTTTCATGCATCAGTTGTTTTAAATCTTTTGTCAGCCATGGTGCAAAGGAATTTCTAACCCTCCTTTTTTTCAGTGGTGCATGTCTCTGAGAAACCTCTAGAAACATTTTTTTCCCGCAACCCACGGGAAATTGACATCGAAGGCTGGTACCTGGGTCGGGATTTTGACATATACCCGATGCCCCAGGGAATTTGACAGAGCCGCCATTTTGGAAATACGGAGAGAGCCTGAAAACGAGTAACCCGCCATCTTGGATACTCCGCCATCTTGGAAAATACCCAGAAGTCCATGGGAATCGGAAACGCTGCTCTTCGTTCTTCGCACGATGGATGAAAGAAAGGTAAGACAATTTGCTTGAATATCGGTTGTTTTTAATTCCTTCAGCTGGTTTTATATAAAGTGTTTTGTGCTTCTGTTTTTGGAAATAAAACATGTTTTGCATATCGTTGCATATTCATGTACATGTAAATTTCTTTCCTGATCTGCATGCATGATTTGTAGTCAATTACTTTATTGCTTTGCCATTTTATTATTAATAGGTTCTTGTTCAATACGGAGAGTCAAGGAAAGCTTTTTCCTTTGGCGTTAATGAAAACTTGGCCTCGACAATTGCCAGCCTTTGAAATAAAAGGTGAAATCATTTTACAACTGTTCGATGCAGAATGGAACGAGTATATTGATGTAGAAGCTGAATACAAAATCAAGGACAATACAAGGCTAAGCTTCGGGTAATAGAAAAGGTAAGTGAAATATAGATATATTTATTGTAACTTACTACTGTATTGTATGCCTTTTATTAAAAAACATGTTTCTTTATTTTTATAGCAATGTCATCCAACATACCAGTCATTAATAAACAGTCATCAGTCAAACTTCTGTTACAGCAACCACAGGTTAGCGTATTCACAAATCAGTACTACAGCAGCGTAATAAATTATAGATAGCCAGTTCTTTATTTTTATAATAGCTAGAATGTCATCCATGCCAGGATTTTAATTTTTCCAGATAACAATACTTGAATGAAACAACCTAATGCAGTAAGATAATTTAGTTTCTTATTTTGCTAGTTGATTGTATGCTTCAAATTGTATTTATTTAATATTTCAAATAATAATAATAATGATAATTAATGTTAAACATCCTTCCTTGTTTAATATAAGAATCTAGGAATGGATTTATCTCAGGCCCTGACCGCTACCTCAGTGTAAAACATACATCATTACTGAGTAATGAATAATCAGGTACAGGAGGATGTTTTGTTCATGTGTACATTTGTCAGCAGGGTCATCAGAACACACTGGTCAAGTACAAGCCACCCTCCTAATTAATAATGGGCAGCTCCAAGTTGGACCCAAAGCAAAGGTTGGTGATACCACTCTAGCATATAGATGTTGTAGTTTAAAATGAATTCTATGTCAAAATGATTTCAATCTAGTTTGATTTTATTTGTCTTTGTTTCATGATTATGGTAATATATCTGGAACAATGGAAAATAAAAAGTAAACTAGTTTGAAATCATTTTGACCTAAAATTTATTTTACAACATAGACATCACATACAAGTAGGGTGCCATTCAACAAACCATTAACACATTTAGTGCAAGAAGGCAATTCGATTAAAAAGGTCAACAAAGTAATAGAAACCATAAAATTGTTCCTGTGTTAACAAATGTCAACAATCATTTCAGTTTGTGTTTGTTCATTATTGGAATAACTTGATTTTCTGATTTTATAGAAAAATTCATTGATAGTGAGTGCCTCATACTGTCTCATTTTAATTATTGTAGGAATGTAGCGTATCCCCTCCCCAAGAAGAAATTGTTAATTCAGCGAAAATATACGGCAGAGGATCAGACAGGGCTTTGACTATATATGAGACTGCCGTAAATGAAGCAGCAGGTAAACTAGCAGTGGAAGATCCTACAATGCTTACTAAAAGAGACATTCTGTTTGAAAAAGCAAAGGAGATGGTTAGGTGTGGAGACAGCTTCACTTTCAAGAAAGGTAAATCTCTGTCAAATTTGGAGAGTAAACCAGTATCATCAAAGAGAAAGTACACCACAGAAAGTTCACGAAAGGAACATACTTCACAACTTCTTGCAGATATTGAAGGAAAACAAAAGCAAATGAAATACAAGCAGTTGCAACAGAGTAAAGCCCAGGCTTCTAAGGACTGAGAAATTTGTGAAAGGCTCCAGAAGGAGATGAATACTTTAAGGAGAGACATTTTTGCCGGTCAACAGGAGCTGCAAATGTTTCAACGTAAAGAAACAAAATCCAAGTGGTATAAAAAGAAGGCAAAAGTAAGTTCTGATGATGGTCCAACGGGGAACCAAGCTACGTTGTTGCAATGTTTGAATAAAGAGAAAGACATTGAAAAGTGCACGGAAACAAGTGATGCTGAAAAGGAAACGTCGTGTGGTACAACTGAATGTGAGACACAGAACGAAAAGGACATTGCAGGAACCAGTCGTCATTCAGGTCAGGATTTTCTTTGAAGCCCCCTCAAGAAGAATCAGGACTTTTGAGGGGGCCTGATAGTGATGTGCTGTTGCTAAAGAGTTTTCAAAATTTGTCTAACTATATAAACGTTGATGAACATACAGACGTATCAAGTTTGGAAGGCTTTACATTGAACCAATACATCGCCACAAGAGAGAAACTCTGTAAAAAAACGTCCATAGCCAGCCTTGCAAATTGTGTATTGGTTTTCTGACTGTTGCAAGACGTGTTGCTGACCAGGGTTTCATTAGGTTAAACGAAGCATTTCAAATTACCAGCCCAGATGTGAAATATAAGTCTAAAGATGCAAAAAGGAAACTGTTGCAATTGCCTTTTGCTGCAATAAGGATAAAAGAAAATGCAAACAACGCAATCTATCTTGTCTCAAAGGGTATCAATTTGGAGTTGACAAGAAGTCTTTTGAGTAGAATGGACAGTGGTTCAAAAAGTGTATCCTCAGGGAGTGTAATGCCTGCCAGTTATGTGAAACAAATACTATTAGCTGCAGATTCGGAAGCTGAGAGAGAAAGACTTACGTATGTTATAGCAAAGACATCTGGGCAAAGCAATACAAGGTTGAGGAACTTGTATGGCTTTGAAGATTTAAAGAGAAGAAAACTTCAGGTAGAAAATGCATTAAAGCCAGAGAGATACGAGAAGCAGTTAACTCTATTGCTGATATACAAGAGAAAGCTGTGCTTCGATCAATTGGAATTGAAGTTGAAAGTGAGGATGACACAGAGGGAGATGAAAGTGAGACTGACACGGAGGATGAAGATAGCATGCAGCCTGAAACACAACACAATGAGGTTCTAAGAAATAATGAGATTACTGGAGCAGAAGACAGTATCACTAACTGTGTTGGTGCATGTACTAGGGAAAAAACTTCTGTTATCCAGCCTGAAACACAAGATGATGAAATTCGTACAGATGATAGGAGTAATGATTCAGGAATTTTGGAAATAACTCATCAATTTTCCCTAGACAAACAGATAACAGAAACTGGTTCAGTATACCAAAATTCTAACCAACTGATGGACGTCTTGCGGTCATGTGAGCTAAACTGGTTTAGTTTTGTTGAAGTTGTTAGAAACAAAATGCATGGCTATAGTAAAGCTGCTATAGATCAATTGCTTTTGGACTTCACTGGACAAATTCCTATTCTTAAATTAGATGATGGAGAGGAAGGCCTCATTGAACACAGTAGACAGGCGTTTCTCCTCAGTGTGATATTAGCGGAAAACAGTTCTTCGGATTATGATGGTGAAAATATACAATCGGAAACGGAAGACGTTTATAGTGATGATTGGGGCATTATCCATGACCCTTTACAACCTGAAGCAAGAGAGATTGTAACCAAGAAGCTTAATCAGGTTCGCCTTAATGCTAAAAGAAAGGCCGCAAAACAAATTGCAGAAGCCAGGTTTCTGCGAAGAAGAGGGGAAAATGTTGGAAAAATACTCAAAGAATGCCCAGATATTGATCACACCATTGAGAGTTATGTAAAGAGTACAGGAGCAGGAGCAGATAGTTGGCGGAGAACTGGAGTCTTGACCTTCGATGGTAATCGCAAAGTCCAAAAAAGGCCACGTTTGGCAGAATAAAAAAACACCTGGAAAGATTTTACCAAAGAAAGTTTGCATATGGCACAGTTGTGCAACTCTGTGTCGCGAGAAACAAGCGACGGAGATCAGCCAATCGCTACAAAGGTCTTGCCAAAGTAACTTGCAGAAGGGCGAGGAAGGGCTTTTCATTGAGGTATAACCCGACCAACATTGGTCTGCAGCATTATATCGAGGGCTCGATGCTCTTCAGCTAAAGGATGGTACCGATGTTTTGAACATCAACCGTGATGACCAGGCTGGATTTCGTTTGGATACACTTGCAACCCATTCCAAGCGTGCAACTTTATGCATAGCAGATGAGGCGCCATTGACAACTAAGAGTGATTATGTAAACAAATACTCATCAACGCTTCAAACGACATCATACAACTTTTCAGGAACAGGTACAACAGCTGAAATTTGTGCTGGAATTGTTAAAGCCACTCCTATCCATAGTAAGAATCCTGCTCAGCATGCTCATGATTTAGAGATCATTGAGACATATTCGGATGTGAAACCAGCGTTTGTAAACAATTTGACTAATGAGAGGAAAAGCAAAGTGTGCATACGAGTAGATGGTGGACATGATGAGGGACCGGCACACAAGGAGGTTCAGTTTTGGTGGACTAACTATCACCTCAAAAAGTCTTCTGCAGTTCTGATTGTTTCAACAAGAGACAGTGGTTCCAGCAATAAGAACAGGGTGGAACTCCAGAATGGGTGCCTCGCACTTGGCCACAACAATTTGTTTATCCCATCCACACTAAATGGATCATGCTTGGACTCCTCAAGTGGGAAAGTAGATGAAGGAAAACTAAAATAAAACCTAAGTGATGCAATTGATGTGTACATCAACAGGGTAAACAAATGCCCTTGTGCAAACACTGTCATTCACCTTTTCAAAGGCACTGATAGCTCTGAAAAGCAAAAACTAAGAGAAATGGTAAAGACGTTACTAAATGGAAAGCCAAATCTGAAAAGAAAGTTAAAGGAAGAGCATCCAAATGAGTTTAAGTGGATTGATGATATATGGCGCTTGAGAGACCGTCATCTAGTTCCTGGGATGCCTTCGAAGTATGTATCCCATTTAAACTGCTGTTATGAAAGAGAATGCATCCACCCCCTGTGCCAGAAAGGGCCACCACCACAAGAGGAAACCTGGTTTGAGGGAGGCCCACCACTAAAGTATACTCCTCTTCCAGTTTCAGATCCAAATAGGTAAGAGCAATTTAAATGTATTAACACAATACAGAATGTTCACTTCATTTTCAAAAAGGCAACTAACTAGTATTATCATTCATTTTCTTTACAGGCCTTACGGAAATCCAGACTGCTGGAATGCAAACATTTTTTGTGCTGGGCATTACATGAAACCGGATGAACTATTTGCTAAATTTCCTGATGCCTCAATGCTTGCATTCCCACCTCCCTGAGAACTACTTAAGGATCTGTTTGACAAGAAGGCCCTTGAAGGGGCATCAGCACAAGTGCTACTGCCTCCAAATGAGGTAAGACGGTTTTTACACTTAAATACAGGAACACTGAATGTTTATTGATATCTGAATTTAAAACATGTAAATGCATTCCTTACATAAGGTTAAAATGTGGGTGAACCATCTCCAAGCAGTCCAAGACAACAGAAGGAGAGGGGCATCCAACGCTGCAAAAACGAGGAGGGGAAAAGGAAAGGGCAAGAAGTCAAGGAAAGAAAATACAGAGGTCAGTAATGTATGTGTAGTAAACAAAGCCAACACACAGTAGACTTGTAACACAGCACTGTTACTGTCAAAATATGGGCAAGTGAATCTTTATGTTCTTTCCTTTCTATACACAGGTAGAAGTTTGTCACATCTGTAAAGAAGAGGATCCGGAGGAAGAAATGCAAACCATGGAGGGCCCAACCTTGTGGATACAGTGTGACTCTTGTCATAACTGGTATAACCAAGTCTGTGCTTTGTGCCCTGCAGCAGGGGTTGATGATATGTTCTGGTACTGCATCTTTTGCATTGCAGTTGATACCATGTGAGAGAGATGATATTGTATTGAGGACCTTGTGAGAGACCAACCTGTAAGCTAATTAACTTGGGGATTTCATATGCTAAGATAGAACAAAAAATAAAAGTGTTGTTGTATTGTATCTTCTGAAATACATAAGCTGTAATATGGCTACGTCTTGATGCAAAAAAAGTACCCCAGGGGCGGGAATTTGACCCAAAAGTGCTGCTCAAGGGAGGGGAAATTGACATTTGGCTCTGAAAAAATGTCAAATTCCCCTGGGGTCGCCCGTCATGCTTAACTCGCTCATCATTCGACAGGGCAGATTGCTTAACCTTGGCCATGGGTGAATGGCAATTTGGAGAATTTATGGATATAAATTCACTTTCCGTAACATTTAGACTGCCCTTTGGTAGGCTATCTTGTAAAGATCTAATATTTGGCACTGAAAAGCTTCTCTGAAGTCTCCCGAAGAGAGGTTGAGGGTTCGCCTTGAGATCGTTAAAAACGTGACCGGCCGCCATTAATATGCTGATCATTAATATGCGTTTGTTCATTGTACAAACGAAGAAACCCCTAGCCTTCCCCTGTGAGTGACCAATCTTTTATAGGGAGTAATACAGTACCACTCGAAACCTGTATTATACTGTATAGTAGCTCTATTGTTTTTGTATTGCACGTTCTTAAGGTTAGGGTGTTTTGTATTGTTGGGTAAGCCAATGCTGTGGCTCGATCGTTCTAAAGGTTAGGGTGTTTTGTATCGTTGGGTAAGCCAATGCTGTGACTCGTTCTAAAGGTTAGGGTGTTTTGTATTGTTGGGTAAGCCAATGCTGTGGCTCGTTCTAAAGGTTAGGGTCTTTTGTATTGTTGGGTAAGCCAATGCTGTGGCTCGTTCTAAAGGTTAGGGTGTTTTGTATTGTTGGGTAAGCCAATGATGTGGCTCGTTTCCAGCGGTACAGGCCGGCTCCTTTTAGCGCGCGTTCGATCGACTGTATTCCAGAATAAGAATAGATGGAATAGAAATCACTGGTTCAGCGGGCACGTTCTGCACTGTAAACTACGGATGCTTGCTAATATATAATATCCAGATTACATTTAGTATTCCAGTGGCTATAAAAATCCGATATAAGTGATTTGAAGTGATCATTCTGTGTATTTTATTCGGGAATATGGACAATCGAACGCACCCTTACTCACAGGATGGAATAGTGAGTAAAGACGTGAGAAATAATGTTTTGCGCCCGCCGGGCTCAATTTCAGAATGGCTGTAATAGATGGATACATATTACATACATACATACTTGTATATACATACAAGACTCATAGAAGTTATTTACCATGGAATTTACAGTGTAGTTAAGTGAGTAAACTAATATCGCCGCCGAGATTACGTGTGTGACATTAGCTCATGCAGCCTTCCTCCAAGGCTTTGCATTGTTTTCCGTTAACCCCTCTTTTTGTAAAGAGCAACCAATTTCCTGGACACCCCCTCTTATTATCGAAACACTAATCCACCAAACAAGAGAAAACAAGGGACATATGTCCCTTCACCCACCAAGCACCCACTTGAAACTCCAAAACTATATATCCGAAGGGCAAAATGAGCGACCGGCCTAGTTTGACAAAAACTGTAATCGAGCTGTAATCTGCAAAAACTGTAATCGAGCAAAGACATTATTGTGAACAATGTCATAAAATATTTATTTTTAAGTGTAATATACATATTTATTTTATGCTACGGACAACAGCGGGTTTACCCAAAGCGACTTCCGCCATCCGAGATTAATTGACCGCCACAACAACAGCCAACTCACTGCTAGCTGAACGAAAATTAACGATTTCAACAAATGTGTTGTATATTGCTTTATTTTTTGACTACAAAAAGGAGGAAAGTTAAGATTTGTTATAGAGTAGTTTTACTTACCCGTGAAACAAAAATTAATAGTCAGTATCTATTAGTCCAGTAGAAACAAAACAAACAATGGAATTAGGGTCTAATTGTGCCTATTAGTCTAATAGGCCATCCCAATAATTTTTTAAAGCAAAAAAAATTCAAGCTTTGAGACCGACCCGATATGGATATGGCAAAAAATAAAAAAGGATTGAATATTTAAAAAAAAACTTCCTCTTTTCCGAGCTCTCTACATATTAGTTTCTTGCCTTTCTCGTGCAAATTGTCAATCCACAACTAGTAGAGGAAAAGTAATCGAGGAATACATTTTTTTACCGACCGACAGCCCATCACGAGCCAGAGGCGATGGTAAACGAAACATTTTATTGGGATGGCCATATCATTTCACGGGTTAAGTAAAATAACTCTATCAACGTGTGTCCAACGTTCACCAGATGCGATTTGAGTATTTTGTGAATTTAAAATCAAGATAACTACTGCATCTATCATAAATTTGGTGGTAAACACGAAATACTGCTGAAAGCGAGTCAAATGAGCTATTAAACCTGAAAGACAATGAACTTCCCCCGCTAAATGCACTGCATTGTCTTCTTAAACTATTACATTTCTAAACGGGAATCCCAAAGGATCAAAGAAAGATCTCTTGCCTGAAAATCTGCAACTACCACCAGCTTGCCATGATTATATTCTGTATATTGTGCTCTTTGGAGGACGGTATAGTATTTATTAATATACGATTTCTAGTGCAAATACAGGACAAAACGAGTCGTTTGGTAAGGGTGCGAAGGTTTCAGCGCGCGAACAAATATTTTTAATGCGCGCGCTGTCTCGAAAACAGGTTTTGAAGTTGTACGAGCGGAAACTAGGCTAAAAATAAATAAAACTGACTCGTAGGAATACTCAGCCGTGTTACACAAATTTAATCCATTCTGAGAAAAGAGAACCCGGCGGATCACTAATGGCAACATGCGAAACCCCAGATACAAAAAACAAATAGTACGTTTCTAATGAACGTTGACAGCTTGTGAAATCATAAATCCATGTTGGATACCGGATTACCTGGGTTTTTAAAAGTTGATAAAATCAATTAATTAACATTGGAGCTTTCGTTTTCTAGTCCAGTTGATTACTTGCAATCACCAAGGATGATCAATTTCTGACTTTACTCACTATCAGTATTTTGAATGAAATTTTACAGTCCATAAGGCCAAGTAAAAAAAACCTGTTTATCGCACCCGCGCGCTTCCTATTTTTGAGGCCGCCTCCAGTCGAATAAAGAAACATTGAGGATTGCTCGGGGGATTACTGGGCAAATCCTAAATTTTTAGGGGGATCCCAACATCTTTGAACAGAAGGAAGGGGGGTTCTTAAAAAAACGGTTATAACAAATAAAAAGGGCCGCAAGCTCGTTTTTTTTTTGGAAATCCGGACGATAAACATGTTTTTATTTACTTTGCCTAACTAGTTTTTCATAGTTGACAAAAAAATATGCGACAAAATGTCTATAAAGCAAACGATTAAGTTTTCTTATCCTCAAAATCAATAGCTTCCAATGATGAAGGTATTAGATGATTGCGGAAGATAAAAATAAACCAGGTTTCAACAAACATCTCAACACCGCCTCCAATTCTGTTGTGATATCAGGGGAAAAAAAATTATAACAAAAAAATTTCTAACGAGACCTGAAACAGCCATGGGGGCTGATCAAAGTCAGGACCCGGCTAATTCACAGATCGAATTAGCGTGTTGGTTTTTGCGGGAAGAGGAAAACCGGAGAAAAACCCTCGGAGCAAGGGCGAGATACCAACAAACTCAACTTACACATGGTGCCACGTCCGGGAATCGAACCTGGGCCACAGAGGTGAGAGCCACGCGCCTCACAAACTCATAACCGAACAGGCGGACCTATTTACTGGGAACCATTTAGAGCAAGAAGATCAAGGGGATATTTGGCTCGTATATATATCATTCCGTATCTGAAACTGTCTGAGCATTGAAAACAGTTATGACAGTTTAATATGTTCTCACAAGTATTTTCTCTTGGTTCTAGTCATACACTGTAAAAAATGACTAGTTAAAATAACCTTTAATTTTGGTTGCGACTATTTTAAAGGTTTGTTTTGACCATTTTATAAATGGTCAAAATCACAACTATATATAAAAGTTATAACAACCTTTATTTTAGGTTAATTTCACCTTTTCTTTATTGGTTATCACAAGTTGTAACTATTTTGATTGGTCGTAACAATTACAATAGGTTGAAATAACTATTACTTTTGGTTGTAGCTATTGACAATGGTTATACTGACCATTTTAGAAACGGTGAGAAACACAAACTATAAACAAGAGTAATAACAACCTTTATTATGGATTAATTTCACCATAGTGTCCAATGCATAAACGTATTGATATATAAAAAGTTCATTCAGTACAAGGCCTCTACACTGGTATTTTCAGGGAGTTATTTTTACTACATGCAATGTGTTAAAATAAGTCTAGTGTCATGAGTTGATTCCTATGCCGTAGACAGCTGCAGCGAAGCAGAGCGGTACGGAAATTTTCTCGGATGCGGATAACTATTTAAATAGTCTCTACTTTGTGAGGAAGTTCGCCTGAAATTGCTTATGCATTAATACATGAAAAATAATACTATAGTACTAAATAATATTATGAAAATAGTCCGGAAGATCAATCGATCTAGTCCGCAGTTGTTACAGCCGTGTCTCCAGAGACTGGTAACTAACAGTACTGTAAATCGGTCAGCGGCAACGCACATGAGTATATCAGGTTTCGACGGCGTGGAGGAGGAGGAAGAACTTCAACGGTTTCACGATGAAGCAGCTCAATGGCTTTACAGACCAAGCTAAGAACTCATCAAGATGTCGTGTGGACCCTAAGTGGCTATTTATGGGCTGGTATCCTTGGAGGAAAACGAAACACTAAGACAGTTTGAAGATGATAGACCGGTAAGCTCACAGTACAATCGGCCCATCGATAATTTTTAAAGCAATTCCTAATTTACGTACAACTAAGATATGTTGATCAGTAGCTCCCTTAATAATACTCCCAAAAAGTAAATGAGTATATCATGGACGAACTAACTATGCAAAAAACAATGTACGTATGCATGTGGCCCAACTGCTGTGTTTGCTCTCACCTTGTTTGACGAGCAGAGTGAAAACATGAAGTCTCACTGCAACTTAAATACACATCGGCGACTCGAATTAACCATCTAGTTACAAGCTTAGGACATTGCGTTGTGTTTGAGTATATTTCTAAGTTAACAGGGACGTTTCTAACTTATAAATAGAAGCGAGGAAATAATGATAAGAATAACACAAAAGCATAGATAGTGAACCTCGTGTCAGCTCTATCCAGAAGTCTTTGCAGGCACCAATATGCTAATCATATGATAATTTCCGGCCCATACTTCCAGTAAGATACTAAAATTAATTGTCAAAATAACAATGTCACGGACAATGGCCACATGCATATAAACTAATATACATTTTACTACAACTGTCGGTGTCTCAACAATCAAGTGAAAATCACTAACTTGCAAATCAAACATTTTAGAACAACAAAATTCAGCATGATCTTTCTATCAGAACCTTTCTAATAATCTCCTACATGTATGTGATATGAATGTTGTTGTTCTTAGATGTTTGTTAATTTTCAAATGCATTCCTAAACTAAACTTTTATTTGAATGGCCCATTTTCATGCCAACCCGTTTTACAAATTTGTAAACCAGCCATTGGGCCTTGGTGAATCCATATATAGTACATGTATTTTCGGGGTAGTGCTTTGTCTCTCACCTCTGTGGCCCCGGTTTAGATTATCGATTGCGGTACCATTTGTGAGTTGAGTTTGTTGGTATTTTGCATTCGAACAAAGTAAAATATTAAAAATCCCGACACACTTTAGGAGGCTGTCATCTGCTGATTGACATAGTGCAATTAAATGGATTGTATGCCCAAATGCGTATGTGCATAATTCACTGATCTAAACCTCAACTTTTTTTGCATTTGTAGGCTTAGTACTGATTTCCAATGAAATCTTTATTTTAAAAAGTAATCCCATCAGATACCTTATACAGCAATGTGTAGGTCTCTATGGTTTCCTTTAAAGCATAGCGCACATATTTTGTTTAACGAGAGGCACCCGCGAAGGTCTACGGTAACCTTAATATTGGTTGATTGTCTTACATATGTCTATCGGTTGTTTGTCAGTAATTATTTATTTATTTAGAAAAAGGTTTAACTTCAGGCCATTTCATGACTAAGAAACCAAAGTAATCCTTAGAATTTTAATTTTTGTTTTAATTTCGTAATTAAAATAACATTCAATACTTTTTTTTGTTAGTGGGGCTTCCAATGGCAACACAAACAACTTGAAAATCAAAAACAAAGTATTTATTTCCCAAAATAATGTAAATTAAGTGGCTAGAACACTGCTAACAGTTATATTATTCCTTTTTTCAGCATATACATGTATATGTGTACAGTTTGGAAAGCACTTACATGTAGCAACAAGATTGCTGGTTGGCCGAGTACACATGGGAGAAGACCACAGATAAGACTTATAAAAAACAAACTAGGTTATGTTAGGATAATTACTCATGTTTAAAAAATACCTCTCCAGCTAAGGTATAATTTCTTAAAATTATGCTTACAATATTTTCTGGAATATTAATGCCAGGTATCTGTATGTCTTGAGCATGATGATTTTAAATAAATGTCCAGGGCATTTACATGTATTTAAGATGAGGCCTTGGTTTTTATTCGAGATCTGGCCAGGAACTGATTTTGGCAGTATATGTACAGTGTACCAATTTACGAGTACCTGGTACAGGTTTGTACAGGTATACTGCACGCCTAAGGAACGCCTTGCCTACTCTACGAGTGCGCAATCATACATCTTGCGTGACGACGGATTCAGTTACAGCTTTTAAGTTTAAGGACATACCAATCAGCTTTGTACAGAAAGAACTTTCATCCCTTCGTGTAAAGAAATCTTCTGGTATCAAGGACATCCATACTCGAATGCTTAAAACTGGGGCTACTGTTCTAGCTTCTCCCTTGGCTCACATCTTCAATTTGTCATTACGAACAAATAAAGTACCCACTTCATGGAAGTCTGCAACTGTTACTCCACTTCACAAGGCTGGTTCGTTCTCTGACCCAAATAACTTTAGACCAATATCTGTGCTTCCTGTTGTGATGAAGATTTTTGAGCGTGCTGTACATAAACAACTTTACGAGCATCTAACAACAAACAAGCTGCTTTCCACACATCAATCTGGGTTTAGACCTGGTCATTCTACTGGTACTGCCCTCCTGGATGTCTCTGATTTTATACTGAAGAACATAGATGAAGGAAATCTTATCGGAGCTGTATTTCTGGACTTGAGCAAGGCATTCGATATGATCAACCATGATATTCTGAAAGTGAAGCTTAGCAAAGTTGGCATAAACGGGAAAGCATTAGATTGGTTTGACGATTACCTAAGTAACAGATCTCAGACAGTAACTATTAATGGTACACTGTCCGACACCATGGATATATCACTAGGGGTCCCACAGGGTTCGGTCCTTGGACCTCTATTATTTATCATTTTTATTAATGACCTTCCTCTGAGTATTCAACGCAGTAAAGTAGTTTTATATGCAGATGATACAGCTATATTCTTTGCTCACAAGGATATACAGCTAATTGAATCCGTCTTACAAGCTGAACTTGACAATCTTAATACCTGGTTTAGTGCTAATGATCTCATCGTAAATTGTA
Source organism: Actinernus sp. WN-2022 (assembly GCA_030867875.1). Classification (NCBI taxonomy): domain Eukaryota; kingdom Metazoa; phylum Cnidaria; class Anthozoa; order Actiniaria; family Actinernidae; genus Actinernus; species Actinernus sp. WN-2022. The sequence goes on from JAOWCC010000577.1 coordinate 27,963,613, forward strand.
AGAAAACTAACGTAATGCTTCTTGGGACTAGCCAGCGGCTAGCACGATCCAAAAAGCCATGTTTATCTTCGTCGGGAGTCATACTCCAACATTCAGAGTCCGTTAAATATTTAGGTTTATGTTTTGATTCTAAGCTTAACTGGCACGAACACATCGATGCATTATCAGCTAGAGTATCATGCAGATTAGGGCTCCTTAGGAGAATCAGGAAATATGTTAGTGTAGACACCTGTAAACATCTTCATTGTACACTAGTCCAACCATTATTAGAATATTGTGACATCATCTGGTCTAATGCTGATCAGACAAGTCTTAATAGACTCCTTAGGCTGCAAAAGAGAGCAGCACGCATAATATTGATGAAGAAGACACGCGAGGAACGTACAGTGAATCTATTTAGAGAGCTAGGCTGGGTTCCATTAAACCAGCGTTGGGACTTCCATAAATGTCTCACCGTTTTTAAATGTTTAAATAATTTATGTCCACCGTATCTCCAAAATCTATTTCACCGTAATTCTGATGTACATAATTATAATACTAGAAACCGTAATAACATCCATTTAGTCAAAATTTCATCTAATTCTGGCTATAGATCATTTACTTTCTCTGCAGCTAAACTCTTTAATAGTCTAGACAGCTATATAAAGAATGCTCCAACTATCAAGAGTTTTGTAAATAATTACTGGAATAACCCTATCTGTAATTAGTTAATGCTGCTACTACATGTATAGTACATCAAGTATATTTTAAATTAGGGTAATTACTATCAAGTATATTTTAATCAGTGTAATTACCATCTATGTGAATACTTATATTAGCGTAATTATTATATATTATCAATTATTGTAAACTTATTTTAGTTTTTAAACACAGCTTCAATGGAAATCAGTGTAAACTGTTTGAATTCTGTGTATAATAAAGTTTATTATTATTATTATTATTATTATTACTATAGTTTAATTTCTGCTGCTACCATTCTGATTTTTCAGCACTTTGTCACATTCTATCAACTAACTAGCTGTAGTGTGGTCATAATTAAGAAGTTGAAGTCTATTCACTAGTTAGCCCCAGAATATTATGCTGACACTGAGGGTGTTCACCGCCAGATATTTATGTCTTTAGTGGTTCTTTTACATTCCCATCAGTGGATACATCAATACAAAAACCATGATTACTGAACATTTGATTGGCTGATTATGGCTTTTTTTCTTAATTTGGGGTTCTTTTCTTTCAATATTATTGGTTGATAAACACATGTGACGAAACTTTTGGCCTGGGCTGAGTAATAACAAGTGAAATGAGTTTCTTGGACAATACAAGATGTGTTTTGTGTTCATGTTGTTTGATATTTGACACTAACCCGGTTTTCCTGTGAGATAATGCACATTACAATTTATTCCAAGTTTTATTTTGTCAAAAATGTTTGCCTTCTATGCTATTAACAAGTAATCGCATGGGTCCCCGTAAAATAATAATTAAAATCGCATGGATCCTCATAAAATAATTATTAAAGGGAACCTTGGCTGAAAACAATGTTTGTTCTCAAGTGTTTGTTTATAGATGCCTAAATACATTGTTGTGTTTGTCCAGTAAATTGTACACTAGACGTTATTTTGCACCGATTTTCCTGTCGATAAAATATCCTGCATGCTGCCATCTTGGATTTTATAATGTCAGTGTTGCTCCTATTGTCAGAAAAAATAGCTCTTTTGTTGTGTAACAATAGAGGCAACACTGTGACGTCATGAGATCCAAGATGGCAGTGCACAGGAAATTAAATGAGTTTTATTGACAGGAAAATAGGTGCATAAATGATTATCTTTAAGAATTGATTTCACTTGTGTTAACTTAATTAATCTTTAATTTTACCGTTTCCCTGAGCAAGTGAGGATCACTAATATTTTTTCAAGTAAATCTTAAAGCACAGCAAAACTACATTTTGTATCAAGTGTTATCCACAAACTTAATTGAACAATAACTTTGATTTGTAGTCAATCTAAAGCTTGAGCTGAATAAGTCAACACATGATAGCTACAATGTATTAGTGTGCTGTGTGAAAATCAATGAGATTGTACAAGTGATTTTTTGCCTGAAAACTGAATAGTTAGAAAATAATACTACTTAGTTACAAATTAGAGAGAAAAATAACTGCAACATGTACATTGTGTGTACTGTACAAGTCATGTACTTTTGAGGAACTATATACTGCCATCAATGTTAATTTTAAAGTAGGCTGCTGCTTTGTTGCATTGCTGTTAGTAGTGTGGTCAAGCTAATGCACCTTAATGGTGCTTATTAGCAAATCGTGCGAGTGACGAGTAATCAAGCGCTTGCTGACGGTTGGCCATTGCAAAGACAGGATGGCCTGAAGCCATAATATAAAGAGTTTGATTCTGGTTCGATGAATGCTACATGTATATGTTGCAGTTAATTTTTGTTTTCAGTTGATATTTTTCTAACTAGTTATTTTGTTCTTATTAAAGAACCCATTGCTGATGGTTAGGATTTGTTAGGCTTTGAATTAGTTCACAGGATCATTGAAGAAGCATTGTATTTATCTGTTGTTTATATAGTGACTTAGCCCTAAAAATCCTAAATTAGGGAGCACCTGTTGTTGATGGGTAGGTTTTTTGGTAGGCTTTGGATTAGTTCACATTTTTCTAACTAGTTATTTTTTTAGGTTTATTATCCTTATTACTTGGTGAACCCTAGCCATAGGCCAGTGAAAACTCTTTGTTTACCTGTGAACCCAAAACCACTGTGAGTGACTTGTGTAGCCCTAAAAACCCTAAATTAGTGAGAACCCATTGTAGACGGTTAGATATGTAGGATTAGGCTTTGAATTAGATCACATGGCAATTGAAGAAGCTTTATATTTGTGTGTTGTTTATATATATATATATAGTGACTTAGCCCTAAAAACCCTAAATTAGTGAGAACCTGTTGTAGATGGTTAAGGCTGGTTCACAGTAGTGATATAACTGTAAGCATAAGCAACATATGCAGACCCGGTAATCACATCTGAGTAGAACAAGCACTGCTAATGATCAGTGCATTCACTGCATCTGCATGTATGTTGCCTGTGCTTATACTTATGTTACTAGTGTGAACCAGCCATTTGTTTTAGTCTTTAATAGATAACAGTATTATTATGCTGCCACAAATTATTCATATTCACTGTAAGATTATGACTTGCAAATTATTCATTATATTTTATGTTTCAAGTGCAAATTTGATTGTCTTTTTCAGAAAGACTGTTCACAAATTAGTCAACATTAAAATTTAAGGCACCAAATCAGTACAAACTTATATATCTATTCATGCATGTATATAGGTTGTTAGCTGACAACCTACGAGTTTTTGTGAAATAAAGGAAATTTGAAAAATAAATCAAGCTTTTTTGTGATCAATGAAAGTTAATATAAAAATGTAACTTAAGGTATATGTGCATTCTATGTTTTAAAAACGTTATATCAACTTTTAGAAAAGGCTGATGAAACTCTTTTATTGGGTTAAAATAACCATATTATCAACCATTTCAAAAAAGGTTAAATTGGCCAAAGTTAACTAAAAAAATGGGTTCTCTCAGATGCATCCCAAGTACCATTTTAATTAGTCAATTTGACTAAAGAAATGGTTATTTCAACCTATTAAATAAGGTTCTTACCAATTTCGAATAGGTTAAAATAACCAACGGAAAAAGGTCAAAGTAACCAAATCTGAAGGTTACTGTTACTGATAAATAATGGATGAAAACAACCACTAGAGAAATGTTGAACTAACCACATTTAAAGGTTATAATTACCAAACGAATTGGTTAAATCAAACAAAAATTAATTGGTGAAAATTAATTTAAAAAAGGGTTCTCTCAGATGCATTTAATGACCAATTTTTAAAGGTTATTTCAACTGGTCATTTTTTACAGTGTATAGACTTCAAATTCTAGCCTTAGTCTGGTATAATTCAAACTCTGTAACACTTATTTTTCAAGTTCTGAAGACATTAGTATTTCTGTATCGTTCCGAGTTAAATTGATTTGCCTGATGTTGTGCATTTAGAATAAAGATGACTACTGAAGTTATTGATTTGATGTTAAACACATATTACTGATCGACAATGAACTGCCCCGGCTTAAAGTAGCATTGTCTTCTAAATCAGTAGATACAAATCTGCTTTTACTAGAACTTGGAATAGCAGGTGTAAAAAAAGGCTTATAAACAACAACACTGGCACTCAGGTGTAGTCACTTGAAGTTCAGAGTCTTACACGAGGCCGAGTATTCTATCTTAACGTTCTTGTTCGATAAGACGTGAAAGTCTTATCATCTCCAGCTAAAGATTGTTTCCCCAAGGTAGCACCTTGAAGTTCTCTTCAGAGTTATCCCGAGAATAGAAATTGTGATCTCCCTCACGGTAAGGCTATGCGATAGATGGTTATTTAGTGGTTATTTGAAGTTCTCTTCAGAGTTATCCAAAGAATAGAAATTGTGACCTCCCTCACGGTAAGGCTATGCAAGAGATGGTTATTTTAATTAGTGGTTATTTGAAGTTCTCTTCAGAGTTATCCCGAGAATAGAAATTGTGACCTCCCTCACGGTAAGGCTATGCGAGAGATGGTTATTTAGTAGTTATTTGAAGTTCTCTTCAGAGTTGTCCCGAGAATTGAAATTGTGACCTCCCTCACGGTAAGGCTATGCAAGAGATGGTTATTTAGTGGTTATTTGAAGTTCTCTTCAGAGTTATCCCGAGAATAGAAATTGTGATCTCCCTCACGGTAAGGCTATGCAAGAGATGGTCATTTAGTAGTTATTTGAAGTTCTCTTCAGAGTTAACCAAAGAATAGAAATTGTGATCTCCCTCACGGTAAGGCTATGCAAGAGATGGTTATTTAGTGGTTATTTGAAGTTCTCTTCAGAGTTATCCCGAGAATAGAAATTGTGACCTCCCTCACGGTAAGGCTATGCAAGAGATGGTTATTTAGTGGTTATTTGAAGTTCTCTTCAGAGTTATCCCGAGAATAGAAATTGTGACCTCCCTCACGGTAAGGCTATGCAAGAGATGGTTATTTAGTGGTTATTTGAAGTTCTCTTCAGAGTTATCCCGAGAATAGAAATTGTGACCTCCCTCACGGTAAGGCTATGCGATAGATGGTTATTTAGTGGTTATTTGAAGTTCTCTTCAGAGTTATCCCGAGAATAGAAATTGTGACCTCCCTCACGGTAAGGCTATGCAAGAGATGGTTATTTAGTGGTTATTTGAAGTTCTCTTCAGAGTTATCCCGAGAATAGAAATTGTGACCTCCCTCACGGTAAGGCTATGCGAGAGATGGTTATTTAGTAGTTATTTGAAGTTCTCTTCAGAGTTATCCCGAGAATAGAAATTGTGACCTCCCTCACGGTAAGGCTATGCAAGAGATGGTTATTTAGTGGTTATTTGAAGTTCTCTTCAGAGTTATCCCGAGAATAGAAATTGTGACCTCCCTCACGGTAAGGCTATGCGAGAGATGGTTATTTAGTAGTTATTTGAAGTTCTCTTCAGAGTTATCCCGAGAATAGAAATTGTGACCTCCCTCACGGTAAGGCTATGCGATAGATGGTTATTTAGTGGTTATTTGAAGTTCTCTTCAGAGTTATCCCGAGAATAGAAATTGTGACCTCCCTCACGGTAAGGCTATGCAAGAGATGGTTATTTAGTATGTTTGATTCCTTCTATGATAAAATATCAGGAATAATAGATAAACATATCCCCATAAAGCAAATATCTAGAAGAGAATTGAAATTTAAGTCTAAACCCTGGATAACACCTGCAATTAAAGTGTCTATACAAGTAAAAAATAGATTATATAAGAAATATCTAAAGACAAAATCTATTTATTACCACTCTAAATTTAAATACTATAGAAACAAAGTAAATCACCTTTTAAAGATTAGTAAAAGACAATACTATAATATATATTTTTTAGAAAATATCAATGATAGCAAAAGAGTTTGGAATGGAATTAAAGAAATAATACATTTTAAGCCGAAGGCTAGTTTGAAGGCTGTTAAAATTGTTGAAAATAATTCAGAAATAACTGACCCCAAAATGATTGCCAATGCTTTTAATGCATATTTTGCAAATGTAGGAAATAATCTCGCTAATTTAATACCAGATGTTCAGAAATCACCATTAGATTACTTAAAGCATCCATCATGTAATAGTTTTTACATGTTCCCTGTTACTACTAATGAAATTGAGATAGAGATTGCTAACTTTAAAATTGGTAAGGCTGCTGGCCCTTTTAGTATACCTGTTTCTGTTCTCAAGATTCTTAAAACCGTAATCTCAAAGCCTCTAGAAACCCTGTTTAATGTTTCTTTTTCAGTTGGGATAGTACCGACCAGTCTTAAAATAGCCAACGTAATACCTATATATAAAAAAGATTCTCAAACCTGCCTGTGCAACTATCGTCCAATTTCTCTCCTCTCTATATTCAATAAACTCTTAGAGAAGCTTGTATGTAGCAGACTGCTAGATTTTCTTAAAAGAAAAAACGTTTTATTTGACAAGCAATTTGGCTTTCGTACTAAACATTCCACTGACCATGCAGTACTTAGTATAATTGAAAAAATACAAACAGCAATTGATGAGCGTGATTTTTCGTGTGGAATTTTTTTAGATTTTAGCAAGGCCTTTGATACGGTTAATCATGAAATCTTAATAAAAAAACTGGAGTACTATGGTATAAGAGGTGTAGCTAAAAAGTGGTTTACCTCATATCTTAGTAACCGGCAGCAAACTGTAACAGTTAATAATGTAACTTCAACCCAATCAACTATTTCCTGCGGTATTCCCCAAGGATCTGTCCTGGGTCCAATATTATTCCTAATTTATATTAATGATTTTCATCTTTGTTCATCCCTCTTTGACTTTCACCTTTTTGCTGATGATGCTAATTTATTTTGTAAACATAAGAATCTTGATATACTACAATCTAGTATTAATAATGATTTAGCCAATATTCACATCTGGCTTTGTGCTAATAAGCTTTCATTAAATATAGAAAAATCTAATTTTGTTCTGTTTCATCCTCCTCAAAGGAAATTAATGTCCAATTTTGCATTAACATTGAATAATGAGCAATTACGACAAGAGAAATGCATTAAATATCTTGGCATATTAATTGATTCAAATCTTAGTTGGAAATTACAGGTTGAATACATTGCCAAAAAGATAAAAAGAAGTGTTGGAATATTATCTAAACTTCGTTATTATGTAGACATTAGTATCCTAACCAACCTTTATTATGCCCTCATTTACCCTTTTTTGATATATGGGATAATCGTTTGGGGTAACACATACCCGACAACTACTCAACCTCTCTTTGTTCTTCAAAAAAGGCCTTGCGTATTATGACCTTTTCAAAATTTGATGAACACTCAAGCCCTTTATTTAAGTCACAAAATATTATTAAGCTGCGTAATCTTGTTACACTACATATTGCAGTTTTTATGTTCAAGTTCCACAATCAAATGCTACCTTCAGTCTTTAATACATTTTTTACCTCAGTTGGAAGTATTCACAATTATAACACAAGATCTGCAGCTAGACAGTCTTATTATCTTCCTAGAGCAAGAACAAATTATGGCAAATTCAATATAAGGTTTCAAGGGCCCAAAGTGTGGAATTCATTTGATTTACATGTCAAATCCACCTCCCTCAAGAAATTTAAAGAAAACCTAAAAACAGAATTCCTATGCAAATATTAGTCTCCTAGTATCATTCTGTTGTTCGATAAGTTTCATTGAAAAGCTAATAAGACTGAATTCTGCTTCTTTCATTCTCAAAATACTAAGCTGTAAATATTAACACATTTATCTTCTGTAAACTGTATTATGTAATATATTAATAAGCTTTGGTAGATTTAGTATTTGTGTGTGCGTGTGCTTGCGTGCGTGTGTGTGTGTATGTATTTGAGTACCTCCGACCTAGTATTGTAAATTACTGCATGTAACTGGATTCCTGGCATTTTTAGCTTTTCTGGTTATTTCGGGAACCCAGTGCCCTTTAAATATTTAAATTTATGATTGTAATAATTATATTTTTCTTATTGTGGGTACAATAAATCGTTGTTGTTGTTGTTAGTGGTTATTTGAAGTTCTCTTCAGAGTTATCCCGAGAATAGAAATTGTGACCTCCCTCACGGTAAGGCTATGCAAGAGATGGTTATTTAGTAGTTATTTGAAGTTCTCTTCAGAGTTATCCCGAGAATAGAAATTGTGATCTCCCTCACGGTAAGGCTATGCAAGAGATGGTTATTTAGTGGTTATTTGAAGTTCTCTTCAGAGTTATCCCGAGAATAGAAATTGTGACCTCCCTCACGGTAAGGCTATGCGATAGATGGTTATTTAGTGGTTATTTGAAGTTCTCTTCAGAGTTATCCCGAGAATAGAAATTGTGACCTCCCTCACGGTAAGGCTATGCGAGAGATGGTTATTTAGTGGTTATTTGAAGTTCTCTTCAGAGTTATCCCGAGAATAGAAATTGTGACCTCCCTCACGGTAAGGCTATGCGAGAGATGGTTATTTAGTGGTTATTTGAAGTTCTCTTCAGAGTTATCCCGAGAATAGAAATTGTGACCTCCCTCACGGTAAGGCTATGCAAGAGATGGTTATTTAGTGGTTATTTGAAGTTCTCTTCAGAGTTATCCCGAGAATAGAAATTGTGACCTCCCTCACGGTAAGGCTATGCGATAGATGGTTATTTAGTGGTTATTTGAAGTTCTCTTCAGAGTTATCCCGAGAATAGAAATTGTGACCTCCCTCACGGTAAGGCTATGCGAGAGATGGTTATTTAGTGGTTATTTGAAGTTCTCTTCAGAGTTATCCCGAGAATAGAAATTGTGACCTCCCTCACGGTAAGGCTATGCGATAGATGGTTATTTAGTGGTTATTTGAAGTTCTCTTCAGAGTTATCCAAAGAATAGAAATTGTGACCTCCCTCACGGTAAGGCTATGCGAGAGATGGTTATTTAGTGGTTATTTGAAGTTCTCTTCAGAGTTATCCCGAGAATAGAAATTGTGATCTCCCGCACGGTAAGGCTATGCAAGAGATGGTTATTTAGTGGTTATTTGAAGTTCTCTTCAGAGTTATCCAAAGAATAGAAATTGTGACCTCCCTCACGGTAAGGCTATGCGAGAGATGGTTATTTAGTGGTTATTTGAAGTTCTCTTCAGAGTTATCCCGAGAATAGAAATTGTGACCTCCCTCACGGTAAGGCTATGCAAGAGATGGTTATTTAGTGGTTATTTGAAGTTCTCTTCAGAGTTATCCCGAGAATAGAAATTGTGACCTCCCTCACGGTAAGGCTATGCGAGAGATGGTTATTTAGTGGTTATTTGAAGTTCTCTTCAGAGTTATCCCGAGAATAGAAATTGTGACCTCCCTCACGGTAAGGCTATGCGATAGATGGTTATTTAGTGGTTATTTGAAGTTCTCTTCAGAGTTATCCAAAGAATAGAAATTGTGACCTCCCTCACGGTAAGGCTATGCGATAGATGGTTATTTAGTAGTTATTTGAAGTTCTCTTCAGAGTTATCCAAAGAATAGAAATTGTGACCTCCCGCACGGTAAGGCTATGCGATAGATGGTTATTTAGTGGTTATTTGAAGTTCTCTTCAGAGTTATCCAAAGAATAGAAATTGTGACCTTCCGCACGGTAAGGCTATGCGATAGATGGTTATTTAGTAGTTATTTGAAGTTCTCTTCAGAGTTATCCCGAGAATAGAAATTGTGATCTCCCGCACGGTAAGGCTATGCGAGAGATGGTTATTTAGTGGTTATTTCAAGTTCTCTTCAGAGTTATCCCGAGAATAGAAATTGTGACCTCCCGCACGGTAAGGCTATGCGAGAGATGGTTATTTAGTGGTTATCTGAAGTTCTCTTCAGAGTTATCCCGAGAATAGAAATTGTGACCTCCCGCACGGTAAGGCTATGCGATAGATGGTTATTTAGTGGTTATTTGAAGTTCTCTTCAGAGTTATCCCGAGAATAGAAATTGTGACCTCCCGCACGGTAAGGCTATGCAAGAGATGGTTATTTAGTGGTTATTTGAAGTTCTCTTCAGAGTTATCCCGAGAATAGAAATTGTGACCTCCCTCACGGTAAGGCTATGCGATAGATGGTTATTTAGTGGTTATTTGAAGTTCTCTTCAGAGTTATCCCGAGAATAGAAATTGTGACCTCCCTCACGGTAAGGCTATGCGAGAGATGGTTATTTAGTGGTTATTTGAAGTTCTCTTCAGAGTTATCCCGAGAATAGAAATTGTGACCTCCCTCACGGTAAGGCTATGCGAGAGATGGTTATTTAGTGGTTATTTGAAGTTCTCTTCAGAGTTATCCCGAGAATAGAAATTGTGACCTCCCTCACGGTAAGGCTATGCAAGAGATGGTTATTTAGTGGTTATTTGAAGTTCTCTTCAGAGTTATCCCGAGAATAGAAATTGTGACCTCCCTCACGGTAAGGCTATGCGAGAGATGGTTATTTAGTGGTTATTTGAAGTTCTCTTCAGAGTTATCCCGAGAATAGAAATTGTGACCTCCCTCACGGTAAGGCTATGCGATAGATGGTTATTTAGTGGTTATTTGAAGTTCTCTTCAGAGTTATCCAAAGAATAGAAATTGTGACCTCCCTCACGGTAAGGCTATGCGATAGATGGTTATTTAGTAGTTATTTGAAGTTCTCTTCAGAGTTATCCAAAGAATAGAAATTGTGACCTCCCGCACGGTAAGGCTATGCGATAGATGGTTATTTAGTGGTTATTTGAAGTTCTCTTCAGAGTTATCCAAAGAATAGAAATTGTGACCTCCCGCACGGTAAGGCTATGCGATAGATGGTTATTTAGTAGTTATTTGAAGTTCTCTTCAGAGTTATCCCGAGAATAGAAATTGTGATCTCCCGCACGGTAAGGCTATGCGAGAGATGGTTATTTAGTGGTTATTTCAAGTTCTCTTCAGAGTTATCCCGAGAATAGAAATTGTGACCTCCCGCACGGTAAGGCTATGCGATAGATGGTTATTTAGTGGTTATTTGAAGTTCTCTTCAGAGTTATCCCGAGAATAGAAATTGTGACCTCCCGCACGGTAAGGCTATGCAAGAGATGGTTATTTAGTGGTTATTTGAAGTTCTCTTCAGAGTTATCCCGAGAATAGAAATTGTGACCTCCCTCACGGTAAGGCTATGCGATAGATGGTTATTTAGTGGTTATTTGAAGTTCTCTTCAGAGTTATCCAAAGAATAGAAATTGTGACCTCCCTCACGGTAAGGCTATGCGATAGATGGTTATTTAGTAGTTATTTGAAGTTCTCTTCAGAGTTATCCCGAGAATAGAAATTGTGATCTCCCGCACGGTAAGGCTATGCGATAGATGGTTATTTAGTAGTTATTTGAAGTTCTCTTCAGAGTTATCCCGAGAATAGAAATTGTGATCTCCCTCACGGTAAGGCTATGCGAGAGATGGTTATTTAGTGGTTATTTCAAGTTCTCTTCAGAGTTATCCAAATAATAGAAATTGTGACCTCCCGCACGGTAAGGCTATGCGATAGATGGTTATTTAGTGGTTATTTGAAGTTCTCTTCAGAGTTATCCCGAGAATAGAAATTGTGACCTCCCTCACGGTAAGGCTATGCGAGAGATGGTTATTTAGTATAAATCCTTTTAATGAGTTTGTTATTATTTTGCAGTACTTCGTTAATCTGTAATCATGCATGTTATATCATAGTCTCTTCAAGTATAGTTATTGCTTACTCAAACTCGAATTCTTTTTTCATCCTAGCCCGCCTTTGTATGCCTACAAGTTGTCTTTCTAGAAAGAGAAAAGTATTCCGAGTGCCATGGATGCAACATTCTACCGCAACAATACCGTACGAGACTCTAACGTAACCATTAACACAAGCGGGCTGACGAAGAAGTATGTATTCTCTCCGGTCAAAGACGAGATAAAGTCAACCGTCTGTGTCCTTGCACTAGTTTGTGGTATCTTCGCCGTGATCGGAAACTCTCTCGTGCTCCATTATGAAAGAAAAAGATACCAAGTAAAATCAACGACTGGTCCAAAGCCATTCAAAAGATCAATAACTATGTACTTTTTGAGAAGTTTGGCGATATCAGATCTTCTTAGCGGAATTATTAACTCTCCATTAATTTGTGTTTATTTGTATGTGGACATGTATACAAGCGATTGGGCGTGCAAACTTATACGCATGCCTCTCTTTATCCTTCCAAACATTACGGCCTTTAACCTTATGGTTATTGCCATTGAGAGGTACCTCGCAATATTTTACCCATTATATGCACCGTCTTCGTCATTTGCTAAAAAACTGCTCATATCAGCTTGGATCCTGGGCATGCTCATGGGAGCTTCGCAACCGATGTTTAGTAGAATAACAAGATATAACATAAGTTCTCTGAAGCACACACTAGATTGCTCTTACAAGAATGCCGGTTCTTTTCAAAAGGTTATATTTCTTATAAATTTTGTTATCATAATCCTCATTTTTAATGTCATTTTGATGTTCATAACGTGTTCTATCTATAGATTTCTGAGAAAAAGAAGAAAAAGAATAGAACAGAGGAAACTAACCTACATCCGTAAGTCGCAGGCATGGAGGTTCAAAGACACGAAAATGTTTATGAATGTCATCGTTGCTTACAGCATTCCGTACTTGTTATTTTACACTTATGGTATAATTGCACGGGTTGCAAGATTAGAAGTGAGCTATGAGATTGACTATACCTTCAAAACGTTAGGTGATGTATTGGCAATATCAAACAATACAACGAATCCCGTCATATATTTAATTTCTTCTAAGGAATTTAGAAAGCACGTTCAACAATATTTTCAAGAAGAAAAGGTTTCAACAAACACTGAAGATAAAAATGTAACGCATCCTCAAATGAACGTCTCGAGTTCAGGGTGAACAAAACAACTGGGCGAGTAAAACAAAGGTGTCACCTTTGAGCAGAAACGTCTCGTTCTCGAACAACTAATGGTTATATCTTCACGTCTTCTTGGATAAGGACGTTACTAAATCGTAGGCCCTTCGATCGTAAGCCTCAAGGTTTATCAGTAGCCTTTCAAGACTGTTACGAATTACCGACGGTGACGGGTTGCTTTATCTGTTACCTCACGTTTTCCTTACAAGAGGCCCTTAGGAGTGTTGGTCCGGTCGGGGTTTGAATACTCGACCACCTTCGGCACGTCATACACTGGTTTTATCAACTAAAAGTAGCCGATCAGTAGAGTGTGGCGGACCCTTCTTCAAAGCGAAAAAGGACTAGCGGTCGAAATATCAGTTGGAGCTCGCTTCCCGACGGTCACCAGACCCTTATCATGCACTTTCAGTTCATAAAACAAGTCGACGCAGACCTCCATTATCTTTACGCACGTCACTTAGTAACGCTTTATCAGTTAGCAGTAGCCTTTCAAGGCCCCCACCGGCTTTAAGCTGTAATACTCAGCCTGCTATAACAAATAAAAGATTTATTTTTAGCAACCAGGTGGCTTCCAGACCTTAAAACATTAAAACCCGGTGTACACAAGAATTAGGGCACGGCACTCCCAAAAAGGCGGGGCAAGACTACCTTTTCACAGGGTCTCAGCACCCCTAGATGTTCGGCCCCGCGTACCAGTAACACTCCCAGTTACACTACAAAAAAAAAAGGAGTGCCGTGCCGAAAAATGTTGGCACACGTACCAACATGCTTGTCGTGTACACTGGGCTTAAGATGCCTGGAAAAAAGCGTGCCTTCTCTTGAGAAGTCAAGGTTCATGAAAATTAAATTCAGACGTACTCATAAAAAGAGTGTTCAAAGCATTCGGATGCATGGTGTCTGAGGTTAAAGCAGCTTTTTAGCTCGCCCTTGGAGTAACCAGATTCTGATGCCTATGATCTTTAGTGAGGCTGATGGTCTTGGGGACTGTGCCATGCTTATGAGTCCTAACTAGGACGAAAGAGCTGTACATGGTTGCCACTCTACGGGTAATACGATGTGAGCATACGTGCTAGACGCTAATACGTCATGGGGTGTGTAGAGTAGTGCCGTTCATTTGCTTGGTTTACATGAAGGTCACGAATTAGTCGAACTGAAATTAGCAATGTATTAAAGCAAATAACCATGCAAATATCCATGTATTGTTATGGATTCCCGATCTACGTCACACACAATGCACGATATACTAGTCAGACTAATGCTTCTAATTAATAGCTTGTCACCACTGCACGCGTTAGTATCTAGTCTAGCGGAGTCCCACGAGCGGAGCACCCAAGGGGCAAATTAAAAATACATTCGAATTAGTTGACATTTAAGCCTTAATATATAGGCCACATACAAACACAGTATACCATGCACACATGTATTTCTTGTTGCCTCTTAGGTCAGACTTATTGTAAATTCTTTTTGAAGATATCCCATAATATTATGTATTTTTTATTGACATTATTTATCATTTGTACTTACAGTATATATATGTATATTTGAGGACTTTTTCGAGATTGGTTGTAACCTTCCCCGTAGACTTTCTCAAAGTCCTTCTTAGCCCCCGCACGAAGGACTTTTCCAACTTGCAGCGCGCTAAATTTACCGGTTGATTTTTCAACCGGAGGCGTGGCTTATGACGTACTAAGATTTGCCCAATCACAAAGCGTCAATTCTTCAGGCATTGTATGTTGACGTGTCGAGTCAGTCAACCGTGGATGTGGTATTTACAATTTGATTGTACTCAGAAAGAGTTTGTCAAAGGCGAGAAATGTAAGCTCCGCCCCTGAAACGTGTTTTCACGCCAAAACATAATCCCCCGATTCAATTTCCTGCAAGTGAAACAAGTCGAACTCGACTCTCGCTTCGATTCTCGCGCTCGATTTTTGACCCAGTAATCGCTTACCCAGTGACTCAGCGAGTTCGACTTGGAGCAAGTCTACCTTCCCCGGACAATAAGTATGAAATATTTTTGACCCTCCCTCTTTGTTCCTTTCCTCCTATATAAACCCTTTTTCAGTTGCCCTTTTTATGATCCTCCATTGTTTAGGGTTTAAAAACATGACCTTCCCCATTTTTCCACCCCCCTCCCTGCTAATTTCTGATCAGTCCCCTTAATACTTATTTCAACTCTCCAAACAAACATACATGGATACAGCCCGAGTTAAGGCTGCATGCAGCCTCTTGTTTAATATATATTCCCCTTGCATTTTAATATATATTCCCCTTTATGACTTATTCCTCACTTCTCCAAGAACTTACAACTACTGACTTTTTACGTACGGCCGAGAAGTACAGAATATAGAAAAAACGGCATTGCTTTCACTTTCTTGGTTCCTAATCATGTCCTATCCACTAACACTACAAGCTACGTTGGTTGAAAGGATCGAAATTAGATACCAACGCTCTCAATTATTATTTATTTAAGATAAACTGCACTCAATCTCCCACTTGTGAATGTGGATTCCGAAATGAAACAATAGCTCATTACTTCTTATTGCCCAATTTACAATGCTCTTCAAACAAAGCTCCTCACCTCAATAGCAGCCTTTTTTGGAAATATCTGGCTTAATAGTACGTGATTTCCGTGTTCAAATACTGCTTCATGGATCGCCCGATCTAGAATTTCAGGATAATGCCCGACTGTTTATTGAAATTCAAAAAATTATTCTAGATTCTGGAAGATTCAGTCCTAAACAATAATCATGTATCTAATACTAAAAAGCCAGGTTCCCCGTCTTAATTATTGTTTTTTCTTTCTTTTTTTGAATTACTTAATCTATTTTAAGTGTGTTATTCTTCTACATTTAATGTTTTTTTCTCGTTCCCTGTTAATTATGTCAGTTTATTATGTTACATAAATCCTCTCAATGAGCTTCTGCTCTTAGGACAAATGTAAAGAATATATATGTTTAAATAAAAAAAGATGATTGAGAAAAAACAGAATGAGAAATCTTGTGAACAGTAATTTTATGCAACAATGCAATAGACAAACAATGCTTCCGAATGATTTATGAAAAGAGATATTGTTATGCGTACAATGAGAAAATCTCGCCATTGTAAAAAAAAAACATTCTATAGACCTCATTCATAATGGCCGCCACCTAATTTGCATAAATTGGAAGATTAATGTGTACAGAGAAACTATTGCTACCACATGAAAGATCGTACCTAAATTAGTAATTGACCACAGTTTGGAAGCAATGTTTCAAATTGCTGTCGAGTTATTGTCATTTTCAATGTCGAAAATACATGAAAGCGAGGCTGTAAAGGCCTACACGGTTTTTCTCATACAAATCTCTCTAATTTCCAATCGCTATAACTTTACAGCCTTTTATGCTACAACACTCAAATTCTACAGAATCACCAATGATGATATGCTCGTTCGCATGGCAAGGATGTTGTTTTTCATACATTGAACATGTGGCTAAACTGTTAAAATACAGAGACCACGCCCTTATGAATGAGGTGTATAGGCATTCCGCTCGCCGCCCTCGGTGAATTAGTCCCATATCCCCTCAGTGAATAAGTCCCATATCCCCTCGGTGAATAAGTCCCATATCCCCTCGGTGAATAAGTCCCATATCCCCTCGGTGAATAAGTCCCATATCCCCTCGGTGAATAAGTCCCATATCCCCTCGGTGAATAAGTCCCATATCCCCTCGCTCCTGGCCGACAACCCTTACTAGACTTTTAGTTAATTATACCAGTGTTTTTCTTCCCCTCCGACGCAGACCGCGATGCAACACAAGTTTTTACAGGAACTGCATATCCATTCTTTCTTAAGTCGCCTTTCACAGTAGTTTTCCTTAAATCTTTTTTTTTCCTCTTTGTTTCTCGAATTGCCATTCTACCAGTTATCGGGCGAACCTATGGGTCTGTAGAGCCAGCTACTATCTGATCTAATCCCGATTCGCTGCAGCCAATAGGCCTTTTGCAGGAAACAGTCACGTGCTGATATAATACATCGTTAACGAATGAATTGAGCTTGTGATCCCCATGGGAAAGACATTGCCATGGATACTGGGTGGCAAGCTATCTTTAAAAACGCTGTTTAAAGAAAGATCGACAATTGATTGGAGGTGGAAAATAGCAGTTACAAACAGGTTTTGCTAATAACACTTCCGATTTCGTACAACTACCTTTCAATATATTAATTAAGATTTTTTGCAACCCAGTACAACCACGTGATTGCATTCCTGCAAAAGGCTCATCGGGTGCTCCGCTTTGAAGTTTGACAGCAATGAACAGCAGTTGACATGTCTTATGTTTAGCAGCAGGCTCCATACCGTGTAGCTGTGATCTGTAGTACTGGTTCTTTGTGTTAAGAATATGACAGCAATGAACAGCAGTTGACATGTCTTACGTTTAGCAGCAGGCTCCATACCGTGTAGCTGTGATCTGTAGTACTGGTTCTTTGTGTTAAGAATATGACGGCGAGGAACAGCAGTTAGGATGACATGTCTTATGTTTATCAGCAGGGTCCATACCGTGTAGCTGTGATCTGTAGTACTGGTTCTTTGTGTTAAGAATATGATGGCGAGGAACAGCAGTTAGGATGACATGTATTGGGTTTAGCAGCAGGCTCCATACCGTGTAGCTGTGATCTGTAGTACTGGTTCTTTGTGTTAAGAATATGATGGCGAGGAACAGCAGTTAGGATGACATGTATTGGGTTTAGCAGCAGGCTCAATACCGTGTAGCTGTGATCTGTAGTACTGGTTCTTTGTGTTAAGAATATGATGGCGACGAACAGCAGTTAGGATGACATGTATTGGGTTTAGCAGCAGGCTCCATACCGTGTAGCTGTGATCTGTAGTACTGGTTCTTTGTGTTAAGAATATGATGGCGAGGAACAGCAGTTA
This sequence comes from Actinernus sp. WN-2022, assembly GCA_030867875.1. NCBI lineage: Eukaryota > Metazoa > Cnidaria > Anthozoa > Actiniaria > Actinernidae > Actinernus > Actinernus sp. WN-2022. Next base: position 27,981,492 of record JAOWCC010000577.1, read on the forward strand.
GGATGACATGTCTTGGGTTTAGCAGCAGGGTCCATACCATGTAGCTTCATCTGCACAGCAATATCGAACAGATAGTCGTAACACTCACACCTGCGATACAGAACTCTCGATCATCATGCTGGCCTCAAACATTGCTTGTTACCTCTCAGCCCAGACAGCAATCATGTTCAAAGTGAAATTGGTGACTTCATTGTTTGTACAGTTTTAGTCAACCAAAATTTAAGGAATGTTCAAGTAGTTTTCATGGCCACGTTTTGAATTTCAAGTACTTATTCTTACAGTGCGCGGGGATGCTGCAGAGAGACGTCATTTCAAGACGAACAATTCAAGGGCTGTTCAAGATTGTACGAACCATGTGAAATATACCATTTATTTCTAAAAAACGTGACCCTTATCCACCTGGTCCAGCCGTTGTTCAAAGCCCGATTAAGCTACTCCTGGATTAAGGTAATCAAGGAACGCAGATTTTGGGTTAAGAACTTATTGTTTGGTCAGGAATGAGTAGTACATTTCTACGTGTAATCCTAGCTGGATTGGAGTAGCCTGAGGAACGAACCAGAGGAGACGGCTGAAATTCAGGCTGATTGGATAAAGACACCTTTTACCAAGAGAATCAGAATCGTCGGTTAAAGTCTGGGCCCCGCATTTTTTATTCCCTCTTAATTTAATTTGGCCAACTTTTTATAAAATACCAAAACTTCACTTAACTTCCTTTCCCTTTAATATAAAGTGTATCATATAGTCAGGCCTATAGATGCAGCTCTAAACTCGTAGATGTTGTTTCACTTTCAAAAAACGTTTCTTTAATTGTTACAAAAAAATATGGATTCCACACAAATACTTTACCTTAGGCGAGCGGACACGTACTCAAGCAGTGTGAACATATCTTGATTTGCATGGATTATCCTTTTTTGCCTTTTTCCTTCCGCTATAATTGAACTAAAAAGAATGGGCCACTTTTGATTGGATTCCTTGCCTCCCCCACCCCTAAGTCTAAAAATACGCGATCTAATAATCGACAGGCATAAGGCCAGATAAAAAAAATACTCGTTAGTAGATGTCCCACTATGGCGATTTCTCACACTCATTATTATGAGCCAAATCAGCAAAAAATCAGCAAAAATCAGCGCAAATAACGGTATTTGAGTCGATTTTATGCTATTTATGGTCAAAAATTGATTAAATTGGCTGGAATCTCGATTCTTCTTCATGTATTTGTAATCTTGGTGGAATCTTGTTGTACTCTCTTTCTGTTCGTTTATGAATTTTTGGGGAGAGACACTCTATCCCATCGAATTTTACAATTAATACCTCTATTTGAAGTATATCGTCAGCTTGTCTATTATGTCCTGTTTTTTCTTTTCTATGTTTGTCAGTGCGTCATCCTTTGATGTCCTTCCGTACCGAGCCATTGTCTTGAATCGTTTGCCATTGACCTTAGCGTCGTAGTAGTACATTTTCATTTCTTCATTGTCCTTAATTTGTATCTTGTTATTTAGCATGGTTATCCGATCCTCTAGTTGTTGTTCGTTTTCGAGGCTCACCTTGTACGTTGCCAGCTTTTTTGCCTTGGGAACGGATTTCACGTTTATCAATTTACTTTCAAACTTTGTTGAATATTCGCGTATGTACCCATTTTCGACGAGTTCTAGCGATTTTTTATCGTTGCATGAGACTAGTACCAGTAGCTCTATTTGAGGATTGTTTTTTCTACGTTTGTACACTTGGCTCTTCTTGTTCGTAAGGTGTGATTTCAGTCGCTTAGATAAATCGTCGCATGTTGAACCTACATACACACTACCATCGTCGAAAGTGATCTTGTATATTCGCCCATTTGAGTACAAGCTATTCAATTTCGCATTGGTGATTTCTAATGTTGGCATTTCTCGATTCGAGTATTTGCTATTCAATTCGTCGTTGTTCAAGTGTATATATTTGAATTTTGTTGTGCGTGACATTGCAGTGTATAATTCGCGTTTTGACATTCGTTTAGTGTCGTAGATAGAGAAGTTTTCATTTATTGAACAACCTTGATATTTGTACACGGTCACACAAAACATTGGAATGAATGACTCGGAAAATACCGTTTCGTCGAACCATTCGTCATTGATCATGAATTTTGCATTACCCATTTCTATCTCTATATTGTCGATTGTGAATTCCATCGTGTTGTATATTCCATGTTTCTTCAAATTGGTGGTTGCCATAACGGGCATTGATTTGCACGTGTTGTATGTCTCTATCTTGCTCATGTATTTGAAGTCGATCTTTATAGAGTCCTCTTTTTGTTCGTTAATGAATCTATCGCAACACTCTCTATTGACAATCACTCTCGTTGAATTAAGATAACATATGTTTCGATAGCATTGTACTCGTTTGTTGAAATTTGCTTGCACTCTACCATAGTGTAGGAATCGTGTTAGCATCTCATTTGTTGCCTTGTCATATCGACATGACTTTTCGATGTAGTCTAACGTCTCTACATGAGGGCACATGCTCATGATTGTTTTCGATTTCTCATAGTCGTGGTGAATCTGGCTATTTTGTTCTACTGGTGAGCATTGATTTGGATCGCCATATATGGACACCTTGATATCAAATTTCGCGTAGATTTGGTACACTTTTGTAATCCATTTGTTGGGAACCATTGAGAATTCATCAATGAATATGTCCTTGCTACGTAATTTTTCTGTGTCGTTATTGCTCCATTCGCAAAAGTACGAATCGAATGTACGGCATATAGTATTCGCATCGCCAGTATATCCCATTTCAATTAGCGTGTTTTTGACGTTTTGGATGGATTTGTTTGTGTATGACAGAACGAGGGGATCACTGGAGTCTATCACGTCTTGGCAGAGCATTCGAGTCTTGCCACTTCCAGGTCGTCCCATTATGAGCCTGCCACACCCAATGCTTTGCACGTAGTCAGCCATTTCGATGTTGTCTCTATAATGTCGCTCAAAATACACTAATTGGGAGTCATCTTTGATGTACGCCTTCCCTATTCTTCGCGTGTTGAAAACTACACTCCTCCTGTTCTTGAAGTCGTATGTTGGATTCGTGACATGGCATCCATCTGTATTGTATGAATGAAGGATACTGGTATCTGGATCGTAGACCTTCTCTATCAATTGCAAGCATCGTAAAATTGCCTCGGAAATAACAAACCGATTCACTGATGTGTTGTCGTGGTCAATTCTAGAAGTCGTTTTTTCACGTATCACGAATATATCTTCGTACTTGTCTATTGATATGTCCCTACCCTCTAGTATTGCATTTGACCAACAACACATTGCGGTTTCGTAGTTCTGGCATGTGAATCCATCGTTCTTTACGTTGTGCTTCCTACCGAGGCTTCCAATGAAGCTGTTTGCCATTAGTTTCGCTTCTGACTCCTTGAAATTATCAAACAGGTGCTCCATGAATGACTTGAAGGTTGTAGGCGCTAATGCTCGTTTCGATACGATTTTCAACTTGATATTCGATTTTGGCATGCCTAATTGCATCAAATACGATACGAGATTTTTTGAGTAGAACCCGCATTCGATTTTCATTGGCTCAGTGTATCGATCAACTGTGAATTCATCTATGTAGAACTCACCATTTTCTAACTCGTCATCAAATTTGAATTCTTCAATCGTATCGTGTATGGAATACACTGGAATTGGCATGTTGTTGTTGATAAGAATCGCAGGATACGATTTGCATATGTCGATATTCACGATGTTCGTCAAATTTGAAAGGTCTTTGTCTGTACACCATTGTATTGCTCTTGGATGGTAGTCATCAAGTGCTTTTCGAGTAGCAACATTATAACATGATTGATCCACATACCCAACAAGCTGTTTGAACAACGATAGCGATATTTCAGTCATTGATTGATTGCTCCATACGAAATCCTCAGTTTTGTATTTTTCATATAGCGATTTGACAATCGATTGTCGTTCTTTGTAGTTCTCGTTCATTACGTACAAATTCTTGTTGTGGTCAATAAAGCTATCTAGAATACCATTATTACTCCAATGGAGGTATTCAATGTAGAATTTCGCTGATTTGACGTATTTCGTGATTGCTTCCGTCATTTTGGTATCAATTGGTATCACTACCACACTATTCTCTACATTTGTGAATTCGATTTCGTCAATTGATTTTAACTGCAGGATCTTGTCATGCTTCTTGTTCCATTTTATGCTCTCCATATGCTTCAACAAATTACGGCAACGCGGATTCCCTTTCGAAGCGATCCTCTTCAATTCAGCGTTTACTATCGGAAAACAGTGATTGTCTTTCACCAGGTATGTGAGATTGACGTTTGAACAACCATTGCTGTATGTGACGAATTTCTTGTACTGTGCATCGAATGCGTGAATTGACACATTTGATCTAGTTCTAGCCCAGCTCAATAGTTCATTTGTACTGACATTTGGAGCGTTCTTCACGTGGCTATATAGCTCATCTTGTAACCTGGCGTAGTCGTACGTCCTGAAGCCTTGCCTCCCTTTCGCTTCATTCCACACGTAGTCCAACACGCACGAATCCTTGCTGTATGATTTCACTTTTTCATTGGACAAGAAATAGCAATCGAGTTTGAGGTGACCCATCTTTTGGTCTATAAATTTCTTCTCGATGTACTTTATGATTGTGCAACCCAATTGCGTGACGATCTCTCCCGAAATTATCGTGAACTTGTTGGTCAGTAACGTATACATCGTAAATCGGTACGTCTCCTCAATGTCAATATACCGTGGAATTTCAATTTTGAATGGTCCATATCGTTTCTTCACATCATTGTGCACTATCGACTCATCGATTGTCTTCTTGTATTTCATGTCGTATTCGTCCAATCCATTCTTGGGCATTTCAGGTTGGTATTCATGTTTGCTAGAGTCACTCACACTGATCGTTACGTCAATCGTCATTGATGATCTCACCTTGTTCTCGATTGACTTCAGCCAGCTCTCATATAGGTAGATGAATGACCTCGTTCCATCGCGACCCAGTTTCTTGGCCATGTACGATTTCATTTCCCTCAATGACACGTCGATTGAAGGGTATGTTTCTACGTCATGTTCTATAAGCTTTGCATTTGCAATTTCACGTAATTTATTCATGTGCTTTTTCGTCCTCTCATGACGTGCCCTGTGCGCAAGACTTATAGTGGTATCGCATATGTCGCAATTGTATCGTTGGTTTGTCTTCCATTCCTTCATGTACCGTCGTCTTGTTGCATTTCGAATGGCTATGCGTTTGAGCTCGTTCCTCAGCACGTTGCTCATTTTACTCATTTCCTTTGTACTTACATTGCTTGTCAGCTTATTGATTCTGGCTATGTCACGTGTCATTAATTTGGATCTGGATTTGGGCATTACTATAGTCTCGCGTTTCTCCATTACTATATCATTAGATAAAAACGAATCGCATATAGACGCAGATGGGACAAATTTGCAGTTTTGCGTTTCTCCAATCATTACTATATATTGTTATCATTTCCTTAAGCCTATGGCAATATTCAGGTCAGGTCTTAGGATTGTATTTCATTGAGCACATTCGATTGCCGTCATTCCATCGATAATACTGTCGAGTTGGTGCTCTCAAATAGCATGGACATCGTGTTTGGAGGCCTCTCGAATGCAGTCTAAATCGACGAAAATCACTTGAAATGCAATTATTCATTCGAATTGGACATCGTTGTTGTTCTAGTAATCTTCTTCTTCAATGCCATTTTCAATGCATTTACCAACTTCGCTATAATACTAACGATTTTATCAATGGTGTTTACGATCTTATTTACGTTCATGTTATGCAATTACGTTATACTATTTTCATATCGCATCTAGATTCTTGAATGGCACCCAACTATTGAATTCGTCGCTGTACCCTTTCCACGATACTAGAGCTTGCTTCTTTTTGTAGTTCCTTCTGATGACTCTGTCGATTCTGAAGATTTCTTGAACCGCTTTCGATAGTTCAGGTTCGTAGAAAGAACCTTGTATTTCTTCACCATTCAAGTCCTTCAATTTGTAAGTAATAGGGTTCGTATACTGGATTTTATCAATCGTAAACACTTCTTCAGTCCAATTCGGAGTATAACCTTTGTCGAATACCTTGCGCTTGTACTTGCTTATTCGAACCTTATCGCTAACCTTAAATTTTGGTTTCGATTGTAATGACTCCATATTGCCATATAGATTAAAGTACACAGTTCCTTCGTTCTTCTTCTTAGATGCTTCAATAGGAGTCATTTTGATGCTTGAATGTTTCATACTATTGTACTGTTTCAATATTCTAGGCAGCATATCTAAATACTGCGTATTACCTTGGACAGTAAATTGTTTCCACATGTTCGTCTTTATCGTACGGTTCCATCTCTCGCAAACAGAAGACTTTTCTTCATTCTCAGTTGAATACATTCGTATACTATGCTTGTCCAATAGCCCCTTCACATTCTTATTATAGTACTCTTTACCCTTGTCAACCCATAGATATTTTGGTATTCTTCCTTCCTCGAAGATAATTTGGAAAGCGTTCATGACGGATTCGCCCTTCTTATCTTTCAATGGTAAGATCCATCCATATTTGCTAAAGACGTCTAGAACCATGAGAAGGTATCGATAGCCTTTATTCCACTTACTAAACTGTTGCATCTCAACGAGATCAGAACACCAGATTTCGTCGATGTGATTGGCTATAACGCGCCGCCGAGTGAATTTGCGTCTTATTGGTCTATGCAATTCATTTGCTAGTTTTACTTGCCAATTTGCTTCTTCACTTGACGGCTTCTTACGTTTTTTGTCTTCTTAGCACCCATTCCAAGCTTTGCTTTAGTCGCGATAGCATTCCTTGCTAATGCATGACCCCATTGGCGATCCTTCCATGGAATTTCGTCTAATGATTTAACCATTTTTCGATCAGCCTTGTTCTTGCATTTGACATCGTCTTTGCAAATTGTATAATCGACATCATGTTGCATAGATACAGCATCAGTCTTACCTGTTGGCTTGTCGTAAATCTCCAATATTTGACCTGTCTTATCATAAGTCAATTGATTTTCTAAGGGATTACCTGGTCCAGTATAATGATGGCCTGGTAGCGTGAATCCCTTTTTTGGTGCAACCTTTAGTATTGCTTTATGAATGTCCAACTTACCTCCATTCTTTTTCATATAGTCGGAATAGAATTCGGATGCTGGATCCGTGACGTCAGTATACATGCTCATTGGATGTTGTATCTGGCCACCACGAACCTTCTTAGATGTTAGATTCAATAATGTTCGACCTTCTTTTTGGATGAAATCAGCAGCTTTGCTTCTTATCTTTTTACCTATTGCCTGTGTAGCGCCCTTAGCAAGTGTCGAAAATAGCTTTCCACTACCTGGAACCATTGATAATGCTGCAGCTCCAGCAAGAAGTGGTATTCCAGCTGAAATGGCTAATGCTCCAGGCAACATGCTACCGCCTTGTGTAGATTTCACGAATTTCGACTTTTGACTTCCGCATTCTACGCAGACGCCTACCAAGCGAGTTCTTCCATTCTTAGTTTTTACGATATGCTCGTCTTTCGTCTCAGTTTGTTTCTTTTGTCTTAGACAATACATCATAGTCATTTCGTATACAATATCGTTACATAATATCGTAAGCGAAGTGCTGTATAACCAACTCATTGAACAAGGATGGTTTGAACTGAAAGTCTAATAAGATGTCGATAGGTTTTCTACCTTTTGATCGTTCTAAAATGTAGAAGATACAGTAATATCCACACATAATGCTATCCATATCTTGAATCTGTGAGCTATTGTATTCTATTTGTTTGTTGCTCGTTTCCATAAGCTCTACTACCTCTTCTGCTGGCAATAGGCCGAATGAATCGAAGTGTTCGACGTAGTTATTGTCATGATTGTTATATACAGCAATCCAGTGAGTACCATCGCCTTTAAAATAGTCTTGAATATTGATTACTACACATCCGTCATTATTGATCCTATCTGGTAGCATATCTTTACTGTAAGCACCAATGTAGTTGGCGATCTTTAGTTTTTTCATAATGCTATCGATATCGATGTTGCTCAGTGGTCTTAGCGCGTTCCGTAATATGGACGCTTTAGGATTGTCCCTGGAAGCACGAGGCCTTTGGCTGTTTTCTTTCTTGAGATCTTTTTTTTTGCTCCATAACCGATCGTATTGTCAGAATTCCAAGATCCAATATATGGAGGTGGCCTCAGAGCTGAAAGATTGAATCCTCTTCCACTCGACTTTGGATTAGTACCTGGTAGAGCGATTCCCTTGCCACCAAAAATACCACCTAAGAGATTGGGAAGCAGGCTTGCTGCCAAGCCGCCTAATAGCGCTCCAATGAATCCGCCTTGTTTACTTAACTGTGTCTTACTGAGTTTAATATCTACTCCAACGTTTTTCGACTTGGCCTTTTTGATTTTATTGATTTGCTGATTAGTCAATTTGATTTTATCATTACCATGATAGTCGCTAGACGATAGTCTAATGGTAGTTGATGTCTTGTTTTGAACAGCTGAAGCTATCTTACGTTTCTGTGCCTCAGATAGCTTTAATGATGTTTCTACATAATTCGTTGGCATTCTATATATGATATCGTTAGACAATAATTTGAATACGATTAGAGAATTGCTCCGAGTAATGGTATGCCCTTAAAAGGTGAATTCGGTCCAAGTATGAGTCCTTTGCCCTTCTTTTTTGGTCTACCTCTCTTTTTCTTAATGCCTTTTCCTTGTACAGCCTTAGAGACAGAACCAGATATTGCTCCAGTTGCAGCAGCCATTCCAAGAGCTGGTAGGATTTTCTTCAAGAACATAGGAGCAATCATTTTCACTAAATTACCCAATCCACCTAAAAATCCGCCTTGCTTTGAGACTTGCGTCTTACTAAGTTTTAGTTGGACTCCAGACATTCCTCTTTTAGCTTCAACCACCTTCTTACGTTGCGCTTTAGTCAGTCCTAGAAAGTCGCTTCCTGTTAGTTGATTGTTGTTCAATCTCAAGCTGACTGTTTTCTTATTGACGTAAGCATTCTTAATTGATTCTTTTTGAGATTCGCTTAGACTCAATCCTGTTCTAATATAGCTCATTTCGTATATGTATTATAATTAGATAAAATTTACACGATTACATTCATTCTACCAGACAAGCCTTGTAGCTGCAGGTGTCTATCAGATAGGATGACAGCATACACGTAATAAGGCACATCAGCATTGCCAGCTATGTTTCTGAAGTTCCCACCTAGGGTAAATCGGACTTCAATATCAGCCATGCTTGTTTTCAGCTGCTCTGAATGCTTGCTAACGTCGAAATGATGGATGGGATACAATGATGCCCAATCCTCAGCACTAAGCTGACTACCAGTGTCGGTATCTTGGTATTTATTAACGGCATCCATGAACATCATGTACGATCTATTATAGTTCCTATTAGCTGGAGTGAAGTTGCACTCTACTTCGCGTTCTGGATGTTGTACACTATTAATTCTAACACTGATTCTTGTTAGATTCCCATTGTCGAAGATCATATTATTGACGTCCTGTGCATTAGCTGCTGGATGGCGATCACTAGACTGTAATGCAATGAAGACATGTCTAGGAAGTTCACTACCTGGCTGTGTTGTAATTCTCCATGTAGGGTTCGTTTCAACGGCTTGGAACATTGTTCTGTATACACGTACCTGCTCGAAGTATAGGTCCTTTATGTAACCACTTACTAGTTTGGCATCAATGTATGATTGAATTTCTAGTGAAGGAACGACTTTAGGCATCCATAGTGATAGGTGAGTAATCTTAAATTTACCAACGCCTGCAGCATTATCTTTCATGATATACTGGTTTGCTGTTGCTCTGTTTAGGATAAGCGTATGTTTGACACTCCGAAACACAGTATCTACATCCTTACAGAATCCGAAAACTTGCGATAGTGGTAGAAGCAGGGATACTTGTTTAGCTCCTGTCGTGATAGCCTGTCGAGCAGTGAAACCTAGATTAGCTGTTTGGTCTTGTGTGTATGCAACAACTAAGGCTTGCGTTCCTGTTCGAACGGCAGCTGCATTAGCAGCATCATCGACTGCAGCAATTGCAGTTATGTACTTTAAAGTTGGTGTACCCGTTGATGTATCTCTAAACCAAAGCATATTACTAGCAGTACTACGGCTATAGTCATCAGAAAACATGACTGTGTTTAGAATTGTGCTTGCTTCTGGTAGGTAGTCATTCACACTTTCTACTATTTGGTTGTTAATCTGATATTGAGCACTTGAAAATAGACTCCACGCATTATTCACAAGCGATACAATATCTGTTGCATTATAATCAGCATTAGCAGCTGTTTGCAGCTTACCACGCACCTCCAACATAGCCTTATGTGGGAGCAGGTATACGTCTTCATCTCGAGTCTCGATGATCCTTTGGCCATCTTTATCCATGTTATTAGAGTCTCTTGGAAGGTATTCGATATATTCGAATTTCGTAGTTGAGTTATCGATAATGTTCGATTCATCGAATTGAAAATATTGGCTAATTACTTCAGTCATATATATATATGATTATACAAAAGTCACTACAATCGTTTCATGCCACTTCCAGCAATAAGATTCGATAAGATAGCTCTCGACCGGTCATTCAAGACTTTCCGAACCTCTGGATTTGACGAAACGTCTCTAACGCCCTGCTTTACTTTTTGAAGGATCGCTTTAGTGCCAACATTGATGGCTTTCTGTTTAACATATGGAAGAGCCTTAGTAATAACGGGTTTTAGCAATCTATTTTTTAAAGCATTAATGGGTCTCGTTATTATCTTGCTAGCTGTTGAAAGCGTACTCTTTGCTTTGTCGAATACGTTCCCAATGAGGTTTCCACCAATGACTTTCCTTTTGGTATATCGTTCTCTCGTTAATAGCATATACATATTGGTTACACAATCTCACTAAGATGGATGTAATACGTAACTCTCTCATTATTCATTCTTATCGAATTACCACTTTGATCTCTAAGCGAGAACGATATACTGTTAATCGATCTTTTCGATATGTTCATATCGAATCGTTGGTTAGGATGGATGTTGATCAAGTAACCTGGAGGAACCGATGGAACGAATGAGTAGATGACCGAACTTGTACTGCCATTTATGTAAGAATCTGTTACTAGATCGCAGTGTACTTGAATAGTATCGACCTCCGTGATTTGCACAATCTTATCGCTATCGTGAAAGCCGTTGCCTTGAACTATCTTAGATTCGAAACCAAGTATCGTCCTAAAACTTTCGTCAATAGTGAAATCCACTTTATAACCATTTCGTATCTCAATCATAGACTTCAGTGTGTTGTAATTAGGTTTAATATCGACATAGTACTTACTGTTAGCAACGTCCCAATCGCTATTTTGCTTCATATGGTGCTTCATAGTGTCGTTTATGTCAATTACGTTGTATGCTCCTGGCGATAATGTTATCGTCTTCCAAGCTGTACCATTATAGTATTTGAACTTGTTATTTACACTCGTTATGTTATACCAAGAGTACCACATTGATGCATTGATTAACGAGATTTGATAGTTTTTCGTACTGTCTAGCTCCAATGGAGGATTGAAGTCTGTCGTGAAGTTTTCAGATGAACCGAATCCTTTCTTACTATCGAAGAATAGCGTAGTTTGCATTATACAGTTTGGTTAGATTATTATCCAATTATTATATTATCGGATGAATCGTGTACGACATTCAGGCCATCCCATTTTTCAGCTGTTATGTAAGATTGTTGTGAATTCCAATTGACGTTAACGACGGCTCCAGATTGAGTTTGTATCATCATATAATATGTCGTATCCACATCTCTTTGAAACAAATAATATACGTTGTTCAATGGAACATCGGCATATGCCCCTCTTTTTATACGCATATTGAATACGTTAACGTATGTGTCATTCTTTCTGTTTGAGAAAACTATATCTGTGTCGTCTCTACTCGATCTAATATATAAGCAACATTGTATTCGATATAACACGTTCCCACCAGGTAATGTGACCGTCAACTTAGGAATTTCTGTAAGCGCACTTCTTGTTTGATATCTTAGCCTTTCGTTAATGACATTACCATAGATGGTTGGTCTAATTGGTACAATATCCTTAATTTGAGTTGGTATAATAAGTGAGACGTCGTCGAATGATGCTGGATTCACAAAGGTGTTTGCATTTAATGCTCCAGCAACGATTGCAACATAGATTACTATTAGCTGATTGGATGACTGATTATGACTCAATGTAAATGATAATTTACCTGTGTCATTAGTAGATGTTGTTATGCTTAGCTCTTGGAAAGCAGTGTTTGTAGATCCTATCCTTCCATTTTTCATCGTGTTCGATATGAAACTTAAATTCTGTTCAATTGATATAGAGTTTAGTGTTATGGATCCAACGTTTGCATAAGCTTCGACCCGAACTGCGTAGTCACTGTTGCCTTTTAACCCTAAGGCTGGATTATCATTTTTTGGTAGAGTCATAGTCAACTTCTCCGTCGAGTTTGGTTTAAATGTCTCTAGGATTCTAAAACCTTGATGTTCTGGAGCGATGTTATTCATAGAGTATGCATCATTTATGATTATGAATGAACTTACACTGCTTGATGACGCCCAATTACTAGAATCCATAAGGAAATTACCACAATTGAATGTTTGACTACCATACATAACACCAGGCCCAGGAACGGTTGAGTCCCTTCCACGTGGGCCAGGAACGGTTGAGTCCCTTCCACGTGGGCCAGGAACAGTCGAATCCTTACCTGCTGGGCCAGGAACGGTTGAGTCCCTTCCACGTGGGCCAGGAACAGTTGAATCCCTTCCAGGTGGGCCAGGAACAGTTGAATCCCTTCCAGGTGGGCCAGGAACGGTTGAGTCCCTTCCACGTGGGCCAGGAATGGTTGAGTCCCTTCCAGATGGTCCAGGAACAGTTGAGTCCTTACCTGCTGGGCCAGGAACAGTTGAGTCCCTTCCACGTGGGCCAGGAACGGTTGAATCCCTTCCAGGTGGTCCGCGCTTACCTTCCTTTTGCTCTATCGTACCATTGTAAAGCGTTCCAAATATTGAGTAACTCATCTCTTATATTATATGATTACATTAGTTTGATGCGTATTCGTTGATTCCATTTTGAGCAGTTTTTTTTGTCATTCCTGTGATTTCCTCAACCATTATTAATGATTTCATGTATCCATTCCATGTCGCATTAGCGCCATTATACAGTCTATTCAATACCATCGTTCCTGTATCAGTGATCTTACACTGCAGCTTATACGTGTGTAGGATGCCGTTACCGAAATTCTCATGAAAAGAGACGTCTGAAATACAAACGACTGTCTCTGGATCTCTTGGCGGTTGTGATGCAAATGCACATCTGGTTCTCAAGCCAATTGCTGCATCTGGTAAATTACTTACACCAATAATCGTTTGTAAATGGTGCCCTGGAACTGGTGTTGGCGTTAATAGGACCCATCGGAACCAAAAATTACCTCCTCCAGTGTTGTTTGAGATGTATAGGCGGCATGATAGTCTCATCATATTCGTACCTTTTGGTATTAGCTGTATTTCGTAATTGGGTATATCCATCCAATCTGTATCGCGTTGAAGCCATAAGAGTGAAATCTCTTTCGCATTAATACTAACTATTCTTACTGGCGTTTGCTCATGCATGCACTCATCGCGGCTTCCATTTCGAAGCGTTCCAAATTTCGTAAAACTCATCTATATTGTATACGTATATTATAATAGATGGAAATAACTAATTTCGACGATAATGAAAACGTAAAAATATCTAAACATCATCATTTAATGCCTGACTGTCACTACATGCTAATCGGATGCACTTCTGTAGGTAAGACTAATCTGCTTACAAATATGCTGCTTAAATGGATGGATTATGATTCGTGCAAAATATATACATTAAATCCTCATCAAGATAAGTACAGTCTAATAAAAGAATTCCATGACATTATTAACGACGAAGTAGAAGATGACGATGATATATGCAATGTCGAATTATGCGAGCCAGAAGATATCATACCTGTTGAAGAATTAGATGACGACACTAATAAGATCATAGTATTTGATGACATCAAAATCGATAACAAAAACATGAACACTGTCAAAGAATACTACTCTCTCTCTAGAAACCGGCAAACGAACTGCATCTACCTCTGTCAAAGCTTCTACGACGTACCCAAGTATATAAGAAGGAATACACAGTGCTTCATCCTGTTCAATGGCTTAGATAATAAGGATATACGGTATATAGCAGACGACCATTGCAAAAATATCACTAAGAAAGAATTCGAAAACATATATCGACAAGCGACAATTGAACCTTACAGTTTTATGGTATTAGACAAAACGTCAAAACACATTCCCGAGATGTATAGAAAGAACTTCGATGGTTTTTATATGCCTAATGATTTGAATACGTAGTTACGCCAGGTTATAGAAAAAACTCTACTGATCTTAGTGCGATTTAGATACGACTTCAAATAGCTACGATAAGTTAGAGTAAAGAATTATGTAACTAATATGTATACGTATGTCGTTCAGAACTGTTCAATCAGTAGAAGAAAGAGCAAGCTTAATTAACGAATTCTTGAAAAATAGGCAAATCTTAAAACAACGATTACTCGATAAGAAATTAGGTGACCAATCATTAAAGCTGGCTAGCGAAAAGCTATATCAACCCGTAACGGCTTCAGTCGAAAAGGCGCAGAAAGCGGCCGATAAGAAACAGGATGAAATGATCGAACAGCTACAAGAAAACCAAGAGAATATCACTGGAGCAATCGACACATTAAGTGAAGCCATCTCAACGCAAGGATCTACTAAAGGTTTAGAATCATGGATTGGTAAACTACCATCACATTACGAGGAAGATGGAGATGAAGACGAAGAGAACGACAAAGGAGCCGTTGGTGGCATAAAACCAATTTTTGGAGCACAAGAATCTAAACGACTAGAAAAACTAGGGTTCGACCCAAGCTTAACAGACATACCTTCAGAACACTTAATAAAGAATGCCATAACGATACTGAACAAGCAAATCAAATCATCTAAATCACCCACGACAATAAAGATACTAGGCAATCAAAAATTAGCAGCAAACAAGTACTTGAAGGAAGTGCAAAAACTAAAGACACCAGAGAAAGAAGTCGTATTCGTACCAGATGAGGACGTCATAGAAACGCCAAAGTCATCTAAGAAAACGACTGGCACAGGTCTAAAAATAGGATCCGACTATACGTTCGGAAACTTGTATATCGATCCAGCTAAACTGCTAGAGATGAGACTAGAGGCTTACAATGGTAGTGGTAAGAAGGTACTAAGCCATAATGTCGATCATTCATTTATGGAGTTATTGACTAAACGGTATAATCCTAGAAGACTGTACACTGATAGTGCACAAACCATATTCAACAAGCTGATTGAGCTATCAGGCATATCTCCATATACGTCCAAAAGTGGTAAGATCGGTTTAGGAATGAAAAAATCAGGTGGTTGTAACAAAAGTCGAATAAAATACTACAAAAACCCGAATGATCTATGTGAAAGACTAGAGTTAATAATAGCATCGAAAAACGCTGGAAATAATAGTATCGAGCTTTCGAATGAAGCCATTGAGATACTCAATAAGCTTTCTAACGATGGTTTGATCGACGACGACGAATACAAACAGATGTATCAACAATTTATGTAACATATTAGTATAACAATGGCAAAAACGAAGATTGATATCTTCAACTTTAATCATATAGACAAGGACTTGAGTGAAGCAGACGTCGAAATGTTAAAGAAGCTATATGCACACTACCACAAAAAATGCTTCTGCCACAAGCAAGCATACAAACGATTCAAGAAGGTTAATACAATTCTACACTTATCGTCAATTGGTCTCACAAGTACAGGCGTAATCATTGGGTCTATAACACTAAATCCAATCATTCTTGGTACAATATCGGGATCAGGACTATTGCTCCAAGGACTACTAAAAATGAAAAACTACAATAGGAAGACAGAAATGAGCAAATTTGCGTACACATCGTATCAGAAGATCTTGAATAAAATAAGGGCATACCTGCGTGGAGAAGAACTCGACATCGAAAGATTTACATTGGAGTTGAACTGGTTGGATGACCAAGTTAGTGACCTATGTCCACTAGTTGATAGATTCAGAGAGAGATACAATAAGAAGTATACGATTACCTAAACTATGGCAATCTTCTTCTTGAGTTTCTTTTCGATCTTCTTCATAAAAGCATCCTTATTAGTCTTCATACAGTGCCACTTATTCATTTCGGATACCTTTTTCCATAGTATTTCATATCGTTTAACAGTACCCTTCGATATATACCTAGTACACCTTTGCATATGAATGCGATAGTTATCGATTCCAGATTCGTGAAACTTCATTTCGAACAACTTATAGAATACGAAATCAAGTATTGGATACCTCTTCCCTTTCAATATAACATCAATAGCACTTTCGAATTCATTGAACAACCTACGAATATCAATGTACTCACCATATCGTAAATCGAATCTCATAATGAATATATTGTCAATATGGTATTTCCTATGGTAGATAGACTTACGTCTCATTCGATACCTATTTTCGTAGTAATCGATATATCCATTCACCAAACGATATGAATGAACTACACCACAGCTTTGGCAAACATACATACCATTATCATTAATTATCTCTGTATTGCCACAACACGACTCACTCTCTTTCTCGCGTACGTAATCTATCAATCGCTCATTGCAGAAAGGACACGACTCTCCAAAGTCTTTCATCTCATCATGGATTTCTGAATTGCAGTTCATCATATACTACTATATTAGATATAAAATCTCTATAAATGCACCAGCATCCATTGCATAAAGAAACTCGCAGAAGTCAATATATGGCAATAGCGGATATCAGGCCATTCGATGGGATAGAGTGTCTCTCCCCAAAAATTCATAAACGAACAGAAAGAGAGTACAACAAGATTCCACCAAGATTACAAATACATGAAGAAGAATCGAGATTCCAGCCAATTTAATCAATTTTTGACCATAAATAGCATAAAATCGACTCAAATACCGTTATTTGCGCTGATTTTTGCTGATTTTTTGCTGATTTGGCTCATAATAATGAGTGTGAGAAATCGCCATAGTGGGACCTCTACTCTCGTTTAGCGTCCACCCATTTCAATTTTTCCAGGTAGGGAAGGAGGTGTTTTTTTTTTCTATGCAAAGTTTATTTTGTCTTGACTAGACATTATTCACTCACCTCGTGTTCATGACCTCGTGTTGTAGAAACAAAATGGCGTCGATGTTAAAATGTTTAATGCACCGGCGCATATTTTAAGTGGTACATGTAGGGGTCTGGGTACAAGAATTGGTGTTCGCGGGTGCATTTACACTTTCTAAAGTTTTTTATGAAAAATAAAAAAAATAATTAGAGGTCGGGGACATTTCTCAGGTCGGGCGGGGACGCTAAACAAGTTTTTTTTATCTGGCCTAACTGAGCAACTAGCTTCCTGCTTGTTTTTCTTTGGGGGGTTATTTTAATTTTAGCTGCATCAATTTAGTATTCTAACAGGAGAAGACTGATCACTTGCTCGACTGTTGTGAATTGGAAATTCAAATTTAGAATCCCAAAGGAAGAGAAAGGGGAGGGTCTTTTACCTTTTATAGCACGGGTCCTTGTTTAAGTAGTGAGAATGTTGTATGCTCGCCCTGGTTCAATTCCAGAACTGGCTGTAACATATGGATTACGTGTGTTAATCCCCCTTCTTGAAAGAGCAGCGAATTTGACCAGCACCATTATATCGTTAAACTGTAAAGCACTAATTAAGTCACCCACTTCCAGCTCCAGCACATACATTATATAAATATTATATATATAAATTGTTAAAACTTTAAAGATAAAGTGGCAAAATAAAACCGTTGGATACTCGAGTTTCATGCTTGAAGCGATCATCACACTAAAATGTGCATAGACTAAAATTTGTTTTCATAAAATTTGTTTTCATGTCGGCATTTAGCTAAGAGTTCGAATCTTTTGTTCAAACGTTTTTGTTTCTAACCTATCTCTGTATATAAATAACTAGATAAAGCATTCAAGTCCGAGGGCAAAGTTTTTCTCCAAAATAATTGTTTTTATTTTATCAGTTTATTTGATTTCGTTAATTCAGTCACGCGCTCACAGAAGAAGCGATACATTTGTCAGTCTTCAGTGTGTGCTCTTTGTTTCACTCAAATCATCACTGCCGATTTCATTTTCAATGCAAGATGTTTAATACTAGGGTGTGTATTTTTACATAACAATCTCGTTAAAACTTTGATTTTGAAAAACTTGGGATTAGCCGCACCAAATGAGAACAAAACTGGACTAGGTCACCAGCCAATCAGAGCATGTGATTTCAGTGGATTTGGGACCAGACAAATATGTAAAAAATCATGGATACGGTCGATTACGGTTTTCAAGAAAACTGGCAAACTTGTTCTCCTTATGGACATCCTGGCCAGTAAATAACATAGATATATCCTATTAACACTACATGTATGTATGCTTAGTATACTCACATGCTTTTAGCCTTTTGCCACGTGTCACCCCACACATAAACTCCATGTCGCCTCACTAGGACTGCACAGGTCTCTGGGTAATTTCTCATAGCTTCTGCCATAGTCTCCTGTTACCAATAAAATGCACTCTATTTCAAGCCCATTTGTCCCATTTACCGGTATTAATAGCGAAAATCAGTTTTTGTTTTCGTGTAAAATTAAACATTTCCAAATGAAAAATAATGTATGTTAAAAACACTGGTAAACAAATACAATGGAAATATGTATCATATATCTTAGCAACCTAAGACTAGGTAGACATAAACTTCATACTTTTTTAGAGCTGAAACTATGGGCAGTTATTAAAGACTAGACTCTTGTTTGAAAGCTCGATTCAGTAATGTTGGATGAAGCATAGAAGGTCATGCAGCCAGACTAGCTTCTCAACTTTTATTTTTTTCAGTTCAAAAACCCTTTTCCCACAAAATTTAAACCAGCTTCTAAACTTAGCAAGTACATAACAAGTGCATCTTTATTTACAGTGGGCCAAAATTAAGGGTGACACAGTGGTTAAACCATTCACCTCTCACCTCTGTGACCTGGGTACGATAACCGGACTCTGCATCATATCACTCAAGTTTGTTGGTATTCTCCCTTGCTTTGAGGGGTTTCTCCAGGTTGTCCGGTTTTCCTCCCTCCTCGAAAACCAACCTGAATCCCAATTTGATCTTGGAATTATGCACTAACACATTTAAAACAAGCCACTTGAAGCCCCTAAGTGATATGTGGGTTCAGTTTCAGTTTTCCACTCTATGTACTATATACATGGATAATTACAAGTTAAAGAGTATGATAGACATTTAGGAGGAGGATACATAAAAGACAGTATTAAATATGGTAGTATATAACAGGGAGAGTGTGCAGTCACTGTAAATCAGTTAACAGTATACCTGTAAATCTATCTCCTCTGGTGTGTTTTCAATGATTGGCACAACAAGTTCATCATAGAATCTAATAATAATAATAATAAACAAATAATAAACAAATAATAATAACAATATTAGTAATAATATTAGCAATAATAATAGTAATAATAACAAATAACAATAACAATAATTATAATAACAAATAATGCTAATAATAACAAATAATGATAATAATAACAAATAGTATTAAATATCACCTTTAAGATTTATAAGCTTTACAAAGTGCATATTGCATATTCATGTTCAACTTCTCATAACTACTTACTTGTAATTGACCTTTGACCTGCACTTGCGGATACCTTTGATCATCTCTTGATGAGTAATGCAGAACTCATTACCAGGATACAGTAGCGTTGCCATGACAGCATGTTTGGAGTGTGTGTGAATAACAGCTCCAGCACCTGGTGCACAAATACAAGACATGAATCTCTTTGTTACATAGACCCATTGCATAAATGGCGTCCAATTTAAACAGGTATTGTCCTGGAGACTTTAGCCTCGTGTTCACGTTACCACACAAGAGCGCCTTCACATCAATGTGAGATTAAAGATTCCTAAACAATGGTTATTAAAATTGAACGCCATTTATGCAATGTACATGTACCTGTGTACTCCACTAATTTATTATCTTGCATTGACACTTCATGTTCTGTTTTAACAAATGGCCTAGATCTAGATGTATGCAATTTTCAATTAGGCCAACAGTTGTAAACTCAAGACCTAAGGCACAATAAACAACAGGCTATTGTCTTAGACAA
This sequence comes from Actinernus sp. WN-2022, assembly GCA_030867875.1. Classification (NCBI taxonomy): domain Eukaryota; kingdom Metazoa; phylum Cnidaria; class Anthozoa; order Actiniaria; family Actinernidae; genus Actinernus; species Actinernus sp. WN-2022. The sequence continues at coordinate 28,001,820 of JAOWCC010000577.1, forward strand.
GTGGCTGGGTTACCAGAAATTCCTCTTGATCAAGATTACATTCTGTTCGTGCATCTGCTGTTTTTCAAGACCTTGAGCATGCATTATTTTGTTGTAGAACACAAGGACCATATTTTATTTGTTAAATATATCCTATCATTATATAGCTAGTTAACTGCAGCTAAGATTGGACAGTTTGCAGTCCAGCAGGGCTTTCTAAACAAGCCAGGGGCGGATGCAGGAAATGCAGAAAGAGGTAACCATAAAGAAAGAGGTGGCCGTAAAAGTTTTTTATTTTTTTTATTTTTATTTTTTTATTTAATAGCTTAACTCAGGCTGAGAAACAGACTCTAGGTCCAAACGAGCTCAGCCTGAGACAAATACGAATACACTGACAATACATTACAGATAGAACTATGAATAATGTATTAAGCATGAAATGTAAAATATATGATGCAAAAAAATATATAATAATAGTGTACATTTGTACATTTGGTCGGCCGGCCAAGTACAAGTAAATAAGCGCAGAAAAAAGTTAGCGGCAACAAATAGTAGATGTGTTAGTAGATCGGCATTTAGAACAGATAGTTTTATAGGTTCTAATGCGATCAGGGTCAAAAGTGGAAAGCAAAAGCGCAAGATAGTGAGCGTAAGCTGAACCTTGCACCGGTATTAGCTAGGAGGTGCGGGGGCAAGTCAACGAAAGGGGTGGCTGCGGTACCCTCAGCCCACCTAAATACGCCCGGCTGCAAGCTGGTGGCAACCAGAGCTCTGGTGGTTGCTTTGAGGTACATCACTGGTTATTTTCTCTTTATCAACAGCCAATGAAACTTTTGCTTGACTTTTAGCCTTTTGTCACAGATGCCTACTTTCCTATGTGGACCTCCTACTCAAAAACATTTTGAAAGCCCTGCAGTCAATGACTTCCTAGTTTTATCCCATAGCCAGTGTGCAATTGGGCCATAAAGCAGAAAAAGCACAGTCCATAACTTAATAATATGGTACAGACCTTGTGCTCATTTAATAAGAGGTATTTATTATTTTTAAAGAACACACCTCTCATTGTATAGGCATTCTTAAATAAAGGTGTGCACTGACTTCTCTTGAGCTTCTTTCTGAAATAGAGAAATTAAACTGACCATCAGCCTCCAAGAAAACATGAATTCAATTAAAGCCTTCAAGAATAATTTGAACATGAACTTTAATACAGTGTAAGAATTTCCTAGGTAACAGATCAAAGCCTTATCCCAAATAATTTGTTACAATATTTTATATTAAATTTTACAATTATTCAAATGTATATATAAATATATACTTACATTACAATATTCTTTGTCTCATTTATAATTTACTTACGCTGGTGGTGGATGGTTTATTTCAATGTCCTCTGTATCATACACAAACAGATCCTCAGGCTGAAGTTACAAAATGTACAGTACACACTCAATTTTGTACCCTGCATGCAGCCTTCTTTTCTATGGTTTAATTTGCACTGAGGGCAAAGAATTCCACTGAGAGCGAAGAAAAGAAGACTGCTGTATTTGTATTTGAATCACATTGAGCTGCATTGTCGGTTGCTTGGAATTGGTCGCAAACTCATGATTACAACAATCCACTGACCCGTAGCTACCATAAATGACTTGATGCTTTCAGATTGTTTAACCCTTTCACCACCGGAAGCGTTTGGGCTGAATTGGTGAAATTCAGAGTGCTAACTCAACCCTCCCCCCTCAGTTCCAGTTTGGCTTGCCCGGGGTAGTTAAATACTGCTGACTTTTTAAACCAAGGGCTCAAACTTTCCCCATGATGCCATTCGGCAGAATTCTACGGACTCGTCGGCGGTAAGTATGCTTTCTTCTGTAGGATTTCCAATGAAATGTGCTCTAATTTTGGACAAATAAGCCACTGTCAGAGAGCTTGAAGACATCATTAAGTCTGATGACGGCTGAAAAGTACTTGGTTTGCTTTTAGTAGGCCTTGTGAGGGGTTTCACAGGATTTTTTCTGTTGTGTTTGTGCTTTGAGACACATGAAATAATTCTTCACTGAAACCCTTGAAATTCTGCAGTTGGTTGTCTTTTCCCCCTGCTCAACCTATTAGGGTGTGTTTTTGTCACTTTAAAGCAACGGCTGGAGTCCAAATCACCGCTCTTGGTTGTAGGGGTAAAAGACTTATAAAAAAATCCTACAGGAGTCCCAGAGGGGGGGTCCCCTTGTGAATTTTTTGCTGATTACCCAGCATGCAATTGGAGTTGGGGAGCAGGAAAACATGGTGGAGAGAAGTGCAGCATTAAGAATAGCACGCTTCACAGTCGTTTGGTGGATTTTATGCAAACAAACCTGCTGGTTGGAAAGATTAAACAAGGTACTGTAATGACTGAGTGGTTATTTTGTGTTTGCTTTTGATTTCAAGTGCAAATGGGAAGGTTTTCTTGAGCCGATTTTCAGCTCCTCAAAATTCGCGAAAATCGAAGAAACGAACAGCGATCTCCAAAACAAATGCATTTTTCTCCAAAGTGGGAGAGTCAAGCGATCCCTGTTATAGCTCTGACTTTGAAGTTATTCATCCCTTGAAATAGTATCGCAACATCGTATCTCCAGCATGTCTAGGTTTGATGCAATAATTTTTCCCAGGTACATGCTTCATATTGGCCGCTTTTGAGGCCTGTAGTGGTGAAAGGGTTAATAACACTTTAAAATCTACTTCCTTTCCAGGAAACATACACCATAAACCCTCCAGTAAACAGGATTTAAAACTCGATCTTCATACATTTGCAGCTTGCTGACATGCTCGTCAGAATGAAGCCGTAGACATGAAAAAATGCTTATGTAAATTAAAACTGGTTTATTCGTCCCTGCAGATACTGGACGACAAAAAAAAAAAAAGCAGGGTACAATTTTGTATCAATGTTGTGTCTTCTAAATATAAAGCCAGAAGAGCTTCAATGAATTATTAATTAAAGTTATTTATTGTAAGCAATTGACAGACCTTGGCTGTCTGGAATTCATCTACATGTATCTAGAATGCATTTACCACAGACCACATTTTTCTGGAGAAAAACAAGCTGAGGCTTATACACAGGTACAAACATACATTATACAGTATATCATATTTGTTAAATGTTTTTTATCATGGAGCTACAGAACACTTGCCCCTGCAGGGCCCCTCCTTGCAAATCCAAGTCAGATTAGCTTTGCCAGAAAACCTTGTTTTGAAGATGTTGTCAGTTGTGAAATGATTACTTCTAAAAGTGATAATATTGTTAATTATGTCTATCAACATTACACTATATCACATGTATTAGGTAATGCAGCAGAGGAGTTGGGTGTTAGTCATACATGTTATCTCACTGCGAAGGGGAGCGCTCATTTTATTTTCATAATGTCTGTAACAGATATTTCATTACTTGAAAGTCTGCAACAATCGAGTTTAACATGGAATTGTTACAACAAAATAAATAACAGTTGTAGGGTCTCTTGATACATGTATGGCAATAAGATACATCAACACATTTATAGTGTCCTTAATTACTACATGTATTTACATCTGAATTTTTGTATCTGTTTGACCACTCTTTAAATTTTCCTCGTATTTATTATTTTCACAAAGATAGACCGGGCCCACAGAGTGGGCATGGCCAATATCTCACTCAATTAACTTACCTTTTTTCAATATTTCAGAGCTGTTACTCTAAAAATGATTGGCTTTTCTTTTAAAATTGTCAGTATGAAAATTTGGTTACAATTTTACATGTTCTCATATGGAATGGCCCTATGGTGTGAAGCATTTTTTTGATGAGTGACAGGGTTAATGCATTCAAATTTGAAAGACCAGGTAAAATTTTAAACAAACAAAATCTTCCTGAAAGACTAAGAAGCCAAAACAGAATGACCCATAGTCTCCTTCGCAGCCGTTATTTGTGTCGTCACGCAACACTTCTCCCCACTAACGGCTGCTAATAAACCCGAACAATATTCCTTTCCCAGATTTAACCATTCACAGCGTGGCTTTCATAAACAGAAGTCAATCGCACCAAATTCTTTGCTCAGAAATTGACCAATCGTTTTTTTTGGCGCCTTCACTCATTGCTGGCGAAGTGAAGATTTATATTAATTCAAAATATTGACACGGTTTCGGTTTCAAAATTCCGGCTTTGTCCTCTTGTTATTTTGCTGAACTGCACAGAAGACGTTGAAATTACCGTTCAATAAATCTACCTTTAGTTAATTTATCCTATAGAAGGTTTTGATGTTTTAACCCTCGAAGGGAATTTATTTTAGATTCCTCGCTTTGCAGCGTTCTCTTGGGTGTGTTTTCACTAGGGCATTTTTCTGGTATAACATTCCTTGAGGTGTTTGTTTACAGACCGACTTATACTAGTATATTACCTGCCTGACTGTTTTTACTGTGAAATTTGAGGTGTTAAGTGGTTCTAATTACCAACCGCAGTATTCGAAAAAATGGTGGGAGAGCAAGCATTTGTGTTTTAACCGCTGTATTTATGTGAAAACGAAGGCGATTTTTACAAAAAAAATAATCAATGTCTGTTCAAATGAGTCGAAGAAGAAGAATAACAGCATTTCTCACAATACAACAACAGAACGGAGGTAATCGCAGAAGAAGGAAATCAGTCTGGGTATATCCAAGACCACAGTTCTGGTTTGTCAGCACCTTTTGGTCGACAATTATCAAGACCATCTGTGGCATGAGCATTTCAGAGTAAGCAGGGAAACATTTGATTTGATTTGCGGCCTCGTTGGCCCACAACTTATGAAGCAAAATACAATCCTGCATGAAGTGATTACCGTAGAGAAGTGGGTAGCTGTTGCTCCGTAGCGATTCTAAGAAGCGACACATGCAATGCAAAAGGTCTGCTAAATGCTTACTTTGACAGCTGAATAAATAATCTGACAGGCGTCTGTCAGTTCATGTGCAGTGATTGGTCGCGGCATGCGGCAGGACAAGTTAATTATACCATCTCCCGAGGTACATGTACATGTAGTATAACTTGGCTGTGATTTCGGGTGTTTAAACCGTAAAATTCCTAATGAAAACACTTTGCAAATTTAACTCGCCGAAATTCAACCGAAGTGTTTTCACTGTCTTTTCAGATTTTTTATGTTTAACTATAGTCAAACATGTCCTAGTGAAAACACACCCCTTGTCGGATTGCCGGTTAACAATAGGAAATGAACAATCTGAAATCTACAATGTTTACTGTCTCATTTTTCTCAGCCAATGGAAATCGAGGTACAGTAACCGTCGGGGCGCTGAAAGGAGCGATGTCTACATCCAGATCCAGTGAAGATTGAATTCCAGCCAAATTAGTAGAACTTCTTCCGAAAATGTAAATTTTGTTTTTCTTGAGCAGCTGACGAACAAATGAAGCACTAAGAACCACTTGCCACTTTTTCTTTAGGGAGTTTCATCCATGGGAAAACTTGAAGGCAAAACCGCAATGTCATTATGGATTATTTACAAAAAGAGACTGACTCACAGGGGAAACCACTGACATTGATTTTCACACAGGGAAATACGTCATGATTAATTTACTGTCTTGTGATTGGTCTAATGAAAACAAAGTCAACCGTCTGATTGCTGCAGTCACAACAAAGGGAAAGGAATGTTGTTCGGGTTTAAGCAGCCGTTAGTGGGGAGAAGCGTTGCGTGAGGACACAAATAATGGCTGCGAAGGAGACTAAATGACCCGATGCTGATAAGCAATTTTTGACTCGGCTCTCTGGTAAACAATCTCAGAATATTTAAAATAGCAATAGGATAGGCGAAAAAAGCTAAAATAATGTATATTTCTATTTCAAATCCATCTAACTTTTTTTGTCAAAAAAACATCTAAATTTGGGATGCAGCTTATACACATATTGACAGTAGGTAAGCAGCCCTACATGTATGTACAGCCATTACTCTGAAGGTATCCAGTGTAACCTTAAGGTTACCGGATACCTTCAAAACGAAAAAGATGGGAAAATATGTTTTCGCACAGAAATGTAGTTTTAGTAGTAGTGTCTCATATACCAAAAACTCCGTTAAATTTTTTTTTATATTGACGGAGAAATACCGAAAGGAAGTTTTTAACCAGAAGTAAAACTAGGTTCTTTTTGATTGACAGTTGATCAATAAACACATGACAAGTGCTCACTCGCCCGTAGCGATGGTGTGGGGAAGAGCACATATTAAATTCATTTCAAAATGAATATACCAATGTTTACGTTTATTGAAAAAAGTTTTTCCACACACGATTCCATCGGTTGTTGGCCTTATATCTTACAAAAAGCAAGCAGGATGTCCTGAGCTTGGAAAACAAAGAAAAAAGAAAAGCAAAACGAGGCCAAACAATGCATATGGCTACAATTACAAAGCCAAATAGGAGTCCTCGCAAAACCTGACAAGCGTTCGTATTTTCACTTTCAGACAGAGTGCCGCATTTGAACATAAAGAAGAATTGATAAGAGCCAGCTGAGAGAATATTTGTTTCCAAGAAAACTTAGATGGAAATGTAAAATCTGACGGTGACCCTGAATCGGTTGAACCACGATCTCGCTATTGCCGTGCTGTTGCTTGCAAATTGCTGTCTCCTCTACTAACTATGCTGGCATTCAAGGCGTCTCTATCGGGCATTCACCTTGGCTTTGTCCCTCGAGGTCTTTTTGTCTTTCCCATTTTTCTAGCCTGGGAAACCAGCCGACTCTTACTGCTACCATTTTTCAAGTCACACAAAAAAGAACAAACATTTTCTCGATGCAAATCAACATTGGCGGGAAATCTTGACAGATAGTTGAACTGTGATGAGAAATGATTGACCAAGAGCTTGCTAATTGTTGAAAAGGCGGGGCTTCAGATTCACGCACGACAGACGGGTATATTTTTTTGAAGTGCTATTTTCTCGCTTTCGATTTTCAACCAAAATAGAGTTTTAAAAAAGCTCCCACTCAAGAGGAATTTATTCGATTTGTGCAAAATGTTCACAAAATGTCAATTGATATCCGTGTCGGGGAAGTGGGAAATTCTAAAAAGAGAGCTCTTGACGACATTTCCCGCATATCTACTCGGATTATTTTTCGCCTTTTCACGGAAAGCATGATAACTTTTGAACTAAATCGAATTTTGAAATTCCCCGACATGGGTTTTGTAATACGATTCCTCTGAAATGCGACAAAGCAAACAGATTTTTAAACTTTAAAATATTTTCGGAGTCGGAGCTTCTGAAAGCCATCTCACTAGATCGGAGAAACGGGATGGCGGAAAATTTGAGATTTTCTAAGAACTCAAAACTTTTTATGTATTCTTGTAGCCAATTGTATAAGCTTTAAAATGATACATGAATGATTTATCTACGATGTTTCCTCGAGGCGCTACATAATTTAGACTGGAAACGCACCCTGAAGGTATCCGGTAACCTTAAGGTACTCTTTTTCATTTAAGTAATGCTCTGCCTAAGAACTGGAGCACTCAACAGCAGTGGAATGTAAAATGAGTTAATTTTCTATTCTCCTAGCTTTCTCGTAGATTCATTTGTAGAAAACCAACAAGGCAAATATAATTATTTTCATTAGATAATTTTTAATGTTTAAATTTATATTTGATCAAACTAACACAGTGTAGTCGGATTTCAAAGACAATCATACAATTAAAAGTTCTCAAATTTGTGATTCAAATACTGGCTGCAATTATCTTTTATGATTTCCCCATTTCCGATATTGGCTGGATGACCAACATCATACAGTTTCCTTTACATTACAAACTTGTATTTAATTATGTTTGAAATGTTGACATTTCAGACAGCACCCTATTGTCTTTTGCTCCAGTTTATTGGCAAAGCATTAATTAAACAGCACACTGACATACGTCATGTACATGTAGAGTAGAACGAAGCAGTGCCTCTCCTATTCTCTTTAAGGAAAGCCCTGGTATTTCATAGAAATGGCTAAAAATAGTTAAAATGATTCATCCTAATGAGTTGAAATTCCTACACATGGATAGTGACCTGCAGCATGTCGCAAACAATACCTGGATCCTTTCTTTCTGTACTCCTGATGGAGCTATATATATTTCATTCCTACAGAAAAGAAATAAGACTTAATTAGCATATTATGGTTGAAATAATATTATTTTGTAATCTGATTGGCTATAAGATTGAGTGGACAAAACTGTTAAAGTTGGATGCCATGGTATATTAACCTCAGTGCAGCGATTTTATTACAATGATGTACATGTTTAAATGCTCAGCAGAGTATTTTCTCTCAATGAGCTTTGAGAAAGTGAAAACCAAGCTAAGACAACCCAAGCAAATTTTAAAACAAATTAGTTGTTTTTAATAATGTAATCACAAACATTTGAATCGAATTTGTACAATTTCCAATAACCTGGCATGAAATTTTAAATTTTGTGATCAATTCATCATTTTAAAATTTGTTTGGATGGCCTTGGTTTGTTAAGCTTAATTAAGTCCCTTTTAAAATTTAAAATGTTTTCCCAGCAAGAAATGTATTTATCTTGTAATGGACAATGAATGTAATGAATTGGTAGTGCAAAGAGAAATAAGTTCCTATATGGACGAGAGGGCCTGGAGAGCAGTTATGATAATTAGGGTTATATATAAACTGTCAAGAGACAGAGTCAGTTCATTGTTGTTCTGGCTCACGACTTGTATACTATGTAATTTTTTAACAGCTAGGGCAAAAAATGTTGCATGAATGTTAAGTAACTATACAATGTCATGTACATGTAAGCAAGTTCGAGAAATAAGGCATATTTATTCATTCCAAGTACAATCTGTATAATAATTATCATACACTGTCTAGTGATATGTTTACTTCAATTTAGGGACATCTAGATTCTTTGTGGATATGGTCCTATTACTGGTACATTATACATGTATATACATGTATCATATTTTATATATATAATACAATTGTACCTGACATGGTAACATGTTAGTTCACTGTATGCAACAAATGATGTACATGTATAAGTTATATTCCTGTATGTAACTAAGTTAGTGTGTATATGTTGTAGTTGAAATTGACCATTCAGTTCAATTTGACCATGGGTCAAAACAAATAGATCAATTTGATCCATGCAGTCAATTCAAACTAGGTCAATTTGACCCGGTCAAAACAAACTAGTTTAATTTGACTCAAACAAATTAGTGAGCACACATTGTTGACGGTAAGAGTTTTTTTAAATGTAGGGGTAGGATTTGGATTAGTTCACATGATTATTGATTGCTTGAAGCAAACTAAAGCAAAAACAAAATTGGAGTTTCATGACAGATTCCATGTGGGTTACTACTTCATGGTCAAATTGAACTAGTTTGTTTTGACTCATGGTCAAATTGAACTGAATGGTCAATTTCAACTGCAACATATATATCATTAACACTCTTGCAGGCCTGGACCCGTCACAATTTGCATTGTTTCATCTCAAAACATTAGATGATGCTTGTATGAGTACCCAACTGTATGCTGAGTCATAATTACTCGGGCTGCCTGTGGCAGCGCCGAGTCTTAAAATGCAAGTCGTTTTTTTTTTTTTTTTTTTTATTCTGTGCAACAAGTCTTCTGCGCATGCGTTAAAGGTCAAATTCACACCAATCAGATTGCACTGTGCTGGTCACTCAACAATCGCCAGGTTAATTTATTTACATAATTGCGTACAGTAAATAAAAATGGTGGATTCGATCCGCGAGCAAATCTCTCTCAAATTTGGAGTCCCATCTCTCAAATGTAAGCAGTTTAAATGTTTTATTTAACTTCACTCGTGCGAAAGCCTTCAAACAGGCTCAGGATATTGCAACTGGCGCTCTTGTCGGAGCCGAAGGACCGCGTTTTTTACCCAGATGGCCTGTGATTTTATATACGACACGACGCCGGACCTGAAGAGTGAAGGACTCAAAGATCCACACATATCGAATTGGAATTTAGCGTTTTCCTTTCTGCTGAAACCAAGGCTTCTTCGATAGAAAGGACAAGATGTTGTGTTTTTCGGAGGACAAAATATTTCTCGTTTAAGCTTCTCTTTCGGCGCCACGGCTTTGTTATTTGAATCTCTGTGGATTGGTATACTCAAAATTATATTATTACTGCACAATACCATACAACTGAATAAGAAGTCTTTAACAAAGCCGAACTGAAACTCAAGAGCAAAGCTGAGAGTGAAAGTGAAACAGAACAGTGTCTTGTCAGGTCATGAATTAAGGTACGGTGAGGTTGAAATCATTGCGTGTTTATACAATGTATTTGCATTTCTTTGTCGATTTGTTGACTTCGTGGCGCTGATAGATTTTGCCATCCGTTTGAGGTACGTTTCGTAGGTTTTATGCCTCTCGGTCATAATACATACCAGCGCAAACACCGTGATCTGTAGGCCAACATGCACTAAAATAATTTTGAGCGTCTGTCAGAAATACCCAGGAGAAATAAACAGTACTCGCACAGAATAATTTATGATGAGCAAAGCAATATTCAACTGACTCTCAAGGTCAACTTAAACAAGAATCCTCTCACGGCCAAGGTTTCGGTTCGAGAAATTAAAGGCTTCCAACAGTTCCCTTTATAGTTCTGTAATATAATGAGCAGATCAGTTTTGGGAAGGAGGGTATACAACCAACAGGCATTTCAGTTAATAAATACCTGATATGGACGCGAGCTGCGATAAAGAGCCGCAGGGTAGAATGAACAGTAGAGCTAGAAATATATCATATGATAGCTCCATCATAGGTGGACAGGATACAACTTATAATATGGGACAAATATAAACATATATTTGAGACACTCATCTATTAGTACTCTGAACCTGGAGAACAGTAGACTAAATTGTAAGCGTGCGGTACATGAATAAGTAGAGGTCAACTTCTTTAATTTGCATACACGAGAAATATATATACTAGGGGAGCAGAGAATGCATGTCACCGCGCTACCAGCCACAGCTCCTAAAGACTGCTAAATTCAGCTAATAATTCTTCCCTTCGGTTATTACTAAAAGGATTTCAAATGAAAGTGTATTTCATCTTCAATCTCATGTGGCCCGAGTGAAAGCCCAGATGGGCTCTTGTTTGTATAATTGTGCAGACATACAAATATTAAAGATACTGTGGGCCTCTGAGTATGAGGACCTGTCACCGCAAATGGTTGCTGTGTGTTTCAGGGACTTGAGGAGATAAAGGAACAGTCAAGAGGCACATGTCTGCAAATTTACTGCTTCCAAAATTATGCAAAATAAAATTTACCACCTCTTAACCTTGTTTCAGAGATATGTGTATACACTAAGGCATGGAAGATGGGGAAATTCTTGGGCATTTAATTTTACAGCATAACCAGAACTAGAGAAGAGCAAGTCTCCCACGTAACAGTAAGGTTCTGTGATGATGATCCCCTGGGGTTTATCACTGAGGGGCTCCTTTTTGTTGCTTGTTATGCAAACACATTCATAGCATTTTTGCTGATCTAATTATTTTGCAGATCATTGAGTGATTGATCTAGCACGTGGGCCGATTCTTTTGTAGACTGTGTTGTATGCCGAAGGATTGGAATACCAAAGCAGCAGCAAGTGAGCCTACAACATGTATTGTCTTTATTATTCTCTTTCTAATGCCTTGGAGATCAACAAACTAAATGTATTTTCTTTCTCCACTACATTCAGAAATTTCAGATTATATTCCATCAAATTACCGAGTGGTAATAATAAACCACACCAAGGGATGTCTAATAATAATACGTATAGGCAAGCCTATGAGCAGAGCTCCCAATAATCAAATACAAAGAGATGGATTGCACGTACATATACATGTAGGTACATGTACATGTAATGGAAATTAATTTATGAAAATAAATCGTGCATATGCACAGGGAAGGAGCCAGGCTGCACCATTCCCGCTTTTAAAACACATTTATCCCTTGAAAAAAATATGATATGGGTCAAATTGTCCCACTTTGTCCCACTTCCAAAGGAAAGTAAAATAATGGCAAAAGGGCAAATTGGGCCAAATTGTCCCTTCTAGCTCAATCTCTGCATGCAGTTGAGTTAATACAGGAAATGTAATGCATGCATGCAGATGTAATATTATAATTATGAAAATAAATACACTGCATATGCAGATGAGTTGCATGGAAAAGGTGTTGGCATAGAACAGAAATAACATGCGTGCATGTTGAGATGTAACAGAAATTAAAGTTGGAAATTGAATATTTTACACATTATGTACAGCCAAAAAAATTACACTGACCATTGAGAGATAATTAAATGGGTCCGTGCAAGAACAGCATAAGTGACTTTTGATCAAGTTCTAAATTCTCCCTTAGAAAACAAAGAATATCAAGAAGAATTTGACCAGAAGTCACTTACACTACTGTTCTTGCATGGACCCCTTCAATTTAGAAAGTCACTAATTCCCATAAACGGAGGATTGAATGTAAAGGACAGGATGGCATTAAATAGCCAAATAAAATCGAGCAGCATGACATGTTTCTGACTTCTCTCGTTTCTTCGTCGAATTTTATGTATTGTACACAGGGCAGTTCCATACGAGAGAGGGGATTATGGTAAATTTGAAAATGGAAGTTATAAGGGCAACTTAAAGGTTTCATGAAGTCTGGTTAGATTCAGGGCTATAAAATATATATAGCATTATTAGCTGTATTTCGTTGGCTTCACCAGGGGGAACCATTAAAGTACATGTAATATCACTCAATAATCATCAAAAATTACACCAAATTGGATAAATATTAATTATTTGGATGGTTATAAAAAAATTTATTACCAATGTTAAATAAAACAGTCTTTAAAAATGTTCTGGACTCATAATATTATCAATTGAAAGAGGGTTTACTAAAGCTTGTTACAGCTGTTTCACTGCTGGACATCCTAAAATGTTCATATTATAGTACACCACCCTTGTTAGGAGCCCTATTTTGCATGTGTAATGTCCATGACAAATGATGTAACGTCCGTGACACTGGTTTTTATCCCCACGGCCAAAAGTAAAGAAGGTGATGATGATATTTTGGCACTGAAGAAATAACTATCCACTACCTGCATACTTCAAATTATAAAACTAGCCTAGCTGGTGTACCATCTCATCTCACAGCATGTTAACTTTGAAGATTTCTGCTTGGAATATTGGTTGTTTTCTATGTAATGTCTGTGACAGTGCTTTTTCTTGCATTTTAATAATGTATAAAATGTCCAAATTCTTACTCATGTTATTTTAAGTATTACTGTATTCCGGTAAAGAGTTATGATATTGAAAATTTGTCAAACTGTCTTTTGGTATTTATCTAGAGAAATAAATAGGTTCAAAATCTTGTCTGTGATGTAACAACGTCCATGACATGGAACTGCCCACCATCGTTTTTCTATTTTCTTGAGATCATGGAGAGGAATCAAAACACAATTAAGGAGCTCTTGCAATCAATCCTAGATGGAGTTTTGAAAGACAAGCTACATTGTAACCACCATCTTGAGGGAGTGGACAAAACACTGGCCCCCAGACACATGAAGTTTTTGAGTCCTGAATCGGGTTCCGTATGCTGGTGCACGGTCAGGTGGGCATGCAGGCACGCTAAAATTTCACTCTCAATGCTATAAGTATGGTTATATATATATAAGCCCACAATTATTGGGAGCTCCACTATTATGCAGCATTTTTGCAGACTGGGATATTTTTAGAATATGTTTCACGTGAGTTCAGTTTCTGCTACCCAATGAGAAGCATTCACTTAATTTTATTACAAATGATTAATGATGTACTTTGCAGCTATGTTGGTTGACCAAACAAGAGAAACTAAAAGAGGCATCTTTTGTTAACAAAATGCCACAATGAAAGCAAACAATGAGAAGTGAAATCTAAAAATAACCCAGTCTGAGAAAATGTTGTATCACAAATATGTGACAGATGGATGCTCCAGGTAATTGGCTCCTGACTATACATGTATTTCACAAGGCCAAACAAATAAATGTTGTGTTTCTGGTAATCTGGCCGAGCTGGATTTTCTCATTCAGACCTCAAACTTTATATTGCTGTTTTCCAAGACAGTTGAAGCAGATAACATCAACATAAAAATATATAACAATTTATTAAAACAATTAAAACAAGTATGTAAACAATAACTTTTTGCTACAGTGTGTCTTCAGCACAATTGCATTAACATGACAACAACGTTAACACAGGTAACTTAAAGTGCATATGAGCCCTAGCCAGTTATATTTGATATCGATTGTACATGAAGTGAATAGTCCAACGGTAGAATATTTCTTGATTTCGGTGTTGCGTCTACGAGATATGAAGGTTTATATTTCCAATATGCTAATGATATGATGTCATCACCGACATCACTTATTATACAAAAGCATGCTGGTAGAGACAAATTACCTATTTTTAAATTCTAAGTTATATTTGAAGCTTATCAAAGTGATTTTACCAAAAAAAAAATCTAAATTAGAAAATAGATTAATTCACAAGGACAAAGAAATTCAGCAAATGTCGGTGATGACATCACATCATTAGCATATTGGAAATATAAACCCTTATATCTCGTAGACGCAACACCCAAATCAAGAAATATTCTACCGTTGGACTATTCACTTCATGTACAAACGATATCAAAGATAACTGGCTAGGGCTCATATGCACTTTAACTATAGTTGCAAAAGAGCAAACAAATTTCAAAAAACAAATTTAGACCTAGATTTCTTCAGCCCATTACTGGAAAAAGTAATTTATTTTGTTTGGCCTAGTAAATAAAATGCTAAATATTATTGCAGCTCAACATGTTACAGTAACTGTTACAGTAATACAGTTAATGTGTTTAAAACACAATTCTTACCCATGTTTAATGGTGATTCCACCCCCAGTACCAGTTACCCATCCAAGATCATAAAATTGACGACATAATTCAGGAATCAGATGTCTGGGGTGCTCCTTAATGTAAGAAAAACAATAATTTTCACAATTAATAATTATTCGAACACAGGGAGCCCAAACCATAAGCTTGACAATATGAGAAAATGTGAATGAAGAGAATCATGAAAAAACAGCTGGGACTAGATAAGGGTATATATGGCCATTGTTTAATTGGGGATAGGAGGTGTTTGGAGAAATCAGAGGATAAACAACCATTTACCAACCCTTAAACTAGGTTTAATGAAGATTTGAACGTTATTTCAAATGTAATTTACAGTGACTAATAGAGAATATGCTTAAATTTACTCTTTTTCCAAATTTCGCCTGTCATTCCCCTGCCTAATCCCTCCCTCCCTTTTCAAAAATTAGTGTCATATTGTATGGCTTGTGAGTTCCTTCAGATCACTTGGGCATTGTTTATTTTATTTCTGGTTAACGCATGAGGAGATACATTGATATGGAAATGCTTCGGATAAAGTCTTTTAAAGAATATTTAATTTCCCGAAAGATTTGAAATGGGTCACCGACCTTGACTCTTGAGACTTTCCCGCCACGTTGCAGCCGCCGCGCCTCAATGGTACTACAAAACTGGACTCACCTTTGTATAGTCTGTATCGTAGCTACATCCTTTATCCATCGCTGTAATCGAGTTCACATTAAACGTACTAGATGTATCTACAAAATATAGAAGATCTATCCTATTAGCTATTCTAGAATTTCGGTGCCTCGTCAAGGTTGAGTATGCGGTGTCATAGAAATGAGTCAGCGGTTTGTAAATATAATGTTACATCACTTCCGTTCGACATAACTTATTATGAGTTGGTTACTTCC
Source organism: Actinernus sp. WN-2022 (assembly GCA_030867875.1). Taxonomy (NCBI): domain Eukaryota; kingdom Metazoa; phylum Cnidaria; class Anthozoa; order Actiniaria; family Actinernidae; genus Actinernus; species Actinernus sp. WN-2022. Next base: position 28,017,547 of record JAOWCC010000577.1, read on the forward strand.
GGCGCATTTCACATTCATGACCACAACATTTCCTGCATTTTCGGAATTTCCTTCAAAATGTCCTGTATCAGGAGGGCTCCTGCCACTTTCAGAATATTGTTGTTAATATAGGAACTGGAAATCTGCAGTGTTGGTGAGTATCGGGTTAAAGTATCATGTACCTACTAAGTGCTGAAAAAATTAAGGTAATCGGCCGACCCCCATCTTTTGGTTCTGCCCGGTTTTCTCAGACAATAACTCTTAAAGTCAGCGAGAGGGATACTGTACTATTCTCGGACGAGACTGGATACTACGGATGACTACTGGCGCGAAAAAAATGAATGATCGTGAACTAGTGTCACCGAATGGCGGAGCCATCACTGTAGTTTGTGAAGTCTCTTTCATAGAGTCGACGAGAACTGAAAGAGAAAAAATGGAGTTACAATTGTTCATTTGGAATAAGAATAATGAAGGGAGCGGCTTCTAGAGAATATGGAACTGGCGAAAACTCTCGTCTTGTGTGATGTTCCAGTCACCCAAAACGCATGGCAAGCCGGGAAGCCCAGATGAACAAGTCATGGTGGAGAAATGGTTCGACATAATAGCCAGAAACGCAAAGCCAGGACATCAAAAACAATTTCATGGTAGCTTTTTATAGAAGCTAGTCTTTGATTGAGTTACACAAATTAGGTTGTCGTGTTCCAATATAACGGAGGAGGAAACTTAGATTACGACTATAATACGACTATAATACAATTATTGACTCAGTCTGGATTAATATTTCTAAGCGAAGACTGGTCATAACTAGGTAGGAGGAGGGGGGAGTGGGATGGAAAAATCAAATCTTTCTAAAAACCGTTTTTTTTATGGTCCACCCCCTGATTCATGCAAAATTATCAGTGGCCCATTCTTGTAGCCTGAAATACAGCCGGGGAGTGGACCCTGGAACGAGCTGAGGAGGCGGCTGTATTTCAGGCTACCATTCCTGAACTCTTGCACAAAATTAATTAGCCTACCACTGAACGTAACCGCCATTTATATGATCCTAGAGGGGACAAACAGAAACGTGTTGCGACTTCTTTCAAAGCCAAACATAGGCTGTAAACCGACCCTTGTTTACCTCTAATTATCTCCCATTCACCAGAAAATTTTGGAAATCTAAGGCCTCTGAAATGACATTTCCTGCATTTTGGAATCACTTTGAAGCAAATTTAGGCATGACCCATTAACGTTTATACCCCCAACCGAGCATTCATTTTATTTTAAAGAAATAGCCGGTCCATAACGTCGACAAACTATTGAATAGAATTGAAGGGAAAAAGGCGACGGGTCTGGATAACATACCCTGAAAACTCTTGAAAATTTCTGCAGACGTCATTGCACCCTCCCTTACAATCATTTTAAACCAGTTGCTGTCATTAGGGGTCTTCCCAAGCGAGTGGAAACTAGCTAGAGTTTCCCCCGGGCAGAAGAAAGAGCCTAAAGCAGACCTAATTATCGCCCTATTTCGATTATTCCGGCTGTCGCGAAAATCTTCGAAAAGATTGTATTTGACTAAATCTATAAATACCTTGATGACAATTAACTCGTAACTAAAAAAACAATCGGGGTTTCGGTCTCTCCACGTACAGCACGCTCACTGCGATGCTCGAAGCCACAAACAGCTGATAAGGGTCTCCTAAATGGTGTTATTTTTTACTCGGGCTGCCTGTGGCAGCACCGAATCTTAAATTGCAAGTCGTAATTTCTGCGCATACGTTAAAGGTCAAATTCACACCAATCAGATTGCACTGTGCTGGTCACGCAACAATCGCCAGGTTAATTTATTTACATAATTTAATACAGTAAAGCAAGATGGCGGAGGACCCGCAAGGAACTTTCTCTCTAATTTGGAGTCTCATCTCTCAAATGTAAGCCAGTTTAATGTTTTATTTAACTTCACTCGTGCGAAAGCCTTCCAACATGTAGAGGCTCAGGATATTTCAACTGGCGCTATTGTCGGAGCCGAAGGCCCGCATTTTTTACCCAGATGGCCAGTGATTTTATATACGACACGTACGACGACCTGAAGCCAGTGAAGGGATCAGAATCCGGAAAGCTAAAATTCGAAGAAATAGATATTGGAATCTATAAGCCATCGGCTCGCTGTGCTGCATTTAAAACATCTGAGGAGAACATCTTATTTTGGGTGAAGGCACTTCAAGACCAATATTATGAGTCTCTTAAAAACTGTCAGAGATTTAAATTTACCGTAAGTTAGATCAGAGAGTATTGAGATCAAGTTATTTCGTTCCAGCGAGGATATAGCCTCCTCCACAGCCGTGTCCAGTGTTCAGTCCCCCCTCCACCTAGGGGGGACTGAACACTGGACACGGCTGTGGAGGAGGCTAGCGAGGATATTGACCTAGCGGAAACGGTACAAGCTGTCGAAGGATTTTACTTATAATCATCCACGTCTACTTAACAACGGGAATAGTTATGTGCCAAGGCATGGGCAAAGATTGAGTTTACCAGATTACAGATGAAAGTAGAGAACTTAACTAATGAAGAAACAGAGGTCACGCGCGACATGCTTGAGAACATGAACATGTTCAACACTTTATGTTATACTAAGAAAAGAAAACAAATTACAGAGCCTGCAAGTTCACAAGTCAATGAAAAACCCCAAGAGCCTGTAGTTTTGGATCAACATATCCTTGAAACTCCAAAAGCAACATACACATGCATGAGTCAAATTCAAACCGGAAGAGACGGAATTCTTTAGATACTTCACGAGGATTGTTAGCCCGCAATAAGAACTCTCTCGCTGCTTTAATGACCTTGCCAGTAACATGGAGGCTGACCTAACTGATATGCGTAATGAATTCTTACTCTCGTCACATCAAAACACGAATCAAGAAACCAAACTCAGTCATTTGGAAAACAAATTAGTGCAGCAAGATAATATATACCGAAATCAAGAAGCTGTCATCACGAATATATTATTGACCTAGAAGTTGAAAATGGCGAGTTGAAAGCGGATATAATAAAGCTGTGATACGACTTTCACACTTTTAAAAAAAATCAAGAATACAAAAAAGAAGACAATGAAAGACCAAGGTCTCCAGTGTTCCGAGACTACCCAACCTACTGAAGCTTATCAGTTTGTTCAAGAGCCATCTTTCTTACATGACAACCCGATCCCTATTCATCAGATTACATTTTCTGTGCTAAATGACGAGAGTTTACAATCACCTGACCGACAACCCACTACTAAAGAAAGGGACTATGAAGTACGGTAGTAAGGTTAATTCTCGGGTTCAAAACAATGAATATATGCCTGCTCAAATGCAGTGTTAAACGAATAAGTAGTGTTTATTTAAAAGGTCAACATACGAGAAAAACAAAACTATTAAATTACATATATACTAGGGGAGCAGAGAATGAAAGTCACCGCGCTACGCTACCGGCCACTCCTAAAGACTGCTAAATTCAGCTAATAATTCTTCCCTTTGGTTATTACTAAGAGGATTTCAAATGAAAGTGTATTTCATCTTCAATCTCATGTGGCCCGAGTGAAAGCCCAGATGGGCTCTTGTTGATTTTTAAAAAGCATTCGACACCAAAGACCATTATATTATCTTGTCAAAACTGGCTAAATATAGCCTCCTATAGCAGCCGTTGTGTAGCGCTTCCGTTTCATTCCCCCAGTGGGGAATGGAGTGAAACGGAAGCGCTACACAACGGCTGCTATAGGAATTTAGCTAAATACGGATTAGACCGAAATGGCCTAAAATAGATTCAATCCTACCTAGAAAACAGAAGCCAAATATGTAATGTAAATGGTCATCACTCCAGTGCAGGCTCTTTAACGTGTGGTGTACCTCACAGTTCCATAATTGGCCCACTCCTCTTCCTAATCTACATAAATGATTTACCAAATTGTCTTGTTCAAGGGATCCCTAGAATGTATGCAGATGACACAAATATAAGTTTCACCGCTTCATGCCAAACTGACCTTCGATCGAAGATTAATTATGAACTCGACAAAGTTAATATCTATCGTATTAGTGGCTAAAGGCTAACAAACTCAGCCTTGATATAGCAAAAACAGAGTTCATGGTAATAGGCTCTAGACAAAAACTGCATACCCAAAACGACGAGCAAATTAATATGCTCATCAAAGGAAGGGAAATAAACAAGGTAGACCACACTAAATCTTTGGGCCTGCACATCGACGAAACCTTATCTTGGAACTCGCAGCATATGAATTAAATTTCAAAAAAGATTGTAAATATCTTAATAATGTATAATGTATAGTTCCTAATGTAAAGTGACTGATGTTTTTACTCTGTTTAAATCAATCAATCTGTCTATCTGTCTTGTATTCCATACTTTTCACAGTCCTATAGCCCAGTGATCTTCTACTTCAATGAAGCTCACGTTGGATGAATTCGCGAACTTTCTGAACTTTCATTAGGGACTGGCAATAGCCCATAACCAAGAGCGAGAATCTCCCATACTACCTCTATGCAACGGCATTTTCACAAGTTAGGTTATTTTTAGAACGGTTTCCTGCTATTCTTGGGTTGCAATCATTCCTAAGGGAATAAAATTACAAAAGCAGACGTGTTGTTGGTATAACAAAAGAAGCTAATGAGGCATCGCTAACGAGGCCTCGTCGCTCCTGGTCATCTTGGTGGATATTTTTTTTCAAAGACTTAGTTGATATGGGAATTCTGGATAGTAGTAACAAACTCCAACACGAGTGCCTGTGGTTTTGTTTCAGTGCTGTTATGCAGGGGGAGCTAGACGGAGTCAAAGAATCACGGAATAACTGGTTTCACTTTGGCTCGTACACCACGTGTTTTCACTTTGGCGTTTGTGTTTTCACTTTGGCGCATGTTTTGCACTTATCAATCAATCAATATCAGTCTATTTTAACCAGTGTTTGGCAGTATTACACTGAATTACTAGGATGTCAGAAGTAAACGTAACACACATATAACTAGCATAAATAACGCTAAATATACAGATAAATATATGATAAATCACATACAGTCAATGCCAGAAAGGATGTCCTTGACGACGGAGCATACTAAAATAAGTATATACTGTAAGTACCTTTTCATGGAATAATGCTAATATCAGTACTTAATTACAATTATGGGATGTTGTCCAAAATATATTTTCTGATTGGCCTGACCCCCAAGAGATCTGAAAAATGTTTCAACCAGAATGGTCATAACGAGCCTCAGTGAACTGGATGTTCAAAAATACTCGAGGTCCGGTTGCTATGGAGTGACGTCATAGGCCTGCTGAATTGCTTTCGTCGTATTTGATTTGCGGTTTTATTATAACAGCGCTTGGTAATTCCTTTATCGGTTTGCGTACACACTCGCCTGTGGTGCGAGGATGCCTGTTTAGTTTTAGAGGCTGGACTTGAACCAAATTTTGACATCATCCCGTTGCATCCGGTTGGAATTTTCTTACAAAGATCGCTAATCCGTCTGTAGTTTGTAGTTCTAAGAACTGATATGTTCTCAATTCGAAGATCTGCGGTATTCCTGTTGAAAAATTAATGTCAAGGAGCTCTTTAGTAGCTAATTTTCCTGAGGAGTTCGCCAAATTCAAAGTTTGAAAATGGCGGGCTTTCTGATCGACGAGTGTTCAAAGATCAAGGAAGTCTTAGCATTGCCTCTACGTTTGGTGTTGTTGCCGCCATATTGCTACAGAAATTGAACTCAAACCCAAGATAATACAGCTGGTTGGTAGATGACATCAATGCACTAAAACTTGGTGGCGATCGACTCGAAACACCAACTGCATCGGCATCGGCAACGTCAACAACCGTCCCTGAGGTACGTCATTTAATAATTTATAGTCAATATATAGATCAACAAGAAGAGGAAAACAGAGAGCTCAAAGTTGCTCTCGAAGCTGCCAAGTATCATGCCTTCGAGATGAAATTGAGTTCACAAGCGATCTCGTGAGGACAGCGATGATAAGGGGTAAGCGAATACTTCAATCTTTTTATTGAGATGAATTAAATTAGTTGTGGACGCTTACAACTTACATGATTGAAGGTGATTTTTTTTGTCATTGATGCGACTGATTAAGATTGTTTTTATTTATTTATTTAGAGGAATACTAACACCCCAATCCTTCTCAACAAGAATCAAGTATAAGGCTGTTTGAAAAGTAATGAGAAATGCAATAGGCATAAAGCCTTTTCCAGACAGTGGTCCTCAAGGTTATCAAGTCAACCTTTCTGCTGCAGTTGCTTGGGCAGCGAGGGAGACCAAGCTGCATCAGCCTGATACACATGCCAACTCTAGAAGTCCATCTAAAACTTGATTTGTTGACAAACTTGATTGAATGTGCGATAAAAAAAACTAAGTCTGTGTTCTATATCCTCTCTGGTTCACCCAGGTTGAAGTCCTGGCATCACCGTATGCCTGAGCGCTTCTGAGATATGGAATACAACTTTCTATTATTTTTGAAATGTGCGATGAAAAACTAGGTCTGTGTTTTATATCCTTTCTGGTTCACCCAGGTTGAAGTCCTGACATCACCGTATGCCTCAGCGCTTCTGGGATATGGAACACAACTTTCTATTATTTTTGAAATGTGCGATGAAAAATTAGGTCTGTGTTCTATATCCTTTCTGGTTCACCCAGGTTGGAGACCTGGCATCACCGTATGCCTGAGCGCTTCTGGGATATGGAACACAACTTTCTATTATTTTTGAAATGTGCGATGAAAAATTAGGTCTGTGTTCTATATCCTTTCTGGTTCACCCAGGTTGGAGTCCTGGCATCACCGTATGCCTCAGCGCTTCTGGGATATGGAACACAACTTTCTATTATTTTTGAAATGTGCGATGAAAAATTAAGTCTGTGTTCTATATCCTTTCTGGTTCACCCAGGTTGAAGTCCTGGCATCACCGTATGCCTCAGCGCTTCTGGGATATGGAACACAACTTTCTATTATTTTTGAAATGTGCGATGAAAAATTAGGTCTGTGTTCTATATCCTTTCTGGTTCACCCAGGTTGAAGTCCTGGCATCACCGTATGCCTGAGCGCTTCTGGGATATGGAACACAACTTTCTATTATTTTTGAAATGTGCGATGAAAAACTAGCTAAGGTCTGTGTTCTATATCCTTTCTGGTTCACCCAGGTTGAAGTCCTGGCATCACCGTATGCCTGAGCGCTTCTGGGATATGGAACACAACTTTCTATTATTTTTGAAATGTGCGATGAAAAACTAGCTAAGGTCTGTGTTCTATATCCTTTCTGGTTCACCCAGGTTGAAGTCCTGGCATCACCGTATGCCTGAGCGCTTCTGGGATATGGAACACAACTTTCTATTATTTTTGAAATGTGCGATGAAAAATTAGGTCTGTGTTCTATATCCTTTCTGGTTCACCCAGGTTGGAGTCCTGTCATCACCGTATGCCTGAGCGCTTCTGGGATATGGAACACAGTTTTCTATTATTTTTGAAATGTGCGATGAAAAATTAGGTCTGTGTTCTATATCCTTTCTGGTTCACCCAGGTTGAAGTCCTGGCATCACCGTATGCCTGAGCGCTTCTGAGATATGGAACACAACTTTCTATTATTTTTGAAATGTGCGATGAAAAATTAGGTCTGTGTTCTATATCCTTTCTGGTTCACCCAGGTTGGAGTCCTGGCATCACCGTATGCCTGAGCGCTTCTGGGATATGGAACACAACTTTCTATTATTTTTGAAATATGCGATGAAAAACTAGCTAAGGTCTGTGTTCTATATCCTTTCTGGTTCACCCAGGTTGAAGTCCTGGCATCACCGTATGCCTGAGCGCTTCTGGGATATGGAACACAACTTTATACCTAGTGAGACAGGCTACCTAAAATAAGACTTGAAATCCCGAGTTAGATTTTACAACAGAATTCATTTTTTTTCAGCGTTGCAAGGAGCTCAAAGTCTAACTTTTTTGCACCAAATATTCTAAAAATATCACTAATTAGAATATTTCCGCACTGCAATGATCACGAGTTGTTTAAAACCGTGGCCGAAGGGAGAGAATCATCGTTGCTTAACCAGTCAATCTCAAGCCAGTTTGGCTGCTCAACTAAAGTTCAATGAACAAAGCTATCTTCGTATTCCTTTAAGAATAGAATGTCTGCAGTGACGATTGAAATCTTAGTTAAAACGCACCCAACACTTACGGATTATGACACATAGGCGTGAAGCCCGACGCATTCGGTAGATCACCAGCAGGACTTCGTTTAGACTGGAATGCTAGGGCTTACTTACCCTGGTTACCAGAGGCTCGAAAGTTGCGAGTCGCCAAGCGACGAGTCTTCTATGAGGAGACGGATCGCGAAGCGATGCGTCTCCGATCGAGGAGCGAGGACCCCAGGTCCACTCGGTTACGTCGGTCACTGTGGCCTCTGGAACCAGGGTAGGGCTTACTTGGGTCCCCGCAGAGATCGCGGACTTTTAGTCGCGGGATATTGTAGCTACTTTTTGGTTACTAAGAGAGCGCAGCTCGTTATGTATCAGGAAATATATATTAAATATATATTTGTTCATTATATTTACCATCCTAAAATAGACAATTGAAATATATAATTCAGATGTATTTCTTATCATATCATTGCGGTCAAATTACACTTTTCAGATGTCTTCGGGGTCAGACCAATTAGAAAATATATTTTGGACAACATCCCATAATTGTAAGTATTGATATTAGCATTATTCCACAAAAGTACTTACAATATATACTTATATTAGTATATTTGTCAAGGTCAACCTTTTTGCAAGGCATCGACTGTATATGCTAATAATACGAGCTCAAACAATACGTTACTGTTACTTAATAGTAATGAAGTCATTGAAACGATTAGTTTTGCTTTTAAGTTGCTGTGCTCTGCATGAACCAGAGCGTATTAGCATATGGGAAGTCGGAAACCGGTCAGATTTTTTTCTGGATCCGCGCCTGGTAACCATAATCTGAAGCGAGATTCTGAATTCATAATTGACGTCATAATCGAGGTCACAAATAACTTATCAAACGGATCTGATGGATATACACACTCTCCAATTAGTTTATCGTTCATTGGTCGCTCATTACTTTCAGATTATTGTAGTGAAATCTGGGGGAATACATCCAAGGGTCTAGTAGATAAACTACAAATACTCCAAACTGAAACAGAGCGCGTCCAGAATAAACCAGTTCGCGGTAATTCCGACATTTTGAAAGGGGTGCAAACATGGCGCGAAATACAGTGTTTGTATGGGAATCGATGGGAATCCGATGCCAAATAAAATCCGTAAAATCGAATTTATGAAATATTCTTCAGATACAAACTTAAAGTGCAACTAACCCCTTTTGCAATTTATATATATATGAATCTTTGAAAGGTTTTGAGTACTTCTGCGAAGAAATTTTTGGCTTACAGAGAATACTCTATGTTCTAGGCTTGTTTGAAATGGTGAAAATTTGACATTTCCAGACCCCTGACCGCGTAAGAAAAAGCCTGGGTCGATTCTTGATCTTACGTCATCCAACTCATTCGACTTTGCAATAATTTGAATAAATATTTAGCATTTTGTCTAAAATAACGGTTTTCTTTACTAACAACTCACAGACCATATATCTTCTCTATATCGCAATTTTCTTGTGATAGAAAGGCGCCATGGAGAATAATGCATTAATGAGGTGACGTAAGATCAAGAATCGACCCAGGCTTTTTCTTGCGCGGTCATGGGTCAGGAAAGGTCAAATTTTCACCTAGAACAGAGTACTCTCTGTAAGCCAAAATTTTCTTCGCAGAAGTACTCAAAACCTTTCAAAGATTCATATGTATAAAAATTGCAAAAGGGGTTAGTTGCACTTTAAGATACCAGGTAAAACATATAACATATCGAAATCTGAGGGATGTAGCTGTGCTGGGAAGCGTGCAATCGTGTTTTCAGTTTTCCATACATTGTCTGTAAAAATGAGTCAAATTCCGCGTGAAAACTGATGCCCTTGCATTTATAATGACAATTCAAGGGTTGTGCTCTCAAGCTCTCAGTCAACTGACTGAGAGCTTGAGAGCACAGGCTAAGGTGAATGACTCAATGAGACACTTTCACTCACTCCCTCTTTAAGAACGCGAGCCGTCTTATCATTATGGGACGCGATTTTTTTTCATCATGCTCCAACTGCACATGTTAGTGACGTAACCTTTAACGCCGAAATAATTATACTATTGTATGATTCAGTGCTTTGTTTAATTTACAAACCTGCCAAGGGTATTGTTTACTTTTTCTGAATGTCGAAGAATTGCTTTCTCATAGGAATAGTTTTGGCGAGAAAACCTCACCAATCATGAAATAAGTCAGATAAATACCTCGAACATCGGTATTAAGTCATATATATCCCTCGGGCCGTAGATAAATACCTCGAACCTCAGTTTCATTTGAAATATATAGGGATGAAACTAATGCACCAGTTACTACTTTTAGCTTACTAGGGTCTTTCTAATTTTGAGCTAACTTAAGCATCATATATTTGATTGACAATAGACAGATTGTTTTCTCTAAATATTTGACTTTTTGTCCAGTTCTTTCCAAATCTTCCTTGTATACTACACCATAAATTCTAAAAATATCTGCCAACATCCTAATTCTGTGCTGTGATGCTGGAGCCCCATTTATGTCCTCAAAATAATAAAGCTCAACATGAGCAAAATAACTTTGAAAATCAAAATTATCCATACCTTATTTTAAAAATGGGTCAATTTTAAGGATGTACGTACAGTTCTCCTTTAAATAGGTTTGTAAACATGGTGCACTTCATATAATATGGCAAATAAACTTGTATGCAAGTATGAGTTCTATGGTGAATGGGGCGAGGTGTCCGGTGCTCATCGGGACATCAAACCCTGACCATGGATCTGCCCTTGTAATACGTGACAACCAAAAAATTCAACATTTTTTTTGGGAAAATGATAAAATTGTTATTCAAATAACTTTATTACAATTTGCAACAATTTATCATACCTAAAATTGTAATTCTGAAAAGTTTTATTCATACATAATTAAAATTATAGACCCATTCGAAAAATGGCGTCCAATTTAACTATTGTTTAGGACTGACTTAGTCTCGCCTACACGTTCAAAAGCTTTTGTGTGTACTGACTAGCCTCGTGTTCACGTTACCAGGACAATAGCTTTTTAAATTGGACGCCATTTTTCGAATGGGTCTATAATAATAATGCTAAGAATTTTAATACACATCATGTAACTAAAACTACCAGAATCTTTTTTGAATTATTATTTTCTATTATTCAGATTTTAAAACTCCAAATTAAATTTAAGAGGAAGAAAAGAATCAATGCAAAGAATTCTGGTAGTAATGTTCTTAGTGTGAGACATCATCAGACATAACTGACTAAATTACTGGTGATGTCACAAGTCATAAGTTTTAGTTAAAGGCATGACCATGCAGCCATATGCTGTAAATTCTTGTGTATAAATAATTAACAATTATTCACCGAAGTGAAGGTGAATAGTGGTGGATATTTACCGAGCCGCTTCAGCGAGGTAAATTAATCTACCACTATTTACAGACACTGAGGTGAATAATTGTTTTAGTATATACCACACTGCAGGTGAATATAGCCAGCACCAAATAGTTATTTTATTATCAGATTCTGTCAAATGGCCAAAAACTTGTGCGAGGTGATTGTTACTTTGCTCGGAGGTGAATATGAAATCATGTTCACTGTTTGAGTAGCCAATCAGAGCGTGCGAAAAGTGATATTCACTGATGTGGTACATGTATATACTAAATGCTATTATTATAATACTAAGTGAAGTTAAAAATCCAAAGAAAGTATAAAGTTAAGATCTGAATTAAAACCTGTCAAAAGTAGAGAAATCGGTTTCAAAGCCACCAGTGACTGCAATTTTCTCCATCTACTTTGGTTTTTCTTTAGCTACACTGCTGTAGTCGCTCCTACTGTAAAAGTTATAGAAACCACTGGATTTCATTAATCATTAATCAGAAAGGACTCCTGTTACGAGTTAATACTTCACTATGTTCTCTTTTTTTCTTTAAAGTTTTAGCATGACTCAACTCAGGACTCAGTATATGTATGCATTATTTTTAACAATACAATATGAAATAAAAGCATAAAAACTATCAAAAACATTACCAATAAATAATACAAATTTTGTATAACTTTACACACTTTCTGCCAACAACATGTGATGTTTCTCGTCATAAATATATATGCACACAGGAACCTCATGTGTTGTTACACTGGGATGGATCCAGAGGGGGTTTTTGGGGTTCGATCAAAACTCTCACTTGACCACTTACAAAAGAAAACAAAGAAAATGCCAAATGATTTTGGTGCTTGAGTACAATGTATATCAAACCCCCCTTTCTCTCATTCAAATCGCCCTTCCGAACCCCTATCACAGTCCTGGATCTGCACTTGCAGCTACATGATCTAATACTTGATTGCAGTTTATAAATAAATACATATATCATAATACAGTACATGTATATGTCTTGAAGTATCAAAATTTGGGGTCTGCATATGGACATGATATAAAACTCCACTCTTACAGTAATACATGTACATCAATGTGTTGACATATTACTGTGTGATCACGACTACTGTAATCGGAGGGCCACTTACACAACGAGAACTAAACACATTGCAAAATGAAAATAAAGCATTCCAAATCCTAGTACATGTATATCCACACCATTTTAGTTATTCGAAAAACTTTTACTTTTATTACAACTAGTCCACCAAATGTGCCTTTTACCGGATCAAAGCTCAAGCAAGTTAAAATGCTATTGCCTTGTACTCGATATAATTATCGATACTGATTGGCTCAAATAACCGTAAGTTGGAATGCTTTGCTTTCGCTCTGCAAATTACGTAATTGATTCTTGTTGTCTATTAGTGGCCATGGTTACAGTAGTCATACAGTAATGATCAGATGACATGTACTGTTCATTGCATGTATTAAAACCAACTACATGTATATGTACATGTATATATCCATGGAAGGAACCAGGACATTCCCTGGAATCAATCCTGCAATAAAACCTATGTGGCTACATGTACATTTTCTACTACAAAAGGACTGGGACCAAGTGTGCAGATTGAAACAAATTCAAAACTAATAAATGTATTTTATTTAAAAAAATTACCCATCACAAGAAAGACCACATGGAAATTATTATGTTTACTGAGTTTGGAGATATTTGAGTAAATAAGGACTACATAGGAAGTGATTAAAAATTGGGAGAGATGACAATTAAACCTCCAAACCATACTGAACTCTCTGAATGTTTAATTGCTATTCAGTTCTTATTTACTCAAACATCTACAAACTTGTTAAACATACTACATTGTAATTTCAATGTAATCTTTCTTGTGGTGGGGTTCATTTAAAAATAAAATAAGATTAGTTATGAATTTTATTAAATTCGATTAAATTTACACTGTCCAAGTCCTTTTACAGTTTATGAAAGGACTAATACTGCCAGTATATACATGTAGTGATGTCACAGACAAGTAGGGGCCAATTGAATACAACTTTTATATATGTATTTTACAAGTCTGGCCAATTTGTTTTTCGGCATTGAAACAATAATTATTACTGGCCATGCAGACCTGTTTAGTATATACTGTACATGTGTAAAATGTTTCAATTATTGAATTGGCCCCATAAATAAGTTCTGCCTATTGAAAGCTATTAATTTTCACATCCTTAATCAGCCAGTAAAATACAAAAAAGAAACAGCTCTTATTCTTCTAATAAATCGACACCACTATAACCACTGAATACACAGGAAAATATCAACAGAGCTGGCTCTATGAGCACTCATGATTGCCTTTTAAAAATACATCAATGTTTTGTCTAGTTCTTGGACCTTAGGGTTCAGGAATTTTCACTTGTCTACTTTGAAAACTAAGATACTGTGAAGGCAAGGAGTAATAGCACAAGGAAGTTGTAAGGGAAAGGTATACATAAATTTAAGGTAAAGAAACCCTTATGTAGCATAAGTAACTTGAAACAGTCTGGTGAAACTGATAAACTCAAGGCCAATAAATTGTGGAACATTATCAGAAAAAGCCTCTAACCATTAATTGCAGTTCAAGAACGAGATTGCTTCACAAACTAAGGCAGCTCTTCTACTCCCAGACCAGTGCTTATAACCACTGAGCTATTAACTGGGATTGGGAAGACCCCAAAATAAATAAAAAAGTTCCTTAAATGATAGCAGAGGAGGACAACAATAGCCAAGGAGGACAACAATAGCCGAGGAGGACAACAATAGCCAAGGAGGACAACAATAGTGAAGGATAATCCTGGCTCATTCCCACGCTGAGTGTGTCCTTTAATTTACACAGTCACAGTGCATGTAAAAAACTATTCAGCCTTTATGAACCAGCTTTGCTCATACGTTTGTAGATGGCTTCCCTGTCAAAGGGACAAATTCCTGCCAGTTGAAAACCAGACTTGATTGTACTTGAATCTACAGCGGCATCCCATGCTGTTCTGAAGCAATGAGCAAAGTTCACAAAGGTCACCCTCTTGGGAAAACTCTTCTTTAAGATCAAAGAGGAATAAAAGAATCCAGTTTTCAATGATGGAAAAACTGTGAGGCTCAGAGCCTGTGTGAGATGGGTACAATGACATGGGAGGCATAAAAGTATGACTTCATTCTTGTGCGCTAATTTGATCATCTCTGGTGTGATGAAAGAATTGTGTGGGTCCAGAAGTAACAGTAAGGGTCGATGATCAGGAGCATTCTTCAGGAAAATTTCCTTGAACCAGGTGAAGTAGAAGTCTGTTTGCCTTGAAAAGTCATAAACCTTACGGTCACAATGAATGGATCCGACAGGACCATTGGTGCCGGCAGATAATGCATGGCCACCTTCCACACTGTGGTACACAAACATGGGAGGGATACTGGAACCTGAAGCACTTGCACAACAGATTGTAGACACATATCTGTCATTTTGATTGGGTAGTGGAAAATCAAAGCTGCCCCCACCTACAACCCACAAAGAAACCATGTTCATATCATACTTAGTTTCATCAACGGTGAAAATCTGGCTCTCGCTGTTAATGAAAGGGGTGGTGTGGAACTCACTACTCATCAAGACTGACAAGAGCTTATCGTAAAAGGTATCAAGTGTCTCTTTAGCCATATCTTTGGGAGGAGCCTCTGTCCTGGACAATATACCAGCCTTTGCTAAATGATGTTCATTTCTATCACAAAATGATTTCCACCACTCCTCAGATGGCAGTCCATTTAGGACGAGATTCCAACTTCCATACTTTGAAGCAGCTTCCCCAGCTAGCATCAGTGCCACTCGCTTCACATTTAGAAATCCAAAACTGGCACTGTGATTGACATAACTTACAAGGCGATCTTCATCTTCTGAGCTCAGTTGAGGCGAAGGACCAAATATTATGTTCCTGTGATCACGCCTTATTCTTCTGTATGTCAGTGTCGCGGGTGGCACTGAAAATCTTGCTGCATGTCTTACATGCAGTTCATTATCAACTGCTTCTAAGGCTCTTGTAATGGCTTCTTCAGACCAATTCTGTTTTTTATTCTTACCCATGACATTGTTCTTGTCATTAGAATTTTGTCCTTCTTGCAGCTTTCTTTTGTTCATAGAATCTTGGAACTGGGTTGTCGTCAAATAATTACTATAATTATGATCATGTCTAGGGTTTTTGTCTAGAGGTGATGGAGAGCCACATGTAGTATTACATGTACCTCTTCTTGAACTCTGTCTAAGTGGTTGCCCATCACTATGTTGTTGCAATCCTCTTGTTGAACTGATACTCTTAGTAGACATAGCCTGCAGTGGCTCTTCCTTTCTTACATGTTCATTCTTTTCATCCAAAGTCACAGGGGCTTCACTTGAACTCAGTTCTACATGTAGGGTAGGAGATTCATCTCTACATGTAGCTCCACTTCCTGTGCTTTGTCTTGGTTGAGGTTCATCCTCCTGCAGTTCAACTTTTGATGATTCAACACTATCTGCAACATGCCTTATCCAAGTGGGACAGTTCCTCTCTCTGCGATATGCACAAAGTCTGTCCCCTAAAGTTGATCTTGGTACTTCATACTTTGCCGCAGCAGCCCTGATACATGAACCCAGTCTTACATCTAGCACAGCATTGATCATTGCCTCTTCTGACCACTTTTTTCTCTTCTCATCTTGTTTGGCATATGACTCTGCCTTATTCTTTGAAAGAGATTCCTTTTTTGCTGTCTTGGTAAATAAGGATTTCTCTTTCACAGTAGTGCAGACCACAGTGGTCTTACCCTTGGCTTTGCCAGTTTTGCATGAGGTACTAATGCTCTCAGAAACATGAAAATGCATTGTGTCATCACTAATCTTGTTTCCTGCACAAGCATGTACTACTCTGTTTCTTCTACTTAATCTTTCAAAGGATGATTTCACATTTGACTTTGCTTCCTGTATTTTGAGGTTTAGTACTCTATCTTGTAGTTTGTTTTCAGACTTGAGAAATGTTGTTGTCTTGTTTGAAGAGGACGTAGAACTAGGAATTGATGATTTCCTCCTGGATTGTTGAAAAGGAATGTCTCTCTTCATATAATTGTCACTTGTCTTTGGATTCAACTTATGTTCATGCACATCATTACCACTTTTAACCTCACTAGAAGTGGAGTTGTTGTTAGCCCTGTGGAAAGTTGACTTGTTGTTAGTCCTGTGGTGTAATGACTTTATTTCCTGCTTTATAATATTTGCTTTGACTCTACCCTGGAGGGTTGTCCTTGGGATACTAAACTGTCTGGCTGCAATCCTCACAGCCACATCTGACTTGATAGCATCTAATGCCTGCTCCATTATTTCTTCAGACCACTTCCTGCTCCCTGCCACTGTCTCGCCACCATCAATACGATATTTTAGTGTTGTCCGTGGCACATCAAACTCTTTGGCAGCTGTTCTCATTGGCATTCCATTCTTAACTGCTTCAATTGCCTTATTCATACATTCTTCGGTCCATCTTCTAACCTTTTTGGATTTCATGTTATCTGCCGCAGAATTCAATTCCTCTGATGACTTTCTTTTTCTTGATACAAGGCAGCATGGCTCACCAGTTTGATCAGTACTAGATGATGTACTGGAAAAAATCCTTGGAGATCTTCTAATTTTATTTAAACTCTCATTGTGGTCTCTTGTAGTAGATATATTTAAATATATTGGTTCCGTTTTACTCACAAGATCCTCTAATTCCTTTAACGGAGGACTTTCTGTATTTATTTGATCAGTCTTTTGAATTTCCCTGTATAATGAAAAAGCTGAGTTTTCTTTCATCTTGTCTGTGTCTAATCCAGTAAAAATATGGTAGCTTGCCCTCTTGTTCTTGTCTGGTACAATGCGCCTCCCACGCCTTGTCATAAGAAGCCTATCCCCAAGTGTTGATCTAGGAACGTTAAATTTCTCAGCAGCATTTCTTATTTTCATCCCATTCTGAACATGTTCTATTGCCATTTTCATTGTTTCCTCTGTCCACTGTTTAAGTTTCTTTTTATTGGGATTGCGATCAGCTGTTTCATTTCTTTGTGGGGAAGGAGGAGTTTTGCTACATGTAACATCACTCTTTGGCAAATCTTCCTCCTTATTTTCTGTAGCAGTTGGTCGATACTGAGTCGCCCCATCTTCGGAACAAACAACAGTGACACACTGATCAAGTCCAAGGTTAACGACTGCAAGACTTTCTTCTTTCACGAAGAAGCTTTCATCGACTCCACCTTGAATACTGCACGAAGTTTGTCCAAAATTCGCCGAGGGACAAAGGTTAACTTCCATTACGGTTTCCTATGTCTGAAATGGAGTGCAAGGGTTGGTTATAATATTATTTGCTGCAAAATATCTTGTTTACAAATACAAGCTTTCAAACATATTTAAGACAATTAAGTTTTCCTTGACAAGTTTTCCCTTGACAAGTTTTATTTGCTCGTGTACACGACGAAAAATGACAAGTTTTGCCTTGACAAGTCTCCTTGTTGAAAAACTGGCGTGCCAGTTATTGAACAAGGCAACTTGTCAAGGAAAACTTGCTCGTGTGGACTACGCATAACAGTGTTGGCCATATAAATATTGCCTTTTAATTTTATTGGCCACGGAAAAATAATAGTCGCTAAAATGATGAAAATGTGGCCAAAATACACCTAGTTATAGAGAATGATGCATTTGAATGGTGGTTAATTTGAGTCTGGGATAAAAGTGATGTCTATTAATCCAATCCATCGACAAACAATGGACGAACGATGGCCAAAATCGGCCATTTTGTGGTTGATATAATCAATGTTCCCCAAAACGCACGCGACGGCAAATTACTCTTCCAATGCAACCTCCGACAAAATGTTATTATTTATGATAGATAGGGTATACATATTAGATATATCTGTAGTATTTTGTTACCTGTAAATTCTAGGTGGAAACTGGTTTTGGACGCGCTTGTAGCTTGTTGTGCGGCATCTTTACTTGCACTCCCTTGCGTTACTATTATTAGAACCGAAGATCTACGAACACTTCCGAGTAATTATCGAGCTTTGGACAGAGGCGCGAAAAGTTTCCTGGGTAAACGGTATTTCGAAAATGTAATATCTGTCAGTTTTGTTTAGGTGGCTCGCGGGTATCATGACCGCCGAATTGGCATCATAATGAAATTTTTTGGACCATATATTTCCTGATATTGAAAAATTGAAAAAACAAAACTGAATTCAAAAATACATATTTTTTTCGGTGTTATATCAAAGGGCTTCCGTCGACCCCTTGTCTTTTCGTAAAATGCGAAAATCTTCAAAACGACACGATAGATTTTTGTAAAATCATTGTTATAGATGAACACATGAACTTTGTTGGCAACGAGTTTCAATAAAACCGATGGAATGGACTTATACAGCAAGAGATATATAAATGTTAACGCAAAATGTTTGTTCGCCAATTTCTTGCAACACCTCAGGCAACTGACGATCACCCGGCTTCCAATTCTACCCGGTAATAGTTTACTGACCGACCATGGGAAAGAACTGTGTTAACAAGAAAATCGAAAAAAGCGAGACGGAGTATGTCACTAGATGAAGGAAGTAACTGAGGTAAATTGTGAATATTCAGGAAAAGCGCCAATTTTGAATTTATCTAAATATTAAAAAATCTAAACGAAAACTTTGGCCTCGTTCGCGAGTATGTTGTAGGCCATTTGACAATATGTGAAATTTCATGTCGTTTCATGAATACGTTTTTTGCGTACCGAGGTCCGGGGAATCCGCCGAGCTTTCTAAATATAAATGCGCAAAATCGATCATACATTTCATCAGCGTGTTTTCAAATTCCTCACGTGTATTCAGTCACCCCTTTGAGTTATAGTCACGTTAAGTTGTGCTTTAAGGAAAAAAAATTGATTACGGTGGTGAGCCGAGGTGGATGAAAAACACCCTAAAATGGTTCCAAGAGAAGAAAACCCACAAAGAAAACAACATATAAGGAAAAAGGTATGTTTATTTATACATTATACACAATTTGAAAGGATTTATAAAACGCCATACATATCTTCTCATAGTCATATTTTCACAAACCCATAGATTGGGCTGCCTGTGGCGGTTATTGACAATAAAGTTGGGGTACTTGTCCCATTACTACTCAGATTAACTTAATATGCTTTACAGATAAACTGGATAAAGGATGACAAAGATTCGAGTGGATGAACAGATACAGCTCTTAAATTTAGAGCAACTTTTAATCGGTTCAGGTAACTGAAATCGAGTTTCTTGAAATAGCTTATGTAATACAGTTTAATCTTTGTCATCCTGTATCGAAAAAGTTTGAAACCATATCAGCCATTCACATGGTGTTTCTCCTCTCTCTCATGGTGTAACTGCTTCTAATTAAAGAGGGATTTGATGTTCCTGTGATGCTGATAGCCTATAACCAAGGGAGCTTATAACCGCGATTTCATGGAGTTGCATACACTACAGCATGCTCAGCAATTAGTATCTACAGATAGACTAGTATACACACACCCGATCAAAAAGTGATGACACTCCAGAATATATATATATATATATATACATGGCCCCATACGGTGTCTTTGTTGTTACCTGGGAAAGCAATACGATAGGGTCGGTACGTTACGGTGGCTAGTAAGTGCCATGTGTTTTTGCAACATTTACTTAGTCAGTAACTGGCAATTGCCACTTAGCCGGTAACTGGCAATTGCCACTTAGCCAGTAACTGGCACTGATATTGCCACTTAGCCGGTAACTGGCAATATTGCCACTTAGCCCGGCGGTAACTGGCAATTGCCACTTAGCCCGTAACTGGCAATAGTGCCATTTAGCCGGTAACTGGCAATTCGCCTTTTCGGCATCAGATTTCACGTGCGTTTCACGTGACTCAAAGTGTAAACATACCACGAAATTAAAGTTCGGACGTCGAGTCAGGCCTATAACCGATTTGGATCCAATAAATTGCTCGTTGGAACCTCGTCGGTATGTGTTTTCAAAAGGTTAGCGGGAAAGTTTGGCTTAACGAAAAGTCTTTCAATTCGAAATAATTCAAAACCAGAACACATGTTCTGTAGTCGCCGCGAAAGTTCGGTCAGGCCTATTTGTACGAGTAATTCACGCGAGAGCGGTGATGGTCAGAATAACCGAAAAGACTCATTTCTGCACCTATTTGAACCCAACAAATACTCGTTTGAACTCTTCGGTATGTGTTCTCATAGACTAGCGGGGAATTTTGGTCCTATACATTATAATCCTATACACTATAATTCTTAAAGGCACGATGTTCTAGGGATGTGACCGGTGGTGTTACGCAACGCACTGCGCGTCTGCAACCTAAGGGGATTCTCCAACCGGGGGTATGGGTCGCCAGGAGAGGAACACCAACATGCTAAGTACTGTTTAAAACACGAACAGCAGTGTTTTATCAAGTTTAAAAATTCGAGGGCGAAGCCCGAGAATTTTTAGACTTGATAAAACACGTGCTGTGAGTGTTTTAAACGGCTTCAAAAACGCTTTAAGAATGCAATGAAAGAAAGACGCACATCTCAAGGGAATGGTTACTTAATGAACCATTGAACCTTTGTATTCACAACGCCATGCAAAATATTCGAGTAATAACCGCCTGCAATTACGAACATCTCAAGGGAATAACATGAAGAAATTACCATACTATGTTGTTTGAAGCAGCGTTTCGCAATGCAAGAAGAACCTGCACTTGAAGGATTTGGTGTCGTGGTTTACCTCGATAAAGTTCAAGACTTGGAAAGCCATGTGACTCAGTGACATGACGGCAGACTCAAAATTTTTGGCTCCGGCACAAAATATGTAAGTTTAATGCACGTTTTTATTATTTTACGGCTTTGAGTTTGGTTTCATAATTGGAACTAAACAGTGGCTCGGTAAACAAGTAATGGTAGTTGGATAACTTCATTTTAAAAATATTATCTGTGTATCTCGGTAGTCTGCTGATATTAGTAAATTTAGTGCAAAATTTATTATCTAGGTACCTTATGTTCCGTGTACTTTTTTCTATCTTTGAGTCTTTATCAGTGAATTCTTAATTATAGGATGAAACTTTATATAAAATTTAATGTTCATTAGTATTCTTTATATAAAACGTTCATCCTAATTAGCAATTCAATGAGAAAGCTGAAACATCAATAGAAATTCCATTGTCTCAATCATTCACCCCGTTTCCCTCTGGGACAGAATCCAAATCCCTCCGCGGGCATTTTAGAATGATGAAATTTTATCAGGTATAAAGGAGCATGCACGTGACTGATTTGCTTCATCTGATTGGATGAAATGCTCATTAATTATTCATGAGTTTTGAACTGATTTTAAACATTATAGGGTTGGGGAGAGGGGGCTGTTAATTTTTTATGTGTCAAACTAAGAACTACACTTAAAATGGTAGGTTTATAGAATGGCTCAATACACTATTAAAATGCAGGAGAATACCCTTCGTGATTATAACAGTAATTTAGTAGTTTATTCTTAGTTTCTCCACATATATGTATACGTATACTGAGTTTCCCTGCCCCAAATGACAGTAAAATTATGCTGCTGATAACGCTGCTTTGCAAACAGCGTATATGCACGGTTCAAATTGTATTTATTGTTGGAAGGGGATGTGTGAACAAGACAATATTAATCAACAAAAAATATGGCTCAAACATGTTAAACAGAGACTAAAAGATAATGAATTCCAACAATGGATAAGCGTAGTACATAATGACGATAGAAAAAGACCCCAACAGAAGAACAAATTAAGAACATACCGTTTATTTAAGACAACTTATACATATGAGAATTATCTCACAGAAGTCAAAAATCTGAAACATAGAACTGCCCTAACTAGACTAAGAATTAGCAATCACAAATTGGCAATAGAAAAGGGCAGATATGCAAGACCATACAAAAAACCGGAAGAACGAACTTGCTTGAAATGTCAAAACGATATCGAAGACGAAATGCACTTCCTGACAAAATGCCCAATGTATAACGAATTAAGAGAAGCCTTATTTATAACAATAAGACAGACCAAAAAATGCCCTGAGACTATGATGGACAAAAAAACTATTTTTCACAATAATCAACCCACCAAAAACACTACAAAAAGTATCAGCTAAATACGTTTATGACTGTTTCAAAAGAAGAGAAGAAATAATAATTTTACAATAATAGATTCTAATCTCGTCATATCTTTAACTAAGCAACTATATATTAAGGTATACTGAAAACATGATTTGTAAAAATTATAGCAATACGCAATCTTATAGCCTGTAATACAATTATCTTTTATTAGCACTACATTCTAATGTACTATCTGCTGTACAAGGAGCTAATAAAAATATCTGTATCTGTATCTATCTGCAGCCTTATGTCTTTGCGAGGAATCGGATTTTGAGAACATGCCTTATCTATTGTGATTTTTCGTGTATAAAAACTTATCTTTAGGTAGGGCCGCAAAATTTTCCGCTAGTGGCTATCAGTGCATGAGAACACATACGAAGAGGTTCAAACGAGCTTTATTGGGTCCAAATAGGTGCAGAAATGAGTCTGTTATTCTGTCAGTTCTGACAATTGACCACCATTTCACCGCTCTCGCGTGAATTACTCGTACAAATAGTATGGCATTAGATACCATTCAAAATACATTATACCATCAAGCGGCTACTATGCCATCAATGTTGCCACCAACGTGCACTTGAAAAACGCGTTTCAGTAGTCTCCTGTTCAACGCATTATACCTGATACGATATGATCGATAAGTCTATTTGTTATGTTACCACATGGGATAACGTTATATTACCGCATATAATACGATATCTCATAACGTTATATTACCACATCGGATAACGTTATATTACCACATCGGATAACGTTATGTTACCACATGTAATACGATATCTCATAACCCTAAACCCTAACCCTAACCCTAACCCTAACCACTAGCCCTTTGTTTCTATTACTTTAATGCCCAGGTAAACTGATAGTCAGAAAATTGATCAAACCAGAAAATCAGTTAATATCACTACACTAATTTCTACTGAGATATCGTATCACATTACATAATACATGTCATTATCCCATGTGGTAATATAACGTTATGCCATATGGTAATATGACGTTATGCCATATGGTAATATCACGTTATGCCATATGGTAATATAACGTTATGCCATATGGTAGTAATATAACGTTATGCCATATGGTAATATGTATGGTAGTTGTATATCGTTCCAGGTATAACTTCACCTTCATGGTAATCGTTCTAGAATATGAAATAAAGTAGGGTTTTAGAGGTAATAGGTAAAATAAGTGCAAATAAGTGGTAATGTATTTTGAATGGTTTCTACTACCATAATATAGGCCTGACTCGACGTCCGAACTTTCGCGGTATGTTTACACTTGGAGTGATGTGGAACGCACGTGAAACCTGACGCCGAAAAGGCGAATTGCCAGTTACCGGCTAAGTGGCAATATGCCAGTTACGGGCTAAGTGGCAATTGCCAGTTACTGACTAAGTAAATGTTGCAAAAACACATGGCACTTACTAGACACCGTAGTACGTGCATGTACAATGCGCAAACAATCTCTTCGTTTAGTATAGTGCCTAAATACCTAACAATTTTTATTAGCTCCAGTGGGATTTAAAATTTACAAACATTAGAAACAAAGGAAAGTTAAAGTTATTATAGCGGAGCATTTTTTCATTGTTTGATCTTCTCTTGGGGTTTTAAACAAATTTAATTAATACCAGTTCGCTTAGTACACCTTGATGCCAAAACATTAGGGGGTTTAATCACTGGCACGTATCCTGAACGCTTGAAAAGCAAAAAAATCTCAATTTCGGCCAAAAAAATTCCCCGCATTTTTTCTCACGTGACCATTTCCCGCCTTTTTCAGCAATCAATCGAGGCTAAATAATTACAAAGAATGTAATATATAAAGTGGTAAGCTGTAGTGCTAAGTGTACACGCCCTACGAGGAAAGAGAAAAAATCTCTGACCCAAGTGGGACTCGAACCCAACGACCTCCAGGTTACATGTCTGGCGCTCTACCAACTGAGCTATCAAGTCAGATGAGAGCAATCGTGGGTATTGGTGCGTTATATGGGGTCACGGCGATTATATATGTATATGTAGTTATGATATTGAATCATGTTTGCCGCGTAGCACTAGTAAGTGTAAAGAATGTAATATATAAAGTGGTAAGCTGTAGTGCTAAGTGTGCACGCCCTACGAGGGAAAGAGAAAACATCTCTGACCCAAGTGGGACTCTAACCCAACGACCTCCAGGTTACATGTCTGGCGCTCTACCAACTGAGCTATCAAGTCAGATGAGAGCAATCGTGGGTATTGGTGCGTTATATGGGGTCACGGCGATTATATATGTATATGTAGTTATGATATTGAATCATGTTTGCCGCGTAGCACTAGTAAGTGTAAAGAATGTAATATATAAAGTGGTAAGCTGTAGTGCTAAGTGTGCACGCCCTACGTGGGAAAGAGAAAAAATCTCTGACCCAAGTGGGACTCGAACCCAACGACCTCCAGGTTACATGTCACCTGACTTGATAGCTCAGTTGGTAGAGCGCCAGACATGTAACCTGGAGGTCGTTGGGTTCGAGTCCCACTTGGGTCAGAGATTTTTTCTCTTTCCCTCGTAGGGCGTGCACACTTAGCACTACAGCTTACCACTTTATATATTACATTCTTTACACTTACTAGTGCTACGCGGCAAACATGATTCAATATCATAACTACATATAAATAATTACAGAATGCAAAATACAGAGAAAGAATTATACAGCCATTTAATCGAGGCAACATAATTACAGAAAATAGAAATAGAATCCAAGACAAGATGAAAGGCTGATTGTACGGTTACTGTGGGAAATATATATAATTACTTAAGAATGAAAAGTCCGAAGACTATACAGCAAAGCTGATATACAACGTAAAGCACTACGGTTAGCTTAGCCTCCCCCTCCCCGTCTGATGGACTTCAAAGACTTTCGTGTTCCTGACGTCATAATGTCAACCAATCAGAGTGAACTTTACACTTTTGGCAAAGTCTGGAATTTAAGGAATGTGCTCGCATATTTTTCTGAAAACTCGAGCATTGTGTCGACCGAAGTTATAAAGTTTTCAGGATTTCGAAGCTATATCCAGAGCAGAAGAAAGCATTGGAATCGTTCATTCATCGAAACGATGTGTTTGTGAATCTACGTACGGGCTTTGGTAAATCACTAATCCTCCTCCGCTTATCATAAGCATCTCATGCATTCAATAGATCTCAAACATTCTCCTAGGTTTTTGGCTTTTAGAAGACCAAATCTTTCATGGAATATTATTATTTTTCTGCAGGAGTGAACACACATACTGAGTATGTTATGGAAAAAGTTTCATGGCACTTGGGAGAATATTCGTTTTCAGAATTATGAACACACTTCCGTAAGTTCATCCCGGTGTCGTAGGGATTTGCCCCCCCCCCCCCCCCCCAGGGATCTCGCCCCCCCCCCCCCCCCTCCCCCGGGGGAGCGAGATCACTAGGGATTTCACCCGCCGGGGGGGCGAGATCACTAGGGATTTCACCCCCCCTTAGGGATCTCGCCCCCTCCCAGTGAAAACAGATTAAGCTGGGGATTTCGCCCCCCCCCCCCCCCCCCCCCTCCAATTCTCTCGTACTAAAAGCAAGCTCGTTCGACGTTGCTTTAGCTAAAAACAGCTTTCGTGATCCAATTGATGTCAGTCATACTCGTACTCGTTCGCTGTATTCACTCGTTGGATATCAAGTCTTAGATACATTTCATAAACGTTTATCTTCGATCGTAATTCTTTTGGTGAAGACTTGATATTTTGAAATAAGAATTGGACGCATTTCAACTTTATCCGTGCATGTTGAAACAAACAACCAAATAGAAACAAGCAAACTGCTCATATAACAATTTTATTTAGACAATTAAAGTGATATATACACAGTTATTTAAATGTGGCAAGCTCTATTCTCGACGAAGCCTCTTCGATGATCGGGGTGCGCACGAACTACAGAGCCACTCAACGCTTGTATCAAATAGTGGCGACCAACACACTTCTGGTGAAACCAGTCGAACGCTTCTAGTAACTTGCAATTGCAGTAATTCTCGATGGCGACGCTTTTGTGTGCTCTCTCAATCACTTTAGCCTTGCGGGACTTTAATGGTTTGGTTTTTAATACATGCAGGCACGACTTAATCAAAAGCCAATTAACAGCTCTTAGCCAAAAATAGTGTAACAGAAGAACGAAAACATTTGTCGAATATCCCAAAATCGTCGAATATCCCAAAATCGCTAGAAATGCCTCTTTAGTATAGAAAGCAACTAATAACTGATGCCGCGTGGGTTTACAAATAAGTGACTATAGGAAACATTGCGGAGTCACTAAAAACTGAGGTAGAACTATTAATATGATTTGTTTGCTATTTAAACAGTTGGGTTAGTTGCTCTTTTAATTCTGCAATTAGACTGTGAGCTTTGTTAAAAATAAACGAGTCAGGCCCAGGATAACAAATGTTTTTGTCAATCCAAAGAAATTCCGCCTCTTTGTTTTGGGCGCGCTTGGTTTTTAATACAGGCACAAGCCGGCACGACTTGTAAAATAGTGTAACAGATGAACAGCAACATTTTCGGCCTTCCTCTACAGATTTGTTCTAATAAGACGAATACCATTGAATCTCTTTAGCATAGAAAGCGAAAAGAAGACTCCAAAGGCAAAGAATGTCAACAGCGCTAGCTTTGGTTTTAATGAAGCGGCGTGATTATTACGTTTTTCAAGCGCTGTAATATAGTCAACAATCGTATTTCAAGAGTTCACTTCAGTTAGTCTGGTTCCCAATGGTTCGCATTGAAGAGGACCGCGATCGATCAATCGTAAGTTTGTTTTATAGACGGTTTTATTGATTAAGTAATCAAGTGTTGCAACAGTCTTAACAGTGAACATATATTAAAGTTCATGTTCACTCAGCAAATCGTTAGGAGGGGGGGCGAAATCCCTGAGGGGGTACCAGTGAGGGGGGCGAGATTACGGGGGGGCGAAATCCCTGGGACACCGGGTTCATGTACGGCAATGGCATCTAAACTTTGCACAAAAAGTCCGGTTAAAACAATCTCTGATACCAAAAAACCTACACTAGGACAACTTTAGAGTCTTGTGTGAGTAATCGGCATACATATCAAGCTTCAAAACGTAAAAGCGTAAAAGTTCTAAGATTACAGTAACAAACTTTACGGCATAGAATCGAGGCTGATATTTCTTGTATGCATTTTCATACACTGTCCTGCAAATACTGCACGCAAACTTCCGTTTAAAAAGTTCCTGCTCTCCAAAGAACCACAGCAGCTCAAACAGGATACCATTCTGAGAAATCGAGAGAAGTTTGAAGCTGTAGAATGTTTTTTCCAGTGCATGAAGGCTGATAGTTCCAACTAGTAAAAGCCGCTACTGCACGACTGTTCTACACTTCACGCTTCAATTGTTACGCGTGTTCGTATTGGCTTATTGTAAAAACAAAGGTTGATGATGTCAGGAACATGAAAGCCTATGAAGTCCATCAGACGGACCGGCACGAAAAGTGCTCGAACTAGATTGCAGCCATAGACAGCTGTTTCGTTCTTATTAGAACTCGTCAGTATGACATAGCAAACAGTACGCGGGCTTCGGTGCCATTGCACTGCGCTAAAAAGCATCTAGTAAGAGCACAGGAAACCCAAGCTCTGTTTGTTTTTTAAATTATAAGGGTTTGTATGAGATTTTTAACGAGTATTTGGTTGTACCGTTAGGCCAGAAATACTGAAATAAAATCAATGAAAACTTACCTGAAGTCTTTATCTGTTCTTCATTGGGCTCTGTGTGCAATTTCTAAAATTTCAACAGAAATCGCTGAAATTGCACACAGAGCCCAATGAAGAACAGATAAAGACTTCAGGTAAGTTTTCATTGATTTTATTTCAGTATTTCTGGCCTAACGGTACAAGCAAATACTCGTTAAAAATCTCATACAAACCCTTATAATTTAAAACACAAACAGAGCTTGGGTTTCCTGTGGTTCGAGTGATGGCGGTTGCGTCCGTCCTTGCCTTCTTCAGTTAGTTGGAGAGGTCGAGGGGTAAAATTTCAACAGAATTCGCTGAAATTGCATACAGAGCCCAATAAAGAACAGATAAAGACTTCAGGTAAGTTTTCATTGATTTTATTTCAGTATTTCTGGCCAAACGGTACAACCAAATTAACTCGTTAAAAATCTCATACAAACCCTTAGCTTATAATTTAAAACAAAACAGAGCTTGGGTTTCCTGTGGTAAGAGCTCACAGAAAGGCTTGGTTATCGGGTCACACGTCATTACGTGTGGCGAAAAGCCAAAAACCAAGCAAATCTGAACTAAACGTGTCAGTGCTTTGCAAGAAATATAGTGATGTTGGCCAGACCAGCTTTATAAAAATGATGACAAATAGCATAGGTCCTTACTTCGGATCCAACGTATTTTTGCAGGATTTTTGTTCACGGTATTTGCTTATGTATTTTCTATATAATTACTACCGATATTGAAATAGAATCCGGAGGCTAAATAATGACAGAATGCAAAATACAGAATTGTAGAAAGAATACCGCCATGGAATCGAGGCAACATAATTACAGAATGCAAAATACAGAAAATAAACATGGAATCATGATCAAGGCTAAATAATAACAGAATTGTAATACTGATCTGTAACAAGTTATATAAAAATTCGAATAATGATAATAAAAACAAATTTAAGACAAGACAAAAAATACTAAGCAATGTGATTCGCACTAAAATTAACTCAAAATTACTAAACACGCCAACAGAGTCAGCTGTGGCGACTGGCGAGGCTTCAGTACCGTCAGCGGCATTACCCAAAAATACATATTTCAACATGGCGGACCAAACACTAAATACTATAAAAATACCAAATACCACGAGCAGAATACCTATGTCCGAGTAGAATTTCGAACAGATTACGCAATTCAGTTATGAGCATTGCCGGCAGGCATCACGCCGGGCACAAATGATCGTAAAAACGGCGGGTTTTATATATATTTAAAAGTTTTCGACATAGAAGAATGAATTTTGGTAGGTGTATAAAGGAGTATAAACAAAACATAGCCTGATAAGTTAAGCTAACATAGCCATCATTATGACGTCACAATGACGTCATATATCCTTTTATAATAGGTTTCTTATAAATTTTTGTTGCCTCTAAAAACGTTTTATTATATCTTTTTAAAATCTCTTGTTCATGAGAATGATATAATATTTATGAAAATGTCGCTTGTTTTAACTTTTACAGTTCGAAATACTGGTGCATCATATTTTGCACAATAATAGAGCTCTTTAGTAGTAACAACGTGTTCTTTTTAGAATTTTGATTTTTTGAGTATAACAGCTTAGAATTGAAGCCCATTTTTTTGTTTACGTCATTATGACGTCATAAATATATTTGTGTACCCTCAGAAAATAGCCAGTTCAATGTTTTTTGGAATTTTATCAATGAAATGCATTTGGCTAAAACTCACAAGTCATTATAATATTTTTATAGTCGGCAATCTGATTTAAGCTTGAAGTATGACGTCACTAATAATGACGTCATAAAAACAGTAAATCGTCCATAACTTTGAATATGTTTATCGTAGAAAGTTCAAATTTTCGGCAAATTAATATATTTCATAAAAGCTTTCTGATGACGTAATATTTTTGAAACGTGTTTTAAAGGTTAATTTTCACCAAAAAAGGAGGCATCCCTTATGACGTCACAACAACGTCACAATACAGAAACAATTGTCCCGAAAAATGTAGTCTTACTTTGTTACCAACCTGCCAACATTTCGTCAAATTTAGAGTAGAAGTAAGGAAATGGCGTTACTTTTACGTTTTATGTTACACTCAACCCCGCCGTTTTTACGGTTATTCGTGCATAAATATAATACGCCAATTTATGCACCTATCAGCGGCCATCCCTTGGAGGGTGGGGAGGCCCCGGCGGAGGGGACTTTTCAAAGATCCTTTGCAAACACTGGGGAAGCCGATAACCAGTATTAAAAAGATAGGAATCCCCTCCCCCCCCCCCCCCCAGGGGCACAAAATATTCAAGTTTAATAATTTTTATTTTTTTTCCACAACGAACACAAAATGTTGCTTAATATATGGTAGACTCATAATGAGGGGCTGAATGGGGGGGTACCAATATCAGTTAACAGCTAATTTTTTACCTATTTATCAGTTATCAGTTAAATTTTGCTGTTATCAGTTAAGTTATATAAAAAGACTACCCTAACCTGATTTGAATACATATTTGCTGGTATGAAATGAATAATAACCGCTAATTCAACATCAAACACTACATTTTGTCTATTCATTTGAACAACATAACTTTTAATGATAACATCCTATTTTATGTGAAGATCAAATCTGTCGAAAACCATCCGAAAAGCCAATAATAGCATGTGACGTTACGTCATTTTAATAAAAAATAATGAAATATCAGGTAACAGCTATCTCACAAATATCAGCTAACAGCTAAAAAAAGGTAAAATTCTCAGTTAACAGCAATATTTTTGGGCCATTTCTCAGTTATCAGTTAACCCCATTCAGCCCCTCTCATAATGGTTCTAGAACACTCAGCTATAATGATCTAAAGTGCCAAGGAAGCATGAAATAAGATGCAAATGGTTCAACTCACTCTGACGGAGTCTGACCTCTATGCATGTTTATGCACTTATCATCGGCTTCCCCGGGGGTCGACCCCCGAGACACCCACGGGGTTAGGAAGGGATTAGTCGACTTTCGGGCATTTTTCATTCCCGCGGGGAGGGGGAATTGTACGTCTATTGGATCATAGTATTAACCCCCGGGGACACCCCGCGGGATTGGTTTGACACAGGTCAGCGGTATTTCACTTCGACGTCCAATTTTTTCCGCGTTCGTTTATGTTTGAAATCTAGACGTCTGGCGGCACAAACCTTTATTTGGTACCATGGCAGATGTATAAAGATCAGCGCCAGTCGAGCCCGAAAAATGGACACTTTTGTGTGTTTTTATACATGCAAAGGTTGCTGAGGGTATGTTGGCTCCAAAACCCACGGGGTGTCCCGGGGGTCGACCCCGGGGAAAGCTGATGATAAGTGCATTATAACCAGCGATTGATTGCATTGGCCTCTCTTTTGGCCGCTCCGTAGACTGGAGATACCTTTGAATACCTTTGACATCTCTTCCCATGCCACATGGACTTTTAACTTAATACACATACCGTAATATGCTAGCCTGCGAACAGCATCCCCTACTTGAGGGAGAACGGTGATTTCATGTTCTCATTTTATTTAACACAGAGACTGCAGTCGATTTTCTTCCTTCTTGAATTCATCCCGCGCGGAGACTAAGCCCAAATCTTGCGCGTATTCTTGTGGAAAAAAGGGTCCCGTACGTCGCCCTGTGCGTCTTCTCGCGAAAAAAAGTTAGAACTCCCTGTGCCCGTGTTCCAGACTTCCTTAATCCTTCCGAGCAACATATGAGCAAGGGGAGCCCCTAACCCTAAACCCTAACCCTAACCCTAAACCTAAACCCTAAACCCTATAATCGGAACATCGCCTAGAAGTCAATGTCAATTAACGTAAATAGAAACGTACGTTTTACATGCGCGCGCAAGATTGTGACTGCGGGTCACGGATCGCGTTGACAGTACTTTATGGTAGCTAAAAAAGTGACAGGGTATTCTAAAGTCTAGCCGAGCAAGGTTGCATAAAATGGACACACAGAGCTCAGAGTTAACAGTTGCTCAGCTTAGGTTGAAATATAACAAGGCGACTGTGAAAGAAGGCTACTTTATGACGTTTATACAAAGTCCCCTGTATAGTCTCCGTGGGGTAAGGTTCGAAGATACAAATCCCCCATATTTTCCCGTCCCTGGGAAATGCCCCATTATAATCATTGTCACCCCCCCCCCCCCCCCCCCAGGGGATGGCCGCTGATATGATGTACTTTTGTTGATATCAGTTGCGCGTGTAGTCTACAGTGGTGATAATCCTCTCAGCCAATCAGCGTCTGAATTCTGAAACGCGACTATCGTGCGGTGTGTTAGCCTCCTTTGTATCCTTTCTTTAATAGTGTCGGTCCCTTCCAGGATGCAAAGGAGGCTAGCTGTGTCGCCTGTGTGTCGGCAAAACAAAAACCTCTGGGCGGGAATTTTTTTTTTACCAATGTCAGAAGGGAGCATCCCATAATAATCACGCGTGATGGTGGTGGCGCGAGTAAGGAGCCAGAACTCAAAGCTAATTGGTCAATTATTTATAGCTATTGCTTCTCATTGGTTGATGTTAATGGCACCAAATCACGAGACTTGTCATGGGATTGGGATATATTCAAAGTCTTGTGCTGTAGTTCGCTTGATTATTGTGGCAGTATTTAGAGATTTTGCGTTATTTAGAACCTGGTCCCTTACAAATTTTACTGTATTTTGGATTGCAGTGGTTCAAAGAATGTCCAGGTTGAAGTGCGACTGTCTAAATATTACGATACACGTCCAGGGAAGTGGAACTCGTGAAACAGAAGGGAAGTCTTTGGTATCGGAAACCTGCTCGCATGTATTCTTCTCTGGAAATCTGCTTGAGGTTGAACTAGCAGTTGGAGGCATAACTAAGGTATCTACGAACTTAAATCATATGTTAAGCCTTAGTATATCAAGTGGGAGCCATCAAGTGCTGTAAAGTATTGTGAGATTCAACGGTGGTGAAGATTTTGGTAAGGTCGTGTAGCATGTCCCCGAAATTGAAATGTAGTGTTTTCTTGACCAAATAAGCTTAAATATTAAATACATTAAATAGAGGATATGCGATGACAGTACATCAGCTGCGAATTTTATTATTATGGGACTTGTATTTGTACTTTGTTCGAAAATTGGGTACTTTATAGGGTACATCAGCACAACAAAGTCACAAGCAAATATGTCTGATGCAACCGGGAAATTTTAGTGGGATATATGTCGAGTCTGGACAAAAAAATATGTGCATTGTGGTGATCGTCGATTTTCGTCTAACATTATCGGGGGACTTTATATTATAACGGAATATCCAGTTTCTAGTAATAGAAAATATTATAAATATACCTGTTATGAACTTGTGATTTTTCTCATAACTTTATTCTGACAGGAGGTGGAAAGTCTTATTCGCAAATCTCGGGTGGAAGACTGGGATATCTATAATTGTCTAAACTGTGGGACGGAGGCATTCGCTTTACATGCTGTCAAGGGGTATGATCGGGTACTAGTCAACAGAAGTTTGGAGGTAATACATGGATATCCCTAATATTAAATAACGTATTAAAAACTGTAAAGCCCAACAGTTAGACAAATTACATACATTTAGTACTGTTAGCAGACTTAAATACAGAATGTTCATGTAAATATTGATGAAATAGACTTGTGGGTCTCAATGGAATTTCATCTCTTTGTTAAATATATAACACCACAACAAATGGTGTGGTTATTCTTGGGTTGCAATCAATCCCTGGAGATTCAAAAGACACAGCAGCCATGTTGGAGGACGGAACAAAAGACACTAATATTAATGAGGAATCTTTTGTTAATATTCCTCCAACATGGCCACCGTGACGTCATGTGCAAATCAAGAATTGCTAATGACAAAAACCTGAGTCTTGCACGATTCTAGGAGAATTTATAAATGTGTTTATGCACTGGATGGTAATGTGGCTTCAAAAGCATCCCCTGCATGTGTAGAACTGATAGTCTGTTGCAGTTGAGAGTTTTCTGACAGCTATCAAGACAGGTACCATGAATGCAAGGCTTGGAAAATACATTTTTACTTACAAGTGAATGCCTTGCAATATTTGTAATAATTCTTCTTGGAGACCAGTGCAGAGTCTAGCTACATTGCAGTCACCAGAGTTTGAGCAATAGTAGCAGGCAGTGCATGGCCTAGTACCTTGTCATATTGATCAACGAAATGTTGTGTTGTTGAAAAATTCACATCAGGCCAGTGGAGGCCACACTATCATGCAGTAAAATGGTTTTGTTAGTTCCTACAGCTGTACACAGTCACTGTTGAATTTACCTTTGTCAACATGTCATTATTACATTCTCAGCATTGTATTAACAAGTATCAAGGTATTACTGCCTATTATCGGCAACTTCCAATTCTCAGGCACGTATGTAAATAAATAAATGTCTCCCTAGAGGAGGCACACAAAAACGTTTTCAAGCCTGTCAGAGACTCTTCACTTTATATAGATAATAACCCTATAATCTTGTTTCTTGACTCTCAAAATTCAGTGAAATAAAAGACTTTCTGTTTACCTGTTTAATGCAGAAATCGTCATGCGTAGACTTCATTGCAAACACCTCACAATTTAAAAAAACTTGGTTAGAATCAAACCTGAAAGCAGCACAACTCCACCAGAATACTTTATCAGCCAATCTTTATCTAATGAATATACTTTATCACATCCTGTGGCGATTTTCCACTGCTGAGAGAGTAAATTTCTCAACGTAACTCTGCGTGCCTACTAACTGGCATGCAAGCACAGCCGTGGCGGGAATTCAGTTTTGCCCAATAATAGGCTTGTCAACAACAGAGACATTTAGTCGATTTTCAGGGAAAATAGTGAAATTCAAAAGGAATCAGGTAATACAAACTTAGTCACAACTACTAAAGTCTGATCATGAAGGAAGAAAAACATTGGCAATTGGCCTATTCGTTACATGACTAGTAGGGATCAAAGTAAACTGGCCGATAATAGGTTGACTTACCTTAAATGCTTTAAAAATTCCCTTGTTTTCATTTTTCCCATAGAGCAACCCACAGATTCTGAAGGACCTTACCAATGTGAAAGATTTTTCGCCGGCATTCAAGATTGTACTTTGTGGACAGCAAGAAAAACATTCATCTGACGAAGGTAAAGGTTGAGGTCAAAGGTAAACCTGTATTAATACTAATTACCAGAAATCCTTGAGAGACGATGTGTGGTTACAGAAAATACCCAGAACTCCACCACGGAAGGGACTGGAAATTCTGAGGGGTATGGGGGGCTCCAGATGAAAAACCTTCGAAATTCCTCCTGGGTGTAGGGTTCCCCCCCCCCCCTCCCCCTCAGGGGTCCAACCCAAAATCCCCTCTGTTGGGAGGGTATGGATATTTTCTGGAACCACACAATATACATGTACAGTATACAGGTAAATCTCTAGATGTTGTTTTTATTGCTTCTTGTGTACTTGTACAGTACTGCTCAAATATTACAACAGGGGAAGTGAAATTTCACCTGAACAAGTAACATTTCTATTGTCTTCTGGGTTAAAATTTCACTTATTCAGGCGATATTTCACTTCCCCTTCCCCTAATATTTTCAAACAGTACTGTATATCTTTCTACAGAAATTGCATAAGAGTATGCAAGAACTGGACAGTGCAAATTTTATTTAAAAAATATAATGAGATATTTTCATTTTGATTACAAAATAAATACCGTAACAAATACAGCTAAAGTAAGTCCCTGACCAGTTTAACGAAACACTTCTTAAAAAAATGTTGCAAAAGTGCCACCAGCATATGTGAGGGATCCGGGCCTTGATCCAGGAAGCAATGTAAGTGCTGTCCAATAGCCAAGGGCTAGTAGTTCAGTTTGTCAGGCTAGTGATTCCTATTCATAGGTTGCGCTTCAGGCTACTAAACCCAGGCAGCCAGCTGCTTTTTTTATTTTTATTGCACCCTGCCTTGATCAATACTTTGTTTGTTACATATATCTGTTCAGAACCAACACAGTCATGTCTGGCTAAATTTTTGGTAAATCATCATCGCCATCCTCATACTCATCATATAATAACAAGAGGCTGGCACTGCCAACCAAACTCAGGCCAATTAATTGATATTGTTAGAAGGCAGCTTTGCCAAAATGTTGGAGAAAATAATAAAACAGCAAACGTGTAATGGTCACTGCTGCACTAGCCCTGACAGACCTACATGTAGTTGGGTTCCCTGTGCCTCTGGTAGTTTAGCTCAGATGGTAAAGCAACAGTCTCGTCCAATCACCCAAGTTAAGCCTGATTGGGCAAGGTTAGTAACTGGATTGGTGATTGCCTGGGAATACCTTGTGCTGAAGCCATTTCTTTTTAGTTCTTTTTTTTTTTTTTTGCCGTTTTTTTTTGGAAGGCATATAACAACACCTTTAAAAAGGGAATTGGAAGTCTTAACTTTTATTTAGTTAGGATAATTTAAATCATAATCCCTGGCCTTGCGAGCAACTGTGGGTAAATGACTCGGCAAATGGAAAGGAATCAACAAGAAACACAGGATAAATTGAAGGGCTGTGTGCAAAAAGTGATGAAGTGACGATTTGAAAACTCCAGATAGCCAACTTCGGTTTTTGATTAAGAAAACCTGTAATTTCTAAACTAGAATGTTAGGATATCACTTGAAATCTCAAATAAATGAAAGAATAAACAAATTAAGCACAACATCGAGTCATTTCTACAGCGAAAAGAGTTGTTATTGTTTTGCTATAATTCTAATAGGTGGGGGGAGATAGGTTTAGGAAAACAAAATTGTCGCGCCCGCGTTCATTCGTTGTATGTTGGGTGGGAAATTGCTAACCGTTTGAACAGACTTTCTCTAGCCGCCAAGCTGGAGAGATGGTTGAAACCGGTGGATTGGAGGTTCTTGTTGGAAAGAGTGACTTTGTGTAAAGTGTCGTTAGACATCATTAAGTCACCGGCTTAACTCATGGTTGAACGAAAAACTGTTTGACTAAAAGGCGGTTTGTTATCGCTGGAGATTTACATACATGTACAGTCGCACTTTAGGCGAAGCAAACTGTGAATATTTTGGAGCTAATAAGGCCATTTCGGTAAGTTTCGTGGTCTGAGCTTTCCAAAGAAGATAGTCGTGTCGGGCCTGGTCTGTGCTTCGCCTGAGGACGGAACCGTTAGAGTTTCCCTGTCAAACGTTTTGCTGCATACCCATAATTCCTTTTGGCCCGCGTTAAGTCTAGTCTCGGGTCTAATCCTTGCCATGCCCAAACTTTTTTTTTTCAAATCTTTTTCTGCTGTGATCGGCATTTTCACATTATTACATGAACTTCGTAAAATTCAACTTCATTCTGTGTGAAAAAAAAATGTAAACGCGACCGTAAAAGTAAAAACGAAATCGTCGACTCAAATCGTCATCTTCCTTTCGCCCCGTGTTAAGTCCGAAGGGGAGCCAACAGGTCTCCGGTCTAATCCATGTCATGCCCCAAATTTATTCTTCACTCTGTGTAAAGTGTTGTTGGACATCATTAAGTTGCCGGCTTAACTCATGGTTGAACGAAGAACTGTTTGACATTTTCGGCATTTTCACATACACAAACTCTTCAAGTCTTTTTGATCGCATGACTGAATTCCATTCAATCTGAACCTGTTGTTATTGAAATTTGATCACATCCAGTCATGTTTAGTCTTTTTGATCGCATGATTTTTTTTTACCATGATCGGCATTTTCACATACACGAACTTCGTAAAATTCGACTTCGTTCTGCGTGAAAAAGCGTAAACGCAACCGTAAAAGTAAAAACGAAATTGAGCGACTCAAATCGTCACTTCATCAGTTTTTGCATACAGCCCTTCAATTAGAATGCACAAAAACTCAAAGTGTTGCTGAAATAGTATCTCAGCGAACATATTTTCATTCCTGTCATAGCTTTGTATCAGTATCAGAAGCTCTTTTTGACCTTGGAAACTAAAACCATTTCAAAATCTTGGCACTTTTATATAGCTGCCTAGTGAGGCCCTGGTGAAAATCTTTGGAGGATCCTGCTAGGATCTTTAAAGATCTTAAATAGGATCTTTAATAGGATCCTATATAAGATCCTTAAGGATCCTGTTTGCAGATCCTTAAAGATCCTACCAGGATCTTGTTCAGGATCCTCAAAGATCTTTAAAGATCCTGCCAGGATCTTGTTCAGGATCCTCAAAGATCTTTAAAGATCCTACCAGGATCTTGTCCAGGATCCTCAAAGATCTTTAAAGATCCTACCAGGATCTTGTCCAGGATCCTCAAAGATCTTTAAAGATCCTGCTAGGATCTTTGATGATCTTTAAAGTTTTCTCAAATAACTTCAAGGATCCTTTAAGATCCTCCTAGGGTCCTCAAGGATCTTTAAATATCCTTTATGGAACAGGTCACTGGTTCAGGCACATTTTACACTGTAAGCTACATGTACATACATGTATGCTTACTGAGATATGACATTCAGGATCAAATTAGTATTCCATTGGCTAAGAAATCCAGATGTGAGCGATTTGTAGTGATCATTCTGTGTATTCTTATTCCGTAATACGGTCAACCAAATGCACCAAGTTACAGCTTCCCATTCTGTTACCCCAAAGAAAAAGGTAATGTCCATTGATAGTTAGTAACCCTTTGACTACATGTAGATGTAAAGACCACATTTATGAAACTGCTATAGTCACTCGCAACAACAAATTTATTACTGATTGCAAACAGAACAGTGCCTACATTTGTACATGTAAAAGACAGTGTTGGATAATTCTCATTAGAAAAACTGCACTTACATTAGGGAGTGAAATATATTGTGTATTAATTTTACCACTAAAAACTGTGGCCCAAAAAGCCTTTCTTATTACACACAGCAGCTCAGTTGTGTCTTAAGTTTATGTAAACAGCCCAGTTCCTGTACATGCACACCATATCTTTACAGGGTATTCTCTTTTGGAATTTCCTGTTACATGTACTTGTAGTAATTAGAAAATTCTACATAAATTCTAGAGGTAGCTTTAGTTAGTAAACTCCCTTATATGTACAAAGTCTGCTGAAGCTACATGTACATGTAGATGAAAAATGTGAGACAAAAATGCTAAAAGCCAAAGTTATTGGAGTGCTGCTCAATAGTCTAGTTAAAAAATCAGTTTTATGTTTTAAGTGTTTACTTCTTCAATAATTATAATATTACAGGGTTATTAATTGAACTAAAAGTTAATTACCCTTTTAGGTTCTGACTACAACAACTGTATGTAACAAAGTCCACCATTATTTTGGGAACAGATACATTTTTCCTTGAAGTACTGAGGTCCTCCAGGGATTCATGCACTTGTTCAGTATTTAAGCACTGTTTACTGCCTAGGAAAAAAACACCATGTGATTAGTTCTCTTGAGCTTGTCTAGAATTGTATATACTTTAAATTATAGGGACAAGATGGTCACTTAGTCTAACTGACTTACATGTACAATGGGTTACTAGTTCCTGTTAAAACTTATTTAAATGTTCCTCAGCTCAGGAGTTAAACCAGAAGTGAGTGATATACGGAATTCTGATATATGTACATGTAAGCACTAGTACGGAGCCTGCCAAGCTCAACATTTTGTGCCCACAGAATATGTAGAGCATTTATAGCGTAAGTATATAATAAACCAAGGAAATCATGAGAATAAAGTATATTTAATTACACTGTATAGTATTGTGTAGTGAATTAGACTTTCTTAGAAATAGCTCCACTGTGATGCTCAACACAAATTATGACAAAAATATAATCAACAACACTGTTGTCATTGCCCTTGTAAGAAATATAGACTTTATTTCCAAGATTTACTTGGTTTATGATTTACAAATTGTAAACATTACATCAGTACATGTACATGTGCACTTATGTTCCCTGTGATAGAAGATTAGAGCTCTTTATACATAATTGTAAAGCCTAGTATTGTAGGCAGTAAGGAGTGTTTTAGCACCTGAGCTGCATGAACTTAATGCCTGAAATAGTAAATATGTGAAGGGGAAAACATTAAGTTACTGAGTCTTTTAATTTTAGTATGTTTATTTAGTAGTACTAGTAGTATTTTATTCATCCATGGAGTACATACAGTATGTTTCATATTTCAAAACGTTTCAGAAATACTACTCCGCGTAATATTTGTTTCAGGAACGTCAAGCCATAAAGCAGTAACAATGCAACGTATTAGAACATACTGTGCTTGATACAATGATCTTTGGTAATTAACGCGCTGATACAGATACGTAAAACATTGTTAGACTTGTTAGTTGTAACGTAGGAATGATTAGTTACTTGCCTGATTCAGAAAGATGAAAGAGTAACTGTTGAAGTTGAAGCGATGTTTCCTTTGACCACTATTCATCCAGTTTTGCAATCACAATAACTTTGCACTTTTCAAAGTAATCACCATAACCAGTGCGAGTTTCCTTGTTTTTATGCCCGTTATTAAGAATAATTTCCTTTTAATAAACCTCCAAACGTAGTGTAGAAAATGTCCGCCAAAAACCATTGAACATTGAGCACACAGGCAATGTGACCCGCTGATCCACTTAAAAAAAGGCCAGGTGCCACAGCAGTAAAGATGGCGGCGGCAAACTTGGAAGTCACAGCTATTAGTATTAGGGTGCGTTCGATTGACCGTATTCCGGAATAAGAATTACACAGAATGATAACGACAAATTGCTTATTTCGGGAATTTTTAGTCCATGGAATACAAGATGTATCCTGAATATCATATTTCAGCAAACTTTAGTAGCTTACAGTGCAAAATGTGCCTGAACCAGTGATTTCCAGAGATTATTCCATCTATTCTTAATCCGGAATACGGTCAACGGAACGCACCCTTAAAGAATGGTTTATTCTTTGGGAATTGCAACGAAAAGATAAGTTGAAACTTTCTGCATTATTAACACTGATAGTGACTGTTGTTTAAACAAGTTTTTTGTATAGACTGTAAGGGTTAAATATACGTATGTATCAATTAAGCAACTTTACCAAATGTTCCACACTATAATAATATTTAGCACAGATCAGCTACTTTTGATCGTTCCAGAAATGAAAAAGGAAATATTAATACGTCAAAGACGATGAAATTTCTGTAAGTACTGGTACTTGCTTACCAGATAACAAATTTAAAATAAATATGAGTTACTTTAATGCTTCATGTATTTGTCATTTTCTGGTTTTGCCTTTATTTTGTTATTAAATTATTTTTTATTAGAAAATATAGGAGTCAGGGTGCAATTCTGATGGAATATTAAACTACTATTTTCCCTCTTTCTTTCTGATGGAAATTTAAACCATGGAATCCTGATGAATTGCCCCCATGGTATTAATAGATTACAAAGGATGTTATACATGAGGGAGGTACATCTATTTATAATATCGATTTGGGTCCTAATATGAGCAATAAAAGAAGCTGAAGACCTATTTTTGGCAAGTCACAAACTAAATCACAAATTTCAAGATAAATAATTTATCTTGAAATTTGTGATTTAGTTTGTGTAATTATTACAGTAGATTTATATTTTTCCTCTTTATTATCTAGTAATTTAGGGTAAACTAATGCCCCTTTACACTTGTTATGATTGGTAGTGACCACTACTAAGGGGAGGGGAACATTACACAAGGGGAGGACAACATCTACAGGGGAGAAGTATTCATGGAGGTTGTGTACATGTATATGGTGTCAAAAGGAGAGGATTAAATTAATGCAGAGACTATCCATGGATTCTAAAGTGTGGTTTAATATTATTATGATAAGTGCTAATATGTACCGGTAGTTGAATCATAACTATTTTGAAGAGCTGTCTGCACATCGTAGGAACCTATAAAGAACTTTAAAGGATCCTTAACGTTTTCCTTGT
The DNA here is from genome assembly GCA_030867875.1 of Actinernus sp. WN-2022. Taxonomy (NCBI): domain Eukaryota; kingdom Metazoa; phylum Cnidaria; class Anthozoa; order Actiniaria; family Actinernidae; genus Actinernus; species Actinernus sp. WN-2022. The sequence goes on from JAOWCC010000577.1 coordinate 28,059,773, forward strand.
AAGATCGTTAGACAATCCTTTAAGGTTACTGGATAACTTAAAAATGTAAAAGATGGGAAATATTTTTTTTGCACAGAAATGTAGTTTTAGTAGCCATGTTTGATATACTAAAATCTCCATTCAATTTTTTTTTATATTAACAGAGAAATTTCAAAAGGAAGTTTTTAACCGGAAGTAAAATGTTCTGTTTGATTGACAACAGATCAATTAACACATGACAAGTGCTCACTCGCCCATATCGAAAGTGTGGGGAAAGCTAGCGCATAAATTCATTTCATACATGTATACCAATGTTTACGTTTATTGAGAAACGTTTTTCCACACACGATTCCGTAATTCCATCGGTTGTTGGCCTTATGTCTTCCAAAAAGCAAGCAGGATGCCCTTAGCTTGGAAAATAAAGAAAAATGAAAAGCAAAACAAGGCCAAACAACGCATACGACTTCGAGCCATAGAAGTCCTCGCAAAACCTGACAAGGGTTCATATTTTCACTTTCAAACGGAGTGCCGAGTGATCCACATCTGAGCATAAAGAAGAATTGATAGGAGCCAGCCGAGAGAATATTTGTTTCCGAGAAAGCTTAGATGGCAACGTAAAGCCTGACGGTTCACTTTTTTTTAGTCAAACAAGCCGGCTATAGATATGTTGTGGTTGGAAATTGTTTTTGGTTCAAATTTTTTAAACTAGTTCAAAAAATTTAAACCAGTTCAAAAATTTTAAACCAGTTCAAAAATTTTACACCAGTTCAAATTTTGAAAACTGGTTTATCTTTTTCAAAAGAAAAAAAAATCTACCCACCCCTCCCCTGCAAAAAAAAAAGCCAACCTATTCCATTCCCTTTTTTCCCTTGCCCCCCTACCTACTTACCTTACTGTACCACTTACTTACCACTTTCCTTGGCGGTCACCCATCCACTCACTAACCCTGCCCGATCGGGCTTAACTTCAGCTACTCGATGATCCACTCGCCTAACGCAATGCGCCACAGAAGCAAAAGTTGATTTGAACACCACCGTATATTCTGTAAGTGCTAGTCGTTGAAGCCAGTCCCTCTCATTATGCTAATTTGTTTCCAGTCTCTTAAATTTATACGCGAATGCACACCGGATTCTTCAAAGATGGCCGATGAACCGTGCGTAAGTAAAGAGGCCTTCTATGATGCCATAAACGACTTATAATCCAAACACACAAAAAAAAACATTTAAAAACTATAGTCACTACACTTAGAACTAGATTACTGAACAACTCAGAATAATAATGCTGCTTCAATGGTCCCTTGAACTAATACAAACCCTACCCCTACATTTAAAAATACCCTAACTGTCAACAACGGATGCTCGCTAATTTAGGGTGTTTAGAGCTATATAGTCACTACACTTAGAACTAGATCACTGAACAACTCAGAATAATAATGCTTCTTCGATGTTCCTGTGAACTAATACAAACCCTACCCTACATTTAAAAATACCCTAACCGTCAACAACGGATGCTCACTCATTTAGGGTGTTTAGAGCTGGTCACTAATAATTTTGGGTCGCCTCGCAACGCCCGTAAGATTTGCTCCAATTTGCTACTACCTTCACCGACAAACAATAGAACAAACATTAATAGAACGAAGCAAACAATAACATCTAGTAGTCACTAATTTAGGATCCCAAATCCAGCATTTAAAATAACCCTAACATCAGTTAACATAACTTCCCTTTTAGAATGTTAAAAAATAAACTGGTTTTAAAATTTTGAACTGGTGTAAAAAAAATTGAACTAGTGTAAAAAAATTGAACTGGTGTAAAAAAAAATTGAACTAGTGTAAAAATTTTGAACTGGTGTAAAAAAAAATGAACTAGTGTAAAAATTTTGAACCGGTTAAAAAAATTTGAACTGGTTTAAAAAAAATTTGAACCAAAAAAAATTTGAACCACAACAGATACATGTACGACATGTACCTTTGATCGGAAATCAACATTGGTGGGAAGCGTCTTACTTGTGGAAGAGGTACAATATTCATCTCGGCAAATATATATAAAAATTATTTCTTTATTCCTAGATTACAATATCCTCTGGAACACATATTAAAACAAGAGACTACAAAAAAAACTATGGCTTGTAATTATATTTACATATTGAAACTCTACCTTTAGTTTTTCCCGCCGAATTTTGGGAGACTCCAGGAGGTTGTTTCTGATTGGAGAATGGGTGTCGAGTTCAGAAAGCTGCTCTAAGTAGGTGTGAATCAGTTGCTGAACTTCTAATGCCGATTTCTCGGCGACAAATTTTCAACGTTTCTGCAGTCTTCAAGTGAATTGATTGCATAAGAATTTACCGGAAATTTTTGCAATTTCATCGAGTGATTCTATGATAACTGATCTCCAAAAGCGTGTGTGCTTTTTTCCGATTTGTTTTTAGTTTTAAAGATATCGGTCCAAGCATGATGGCTTGGCAAAAATAATCAATGACTCTACTTTAAACTGCAATAATTTCGCATAGAAAATAGATATCAAAAATCGCACACACGCTTTTGGAGATCAATGACCGCTTAACTTGCCACAAGTGTAATTACTTCCTAAGTATAAAAACCTGGTGCTGGTAATTCACGTTTATAAACGTCTTCAATATCGGGTTAAAGTGACTGTAGTTTTAAATCTATAGTAATTCCGTATAAAAGAACCTTTTACTGGCATTCTTCAGTTATCAACCTTTCCATTGATATATAGGATCCCATATTTTGTTCGCCTAGTGCCTGCGTAGACGCATTTTTGCGGAATCACTTTTGAAGGTATCCAGTAACCTTAAAGATCAGTTGAGGATTTAAAAGCTATTTTAGAGGATCTTATAGGATCCTTTTTTGGAATTGAGGATCTTTTACAGAACTTGCAAGGATCCTTGGCTTTTTCCTTGTAAGATCTTTTCAAGATCCTTGAAAGATCCTTTTAGTATTCTGCAGGAACTTTAGAGGATGTTAGCAGGATCCTTTAAAGGAGTGATTAGGCAACATCCTTCAAATATCCTGCAATGATCCTTGTAGGATCTTGTAAAGAACTTGCAAGGATTATTTACTTTTTCCTTGTAAGATCTTTTCAAGATCCTTGAAAGATCCTTTTAGGATTCTACAGGAACTTCAGAAGATCCTTGCAGGATCCTTTAAAGGAGTGGAGGCAAGATCCTCAAAAGAGCCTTTAATGATCCTTAAAGGTTCCTGTAAAGAACTTTAATGGATCCTTGATTGTCTCCTTTATAAGATTTTTGAAGGATCCTTAAAGGATCAGTAAATAACCTCCAAGGGTCTTTTAAGGATCCTGTAAAGATCTTTACAAGAAAACATTGAAGGATCTTTGGAAGTTCTTTACAGGATCCTTCAAATACCCTTGATAAAATATTGATGGTATAAGATATTTTAAAGGTCCTTGATAGATCTTTGAAAGATCTTTGGAAGATCCTTGCAGATCCTACAAGGATTTTCACCAGGGGGCACTTGAAGAGAGTGTGAGATCTGCAATTGCATCGAACAACAAAGCCTGTATTAACCTCTATTGCTGCTCTACAGACATTCAAAATGCCAATTAGTGTAATTACAATAATATTATTGATTATTACAGAAAGTACAATATATACATATATTATTAAAAGTGCATTTACATATCTTACGTCTAAATAATTATATATATTTACATTAGCTGCAGACCTTCTGTTATAATGTAGGGAGTTATAGAATTTAGTAGCAGAGAAAATGAGTGAATGTATTCCAAATGTGGTTTTGAAAGCCCTGTACATTTTACAGTACCGCCAAGAAACATAATGTATATTTATTGCGATTTGCTCGCAGGCAGATCGCGATCACTAAGTGTGATCTGATCGCGATCTGCTTGCATCATTCTCGCGATCTGCTCGCACTGTGCACTCGATTTGCTCGCATCGTGCTCGCAATATGTTTTTGATCACATAGCAAAATGATCGCGATCAACTGGTGCGATTGCCGTTGTGATCGCGGTCACAGGATGATTATCAAATTTATCACTAGTTGTGAGTTGGTGGTAATGCCCTTTAAGCGACACGATGAACTTGAGCTGTCTGAAAACTTTGAATGCTATTTAAAAGCTAACAAATGCAAACCAAAATGAGACACGATTAAATGCAATTATAACAAGTAAAAGTTGTTTATTGGATTTTTGTGAGAGTAATATGCTACTTCAAAACAAGCGCTTCAGAAAATTAAAACTTCTCGAGAGAGCCGTCCAAAACTTGGCAATAGAGTTGTCTAGTATTCTCTATACTTAACACTGCAGTTTGTTTATAGGGAAAGGTACTTCTCTCCTTGCTACTTCACAGCTTGCTTGTAATGTAATCTCGCATTTCTTCTGATAACCTTACTGAAAAACTTAATAAAAAATATAGAACTACTAATGTACAAGCTGAACTTGCGACGCAAAATAATAACAAAACAGCCGCTCGCTTTAGTTCCACGAACTGGCGATGCAGGGCCTGCTTTAAAGCTTGCCGCTAAGCGAGAAAGCATACCACAAAATAAACTTTGCTTCTGTAGTTTCACACTTACGGCAAATCTTTGTGTTGTTAAAGGTGTCAGCTGAAATCATTGCAAATGTTTGCAACGGGCATGTTTTCGAAATTTCCGAGTCTGAATTTACACGTGCAATCAGTCAGGCGTGAACATGTTAGTCTGATTTTTGACAGGTCTGTCAAAATCGCTGCGACTTTCTGGGAATGTGGACAGAATTTTTAAGCCAAATTTGTAATGGAAGACATGAAGGCTTGTGTGCAAAAAACTAATGCATTGAAGATTTGAGTTGCTCGATTTCATTTTTACTTTTCCGGTCGCTTTTAGGTTTTTTCGTGCCGAATGAAGTCTAATTTTACGAAGTTTGTGTATGTAAAAATGCCCATCACAAGGATTAGACCAGAGACTTGACTTAACACGGGCCGAAATGAATTGTGGGTACACAGCAAACATTTTGACAGGGAAACTCTATACGGTTTCGGCTCAAGAATCTTTTAGAAGTCCCCAGGCGAAGCACTAACAAGGCCTGACACGACTATCTTTAGAAAGCTCAGACCACGAAACTTACCAAAATGGGCAGCCTTCTTTAGCTCCAAAATATTCACAGTTCGCTTCGCCTGGAGATGCGACCCTATGTAAATCTCCAGCAATTACGAACCGCCTTTTAGTCAAACAGTTCTTCGTTCAACCATGAGTTAAGCCGGTGACTTAATGATGTCCAACGGCCCTTTACACAGAGTTGCTTCATCAAAACGGTTACTCCGTCTTTCCAACAAGAATCTCCACGGTTTCAACCATCTCTCCAGCTTGGCGGCTAGCGGAAGTCCGTCCGAGATTCAGTCTGTAAACGATTACCAATTTCCCGCCCCATATACAACGATTGAGCACATGCATGACAATTTTGTTTTTCTAAACCTCTTCCTGCCCCCCCCCCCCCCCCCCCCCCCCCCCCACCCCAACCACCTATTAGAATAGCAAAACAATAACAACTCTTTTCGCTGTAGAAATGACTCAATGGCTTGCTTAATTTCTTTCTTCTTTCATTTATTTGAGATTTCAAGTGATATCCTAACATTCTAGATTAGAAGTTACAGGTTTTCTTAATAAAAAAGCGAAGTTGGCTATCAAGAGTTCCAAATCGTCACTCTATTAGTTTTAGCACAGACCACTTCACATGTAAAACACTTCTGTACTCTTACCAGAAAACTTCTACTGGGAAAGTGGAAAATAGTCTTCCCAAAACTTCAAAGGTCAACAAAAAGTGGTAATTAGCATATTGCGATTGACTCAAACCTATGAAAATAAACGTGGAAAGAAGTCGGGTCGAACTGAAAAACGAGGGGAGCCTGGCAAAACCAAAGAAACAATTAATAAACACTACCATAAAAAAAGTAAAATATTAAAATACATCTCGGTAAAAATAGCTTAAGTTAATCAAAAAAACTACTGAAAGGCTGTTGAAATAATTTGCCATGCACATGACACTAGTAAATAAAACACGAATGTGCATTCGTACTCGCATCTCGACAACTTGCAGGTTCTTGCTGGACTTCTTGCGCATGCATTATTTTTAAGGTGTACTGTAAATGTAAAAAGAAACATATTTTACCGTGAATTTTTTTCTCCACGTTTGCTTGTGATCACAAGCAAATTGCGAGCAAGGTCACAGCAGGCAGATCACGAGCAAGGTGGGAGCAGTTTGCGAGCTTTAAGGTGCGAGCAGATTGCGATCAAATGTACATATGTTTCTTGGCGGTACTGTAAATGATACAAACGGAAAGTCAGACCAAGAATCTCAGGTGGTTACATCATTTTGCCAGTTGTCCCAAGTAATATTATTATAATGTATTGTATTAATGAGATTGGTAAGGCCAAAAGCAGATGACAAGCACAGCTAGGGGGTCCCCAAATCATGTGCATTAATCATGTGCATTAATCATGTGCATTAATAGCAAAACACAATTTGCTATGGTTTCTTAGTCTGACTGAAGTTTAAGACTTACATGTACATACCCAAGGTGTTAACATTTTAAACAGGTTTTATCACTAGCTACACCTGTATATCAATCAAACACAGGCATGTACTTTTGCTTTGTTTGTCAAAAGAGCTAATATATGTACTGTACATGTATTGATCCAGTACATGTATCTCCTAGATCTTTTGTTGATGAATTGTTCTGCATCATGGGATTTTTGTGTGACTTTCATTGATCAGTAACAAAATATTTTCTTCTGTTTCTAGGAAATGCAGTGTTAAATGGACAGGAGTATGTTACAGTGGCTATGAGCAGTGTACAGGACCAGCTGAAGAAATACATCAAGGCTGAAGAGGCTGCAATGGATGAGAGAATAAGGTGGGGGATATTGTGTAATTTCCCTGAAGGTTCGAGGCTTTATTTCCACCTTAAGGTTACCGGATACCTTATGTGGCATTTCTAGTGTAACATTATGTAGCACCTCAAGGAAACATGTACCTCAACCATATATCATTTTGAATCATTCAGGATATGCAAAAGAAAAGAGTAAATGATGAGCAACAAGGGCATAAGTGATGAATCGGCTGCACAGCACTCTTCTCTTTTTTATGGTTGCTATATAATATCTGTTAATTTTGTAAAATGTTGGCAAAACAATAGATGTAGATGGTGCTCTATTTGTCTTTGACATAATAATGTAAATTATAGGAGTGACCACAAGCTTTTCATTTACCCAAAATCTGGCTTACAACTATCTCAAAAGTTGAATGTAAAAACTGTCAAAATCTTTAGAAATGAGTGAGAATGCAGCCGAGTGAAAATATTACAATTAATTTTGTAGTTGTGAATTGAAAATCACACTTGTAATAATTGGGTATTCTAAAGGAAAGCGCTTCAAGTACGTGTCAACGAAATCAAAATCGGAAAAGGACCCAGAAAGTAAAACCTTCAAAACATTTGATTCTGTAGATATCTCTTTTTAAAATGAAAATGTGTCTTTGATTGTTTTTGGATTGATCACAAAGAATTGTAAGCTTCAATACTGTGGAGCTAATTAATTATTCAAAACAGTTTGTGGAAAAAGTCACACTTCTGTGTCACATGCAGAATTCAAGAGACTCAGACCTCCTTATCTTTGAAAATGGATCCACGCTAAAATGTAATAAAAAGAACTCCAGAATATTTTATTTTGTAGACCATTCTCTAAAGTTGAAGACAAACTACAATGCCTGCCTTGTCCCCAGGCTTCTGAAAATCGCAAAGCAAAGCAATTAGTGCCTGGGACGAGCGTGGAGCGCAAGGAATCATGGGGAGGGTGCAGAGAAGAAAAGGTGCCTGGCAGATCATGTTGAGTTTCTCAATAAAAAGTCTTGTTTCTAGAAACAAATTTCAAAAACTCATGAATAATTAACATTTGAGTATTTTGTCCAATCAGATGAAGCAAATCAGACATGTGCATGTTAACTGTAAATTTTATGCACAAAATGGTTTGGAAGTTTAATACCAAGTAAAAGTTGCATAGATGTGTATCATTATAGTAATAACTTTATAATAAAGGAATGTTTAACTTACAATAATAGACGATTTCAAAATGGGAGGTTTTGTAAAGATTTATAGCTAAGTGCTTGTAACACCAATATTTACCTGAAGAACACATTTACTGTGTAGTTTGTGTACAGTCTGCCATACATGCACTGAATAGTAGATTTTGTTGATAGGCAGTACACCATACAACAACAAGAGATGTTCACAAATCTACAGTCTCAAGCTTTTAAGCACAAAACAGCAATATATAGGTAAGTAAAGAAGTAAAAAAATATACAACTTTATTTACATGTCTAGTCTTCCAGCTGAACCCGAGATCAAGGGTGACTACTACTGTATTCACTCATGGATAAGCCGCACTTGCAGATAAGCCACACCCAAGTTTAGAAGCTTGAGTTTAGGAAAAAAGTTTTTTTTTGAAGAATATCAAACATACGTATACAATAATATTATTGTAACCTTTATTTCAAACTGGAGAAAACCTGTAATTTCAGCTCTGAAATAGTATAAACTTCATGTCTACATACATGTACTTAGATACATGACCTATCTTTCCATAGTATTTGTTTACTGAGATCTGTTCATTCAGGTCACTTTTTAGATCGAATTTTACATGTCAACCAAACCAACAATGTGCTCACGTTTTTCCATCATCTGTTGGAAGAGAGAAAACTGGACACAAAGTTTTGCTGAACGAAGCAAACTAACAGAGTAGTTTGCTTTTTCATTAGCTGTCCATTGATACATGTATCATGTCTAAAAGGATATCTGGAAGCCATCTATTGGGGGGGAAAACTAGTTACTCAAAGAGAGGTGGAAGATCAGTTCGACTAATTTGTTGTGAAGTGTTTTGAACAGTGACAATTTTACCATGCATGCCAAATACTAAGGATAGCGTGGTATTTTATTGCTCGTGGAGGAACTACATGTATAACCATTGAAGTTTATAAACAGGCCGACAACAACACTGCAGCGAGCTTTGTGGTGGAATGGAGATTGGCCCATGTGTGGTGACATTTAGTTGCTCCAGAAAAGCAACTATTAACCGTGTTAAAGATCTTTTGATGAAGAAGTTTTAATGGCAAGAATATAACTTACATCAAAACGGCTCTATTGAGAGCCACCAAACTTGCAAAAGCAATGACCAGTGCTTACCGTATTTACCCGTGTATAAGCCGCACCCGTAGATAAGCCGCACCCCAATTTTTGAAGCTTGAATTTAGGAAAAAAACTTTTTTTGAAAAATACAAAAAATAATTAGAAAATCTTTTGTCCGAGTTCATAAACACTCGTACTTGAAGCAAAACTTCATCAGATAATTTGTCATAAATAAATAATCACAACTTTAATTTCAACTTGCCTTGTTATTTCTTGTGTATATTTTAACCTGCAGTCTTTAAATCACTCCAGAATTCTTCCGTATTTATTCCCCAATTAACTAACAACAATTCCAAAGAACCGCTTTCCTTTAATCGCTAGAGCAAGAAAGGTTTTCTGGCATAACAATACTTGCACGAGTAGGTCAGGTCCGCCATCTTGGATTTTAATTAACTAGTGCCAATCTCCCACGTGTAAAATTGCAAAGAATGCCTGGTTGTTTAGATGCCTGCTTTGACAAGCACTGCAAATCAGCCTGTTTTTGAAGGTAAATAAGCTTGATCACGTTTAAATATTCACGAAATTCTAATATATTAGGTCTAAGGTAGGTCTTAGAAGAGTTTTTGCTTTCATTCTTTCAAATTGCGTGTGTATTTTCAATGATTATACTTAAATTGCTATATTACACGATCTTTCTCTGTTATTTGTTTTACTTTTTCTTCTTCTTTCAGATGAAAACAAACGGTAATTTATGCAAATTTTTGATACCTTTTCTAGGTGTTCCCGTAGATAAGCCGCACCCCCCGATTTTGAACGAAAATTTTGGGTGAAAAGGTGCGGCTTATACACGGGTAAATACGGTAGTTTCTTTTGGTTTTGTGTGTAGTTACATGTATGTAGTATACCTGGTTTTGTATTTAGTAGTATACCTTAACTCGCTTGAGTTAATAAAAAAAAATTCTTAATTTATGTAAATTTACGGAACCTTGTGCAGATGTTCTTGCAGATAAGCCACTCCCCTGATTTCGAACGAAGATTTTGGGTAAAAAGGTGCAGCTTATCCATGAGTGAATACAGTAATTTGGGGACATGGGCTCCTAGGTCAAATTGGAATTTGGATTAGTCTTCAAATTATGCATCAGACACCTATTAAAACACTGGTATCGTCAACTGAGTCGGTTAAGGTCTCGATAAAGGTTAAAAATGGAAAAGTTTCGAAAATGTGTTTTTTTCGCAAATTCTAAATCGAAAAGCCCTAATCTAGCATCACAAAAAAAATCAAACTCAAAGAAATTATTTAAAGCCTTGAAAATGCGACTTTCTGATTTCCAGCTAAAAAAGGCGCGAAAAATGATTGACAGCTGCTGTCATTCACCAGGCATGTTATTTCATTCTCGCTATCCTGTGATTTTCTGTGCTACTTTTCGTTCGTAAAGATTTCCTACGTTTATAATGCAATGCCCAAAAGTGTAAAAGTAGATATTTCTTGGTGCCGTATTCAAAAAAGGAGAGAGAAAAAACACAACACAATTTAGTATGTAATAATTTAGTTTGTGAGTAAATTTGGAAGCGGGTGTAAAGTTCAAATTAGGACAAAGAATGGCTGAAGGGATTATACTCAAGTTCCAAGAAATTAGAATCATCAAAGACTGAAAGTTCACAAAGAATGAAGTAATAAAGTTTTGTTATCTTCAATCGGCTAAAAATTTAAAGAGAATTCAATGCAGGAAGCTAAGGTTTGCCGGTTTGTTTCAGCGCGATGAAATTTTTTAGAATCACAAACAGTCTACTGTGTACATGGTGTGGATCGAGCTGCGCTTCAGTGGTTTTCCCTGCATGATATTAATTGTTTGCTTACTGTGGTGCCATTTTTCTGTACTCCTAAAAGTTAGAGTGTTTCTTCTTGAAATTAAGCTGGAATCGACACTATAGCTAACTAGTTTCTGTAGAAGTATCGAGCATCGGTGAACTATATAGCTTTCTCTGTTCTGCGGCTCGTCTGACTGAACTTTGTAATCGGCCGAGACTGAACACAATATGAATCGCTCTGATTGGCTAATGTTAATGAGATTACCCTTGGAGGCGGCACTTCTTAGTCAACCGTGAAATGAATCGAAAACCTTTATCAGGCTGTTTCTCGGCTCTTTTTTTCGGCCAAAAACAGAACTTTGTTGAAGTCCAGCCTTTTAGAGTTTTGTCCAAGTTTCCTAAATTTTTCACGAGTCGTAGAAAACAGCTGTTTCTCAAATACTGTGTCGGGGAATTTTGAAATATTTTTTCTTTCAGGTTTTATGACCTAGTTTGTATCAAAATGGGATGAAAAACTACTTTTTCAACTTTGAAAAGGGATAAAATCTGTAATACGCAATAATTATATCAAAAATGCCCGACACAGTATTTGAGTCAATTTAGTTGGGATTCGAAAGGGCTAATTAAGAAAAGAAAAAATTCAAAGCCTGAAGAGCCGAACTCCTTCTGGTGGACGGAGTCATTCGCGTAGAAATATATACAACATTTACGCTTTTAACTTTTGCTTGAAATGGATTAAATATATACTTTCTTCAATTCAAGACCTTTAAAACGGTATATAGTACGACTATGTCGCTTTAATTACGACGTTGCAAGAGCGTTTTTCCGAAATGACACGTCCAACCTTTATAGAGACCTAAGGTTGAAATCACAGGAAGACTGAAAATGCGCTGGCAGATTTAACTATGCCTAAATTGCATGTAGTCTAGAATTTCAAAATACAAGAAATGTGCGTACATGTATCTTAAAATTACTCTGATTACATGCATTGGACATCTTGTTTACTCACTCTGTGTAAATGGAATGTATGAATAAATGTGTTGGAACTTTGAGATTTGAATATGTCAATGTTGTTTTCTTCATTTATATGCACATGGAGTTTTCAGTCTTACATGTATATTATTTGCCTGAATTGTTCCTAAACCTTAATAAGTTATTAAAAAATTAACTCTAGTTAACACATGTACATGTACTTGAATATCACTTCCCAACATCTCATGACTTTTTATTACCATGAATTATATTTGAGCACATGCTTCATGGTTTCTTGTCAGAGAGCTTTTAAAATACGGTTCTTAAAGTGTAAATGAATTTAAAATTTAGTTGATCTCATTTGTAAGCCCTTTCGAATTGTCAGATTAAGGATGGGCATTTTCTGTTTGTCAATATATCATCTTTTTGCAGAGTTTTTTTTGCAAATATGCAAAGGAAATGATTATGATGTCAGTTGATTTGAACTGCCTTAAGTGTTACTATGGCAACAGCATAAGCTGATTTCCATACATGTGCAAATTAATGTTTCCCAACTATTTGCAGAGATATTCTTCATTTTGTGATTTGTCTTGAGGTTTTCAAATCAACTGACATCATAGATCAACTCATTATTTTACTTATTACAAAAACACATCACTAAAATGAGAAGATATGTTGACAAACAGAAAATGACATCCTTAATCATTTCGAAAGGGCTTTCAAATGAGATCAACATAATTTTTAATTCAATATACACTTCAACTGAAACAGCAGCATTCAATGCACTTAATTCTTTTGTCACTTCCACAGAGCATTAAATAGAGCAGAAGAAATCTCCATGGAGAATTCCCTTCATGAGGCAATGTTGGACACATCTGAGAAACATGAACACCTTTTCAAAGCCCCAGTGCATGCAGGAGGGCTTCAGGTGGCACCAGAAAAACCTGTCAGTCAAGTTTACATCACACAAGTTAATGCTGAAAGACATACAGGCATGTTTGATGACCGACCTTCTTCATCACGGTTCACAGGTGTCAACAGGAGAAGACCGCAGAAGGTGCTACAGAAGAGTACTAAACCAAGTACAGCTGATGCCAACCCCATGTTTGCCTTAGATGGGTTTACAGATGACTGTGAACCATTCTTTGAATCTGAGGAGGATGAAATGAGCAGTGGTAGGCATATTTCCTCTAGACATATTTCCTAGGTTAAGGACTTAATAGTGTTCATTATAGAAATAACTTCTGTACTGTTAATGTGAAGCTATAGCTCTTCCAATTTTCAGCAAGATAAACAGGTACCGTATTCACTCACGTATAAGCCGCACCCTTTTACCCGAAATCTTAGTTTAAAATCGGGGGTGCGGCTTATCTGCGAGAACATCTACCGAACAAAAGGTACAGAAATTTCCATAAATGAACATTTAAAAGAAATACTAAGCTATAATAATAAATACAAAACCAAAAGAAAGTAAGCACTGGCCATTGCTTTTGCAAGTTTGGTGGCTCCAAAATAGCAGAGAATACCCAAGGACAAAAGAAAAGAACACTCGAGGTACATTTATTGCAAAATGTTATTTCATTACCTTTATTTTACCACGATAATCTATTAGTGAGATGACAAGGAAAATTTATGGAGAAAACAGTGACTCTTAAGCGCATGCTGTCACGCAATAAATCTTGCGCGAGTGATCACGTAATCTACCGTAGAATTTGTAAGAGCCACAAATCGTGAGCTTGGGCTGCCTGTGGTGGCTCCAAACAGATACATTAATGTTTTATGCAAGCGATAAATACCACGCTAAATGGCACAATGATTATTTGCAGCTTTGCACTTTAACAGCAAATTTGTCAAACAGATCTTCCACCTCTCTTTGAGTAACAAGTTTTTCTCCAATAGATGGCTTCCGGATATCCTTTTAGGCATGCAAAATAAATATGATAGCAACAGACAGCGGATGAAAAAGCAAACTACTGCATGTTGTTTTGACTTCGTTCAGCGAAAACAAAACTTCTAGTGTCCAGTTCTCTCTCTTCCAACAGGTGCCTGGTTACTAAGCTACGGACCAACGTGAGCACGTTGTTGGCTTTGTTGACATGTAAAATTCGATCTAAAAGGTGACCTGAATGACCAGATCCCGGTAAACAAACACTATGGAAAGATAAATAATATATCTAAGTATATAGACATGAAGTTTATACTTTTTCAGAGTTTTTCTCCAGTTTGAAAGTCTGATGAAACTGATGAAGGTTTATAAAATGTACATGTACAGTAAACTTTTTTCTCTGAATCAAGCTTCTAAACTCGGGGTGCGGCTTATCCGCGAGTGCGGCTTATCCGTGAGTGAATACGGTACACTGTACATAGTGTATGTAAGTATAGTTTCTTTAACTTTCGTATTTTTTTCAAATTTTCATTCTGACTTGCGTGTCACCACAGGCAGCCCAAGCTCAAAGTTTGAATTTATTTGACAGTTGAACTACGAAGGTTCAAACATCCAGAATATCTGGTATTTTATCACACTAAATGGCAAATGAATAACACAATAAACTTGCTTTGATGAAGATTAAGTTGTTGTGTCTTGAATTTGGGGGTTTGGGGGCCGATTTAACGAGTTTCTAGGAAACCTGGATTCACTCTACCTAAATAGAGAAATGGCAGGCAAGCGGACGCGATGGCATGTTCACATACCTGTCATCTCCACAGCAAAAATGACCCTTAAGTCCCCTCAATCGACGTGATACTTCTGGATCCCATAGACAGATCTCCTTGCTACGTATCCTCCAAGTTTCATGACCAAACATTCAACGAGTACTGAGAAATGATTTTTGTCACCTCTAATTTTGCCGTCCCAAACACCTCTTCACACTTTGATGAGACACCGGAAGTCCAATCGAGAGGATGCCTCGTTTTGGAGTTGAAAATCACCGCCGCACCAATTGGATGGGAAAGCTCCAAAACGAGGCATCCTTTCGGTTGGACTTCCGGTGTCTCGTCAAAGTGTGAAGAGGTGTTTGGGACGGCGAAATTCGAGGTGACAAAAATCATTTCTCGGTACTCGTTGAATGTTTGGTCATGAAACTTGGAGGATACGTAGCAAGGAGATCTGTCTACGGGATCCAGAAGTATCACGTCGATTGAGTGGGTTTAAAGGTCGTTTTTGCCGTGGAGATGACAGATATGTGAACACGCCATCGCGTCCGCTTGCCTGCCTTTTCTCTATTTAGGTAGAGTGAATCCATGTTTCCTAGAAACTCGTTAAATCGGCCCCCAAATTCAAGACACAACAACTTAATCTTCATCAAAGCAAGTTTATTGTGTTATTCATTTGCCATTTAGTGTGATAAAATACCAGATATTCTGGATGTTTGAACCTTCGTAGTTCAACTGTCAAATAAATTCAAACTTTGAGCTTGGGCTGCCTGTGGTGTCACATGCTTAAATATGATGTCAATAATTTAATAGCAAAAACATTGGTGTTTGCCTAATTAATATCCTGATGGTGCTTATTAAGCTTATGGCATGTGCAAGAAGAATATTTGTATGTGTAAATGATGAATTGCAGCATATGGTTGAAGTGCAAAATTTAATTTTTTCTTTAAAAACGTTTATATTGACAAAAATTACATTATAATAGCAAATACAATAAGAAAAATTCCATAACACTGCATTTTAAATCTTTTAACAGATAACAGTTTTCAAAGTGAAGAGCTGGCTATTCCTCATCACATGCATGTAGCAAAGAAGAAGGTGCAATATTCGTCATCTGTTCCAATCACCATGCCAATGGGCGATAAGACTTCACACTCATGGGAGGATGAAGAGGGCGAAGTAAGTCTTTTAAATCTAAAGTTGAACTTATATAGAAGTTATAAATGAAAAAAAAATGGCAAAGCAGTCCCTGCAAATTTGGATAGATAATCAAACCACAATGTTCTTATTCAACCTTGTGTATCCAACTACATTACATGAAATTATATCATGTTAGACATGCATTGAAACAATGTTCAATCAAGTACTGTAAATACCCTTATACACGTATAGGCCACACCCCAAATTAATAGATGCCTTAATATTTTTTGGGGAAAATTAGAAAGTTCATAAATGCTTGAAGCAAACTTTCTTCAGAAGAGATTGTTGTCACTCCAAGTCATGTCAACTATCTGATACTACCATTTGCAAGCTATCGTTAAGCGTGAACCTTTTTCCGCGTTCGTTTATGTTTGAAACTAGACGTCTGGCGTGCCAAACCTTTACAATTCGTCTGCAAACTAATTAGTTTCAACCTTGATGTTGAAAACCTTTGATATGTCTTCTACCGTCGTGCAACTCGGATTATGCCAAGAGACAGTTGTTGTCTTGCATCTCTCATTCATAATTCTGAGCGTCCAAAACTTTATCTTGAACCGACATTTATATGATTTAGTGCGTAGCGTGAAGGAAAATCTAGCTGAAAAGTTTCCAAACCTGAATTCCCACTCGCTGAAAAGTGAAGGCGGGACATGTCAAAGGTTGTCATTATTGCGGTTAAATTGCAAAGGTTTGTGCCGCCAGATGTCTAGGTTTCAAACATAAACGAACGCGGAAAAAGGTTCACGCTTAACGGTAGCTTGCAAATGGTAATATTGCAACTTTGAAAATGGTTATAAAATGCATTTTACCCTTGCTGTCTTTAAATCAATCCAGAATTATTATTGTTTTATTCCTCCATTAACTGACAAGATTTTCAAGGAACCTCATTTCTTAATCACAAGAGAAAGCGAGGTTTTCTGGAGAAAACTATACACTGCATGCAAAAAAAAAGGCAATTTGTGTGGGGGGAAATGGTACATGGTGCTGCAAAAACACACAAAAATGTGCAGAAAATTGTGTGATTTTCCTGAGTTAAAGGGATACCCGAGTGAAAAACACATTGGGGCTCAAAAGAATCTTCAACATGTTCTTTGTTCAGAAAATGTATTAAAATTTGATCAAACGTTTTTAGTATTAAGAACGAGCACCTCAAAGTTGGCCCCGCGAAGACATGGGCGCCGCCATCTTTGTTTGCATTTACGGAAGTGACGTCACTTCGTCCCACCAGCGTATCGCGGCTACTTGTCTTTGTATGATTTTCACACGCTCGGAATTAAAGTGGATATATTTTCATCGAGATTGCAGAGGAATTCTTACAGAAACCGGAATTATGATGAAGACGACATTATGAGAAAAGTTCAGAAGACTGGGAGGAGGAAGAAAAGCATTGGGAAGGCGAGAAATTATCAGACGAACAACAAGGTCTCGTAACTGCCATTTAATAACAGCAAAACAACATGGCTTAAAAGACTCGAGTGACTTCTGAATAATTATAAGAACTACAATGTATGTGAGGTACAGTTAAGGCGTTTATCATCCTAAAAACACCTAATAAGTGAGAGTGAGAACGCTGGTGGGACGAAGTGACGTCACTTCCGTAAATGCAAACAAAGATGGCGGCGCCCATGTCTTCGTGGGGCCAACTTTGAGGTGCTCGTTCTTAATACTAAAAGCGTTTGATCAAATTTTAATACATTTTCTGAACAAAGAACATGTTGAAGATTCTTTTGAGCCCCAATGTGTTTTTCACTCGGGTATCCCTTTAACTTAATCTTGTTTTACAAGGTTTCTGAATGAAGTAACTTACTTTTTGCTGTCCATTAGGCATATGTAATATAAAAGAACTGTAAAGCATGAAATTCTTGGTAAAATGGTAATTGTTGTGTTTTATCACATATATGAAGCTGCACTTCACGTATTATTTTAGCCACACCCCTAAATTCAGCCTGGTTAACAAAAGCCTCTTTTACTAAGGAAAAAACCTCATGTATAAGCTGCAAAAACACAGCAAGAATTATATTTTGTTTGAGTTCTTAAAGTGCCCCTACGATCAAATTTTGACATATCAATGTTTTTGCATATTCATAAAGTAGAGTTCATATATTATTACCAGTTCAAATTGTTTTTCGATACAACGACAGGAAGTCTTATTTTTTTAGCTCCGAATATTGAATCTACACGTCCGCTATTACTGGAAGCCGTGCCCTTTGTTCAGCTTTAAACAAAGGTTTATTCACCGGAAATGATGTCATACACTTAACGCTCGCCTGCAGAACACAACGCCTGGAGGCATATTTCTACTAAAAACGTCTTCACGTACATAAGAAGAAAGTTATATTTATCTTTGCGAGGTTGGCTACTTTTTTATGCACGCTATTTTGCGCCACGAGGTTGTCGTGTTAAGTGTATGACATCACTTCCGGTGAATAAACCTTTGTTTAAAGCTGAACAAAGGGCACGGCTTCCAGCAATGGCGGACAGGATTTTACCGGTAAACTCGCCTAAAATTTGTGGTTTAAGATGCCCATTTGGGAATATTTTTTACTATTTCGGATATTTCTAATACTGATTGACCTATAGACACTGAAAAAGTGGCAAATCGAAATGGTAAATTTTCGTCGTAGTGGCACTTTAAACTCTTGTATTTGAAGCAAAACTTCTTCAGAAGAGATTGTTATAATATTGCAACTTCGAATATGGTTACTGAACTTGCCTTGTTATTTCTTGTGTATATTTTAACCTGCAGTCTTTAAATCACTCTGGAATTATTATTCTTTCATTGCTCATTAACTAACAACATTTTCAAGGAACCTCAAACCTTTAATCGCAAGAGAAAGAAAGGTTTTCTGGCAAAACTATACGAATACAAGTCTGTATCTGCCATCTTGGATTTTCATTAAAAAAATCAACAATTGCAAATCCCTCACGTGCAAAATTGTGAGGAACATCTGGTCCTTGATTTGCTCGTCGCGCTGGAGTATGCAGGTAGCTAGTGTGTTTTCACTTTTGGAAGGTAACTAAGCTAATCACATTTAAATATTCTGAAATTACTAATAATTTATATTGTAGATCTTAGGAGCTGAGTTTTTGCTTTATTTCTTTCAAATTGCATTGTGAAAATTGTTAAATTGCAGCGGATGCAATTTGAGACCGATTGTGCAACATTGCATCAGCTCATAATATCAGAAGGCCTGAATATATGTGCTTGTACCTGCATAATTTATAAGCTGCATCCCCAACTTGTTTTTCTCCAAAAAAGTGTGCCCTATACTGTGTGTGGGTATTTATGGTACTCTCCAATAAACCAGTTCACGGTACATTACTTATTACATCCTCACAAAGAATAAGAAGAACTGATACAGCAACATTGTCAAATTTTGCTAAGTTTCATTTCTTCCAAATTCAAGATGCATACAATAAATCATGATGGATTGATAGTGAAATCAACAATCTAAGGAACAAAACTTGACAAAATGTTTCTTTTTTTTTCTTGCAGATCACGATACCAGAACCAAGCAAAATTGGAGAATCTATGAAAGCATTAGCACGCAGCGTACAGAACAATACAGTGGATATGTTTGGTGAATTGCCACGACCAAGAGTTTTTACAGAATCAAGGTTATCAGCTTTAAGATAGCCAAGGCAGTATTGGTACATTTGTGTGGTGTATTGGCTGTCCTGGGCCAGTTGTATCCAAGTATGGCTCGGGTTTCAAGTTCTCCATGAGTGAGATTTGGTTCAGAGCTTGATTAGTACTGTCAGCTTTTCCACCGTAATATTCTGAGGTCAACAAAATAGTGGAGGACAGAATTGTTAATCATTTTCAAGCTTGAATTTGAAAAAAAATAATCAACTCATTGGAGGCAAAATCTAATAACATGCTGGAGAGAGCGTATTAAAATGACCAACTGTGCAACGTTTTGAGCAGATATTTTAGACACCGACAAAGTTCGAAAATTTACAGACATTTGTACTATGGTGGGCAAGGTTTTTCCAGCACCATACAAACGTCTGTAAATTTTCGAATTTGTTTGCTCATAACTTTGTAAGGATACAAAATTTGGCAATCTTGCTTATTTTGGTGTGCTCTTTCAAGCCATTATGTAAAATTTTGTATTTGTTGAGTCTGCAAAATCCCCAATGATTGATGGGGGCACAATCAAGGTTTTAAGGAATAAGTTAGTATTATACTTTATTTCTTTGTTTCCTTAATGTGTCTCTGGACCTGAAACAACCATAGGGGCTGATCAAAGTCAGGACACGGCCATTCCTCAGATCGAATTGGAATTTAGGTTTTAAGTGTCTTGTTTAAATTAGTTATTTATATTACAAATGTATGTGGCTGGGGCTTGTCCAGTGGACAAAATAGGGCAGGATATATACAATTGTAGCACTGAAGAAAGGAACACAAAATCTGGAAATTGTGGAGTTGCATTTCACTGAAATAAATATAGACTTTAGACTCTCTGTCAACTGTTACGCTTTGCATAACTCAAATGATTTTCGTATGATATAAAATTCTGAGCTCGACTGCATATAAAAAAACATCAATATAATTTACAGCTACACACTCGCAAAGTATAGTAATGGTCGACAGAGAATCTTTAAAAAGCAGGCCTTAAAAAGTTCGTAATGATAATCGTTCGTAATGATAATCAAATAATGCTTTGAATTTGTTTGAGTTGTACTTTGAACTTAGTTATCCTTCATGTATGAGTTATATAGATTATTCTCTCTTTCATTAGAGTGGCAAGCACACTGTTTTCCAGAGAATGTGTATGCTTTTTGTGGTACAACTATAGAATACCCTGCCACTAAAAAAGATCACTTGATAAACTGTGCTAAATTCTCCATTATTCGCCATTTCATAAACGAAAAAAGGACTGGAACCAAGTATGTAAATATCACATCAAAATTAGTGTGTTGACTGAGTCTGGGGACGTTTGGATCGATATTAATGAGATGGTGAGCCTCTTGAGTCGACTGTTTACTAAGGCTATAGATGAGGTGGTGAACTTTTAAAATCGCAAAAATAAGAGAACTCTGATACTGAACTCTATTATTTTTGCGATTTTCAAAAGTTTGCTTTACTCATGCAGACATCGTCAAACTTGGTAAACATACTAATTTGGATGTGATCTTTCATGTGGTTCGTTAACAAATAAAAATATTTTTGAATTAGATTGAATTTACCGTACACACACTGACCAGTCCTTCATCAGTTAACGAATGGCGAATAGTGCAGGGCCCAGTCCTTCATCAGTTAACGAATGGCTAATAGTGCAGGGCCCAGTCCTTCATCAGTTAACGAATGGCTAATAGTGCAGGGCCCAGTTGTTCATCAGTTAACGAATGGCTAATAGTGCAGGGCCCAGTTGTTCATCAGTTAACGAATGGCTAATAGTGCAGCGCCCAGTTGTTCAAAGCAAGGGTAAGCGTTACCCCGGGATTAAATCGAAAACCTGGGGAAAGTTGTACAGAATACAATTACAGATTTAGCGGTTACCCTTGCTTCGAACAACCAGGCCCAGGTGGGCTTCACATCTTGGTATTTTCACAGTGAATTGCAGCCCCCCTCCCCCCCCCCCCCCCCGGTCTCAAGACTAGGTGTCAAGACCACTGTAAGACTGCATTTTTGCTTTCTGTCATTGGGGTATTTGTAAAGTATTAAAATTAAAATGTGAGATACATGATATATTATTGTTGGCAAACAGATGAATCAGTGTTCAGTACTTGAACAAAATAATTACAATGTGCCAGTTATTTGGCAAAAAAAATAATCAACAAACCTAAAACAAATAAAGTATAAAGAGTACAGGAAGTAAGTTATGTGCACACACTGGTTCCATATATGCATGTGTTTGGTACTCACTCTGGTGTATATAGTGGTTCTGCTCGTAGTTAACTATGTTCTGCTGTAGCAGAAGAAAATAGTACATCAAATAAAGAAAAGGTGGGTTTTGATGAATAAAGTATTTTTGCACAAATGTTTAGTTGTGTTGTGACCATTATTTTGATGTTTATTGGGGAAGATTATAAATATTTCCACAATTCAAGGTAGTTCTTTATTTCACACTATTTACAGATTAATGGAAGATTGAGATGAGTATTATAATGTCTACAATACAAAGGCAATAATGAATGCTTGGGTTTAGAAGAACTGCGGTGTAGTGGCGAGTAACACTGAAGCTTTCGAGTTGACCACCACTACTCCATTTCAACCTTTTCACTAGCCGTGATGGCATAATATAACAGGAGTTCCACCCATATGCTTGTCTGTCTATAGAGGTAATCTGCTGTTGCCACCCAATTCAGATCATGTGATGTAAACACACATTACTCTGGAGAATTGACTCTGAAAATTAATTCTATTCAGATAGGCATGACTGCATTATGATTAGAATGAAAAAGGAATAATTCCCCAGAGTAGCATCTGTTTACATCACATGATCTGAATTGGGTGGCAACAGCGTTTGCCGATTACCTCTATTAAAATACGTAAATATTTGATTTACGATTTAGTATGTTTTTACCACTCGAAGGTGGACGGAAAACTGTCAACAGGCTTAAAACACTTCTATGGAGGTCTCCGAGGGCCTACGACTTAATCGTCCTTATCCGAGAAGACGTGAAGGTGTAACGTGTTCCTGATTAATACTGGGCAAAGCTAATTGCATACTGAGGTGCGGTCAGAGCCGTCACAGTTACTCCACGAGTTACGAGCCTCGTTTTGGCGTTCTTTCCCGCCATTGCCTCATTTGGTTTATTTGGTCATGTTCGTTTTAGTGCATCTAAACATTTTGGTCTGGCTACGGGCCTGCTCTAATATAGAAATAAACTATACCTAACAGGTAGACGTGAATGCTGCTCTGCTCAGTTAAGGAAGTGTATTAGAAGAGAACCTACAGTAGCACTTTGGCAAGAAACATTACTGGCTGATAAAAATGCCAATGTGTTAGATGAATATATTTTGTAGTTTTGGGGCTATCGTGTGACCGCTGACTCATGATTGACGGAGCTGTGGTGTGTAACTCAAAAGTTGTCGCGATTTATTTTCATTTTGTCCCGACATGAACGATCTCCCGGTAAATTCCCTGAGCCTACCAATTCCCGATTCTCTGCACAACAAACTGCTGTTCTCTCCGGTGAAGTTTAAACACTGGAAATCAACTGTAATTGAGAATGTAATTGTAAATGCTAATTGTATTTTGAACCGGCTGCTTGACTTTGTCGAAGCCCGGCAATAGAAGAAAATTATTTGCTGCTCACCATCTTGATAACAGGAGAGATCTTGCTCTTTGGAAACTGATAGTTCACACAGAGAGGTTCGCCTACACGTCAACAAATTCATGATTACACAAGAATCGCATACACAGAAATGCATTAAAGAACGGTTTCCACCTCGTGTAATGTCACGTGACGATCAGATCCGTGCAAAGCATTGTGGTAAAAAAAAACAGAAGTGATGCATTGTGGTAAAAAAAAAATCTAGATTTGGACCCGCTTACAGATTAGAACTGCTGCCTTAATTGCTCGCTCGCTTCAGGCTCGCTCGCTGCGGCAGCTTATGCGGTCCACTAACTATGGGTTAATTAGAAGGCTAATTTGAGTTTAGCCGTTTAATTAAAGCGATGTTTCCAGCTGAGACATCTCAGCTGGTAGCTCGTTCCAATCAGTAACAGTTCTAGGAATGAACGAAAATTTGAAACTGTCCCGCGCCCGTTCGTGGCGCATTGGCTTTAGTTTGCGGTAAGATGATTAACAATTTAATACAATTTACAATGTTATGCAATTTTTAACACTACCTAGCTCGAATAGCCCCTTAATCTAAGTAGCGTATTTTCTTGAGTTTTCGATTTTCTTCTTAGTAATCTATTATTCCCCTGTTAGTATATCCAATACGATCTCGAACTTTAAGTAATGATTATCATTACTTGTCAAATCGCTTTAAAGTAACGATAATCATTACTCTTGAAACCAATCGAGACCGGTCAAGGATGAAGATAAACAATAGTCGCATTCCGAATGGCGGTAGACCCGCTTAGTGTAGTGATCATGCCATCTGATCTGCACTACACTGCACTACACGCAAAGGGTTATGAGTTCGAACCCCAGTAGGAGCGCTTGAAAAAACTTTGTCTTCACGTTCTATTCTTGTTTACCTATGAACCCTAGCTCTAGAGTGAGACTGACCCGTCGTTTACCCGTGACTACTGCATGACTCGTCCGAGTTTGTTTATCTGCCTATATGCTCGATGAGATAGGTGTCTCCATGCTAGATGGTTCAGGTTCAAGGTTCTTTATTTTTACACTATTTACAGGTAGGTATGACAAGATTACTGTGAGAGAAGAAAATTAACAAGAAGTACTATATATCAGTTTACAGGAATTGTGGTTTACAGGAATTGGTTTACAGGAATTGTGCGTAGTGGCCAAAGTAGCATTGAAGCTTTCGAGTTAGCCACTACCATCAGATTACCGGAAATGTTATTAGAACTAATTATTTTAGTAAGAAAAAGAGGAAGAAAATACTGGTCACAGTAGTTTCTCTGGAGTAGTTACCCAGGGCATCCCTGCACCATTTCAAGTTGGTTTATGCATCGCAGGGTGTACATTTGTACATACGGATCCCATGTGGCGGCAGACAGATGATGCGGCATACTCCTTTGTTGGACGTACCAGAGTTTGATATCTGTTAGGGTATGGAAAAAGTTCCTTCGGATGAATCCTAAGCCTTCCTGCAATGAGTGTTCCATCGTAGGGCAGAAGCTAGCTGCACTCCCAGATAAGGGTGTGGATCTGTCGTTTCTCAGTAATGGGATGCCGTCAATCATGTATGTTGTTATCTTACGCCGAGAAGTATGCATAATGCACCTATCAGTGGCTTCCCCGAGAGGTCGACCTCCGGGCTAACCACGGCGATATGTGGGGGAATACAGGAGGACTGAATGCAAACATGCCCCTGGGGTCGGAGAAATGATCGACTTTGTTTTAGGGTTGGAAAACTGGGGTGGGGGATTTGTTCAAATTGCTACTAACTGATAAAGATACTATCAGTCAGTTCAGCTCCATCGATCTCATTTCGTGCAATATGACGGGGGATTGTAGGTCGTGGAAGACCTAACCCGGCAGGGGACTTTGAAAGGGACGATTCCCCTACCCCTGGGAGAAATCGTCAAGATTGTTTCTGTCTTTTTACAATCCCCCTGGTCAGCCCAGGAGTCGACCCCTTGGGGAAGCCGCTTGTATAAAAAAATACATCGGTGTTTATCCAAATAATGTTTATGAGTCAGGGTCAACTACAAAGAGGAGGGCAATCAGGGTTCGTTTTTACAAAAAGTAGGGCAATCAGGGTTTCGGAGCTCCCTTTTGGGGTCAAACAGGGTCGGGCGGTTTGAACCTCATGGCCCCAC
Source organism: Actinernus sp. WN-2022 (assembly GCA_030867875.1). Taxonomy (NCBI): domain Eukaryota; kingdom Metazoa; phylum Cnidaria; class Anthozoa; order Actiniaria; family Actinernidae; genus Actinernus; species Actinernus sp. WN-2022. The sequence continues at coordinate 28,084,951 of JAOWCC010000577.1, forward strand.
AAATGGACAGATGATTGTACTTGGAGCCTTATACTAATGTGTACATTGGCAGTAACCCAAATAAATTTACATAAAATACAACTTGTGAAGGTATATCAAAAAATTAATCACAGAGTCAGTGTTATGAAGTTGTGGTAGTTGTCATTTTCTTTCTTTCTTTTACACATTCATAGATAAATTTGGCAACTTGTAATAATAATAATAATAACTTTATTTCAGTGTCAAATGATAGTAGCAGAATGATACATCCACTAAGTGGGGACACTATAATTTAAAAAGACTGAATTACAAAATAACACGTGAAATAATTATGGTTTAAGAATATATACAAACAATAGTTTAAAAAAATCATAAGCTTTGTTTCAATAGTAAAATTTATATAAAAAAAAAATATCCATTAATTTAATACTTATAATTGAGGGGTTGAGTGCTTGCAAAAGGGGCACAAGTGACTCCCCATGACGCCCCCAACCCTCCCTCAGAACCAAAGAATTTGAAGGAGAAGCTAGAGCGTGACCAGGAGTGACCCAAGCCCCTGTTGCACACCGCCCCTCAATCCATTCAATTTTCCTAAAAAATGTCATATAAAAGTATTACCTTATGTCCTACATAGTGTACAATTATTACAGTTATTAGAGCTGAGAGCCGAGAGATCTATTCTACGGATGTTGTGTTTAAGAAGCTACTGAAGATGAATCGGGAATTGCCTTTGGTAGCTTGCTCCAGATTTTAGGACCAATCTGAAGTATCTGATATCTTAATGAGTGTTTGCCATATGTTACTGTCTGAAAACTAGGTATAATGAAATCCTTATTGCGTGTATTATATCTAGAATTATTCCGGCTAAATAAACTCATTACAAATATATGATGGACACAGGCCATGCTTCACTTTGAACATAATCGTTGCAATATCCTGTAATCTTCTATTTTAATAGTAGTGTGCTAAGTTTAATTGGCTTTATCTAGCAATTGTTGGTACGTAGAGCTATAATCACAATATATAGCTCTTAGGGCTCTTTCTTGGGTTCGCTCTAGTTTTCTACTGTCACTTTGTTTTTGCACAGCTCTATCCTTAATTGGAGGGTTTTAGTGATTAGTAAAATTACCTCATTAGGCGTCATTCTGTTTATTTTGATTTTGATTTGATCCTCCGAATCAGTGATCGTAAAGGTTTCCTTATATTGCGGTATGCTTGGCCTTTTATCAAAAAAATGTTCGACGCCATTTGTACAAATAGCCAAATTCTTTCTTCGGGTATTTGATAACTGAGGTTTCAAGTTAAACGCCCATAGTTTCAATTATATTGCTAATTTTTAATTACTTTTGTCAATGCTATTCTGTGATTAGTATTGGTGACCTGTACAAGGTAGTCTTCACAATTATAGTTGGACTTGAATCTGCGGAAAGTCTTTAATTTATTACTTTGGCGGAGCCGGATCTTTTCTTTTATCGTCAGGTACTTATTTATGTCACTTAAAGCCAAGTTTGGTACTCTATGTCCTTTAGTCTCTGGATTATAATACTCAAAATGATTTTGCGATCAGTCAGGAATTGATGTTCGTATACGTTAGTCCATATTTCCCCTAGCCCTATATGACAGAGCAGGGCTTTTACTTTTTGGTGCCAAAATTCTTTTATTTCCTTATTTTTTTATTTGATTTGATTCGGATTTGCTCAGGGTGATTCTGTTTCAGCCAGGAATTGAAGTTTGGCTGCATTTTGCTTGGTAACGTATAGGAATTAAATATCCCTAGCTCTGCTCTACTGACCGCATGCATTGTTGCTACACAACTTGCTGACGCCTAAAAGCCATTTGGACTGACTCAGTTGGATCTTTGTCTAGTTTTCCTGTACAATCCACCCTATACTTCGCTGCCGTAACTGAATAGGGGTTATTAGCGCATCAAATAATTTTATGGTCAGATTAATATTTTCTCTAGCCTGAATTTCAGCCGTCTCCTCTGGTTCGTTCCTCCTGTCTCTCTCGGGAGGAACGAACCGGAGGAGACGACTGAAATCATGCAGGCTATATTTTTTCTTAAATGTTCACCCATTTCTTTCCTCAATTTATATAATGCTTTTAGCACGACCTTTTTTAGCTCTTGTTTAGCGAGAGCAATATTTCCGTATAGGCACTTAATTGAATGCCTAGGTATTTATATGACTTAACATTTTCAACATTTGTTAGTTCATGACCTCTGTTCAGTTGAAAAGCGTAATTGTTCATAGTTTTTCCACAGTCGTTAAAGACCATTACTTTTGTTTTCTCAAGATTTACATGGAGATTTGATGTTTCGCAAAATTCCTCTAGTTTCTCAAGGTAGCTTTGCAGACCCTTTTGCTGACTTAGTGAAAAGATAACTAGGTCATATGCGATAAACAACTGAAAGGCCTCTCATTTAGTTGCATATCATTCACGTCAAGCAAGTCATTTAGATAGAAATTAAATAGGGTTGGAGAAAGTATGCAGCCTTGTTTTATATAAACGACAAGAGAAATAATGATAAAGGTAGAAACCACAAGAAACAAGAAGTTAGTTAAATAATAACATAAATAAGTTAGCAATTGACTAATTGGCGTTTAAATATATAAGCTTTCAGTTTTTCATGTAAACTTCATTTCTATATTAGTAACTATTTCTTTCCACTATCTTGAATAAGCAATAAAAAAAACACCAAACTGAGTTGTGTGAAAATAACTTAGTATACACAGGAGCCCATTAACTTGCAGCATATTTCCATTTGAATTTCCCGCTTTTCAGCAAATCTCTCTTATTGCGTTTTCTACTACATTGGCGGAAATTTAACAATCTTTCAAAAAACATATCTCGACTTCTACTTGACCAATTTTTGTCAAATAAAGTTCATTACAATCCGGCAGAAACCATGCTCTAAAATGTAAATACAGCTGTATTCTTGTTTAATAAATGGGAAAACCCGGACAACCTGATGCTGCTACTAGAGGTGCGGGGGATTTGGTCCATTTGACTGCATAAAGTGCCCCATGCAGGGGGGTGGGTGTTTTCTTACATGAGGACTTTTTTAACCTATATCCTGACCCTACCCTAACCCTACCCATTTAACCATGGAGAATAGCTACTCCAAGAATATCGGAACATTTTCTTCCATAAATCCCACATGTGATTGGGATTTCCAAGGGAGTCAATTATTTCCCATGGTATACTAGAAAGGTCTCTTACCTAGACTCAGTTATCTTAGGAGGGTTTTTAAGATAAGTCAGGAGTCGATTAGTAATGGGCTCCTGGATAAGTTAATTTCCTAAGTCCATAACTGAAGACTATGTTCAGATATACCAATGCGGTAAAACACCAGAGGCGATGTAGTTGAATAGAAGTGGTCTACGAGAGTCGCTGAGTGTTGACTGATTCGAGTTGCTTCTTTAATAAGTAGTATATTGATATGTTTTCAGTGACAAATTTTAGTTTCTCCGAGTTGTTATTTAGTTCACTCGAAAGAAAATTACAGTATAATGCATAAAATTATTCAGCCAGGATGACGTTTGAGGGGTCCTGGTAACAAGCCTTCGAGCCCTCATGCCAGACGGCCATGCGCTAGGGACAACACTCGAAAACAGATAAGTCGCGTCTTTAGCCCGCTTCTTAGTACAAAATCAGTGGAGTTTTTTGTCACGACTTTGCACAGTCAATCCCTCATGCTACCTGGCGGAATGTTTGGTAATATCGTGAACAAAAACGCTCGAGCAGCTCTCAAGGAGTATGGAGATCAGAACGGTGTTGGTGTTGAGTACGTAGTACTTGATCCATCTGGACCACCCCATAATCCTCTCTACAGCGCCCGTGTTCGGGTCGGCGAGAGCAGCTTCGATGCAGCTACGGCAGCTACCAAGAAAGATGCCAAGGAATATGCTGCTGATCTTGCACTGAGAGCGTTGTCTCAAGGTAGGCCCCATTTTGCGCGGCGAAATCTCAGTTTGTGGGCTCTACTGACTACTGTCTAGTAATCGAACTAGAACTAGTACACTGCGGTTTTTATGGTGTTTGAGTATTTTATGTCATGAATACTGATAGCAGATGAATTTGGTATCAGCTCTTTCGGACTTGATAGCAGTGTTTTACGCTGTTTGTTGCGTAGATTGTGCTGTGGACCAGCTGATATGCGGGTGTTCATCCACAGACTTCAACACAATGGCTTAAAGCCAATTCAAGAAACACGTGTTGAAATCCCAGCAGACGCGTCTTCGTTGAAATTACTGCTATTTCGCTGCGTTTCTGTGAGAATGAATCCTCAGCCTGGAAGCGTAGCTGAAGGAATACTAGAAGGACATTGAACCTGACAAAATAAAGCTATGGGCAATAAATAAACAAACTAAACTTACACAAATTTTGAAGGGTGTGACAAAATTACCCCTTTGGCTAATGGCTTTGCTTAGACCCCACGAAAGATTTAAGAAATAAAAACGGCAAAAACTTGCTTTCTTCGTAAATTGTTTAAAGTCTTCGTTTAGGAGGAGAATTTCAGTATTTTTCTCACTTGTTCTTGGATTCATAAACGAATAGTGTACAGTATAGTGTAGCTTTTTCCCTTCTAAATGAGATCATATTTAAATGACAGCTGTTATTATACATGACAGTACAATGTATCATGACAATTCACTTTCCTTTATTTTCTATTCGAAATATCGAATTCCATGTCAAATTTGTTATTCATTCCATATCAATCGAGTCTTGTAGCTTGTTTTTACTCAAGAATCAAGCCCACTAGTACTTTGAAAGTCATGGCATATAGAATGTTTTATATTTACGAAAGCCATGTGTTTTCCTTGACAATGGAACACAGATTTGCCACCTATTCTTTACAATACTTGATCATGAATAATGAATGAATGAAAACCGCCTGGCCGCACACAACTGTAAAGGTCAGATTCCAGTGTGTTTTACTGTTTTCTGACTTGAAAAATATAGTTATCTCATCAATTCAATCTAAAAGAGATTTCAAAGAAAATTTTATTTACATGTAACTAATTTTTGACCTCATTGACATCAATATTATGTTTTTTTGGGTAAAAAAACTGATTCCTTCATTATTTTTTAGTCTTAAAGCAAAGTTACTGTGGATTATTAACTTTTTTTATTGTGTGTTTGTGTGTAATGTACATTGTAGCTTTAAAGAATGCCAATCAGGATTGGTATTCTTCATGATATTAATTAATGCTGAATGTATGTTGGCGAGTTGTCCCTGGTAGGCTTACCTCCCAAGGCTAGGGTAGCATTATAAAGAATTGTATGAAAAGTTGGCTTTGCCAAGGTGGCTCAGTGGGAGGGTGCCTCTTAGCCAACTTTTCTCCATCAAAACAGGGCCCAAAAGTCAATTTTAGGTATGCTATCTACCATGAGAAGGAAGTGTGAGTAGCTGACGTGTTGAGAATTATCCCTTTAATTTGATCTTAGCCCTTTGTCAGAGGGAAGGGCTTCTGCTCAAAATGTCACTTTGCTGTTACTTGCTTTTCATTAATTTATTATTTATTAGGCTTCCAACAGTACAGTGCTGTAGATATACAGAGAATGAAACGTGTAGCAGACATAAATGACAACGACTGGTGTTGAGTAGAGACTAATTAATTATAAACAGGTGAAAAACACCTATAAAATGAGTTCTCCAAACAAAACTAAAATATAGACAAAAGGCAAAGGTACAATGCTTGACATTAAATTAGTGAAAGAAAGTACAAATAAAATAGGAAACAATAAATAATTATGAAAAGAGAGATTGGTCTCTCTACATGAAGAACTGCAGCATCTGGAGATTTATTTAAAAACTCTTAAAGAACATTACCGTTTTCATTGAAGAGCAACTGTGAAAGTTTCAAGTCCCATTTGGAAAATTGCATTTAGCCGAGGGTCAATCTAGTCTCATACAAAGCCTTCAGATATGTATATATAGTGCCTACAATTAATTAAATGTAGGTGGTAGGCCTCGCGCACGGTGTTAGTGATCACTCGCGTAACAAAAACATCACAACGTACATCGTGCGTTATACATCGTGCATCGAGCCTTCGTGGAACGCTCGATGCACGATGGCTGATGCGCGATGCTCGAATATCGAGCCTGCATTCCTTTCATCGTGCATCTATCGTGCCTTCATGGAGCCTAGATCGAGCCTGGAATGATGTTGGATCGTGCCTTCATCGACCCTGGCATCGAGCCTGGCATTGTGCCTGCTTCGAGCTTTGGATCGTGCCTACATCGAGCCTGGCATCAATTCATTCGTTTTTGCTGCAAGTTGTTTAGTTTCTTTCAAAATGTATGGGTTTTATCGAATTTGGAAAAGCTTGGTTAATAAGGTTTTTATTATATGACGAAAATAGTGCTAAAAACACACTTTTTGACGCGCCGGCCAGGAACCCACTTCGCGGTAAACTGAACAGCGAATAGAAATTAAGCTAAAATTAGACCGAGACCCGACGAGTTTTACTTGAAGTTGAACTTGTGGTGTTCACAACAGTTTTTTTTTTTGACATCAAAAATACTTTTTATGGATGAGAACTGACCTGTACTTCACTTCAGATGCACTGAGTTTCAATGACAACTTTACCAAGAACCCGAATGGCATTATCTGGAGACAAACATGTGCATATTTGTGGAAGATTTGAAAGTTGAAAACAGGCACGTTGAAATCACTAGAGTTGAGTGGCGATACGATAAGCTGAAAAACTTGACAAAATGAGCTGTAGAAGATTACGAACAAACTTGTAAGTACTAACTAGTAAACACTCTCGTGTTATATGCCAGTTACCAAATGTGAATGCTGAATTTCTCAACCCATATGTAATAAAACAATCTGATTTCTTTGATGAAACTGTGTGCTAATTATAAGTTAGTTTACGCGTGTTGCCGGAATAATTTGTTTGTACTGCGATTTTAGAAGCGTTGAGGTAGCTGAACTTTTCATTGTGTTTTTGGAAGTCTGCATGTACAGCAATTTCAGCTTTTGTGTATTTAATTTGACAGCTATACATATAAAAAGTTATTTATCCACTAATCCAGCTTCTAATGTTCAATTCATTCGGTTTTGCTGCAGTCATTTTCATCGAACTTGCGAGAGTCGGAAAGCTTCTTTAGTTTGCTCTATAAAGTTGAATTTTAGCCGAAAACCGGAAATTAGAAATATTATACTTTAAATTAGTATTTGCCTTCATGTGACAAGTTGTTTAGTTTCGTTTTTTCTTTCAAAATGTATGGGTTTTATCGCCATTTGTTTACGAATGGTTTTGAAGGAATTAGGAAAATCTTGAGCGGTCAAGATGAAAATTTTTGCCCGCTGAGCAACCATTCAGATTGCAGCATTCAGAGTCCCCTTGGAGTCTTGCCTGCCCACGAAGCTGCCATATAATAAAGAGATAATTTATTATACCATTTCAATGTCCTGATATAGGATTGTAAAGATTAAGTGGATCAGTTGAAAAAAAACGATTATTCTAGAAACTGATTTCGGTTACACAGAGTGAACTCTCTTAAAAACAATACATTGCACCACTCGAATCTTTGCCATATTTTACTTCATCAAAAAATTCTCAAGTATACTTGTCAAATGGTGCATCCAAAAATGAAGAAACTATTTGTACATAAGAAAGAAATGAAAATAGGAACTAATTCCTTGGCTGATAGATGTACATGTACGTATGGTCAATCTGAGCAATATTTCTTTCTTCGAAACTATATACTCAAAGCTTACAGTTTTTAATAGTATGGCTCGCAGTTTAAAACCTGTCAGACTGCTTCAACTTGAGTTATATTATGCATTTTGGGTGTTTTTTGGTATTTCTCTCACTTTAGAAAAGCCATTCTTGTAGTCTCGTCTGAAAATCATAGCTTAAATTAAGTTGAGCCGAGTTGGTATGTGCAATGAACTCAGTGTAGTGACTACCCTGGATTCCAGAGGTTTTAAAAATGTTTTGCCGGTAAATTCGGTGAGTGCACGGAAGGTGCTCACCGATTTTACAAACAAAAGGCAAAACATTTAACCTCCGGAACCCAGGGTATGTAGTGACATTATGCAAAATGTTATGAGCCTGGCATCGTGCCTTCATCGAGCTTTGGATCGTGCCTTCATCGAACCTTTGCCTGAATATTATCGTGCCTTTATAGAGCCCTAATGGTGCCCTCATCGAGCCTAACGTAAAAGGCCCGATCTAGAACTTTGAAGGCTCGATAATCGTGCCTCTATGCTCAATCCGAACATCGAGCCCCGAGGGCACGATACGCGAATCTGGCAATTTTGTGCATTTAAAATGGCAGTCTAACGCTATAAAATGGATTGTGTATGTAAAACCATCAACAAACCACAAAAAAAACACGAAGTGCAAATGAAACTATAGTTAATGTGCATCACAAATGTATAACCTTTTGCCGGATGTTGGGGCTCGTTTCGAAGGTGAGTGACTTCTAAGTTTTTCTATCGGCATGAAAAATAGGTCAAAAACAGCTAAAATTAAGTGGTATGCTATAGAAAAAAAGTGATTTAAAAAATCGTTTCGAAACTTCAGAAAACGATTTTCACTCCTCTTGGTGCACATGAACTACATCATCTTCCTGTGAAAAATCAAGCTTCAACATTAAAGCATGGTGAAATTATGACACTAAATCTAGCGTTAGACTGTAAAATGTGAAAAGGTGATCACCAACATCGTGCGCGAGGCCGGTATGCATGTACAGCCTCACTGGTTAGCTCAGTTGATAGAGCACAGTCTAAAGTGCAGGAGATTGGGGTTCAAATCCCTGCCGGGTCTTTGGGCAGAGATGTTTATAAGCCATTGGCCTTGTCTCCTACTTCTAATCAGTATTTGAACTAGGGGACATCAAAGAACCTGTTGTACTATACTTGAAAAAGAGCAGGCAATTGTCACCCAGTACAGCAGCTGCGTGTAAACTGCATGGCTGCCTACATGTATTAGTGCCGTAAGCATGTATTAGCATCCAAAAGAAATCACTGATGGGATATTTCAGTAATATGTAAAGCGCCATGAGACTGGTGATATCAGGCGCTATATAAATATGGGCATTATGATTGATTGATGGTCGGCTGAATGCAATTTTCCAAATGAGACTGAACTTCAATGAAAATGGTAATAAAAGTAAGGGTTGCCAAGGTCAGGAAAAGTCTGGGAAAAACAATATTTTTTCAAGGTCAGAGAAAAGTCAGGAAATTTTGCATCTGGTCAGGGAATTTTGCATCTGGTCAGGGAAATTCTAAATTTCTTGTCAAACTCAGGGAATTTTATTTTCAGGTTGCCACAAGGTTCCTTAAGGTTTTGATAATTACTTTTGTTTTCGAAGAGCAAATGTCCTTTACTTCACTAACAGTCATATTATGGTCAGTGAAAATTGTTTTCTGGTCAGTGAGAAGTCAGGGAATTTTTTTTTCCTAATGGGTGGCAACCCTGAATGTATACAATACACTATACTCTACTTTTGGCCAAAGTACCAGCCAGCAAAGTCACTCATCTGCAAAACTTTGCTTTTAAACCCAAATCCCAGAACCAGGTTCCTATGCTATGTATCCTGGGCCAGGAAGTATTCCAGACATACCTCCCGATGATCTCCCTCGTCAGCGTGCCCCTGCCTATCGTCAGCGGTATCACCACCGCCAGCCGCGTCCTAAGAATAATCAACTATCAGCCCCTCCAGATAAGGACCCAGTCATGCTTCTAAATGAATATGGACAGAAAATGAATTTAACAGTAAGTCCAAAGTATCAGTTGTACAGAAATATGATGAATAATGAATTATTTATTGGAGGAAGTACAGATTATTTGGAAATTAAGCCAGTAAAATGTTATGGTGCTTGCTTATAATTATATAGTCTGGTACAATCCTATGTTTTTTTAAAATTCTGCATCACATTAAAAAAAATATTGGTTATAAATCTTTACTGCATTGAATGATACAAAACCTTACTTGGCCCCTTGGTACTAATAAGGAGTTAATAACATGATTAATTAATCAGTTATGGACTGAGTTGTCCTCCTTTTTATGGCCCATGTGCGAAGCGTGCGGGCTATAGAAAAGGGGGGATGAGGATCCTCAACTTACGGTACAGACCAACAAATGAGGTTAATAAGATGTTTATTATATTTGGCTGCTTCATTTTCTTTGAGACCAGAAGTTTGTGGAAAGTCCATATGGACCACAAATCGACCAATCATAGCTTGTTAAATTACTTACATCATGTACATGTAGCTTCTAAACTTGTTCCTCGCGTTTCTGTAATTTTACACCATTATCAGTATGGTTTCCAACAGGGTTTTTCTTGCACCAGTCAACTTGTTGAGGTTTTCCACGATATTTGTAATAACTTAGATAAGGGGTATGAGAGTGATATTATTTATCTTGATTTCGCAAAAGCCTTCGATTCAGTGTGCCACCAGAGACTGCTATGGAAGCTCCAATACTATGGAGTTAGCGGTTCTTTGCTTAAGTGGTTTGGTAATTACCTACTGGAAGGAGGCAGTGCATTGTCATAAATGGCTCTTATTCTTCGTGGACGGTTGTTAAATTGGGAGTTCCTCTGGCTCAATTCCAGGTCCTGTAATGTATCTTCTTTATGTTAACGATATGCCAGATGTCGTGCGGAACTCCAGCATTTCTATGTTCGTTGACGATTTGAAGTGTTACTAAGTCATTACTTCTACGTCGGATTGTGCCTCCCTCCAGTCAGATCTTGATGCTCTAAGTGAGTGGTCTTCATGTAATGAACTAGAATTTCAACCGACAAAATGTGAAAACCTTCGCATCAGTCGTAAACGCTACAGCTTTGACCGTTCCTACTTCATTAATTTTGACATTAAGTTACAAGTTGTGAACCCACTCAAAGGGATCTTGGTGTCATGGTTATGAGTGACCTATCATGGAGTCACCACATGGACACAATAACTGTGAAAGCAAATCGAATGCTTGGGTTTCTAAAGCGAAACTGTACAAGGGACCTACCTACCAAGTCCATAAAGACCCTGTGCATATATAGCTCTGGTCAGGTCTCACTTACTGTAGGATACTGTAGTCAGTTATGGGCTCCTCAATCTGTTATTAGAAACATTATGCTTGTTGAATCTATTCAACGCAGGGCAACTAGATTTATCTGTAAAACTTTGTCTAGCTATAAGAATCATTATTTTGGTGTCCTTAAACCTTTTACCTATCAATTACTGGTTAGAATACCTAGATCTAGTCTTCTTTTACAAATGCAAATCTAATGCTAGTAGTATTGACATAACTTACTAAATACATGAGCTCGTGTTCCGGTCGTTCCCGTCGTGCTTCCTCTGGTTTGTACTTTAGGCAATCTGTCATTCCCAGGACGTCCAGCTTTAGGGACTCATATTTTTTGCGCATTGTTAACTTATGGAATTTCATCCCGGAGGAAATCAAATCATCCCCAACTCTATCGACCTACCTGAATAAGAGAAAACTCAGACACTTCTTTTTTCATAGGCTTAAACATGCATTCAACCAAGACAACATTCGCAGCTACAAGCTTTATAATTATGTCCTAAGTGTTGCCGTGCCAATGCTTTTATTATCTATTCTTGTTAGATCCTCCTTTCGCTTTATTATTATCTTTGCTTTACTATCTTATATTACTTTAATCCAAGGGTGTAACTGGGGATGGATGTGATCGGGTTTTTATTGTGGGCTGGGTTACTGGTGCCTAAACCTTGTAGGGGTCTTTGTGTCCTTTTGTTTCTGCACCAAGCATGTTATGCTTAATCCTTAAATAAATAAATAATAAATATATTATTATTCACATTATTGTGCACATGTATGTGGTGTTCATTTCAGGTGAAATTTGAAGACACACCCTGTACATTTCCTGGAATGTATGAATCGCAAGTGTCAGTTGGTACCCAAGTGTTTGGCCCAAAAAGAAGTGCAAAAAAGAAAATTGCCAGAAAACTAGCAGCAGTGGTTGCATTGAAAGAGCTCATAAACTGGGAGCCTAAGGAAGGTATTGCAGACCACAATACATATGTAGCATTACAATGATATACACGTAGTTTGTGTTCATAAGGGTTGTATTACAGATAGATTTCACTAATTTATCTCTAATTTGCCTTGAAGTCAATGGCTATAATAATAAATATATATTATTTAAATTATAGTCATCACTTTAATTTGTCTAACCTTAGACACATTTATAACCAATTGCAATCGAAATGAAATTCCTGTCCATCATTTGTATTCCTTTGCCAGTAAAGAAATATAATTTGTATTTAGAAATCCTCTTGTATTTATTTTATGAATCATCTAACTTTACAACTGTTGAATAGCTAGAATAAGTGATTTTGGTGAACGTGCAAACCCAAATCTGTAATAAAGTTGCAATAATTGAACTCTGCAGAGTCAAGATTCTGGTTACTTCGACATGCTTATACATGTACATAAATCTACTAAAACAGAAATGGGAGGCTGATCAGTTACAGTAAATGAGCATTGTGATTGTAAGGGTAATGGCAAAAACCACTAATGGAAGAGTTCTGTGTTTCATCATTGATGCATGGGTATTGATGAATTCCCATTGATGTATTTTTGGAAAATTGTCCCTGTGTGCAAGAAGAAAATAGCATACATAAAATACAATGGCCTTTAGCTAATTGTGCTGTCTGTAACATCCCTGCATCAATATACATGTACTGTATCAACTTTTAGTTTATAAAAGTCAGTGCCTACATGCATTTTTTACACTACTGCATGTAGTTGGCATGACCACTGACAATTGTTATCTTCTTCCTTTCTCACAGATTACTTGTCTTTTTACAGATGTCCTGTACCCTTAACAATTCTTCATTTCTTCTCAATTGCATGTATACCTATTTCAGTAAACATCATCGGAAGAAAAATAATAACAAAAGAGAAAAACTGTGACTAATTTAAATAATATAGGCAAGAGATGTACTGCTAAAACAAAACAAAAACATTCCTATCCTCAGATAACAATTGCTGTACATTAAAAAGAAGTTCGTCCCATTCAAGTGAAAACAATATACTGGAGCAGACAGAACACAATAGACTTGCATAATTGAACTTGGTCACAACTTCCCATTTCCCTCCGACAACATTTTATTGAAATACATTTATAGGTATCCTTTATTGAAAGAGGCACTGCTAACCACAAGTTGCACTGTTTCATGTATGATGTAGGATTGTATGAGATAAATGACAAAGTAACCCAGCACCCAGCCAGTGCACTAGACCAGGGAGTGGTGCTGGATAAGGACCCAGTCATGTTACTCAATGAGTACTGCCAACGCAGCCAGCAGAAGGTACAACATGTCAGTTTATGCATACATATTTAAGAAATAGAAAACATGTTTCCATCTTCTGATAGAGTTATACAATGTATAGTAACAAGAGTGGGAGTTTAGGAGAATGAGAAATGGCAAATTATGGGAACACAAGCCTGAAGGACAAGTACTGTTTCCACTGCTATTTCGAGTTCTTCCAATCTTCCACAATTGTTTCTATAACTCTATGGGAAGAGAGAGACATGTTTTCTAATAATAATAATAATATGTATTTGGAGCATTATACAATGTCTCAATGCTCTTACAAAAATATAGCTTAAAATGTAAATGTAAGCTTAATAAAAATATAGCTAATATAAAACTGTTTGCTTACTATTACAATAAAATATAAGTTAATTTAAAACTTATGCTAATGACTACGTTCTATACAAAAGATAATAATAAAATAAAATAAGACTTTGACTAGATGGACTAATTAGAACATGGGAAAATTAAATAATAGAACAGAATATAAGTTTTAAAGCTGACGTGAGAAATTTTTTTTTTCATTAATGACTTAAAAGAACTAAGGCGGTCTAGACATCTAGCCCGTGAAGTTAATCATTCTAGCCCCTGAAGTTAATTAGATAGTGTAAGTATATAGCAACCATGCATTAAAATGTATGTGTTTAGGATTGAGAATCCCAAGTTAAAAAGAACAGAAAGTTCTTGTCAATCGTGCAAGACTTTATTAATTGTGATCTGTGAACAGCAAAAAATCTGCAAAGTACCATATATACAGTTTACCACTTATAAGCCAAAGCATTTTGTCACCATTTTTTTTTAATTGTGCACACAAAAATCCCAAAGTTAGGGGCGTGCATGGCTTATAGCCAAGTACTTTCCCAAAACTTTTTGAAATGTGCTCTCACTGAAAGTAAGAGTTTCTGGCGAAATATACATGTACAATGTATACGCACATGTCCAAGTCTGTGGTTCGCTATCTTGTATTTTCAAGGGGAGGGGCCTGGGGTGAGTGTTTTCTCAAACATCCAATCAAACTGGATCGAACGCATTGCGAAGTGTGAGCTCCGAACTTGAACATGAACTCAATGAAAATGATACTTTATTTTAAAGTTTGAAGGCTTCCAAGACAAATTATGGGCTTTAACAACACTTGAGGAGTTAGCAGAGAAGATGACAAGCAAATGGACAGCTAGTTTTCTTTGGAAAGCAAAGGAGAGGAGCTTGAGTTGAAAATCTTGCCGACACATGTTCTGTGAATAAATTATGGGCTGTTTCTATTGTTCATATGGCTTTGTTTACAGTCATTGCAAAAAAATGTTCTTGAAAAAACTCCCCAACTTTGAGGCAATTTTTGGTTACCTTCAAAATATGAAAGGTTGAAAAAGGTATGGCTTGTAATTTTGTGAGAAAATACAGTGACCTCTAAAAGAATAGACTTGGATAATGTGTAAAAGCTGTGACACTGATAGAACTAATTAACTTAATTATTTGAAAAACAGTTCCTGGGTCAGGTTCTAACAGTCTGTTTTGGTGGCCAAAACACAAAGAAGTTGTTATGGCCGGGACTTACACAATGGACAGTTTTTAATATATTATTTACAAGCTATTTACCTACATGTAATAGAAATAGAGATTACTTAATGGGAAGTGCTGGCGTATGGTATTTACTCACGAGTTTGTTTTCACAAAACGTACGAGCGAGGTATGAGCGAGTGAGTTTTGTGAAAACAAACAAGTGTGTAAATACCATACAAAAGCACTTTCCATCTTGTAATTTGTTTATGATATACATACTGAGATTTTTCTCCAATACCAAACAGGTTTTATTTAGGTCTTGTCATTGAACACGTACATTTGTAGCTTTCAATTTTTTGTTTTGCATTTCGTATCCGACTCAACGTAGACTAAAATTTATGCTCGATACAATCAAAATGGAAAGAAAATCTTACTTTCTAAACTGATCATGAGCCTTGAAATAGTTTTCAACATCAATATGAAACTGTCTTTGACTCAACAAATAAAGTTTACAAGTTTACATCGTCAATAGATTAGTATACCTGCTTTTGTCCAAGTTGTTTGCTACAAGTTTTCAGACATCTCCACGGCTTGTAGGTTTTCTCTGCTCACAGAATATTTACGATTTTTCAAATGTTGATGGTCTATGGAAGTTGAAATCACTCCACGAAGGATTGAAAGCTCGTAATCTTCGCCGTATTTTCTTTTGACACTAAGAATGATTTCACATAGATTATCTCAATATCTGTTGAGTTCTTTCGGTAGAATTTGGCTTCTTCTTTGTCGCTTTAAGTCACTTTACGTCTGTTTCTCTAAGTTTTTGCTCTTGCGATTTTGTTTTCTTGGTCGATAATATACTCCTCAATTGACTTGGAAGTTTTAACATCGTTAGTTGGCTGTTTACAGATCAATATTACATTATTTAAAAAAAAGGCAAAACTCCAACTTTCGTAGCGAATGAAAGTGGCACCTCCGATCTCAAGTCCAGTTTGAAAATCCCGATATGTTTTGGCAGGTGTTTTCTGATTGGACGAAACGCTTTTTGCACGTGTGGAAAATTCGTTTCGCGATTCTGATTGGCTAAGGAAAATTGTGAAGTGGGTTTTCGCATGAATGATTCCATTCGTAAATCTCAGTATGTATGTGATAAGCTGTTTTCCTTGTCAGTATAATAAGGTTTTTATAATTAAATTACTTCAGATTACCTACGAGGAGCTGCAACATCCTGGACAAGACCATAAGAAGTCATTTTCTTGTCGTGCCACTGTTGGTGAGCGCACCTTTGACTTGGGTAATGGTGCAACGAAAAGCAAAGCAAAGAAGGAAGCAGCTCTTCTGGCTCTCAAGACCCTGTTTGATATGGACATTGAAATGTGTTAGTAAATTTGCATTATCAGAGAAAGTGTACTTTATGATCTAGCCAACATGGTTGGCCAACATAGGCAACACTTTACCAACAGTTGGCTGACTGTTGGAAAAGTGCTGTCAGTCGACAGTCGCCCAATTAGTTGGCCAACAGTGCCCTGGGATAATTTTTTGAAGTTTGGGTCTAAACACGTCAGTTGGTGAAGTGTTGGCTACATTGTAAGTGTCAGCAAACTGTTGGCTTAAAAAATTGGAAGTGTGTTTATAACAGCTAAAATCGAAATCCCTTCCTTGAGTTGAATGATACATGACATTTTAACTAATTAACTTGGCAGCATGGAAAAAGTTGTCACTATTTGTAAAAAATCATCCATATGTTCTAGAGGGAAAAATATATAATAATGTTGAGAGTAAAAAAACACAAGTCATTTACTTTGAGAGTGAAGAAAATGGCTACAATGAGATCCCCCATGCAAGGTTCCACAATTCTTGAAGACCAAGTTTCACGCTTGAAAGGGGAAACTTTAATTTTCACTTTACATCTACATGTACTATAATTAGAATCCTTCAGCTACACTAATATCTGCTGTTACAAACCTTTGGCTTTACATTTTGTATGCATCGGTAAAGTGTTTGCAGACAGTTGCATGGCAAACACATGTTGGTTGGATCATAAAGTACACGTTATCCTGCATAATTATTCAGCACGTCGTAACATTGCCCAAATATGATCATTTCACCCTCATTATCTGTCACCTACAGTACATTGTACACACAACCGATATCCTGTGATAGATGTCATCCAAACGAAGTACATGTAGGTTGTTTTTCTTTCTATGAAATGCTAGTCGGCTTAATGTAGAAAACAATCAAATCATCTAAATTATCAATAGTGTTGTTTACACAGAACACAAAAAAGGCAACAAAGTTAAACTTGAAGATCGAAGATTTTCAATATTAAACTTCATGGTAAATGAACTACTAGTGATATAAACTGCGCAGATCATAAGTCCATTATATTAATATGAAGGAAACAGCTAGCAAATTACATCATCTGTAGTTAATTTGCCTGTATAAAGAATGTCTGGGTCCAAAATTCTAACACAGATTCCCCCTTTTTTTCCGCCAGCACTGCCATCTGGAGAGCCACAGAAGGCTGTTGAACGTCATCCAGTCAGCCATCTGAACGAATTTGGCCAGAAAGACAATAAAAAGGTAAGCAAAGAGAGGACTTTTTTGTAGGCCCAAAACAAAATTGATACTGTCAGTGGAAAGGTTTTTGAGTAAAGTTAGTTTCACATCAAATATAGGCTTCAAGTTTGCACTAGCCTCACTTTCTGTCCCTGAACACTTAAACTTGCCCAGCACCAAGCCATTCATTCCATAAACACTTCACCACAAGCTAAATTGAACCACTCTGACCGCAAAGCATGCCAGGGAGACCCAACCAATCGGCAGCATGGCTCTCCCCTCATTTTCATTCTTCACAATACATGTATATATATTTAGTCTAAAGCCATTTTGACCTAATACTGGCCTTCATATTGAAATCAATGGCAAGCAAATGTTGTCCAATATTCCAAAAAACTATGATAGGTGGCTCCAGACCTCCATTTATAAAGCCCACTCTATTAAAACTGACAGAAGGAATCCTGTCTGATCCTACAAGTGAGAAATGAAGCTCCTTCTCCATCACAATAACTTGTACAGACTCGGATGTTCGAGAAAGTGCTGATTCAAGCTTTCATCAGACTTAATTATGTCCTCCAGCACTGTATAAATGGGGGAAATGCTTTAAAAAGCCTTAATTCTGAGTGTTTGCCCTTAAACAACTCACTGCTGTGTTCATTGGAAAAGCTGCTGATGCAAGCAACATGGC
The DNA here is from genome assembly GCA_030867875.1 of Actinernus sp. WN-2022. Taxonomy (NCBI): domain Eukaryota; kingdom Metazoa; phylum Cnidaria; class Anthozoa; order Actiniaria; family Actinernidae; genus Actinernus; species Actinernus sp. WN-2022. The sequence goes on from JAOWCC010000577.1 coordinate 28,102,997, forward strand.
AGACTAAAACGTATGAGCCCTGAGTATTATAGATAGTTGAAAATTCCATGGCAACAATTACTACAGTTATCTTTGGGGGGAGGGTTCTTTTCAGTGTAGGATTACAGTAGCTAAAAATCAGTTTCAAAAATTCAGGGCTTAGAGCATTAATATAATATAACCCCAGGCTAGTCTTCTGACCTTTGCCATTTTGCACAATTGTTTTTTTCACTGAATGTTTCCATAGAGCTAGTGTTGTCAAATAATGCCAATTAAATGCTGAGTTATATAACACACTGTATCCTGGACAGGAGAATATTTTTTACAATTTATTTATGGATTGGTTGCAATATGCAAGCCTAGTATAGAAGTGGGCATGGTAATTCACATGGTGGAATGTTTACCAATGTATCCATTGAAATAAGATCAACACAACAGAAATATGCATATCTAGTGGTACATGTAATTACTGGTAGTACAAATCCTGTTCAATGATAAAGTTTAGCATATTACCACCCCCAAACATTGGTCTTTGGGTCCTGAAAATAGACAACAACAGAGACAGTGTGAGCTCCCTAGATTAGCTTCTATTTGCTTTCGGGGCAAGTACATACAAAATATGTTTAAAGAAAAAAACGACATTTTTGCTCCTGGCTCCTGTCTGGAAAATAAAAATAGTTACACATAAAAACTTCTGCAATAATGCATCTCCATGTGTTGATTCGATGTAGTGATTATGAATGAAAATAACCAATATTTCATTTAATGAGAGAATTTGATGACAAACATGCTATTTTATACAAAATCAGGTAGAGTTTGATGATCTTGGCTATACTGGTCCAGACCACAGTCGTACCTACTCCTTCAGTGCCACAGTAGGAGAGCGCACCTTTGACTGTGGGCATGGCAGAAGTAAAAAGGAAGCTAAGAAGGAGTGTGCCAAGATTGCATTGGGAGTGTTACTTGGGATCCCTGTGGAGCCAGGTACAATTATACAAAATGAAATTGTATTATTTTATACTAAAGCCCGACAGGCTCAATTGTATTTTATATTATTGGTTAGGGGAGCATCCTAAGAACATGATTTCATTGGGTGAAAATATTGAGCTCATCGTGTTTAACTACAATAACTGCAGTTATAAATACAGAATAAATATGTGACCAGAAACAATACTTTTTGTAAACAACTTCAGCATGGCTTTTCTTTTGTTCTTATCACCGTTTGCATTTGATTTTCACCCCAACGTTTCCCTCATCTTAAAAGCTGCTCTTGCTTGATAAGTTTTAGCCTGCGAAAGCAGCCACATCTTTGTGCTCGCTCGGAAACGGATTCCCCCAAAGACACGTCTGCGGCACGAACGCGAAAATTCCATACTGATGACATATTTTTGACCCGAATCCGGTCAAAAAATGTGATTGGTCAATCACTGATCCATTTTGGAGTGAGCACAAAGATGCGGCTGCTTCCGCAGGCTAGATAAGTATATATAATTAATGCGGTCCGATAGAAGATGTTTTTCCATGTTGTATTTAATAAATAGAACAGGGTTTACTGTGTTCTGTACTCTAACAAAAATTGATGATTGGAGCTACAGAACATGAAATGAGTACAGTAATCATGAGTCATGCAGTAGTACTACTCCTAGATACAGTGTACATGTAACATGCAGAATGTAACTCACCAGAGCAGTCATTAGAAGCGAACCATCGACAATTATTGCCAGCAACTATGATGCCGATCACCACCTACTTAATGTCAAACTTAAGCCAGCGTTATAGCTTATGGCATCAAAAGACCTGCTATTTGTTATAGCTGTATAACTTAACTTAAAAACTTAACGACAGTCCTGCTCACTAAACATAATAAAGAATTATGTATCTGCATTATAATAGGTCCAGTTCAACCCAGTGAACCGATATCCAGTGATGGCACCCCTGCAAAGCAGCTTGGGGTTAAGAGCAGAGTAAGTGCACTGTACGAGTTCTGCCAGGCATACCACCTCTCACAGCCCGAACCTGTCGACGTCACCCCAGAAGGCCATTCTAACCCTGCAATGCATTATCTGGCATTCAAAGTTGATGAACAACGCTTTGGCATTGGTGAAGGCCGAACTAAGAAGGCTGCTAGAGAGGTGGCAGCTAAGTTTGCACTTGAAGAACTTGAGAAGGCAAATGCAGGCTCAAAGTACTCCCCTGTTGGATCCACTGAAGCTGACCACTTTGCTGCACTCTGCTGGAACTCTCTGTCTACCATCAGCACCCTTGCACCTGACTCATGGCGATTTGCTGGGTACAAGGTGTTAGCAGCATTTGTCATGCAAGGTGGTAGTGGTGACCCTGGAACAGTGGTCAGTCTTGGGACTGGCAATAAGTATGTATACTGTGCTGTAGTTTGAAATACATTGTACCTTAAATACCTGCATATAGGCTGCACCCCCAAACTTAATGATTTTTTTTGGAGAGAAAAAGTTAGGTTCATAAATGCTCGTACTTGAAGCAAAACTTCTTCAAAAGAGATTGCTGTTATTCCAAGTCATGCCAACTGCTATCTCAACTTCGAATATGGCTACAACTTTCTTTGTCATTTGTTGTGTATATTTCAACCTTTGTCTTTAAATCACTCTAGAATATTTCTTTTACTCCCCCATTAACTGACAATATCTTCAAGGAACCGTGGGGTTAGTGTTCATGATAAATTGCGATGAGTGTACTATGTACAGGAAACAAACACAGCAATCGATTTAGGTTATGCGCTTGTACCTGCATATACATGTAAGCACCATCCTAACTTTGGCCTTTGTTTTTCTCCAAAAAAGTGTGGCCTATATTAGTGATATTTATAAACAGTTTAAAATGCAAGGCTTAGTAGTACTACATCATAAAAGGGCAGGTATGATTAAATATCCACCACTATTCACAGACACTGAGGCGAATAATAGTTATTGTTTTAGTATATACCACACTGCAGTTGAATAGCCAGCACCAAATAGTTTTTTTAATTTTCTGTCAAATAGACAAAAGCTCCATTCATATTCACTGTTTGAGTTGCCAATTAGAGCGCACAAAAAGTGATATTCACTGGTGTGGTATATACATGTACTAATGACCAATATTTCGACCGAGTAGAACTAGTCTTCTACAGGGTCAGATCTAGTGTATTTATGGTACATGTACCTGTTATTAAACAAGTGCGAAATCCCTACCGTGAGTTATGGACCAAGTTATTTTCTTTTGGAGATCCATAACGTAAATTACGGACCAAGTAACAAGTGTTATAAGATATTAGTTTATTATTTGCCTCATTTCGTGAAACCAAAAAAGAAAGCCTTCTTTCAATTTTGCAGTGTGTACTGGAAGCTGATGTATCAGTTCACAAAAATTATATGGCCATACAAAATCTCTATGATTGAGAGACTTTCTCGTCAAGGCTTAAAAGAGAAAGTTAGTGCAGTTCGTGCAATTTTTTTATTTTTTCCATACCGGTAAACTATGTTCTGTGGTTGCCCCTGGGGCAACTAGACACACACATTAATTTCGAATTATTGGTGTTAGTAATGCCAGAAAGCATGTGCTATAAGTTAAAACAAAACTTGAACCATGTGTGATTCAACAGATGTCTGAGTGGTGACCAGCTTCGTCTGGATGGTACAGTGGTATGTGATTCCCACGCTGAGGTCATTGCACGCCGTGGGCTGATGAGGTACTTGCTGTATCAGCTGGAGGTTCTGTTCACCAAGTCATCAGATACCAAGAGCATCTTTATGCCAAAGACCAAAGGAGCTAAGATCAAGCTACAAGAAGGTGTCACATTCAGTCTGTATGTCAGCACAGCTCCATGTGGGGATGCTGCTATCTTTGTCAATGAGGCAGTGAGGTGAGTAACGTGATATTTTGATACCCAGTTAGAACATGTTTTCGCCTCGTGTTCACGCTTAGATGCAAACGACAGTATAATCTTTTAGAAATCCTTGCGAGCTATCCCTGTAACTAACAAAGATATAATCCGATTCTCTTCGGTCCGAAAAGAGTTGTGGTATACAGCAAAATTTTCGACAGCGAGCAGCCATGGAGTTCCCTCTAAGAATAGACCAGTTTGTGGTTAATTCCGACATTTTGAAAGGGTAATCAACTTTATTTATAGAGGGTAGACACATAACACTATTACAACCAGTGACGTAGCCAGGTTTTTACAATTATGTAGGCCCAAACAACCGCTTCGTAAGGATCGCTCCTTGCTTGGAGTCCGGGGACATGCTCCCCCGGAAAATTGGTAGATTTAGACCTTCGCAAATGCCTTCTGCTAAACTTTCAGGTCATGTTTTGTGTATTTCGACAGTTCTTCAAGCGCAACATTCATTTGTAATGAGACAAGAAGGCTGTAAAATTCGTAGGCCCGGCCTACAGGGCTATAGGCTAGTGACACAACTGAAACACCAGTGGCCCTCCTACAATTAATATCATAAAATATAAAAACTCTGAATAACAATTACAAAATATAATTAATTTATGAGCAAGCTAAAAGACAAACATATCAATATTGGAACAAAATGTACAGTGTATTTATATTAAAAATGGTAAAAATGTGACGCCAAAGGCAGAGCTAATATTTAAATAGTAAAATGTTCTATATCCTTATAAGTACATGTAGCAATAAAATATTCGAACATAGCTTTCTTGAAACTACCTAGACTCGGTTTTCTTTTTATTTCATTTGGGATCGTATTCCAGAAACGTGTAGTCGACACTACAAACGATCTCCCTCCCTCTGTCTCCCGTTTGAATCGGGGACAGACTAGGTTTAATTTTCCGTGTCTGCAGGTTCTCTCATTAAACATCATCATTCCTCATCAGCATCTGGGACATATACGATGGACAGTCCCCGTACAGCCAGGGACCCATCCTAGTTGTTTAAAAAGTTGGACACTATACGCTCGTGCATCAGCACAAAGTATTGCACGTGCTGCACGCTTCTGGAGTCTGAAGACGTTCTGGATATTCTCTACAGAGCAGGAGCTCCACACGGTTGAAGCATACATCATTATCTGTTTGATCATTGCATTATAGTACAGTTTCCGCAGATCAAAAGGTAGAAAATGTCTAATTTTCCGCAGTACAGCAATTCGCTGTGCTAGTTTCTTGAAGAGTTTGTCGACATGTTGGTCAAAGGTCAACTGATTGTCAATCGTTACCCCTAGCAATTTGTGCGAGCTTACTTGTTCAAGTTCAGTGGAGTTTAACTGTATCTGTAATGCAGAATGTTCCATTTTCTTGTCCAGTCGCTTTCCCGTAACAATCATAGATTTCGTCTTCGATTCATTAAGAATCATCTTATTTTCTGCTCACCACTTTATGATGTCATTGATATCCTTCTGGAGTCCATCAGAGAGTGCTTGGGGAGCCGCCCTATAATCAGTTGAGTAGCTGATTGTTGTGTCGTCGGCATATATATCAACTACAGAGTGCTCCTGGTAAATCATTGATGAATATAAGGAATAAAATAGGACCCAAGATGCTGCCCTGTGGCCCTCCAAAATTTACGGCCCTTTGAGTAGAATGATACCCATCATTGTTCATGTACTGATTTCGGCCACTAAAATAGTCACTAAATAGGGGTAGATGGTTCTCACCCACTCCTAGCAGCCTCAGCTTTGACAGTAATAGGTGATGGTCGATCAAATCAAACGCCTTTTTATAGTCAACAAAAACAAGACGCGTAATTTTATCTTTGTCGAGGTCAAGCAGTAGCTGGTCCATTAGCCGTATAAGCGCTGTTTTAGTGGAGAACGATTTCCTGAATCCAGACTGGAGTTGGTGAAGCAAATCATTCTCCCTTAAGTAATTACACAAGCGTTCAGACACATACATGTATGTGTATCTCCAGTAGTTTTGAGAGAATGGGTAGTACCGAAATCGGTCTATAGTTATTCTTGTCTTCCCTACTGCCATTTCTTTTGAAGACAGGCGTGAATCTTGCAACTTTCCAAGCAGCAGGAAAAGTCTGCGTACTCAAACAGTGGTTCAGTAATTTTGTCAGCGAGGGTAATATTGCAGGTGCAGCAATTCTGAGCATTTTAGTGCTTATATCGTCATCGCCAGTAGCCTTATGGGTTGGAATAGAGAGCAGTAATTCTGCAACCATCTTCTGTGTAATTCGCGGGATGTCAAATGCGCCACTGCCTTGTCTAATAAACATAGGGTGCAAACATGGCGCAAAATACAGTTTTTTTTATGGGAATCCGATGCCAAATAATTTCAGTAAAATCTATTTTCTAAAATATTCACAGGCTGCAAATTCAAGAGACCAGGTAAAATATTAACTCATCAAATTGTGAGGGATGTTGCTGTGCTGGGAAGCGTGCAGTCGTGTTTTCAGTTTTCCATACATTTTCTGTAACAACAAGTCGAAGTCAGCGGGAAAATTTACAAACCAATGTATGGAAAATTGAAAATACGATTGTACACTTCCCAGCACAGTTAAATCCCTCGAATGTTGATCAGTTAATCTTTTACCTGGTATCTAAAGTTTGGAGACAGTAAATATTTCAGAAATTCGATTTAACGGAAATTATTTGGCATCGGAATATACAAACACTGTATTTCGCGCCATGTTTGCACCCCTTTCAAAATGTCGGAATTAGCCGCGAACTGGTCTATCTTTTAGAGGTCTAAAGGCGAAGCACAAACAAGGCCCGACACGACTATCTTTGGAATGTTTAGCTCAGAATATTAAAAGTTTGCTTCGTCTGAAGACGCAACTTTGTAAATATCCAGCGATAACAAATCGCCCTTTATCGTTCAACCACTTAATGATGTCCAACGGCACTTTACACAGAGTTGCTTTTTCGAAATGTTAGTCTGTTATTCTGTCAAGAATCTCCGCTCTTCAACGCTTCGGTGTCGTCTCTCCTGTTTAGTTTCCGAGGTGAAAGAGAGAGAATCCTTCTTCGAGCCTTATTTTATCCAACGGAAAGCACTTTCCCGCCAAAACTTAAACCTAACAGCGTGCGCGCTCTTCGAAATAACCATCTTTCCCAACCCCCTCCCCCGAAATAACAAACAATAACAAATATGTTTTCTATAGAAACGGCTTGATTACTTGCTTGTTTTGAGCTGTCATAAATAACTAGCTATAATAACTTTATAACTAGCGAGAAGAGAAAATGCGGGTTTTCCTATTCTTAAGTCTAAGTTTTTTAAATCGACACTCGCGTCCCTTTTGCACATAGCCCTTCAATTTACCTTGGAGTTTGCAGTTACATGCAAGTTAATTCCCGAAGGTGAACTTCTGTACATGTATGATAAAAATCACATGTATGACAATCACATGTTTTAGTGTTGAGAGCCCTGATAAGACACAGCCAACGTTTGGCAGCAAACAGCAAGGACTACTGCGTACCAAGGTAGAGAAAGGAGAAGGTACCATCCCATTAGACCCTGACGATGGGATACAGACTATTGACGGCATCAGACGGGGACAGAGACTACGGACTGCATCCTGTAGTGACAAGTTGGCCAAGTGGAATGTACTGGGTAAGTGTCACTTTATGACCAGAAGCCTTTTAAGCTCCAAGAGTGTTCAACATCTAACTTTCTTTAAGATATCAGAACAAAGTGAATCAGGCAGGTCATGAGAACATTGGGAGTTGATCTCCTGGCTGGGAAAAAATGTTTATGATGTGACACTAGATTCTCTTAACTGATGGTACAACTGAGAAATGTATGAAGATCAGTAAGGATAATTTGTGTGTTAAGCATTTTGAATTTTAGAAGTGTAGAGAAAAGGAAGAGGGGAAGAAGCGAGAGGCAACCCAAAACACTCAAAACGCTTAAAAAATGACCAAAAAGGCCCCCAAAAATAACAAACCACATTTTAGGTGTGATAAAATTTATTATTTTTAAAATGAGATTTATTTTATAGTTGATGTTTAGAAACTTAAACCAAAGCACTATTGTCACAAACAATACATCGGTGAAATATCCCTGCAGCCCATAACATGAACTCGATATCTGTTGCCTGAGTGAAATCATGATTGGATGAATGTTTCCTAACGTTTTAGATTAATCAACCAGAGCCCGAGTTTTTTAGTGGACAGTTACATGGAAATAAAGGCTGGTTTGCACGTTGCGATGTCATGTTACATCTGTCGCATTACAACATGCACACAACGAACACTATCTTGAATATATCACATGGTTATTATCTTGAGGGTTTAATTAAAACATGTTTACAAGTCATGTAACTTTTTCATACCATATTCTGCATAGTGTGTGTACCTTGAGCAACTGTCCAGAGTGACATACATCAGCCAGTTCACAGATTATGAATGAGCCTATGGCTGGAAAACAATGATTGCTCTCGTATGTTCCTTGTGATGCTGTGTTTGTCATGGATATCTAAATATAATGCTGTGTTTGTCATGGATATCTAAATATAATGCTGTGTTTGTCTCCTGTAAATTGTACACTACGTGTCAGTTATGGACCGATTTTCCTGTCCATAAAACTCATTTGTACTTCCAGCGCACTGCCACCTTGGACTTTACAATAGGGAGCTTTAGATTCGAGTACGAGTACGATTTTTCACAATCGACGAACACTTTAAAAATATATATGAACAAACAAATACACTTAGTAGCTTGTTATCGTGTCTGCAGCATTGTTTGGCAGAAATGGAAGATCTGTCCTTTCTTGCGACTGAGATATTTTGAGTCCAAAAATCGTACTCGAATCTACAGCTCCCTAATGTCACACTAATGCTCCTACTGTTACACAACAAAAGAGCTATTGTTTTCTGAAAACATGGGTAACCGTGTGATGTCATAAGATCCAAGATCGTGGGAAATTGAAATGAGTTAATGGACAGGAAAATATAGTGTGCAATTTTACAGGAGACAAACACAGCAATAGCTTTAGATTCCGTAAGGAACATTTGAGAGCAATCATTGTTTTTCAGCCGAGGTTGTATCCGGATGTGTTCAGACATTTAACTAAGAAGGAAACGATATTTGTTCAGGTCTCCAAGGATCTCTACTGAGTAACCTAATCGAACCAATCTATATGGCTTCCCTGGTGGTTGGAAACTTGTTCGACGCCGCGCATCTGTCACGTGCTGTTAGCGCGCGTGTAGAGCGCGAGAGCCAGACGAGTTTTTCCACGCTTTTACCATCTGTCTATCACGTGAACCATCCCAAGCTTCAGTGCGGTCGTCTGGCACCACACGACAGCCCACGTGACGTGGAGACAAAGCACAAGTCCAAGAACATGACACTCAACTGGGTTCTTGGTGATGACAAGAATGTGGAGGTGTTTGATGCGTGCCTTGGCCATAACCTTGCCAACAGAGTGCCGTCCAGGTTATCAAAGTAAGTCGGGGAGAATTTGAAAAGCGGTGGCTAAAAATGTTTGATGAGTGTTTTCAAATTTTGTTCACTTGTGGAATTATGCTAAAACGTCTCGTAAAACACTGGATGATGACACATTTCAAGAAGTATTTCTGCCAGGATATGAGATGCCAGGATATGAGAAGTTTTAAACGTTACAGTTTGGACGAGATGAAAAAATAAAGATCCCGATAACACGTACGACCCCGTTTAAGCATTCTTGGTCAGTTTTAATCGTCAGAAGTCGACATGCAAAATACGTTCTTACTCACACCGTGTTAGCTGTGTCCAACGCAGTTATTTTCATATGAACTGATGAAACCTCACACACATTCGTGGGATGGTTAAAATTCAAGCAAACTGATTACCAAACTGTTAGTGTAGTGTACACATAGTGTCAGAGTCGACCCAGACCCATTTACTGAATAACGTGACGCGCGGGGACTCGGGATGACTACAGCGAGTACAAAAATGGCGGAAATTTCAACTTCAAGTTTACTGCGAAGAATAAGAGTTTTGCTGGAAGGATAAGATTCAAATACTCAGACCATTTCCTCCAGAAACCGAGAAACAACATCTGTGTTGAACAGTGAAGTATAAGTTTTGCCCACTGGGATGAAATTGTCTTCAAACACGAGAGATTGACCGCCAACAGATAGTGTTTAATTCCTGCTGATGCCCTAGTTATTCGACTCTGTCGTGCATGCGCACAGTGTACACATAGTATAGACACAGTCTTCAAGGGAAAATATTGCATGGGAGGAGACTAAGTTATCACCAAACATTGACGCATGCGCAACACCAAGACACAGCCCCTTAACGCGTGGTGCTGCGATACCTCGGCCATGCAGGTTTTCTGTTGTATACGTGCTTAAAGTTATGAGGTGTGTCTTAAATCTAAACCATATTCATTGTTTTTGTTTTGAAAGGATGGCCCTTTATATGAGCTTCAAGGAGGTTGTAAAGAAGAGTTCTGAGTACAAGAAGGTAATCGAAGCCAAGTCGTACCGAAAGGCAAAAGACATGGCTGCAGATTACCTCAAGGCTAAGACCTTGCTGTTTCATCAGATGAATGAGGCTGGCTATGGGGATTGGGATCAAATGAAGAAACCTGTTGAACTCAGCCAGTTTGTTGCTTGAGGGTTTTGAACCGAATGTGTTTGAAGAAAACTGGAAATGAGTAGTTTTCCATAAGAGGACTGGGCCTGAATGCTGCGTTTTAAGTAATTTAGACTGAGGAGAACGGAAACTTAGGTGTGTTAGAAATAATTTGTGAGGGCAGTAGAGGATTGGCAACTTGTTTCTAACGCCTAGATGGAGCTAAGGGCGCGTTCGATTGACAGTATTCCGGAATAAGAATACATGGAATTGTATCTGGAAATCACTGGTTAATGCAATTCAGGATACATTTAGTATTCCAGTGGCTAAAACTTAACGATATAAGCGATTTATAGAGATCATTCTGTGAATTCTTATTCGACCGGAATACGGTCAGTGGAACGTATCCAAAATTGATATCTTTGAATTATTCTAATGCTATATTTTGAACAAATGTAAGTCACGTTGACGACCCTAAACCACTTGATGGCCACTGGCGGGGAGGAGTATCTACTTTCAGTTGGTGCAATTTGAACAAGGTTCCCACGGCCATGGAAAAGTCGGGGAAACAACACAATTCAATGTCAGGGATTTTAGGTTGTGGTCAGGGAAATCCCAAATATCAATCAAACGTCAGGAAATGTTTATTTTCAGGCTTCACATGCTTACTTTTTTGGGCTGTTCTGTAAATTTTTCTGTCTGAAAATAACGATTGAATATTTTGGTGGTGGGGGGGGGGGGGGGGGGGGGTACGAGCATGCACCGGAGGCCTGTGGAAAATGCTTCTTGGACAGAGAAAAGTGCGGTTTTTCCCCTGCAAATGTGTGGGAACCCTGTTGAATGATATACTTGTGTCTTCACGGCTTTAGCATTATTAAATCAGTAGAGTGGATTTCGTGTGAGTGGTAAAGTTACGGCAACGCTTATCACACATCATGACATTGAAATGGTTTCTCCGTGTTGTTTTTGATCCAATCGAATTACAGAGTAACGGTGAAGTTAGCACGGTGAAGTTACTGCTCTATACTACTGGTGTGTTAAAGCTTGGTTCACACTAGTGATGTTTAAGCCTGGTTCACACTAGCGACGCAAGCATGAGCGCAAGCAACATGCGCAGACGCAGTGTCGTAATTGTGAGATAAGAACAAGGACTGCTTATGATCAATACATTACTGGGTCTGCGTATGTTGCTTATGCTTGCGTCGCTGGTGTGGACCAAGCTTAAGAAGACCTGAGATAATAATATTTCAGTACAGTCTTCCGTTGTACGCTCGGTGACTGTGTGTTAAATGTTTCAAGTAAGACGTGGATTTCGTACGATGGTAGCGTGTGATACTTGTGTTGACAGGATGGAAATATTTTTTTGTCCCAAGCCGCGGTCGATGGTAGATTGATGTAGATATGAAAATATAAGTAAAACGTTACAAGTTCGACATGAAAATGAGTCTATAATGGGTGAAGAATAAGAGGACACATTCAGAGCAAGAACACTTTCAGTGAGTCTTCCGCTACTGTGACCTCGTGCAAATAACGAGAGAATCCCGGCGGACAAACTGAGTTTAGTGCTCTAACGGACGAACTGGAACGAGCCCTCGACGGAGGCTCGTGTGGGAGAATTCGCTAAAAGCTATTTAGCATTAGAAAGAATTTTTAACCTCCATCCAAGGGCTCGTTCCAGGTCGTCGGTGAGAATACGAAACTGACCTATTAAACATTGTTACTCTGGCTGCCTGTGGGTAGGTCCGCGTTTAGTCTTCCCCCCCCCCCCCCCCCCCCCCCAAAATGGGTTAGGATTTTCAACACGTGATGGGGTTAGACTGGGAACAGTACCATTATTTTTTATGTTTTGGCCGAGCGCGGATTGGGCGCGAACGAACTGCCCCAAAGGGCAACTCGGATGGTGAGTGAGCTATTTTGTGTTGTGTTATTGTGGACGTTGGCAGAGCCTGTGTGTAGTGTGTGATGAGATTAGTTTCGCTGAATGCCTATGTAGCAGTTAAAGGTAACATACAGACAGCCTTGCAGTCTTCGTATATGCCAGGGCATGAGTCTGCTGCCATATGTTCTGTCTGTTTTCAATTTCTAAAAACAATCTCGCAAAACCCAGCAAGAGAATGATATAGGAAAGCCATTTATTCAACTGGCCGAAACCGGAAATGCTAATTTTAAAGCTAAGCCTTGCAGTCTTCGTATATGTCGGGGCACGAGTCTGCTGCCATATGTTCTGTCTGTTTTCAATTCTAAAAACAATCTCGCAAATTTTTTTGAAATGGCACATTTTTTTCTTCACTGAATTTCAAGTGAGAAGGCTGTCAGTAGTTGTACTAGAACCACTGCATGGATTTTCACCAAATGAAACCTTGCAATTTGGCTTAAACATACGTTTTTCGACACGAAAAACATTCACAACAGACTTTAATTCCTATATTTTATCCTATATTTATACCACTCTAGTCACAATCAAAGTCTTCATTAATAATAATAATAATAATGTACTTTATTGACCATACAATTTGGCTCATACATTACTGAGCCAAAGCCAGAGGCTCATGCCTTAAAATAAAATATTTGCCTTAAAATAAAATAAAATATATACAACTTCGCAGTTTCTAGTCCTAAAACGTAGCTATCCAGAATCGCTTGACATCGTAGTACATAATCTGCTTCTTAGGCAACCTAAGGTAAGATGATGCTACTAAAGTTTACCTAGCCTAGACATCGCTGGTTGGACAAGACAAGAAAGCTGGCATTTTGTTTATCTCTCACTCGAACTGGCGCGGAGCGTTTTGTACGCAAAAACTCTGCACGGAATTGAGTGGAATAAAAGCTATTGACAGTCTCTTGGGTAAATATTATTCAAGTGTAGTACAATATTTGGCCACACAAGTCCGTGTTTCCATATCAAAAGTTTGAAAATGTTACTCGTCCATTCACGACTTTCGCTTGCCAAACACTGGCGTAATGTGTGGTTTGAATAGACACAGAGTCAACAGAGATAAATTATAAGTCATTACCTTGACAGCAACATATCTACAGCATGACCAAATCCTTTCGAAACTTCCAATAATCTACCACAAACGCCCGTCAATACATCTTCGGAAAATCTGATACGGCATTCGGAAAAAAACGCCATGCTCTATCCATGCCTTAACGCCACGCTCGGAAATGAAATTAACTCTTTCCTGCATATGCGTGCATCCACGAGTTAACAAGTTCTAGTTTCAACAGCACCCGTGATAGCTAAGCTGGATTATTACATTCCATGCGTAATATTGTCTAAGAAAGAAACAGACATTACAGAGACACTTCACATCAGTGACGTCATCGCCACTAAGTTATTTTTGGGGACCCAATACCATGCATGTCTAAGTTTGAACTGTCTGGCATTAGAAAAGAAGGAAATATGGGCATATACTTAATATCACGTGACCGATGACGTCATCGCCAGTAAGTGATTTGTGGGGACCCAATACCATGCCTGTCCAAGTTTGTACTGTGGGAGTTATGGCATGTACTTAAAATCACGCAGCAATTTCAGTCGCTCCAGCAACGGAAAATCGCGATTGGTCAATTAAACAATAGAGACATGACATATATACCATTTCGCTGCGAAAATGGCAAAACAAAGATGTGTTGGCCGTGCTTCCAACGGGCTTTGGCAAAAGCTTAATTTACCAAAGTGTTTTGTTCGCCAAACAACAATCCCGAGCAAAGCTCTTTTGACCTGGCAATCGTGCCTCTGAGGAGCATTTTCGAAGAACAGATAAAGTCCAACGACTTTTGCCTGAAAAAACAAAATAAGTTTTGAGAGAGATTGGTGACAACAAATACCAAGTGATATACACATCCGCCGAGCAAGTTCTGTCTACCGCGTTCCTCGATTTGTCGAGGGACGAGTCTACTCCATTCATCAAGACTCTTTCGTCAATAGTTAGTTCGAATGCCGCACAGTTGGTTAATTGATAACTGGTAAGTTTACTTGAAATTTCGTGAGGTAATGTATGATGCGGGAAACAATTCCTAATTGCAACTTGTCATGATCATGCAACTAAAGCCAACACTTGAAGCCAAGTCCACAACTGACGACCGATTCTTGCTGAATGGAGTAGATTATGATATGCACCGGACCGTGTTTCTCTACAACTGACTTTGCATTTAAAGGAAAACTAGAGCTGGTTTACGTTGTCATTCTGTTCATAGAAGTATATTGAATACTAAGAAAAGCATTTCAAATTCAATCTTCGTCTGCCATGTTGGATTTGAATAATAATGTTATCGAAGCAATCACCGACACCTTTGTCCTATTCCAGCGAGGTTAACCATACGTCGTTCTGATTGTACACCGGTCACGCATAGAATAAGGAACTTCAATAACGTCATTAGATTCAGACTGAAAAGCGAGTCTCGAAAACAGTGCCGTGCTTACGGTTCGCCGTCTGGAACGCACATTCATTTAGCTGTCTGCGATTTCGTTATCTCCAGGCGACTGGACATCTTTGCTTTGACTGAAACATGGCTTTCTACCTGGAATATAGTGACAATACAACTATTGCTGAAATTAATACTACTTTACAAGATTATAACTTTATACATCTGCGTAGATCTGACAGGAAGGGGGGTGGAGTTGGGATATTACTACGGCAGGGTTTTGGTGTAAAATAAAATGACGTCCAGGCAGTCTGGAGAGGTCAATCCGTCAGTGGCCAGTGGACGACTGTTAACTATAGCCTCTGACTCCACCATCAGCGTCCTGAGCGACTCGTCATCCAGTTGTCTTCCGTGGCTGTGTAATAGTGATGAGAGAACAATCCTTACCGTGCGTATTTGTCTATCCCACACGCTGCCCATGCGGCTTGCATGTGGGACGTTCATCTTGAAATGGATCCAGTCGCAGTTGTGCCTTAGAAGTTCTCCCCTTATCTTATTGTGGTGCAGACAAAGTTCGTCCCTTGGTCTGACCTTATAGATGGCGGACTGGTCCCCGTCATCCTACGAAGCGACGATAAGCATTGATGAACGAGTCAGTTGTCAGCGACGCCGCTGCCTCTAGATGAATTGCGCGCGATGACATACAGGTAAACAGAATACCATAACGTTTCATCTCCTTACGGCCTTCTTTGATATACCACGGCCCAAAATAGTCCACTGCGCAGTAGGTGAATGGGGCTGCTCCTTTACCCGATCCTCTGGGAGATCGGCCATCTTCTGTTGCTGTGGCGCTCCTCTTGATCTCTGACATTCGACGCATCTAGACACGTAGTATTCTACTGCGAACGCTACTGACGCCGATAATCCAGAAGCTAGATACTCGCATTTCAGCATGGGTCCTCGCAAGACCTTGGCCGTGTGGTGTGGTAATGTCGAATGTAAGCTCCGTCAAATGACCTTTCCTTGGCAGTATCACAGGGTGTTTGATCTCAAATGCTAAGTATGCCGGCGTTCTTCAGACGTTCACCGACTCTCGGGATACCGTTATCATTGAGAAAGGGATCGAGCCGGTGGTCGGACCTGGACTTCTTCAACGATGTCTTGACTTCACTCTGCAGCGCCTTCAGTTCTTCGGAAAAGTGAGCCTTCTGGACGGTCTTTACGATTACTACTTCTGCACGGCCAAGTGCTTCGACGTCAATCGACGGGTTTACAGCGGGCTGTATACGATTGGATCCCCTTGAGCACTCCTTCGTTTTCGATTGGTTCTTGACCCTTTAAGGCTCAATCGGACCGTAGAGAAAGCTTGATCCGTTCCACCATCTCGTGTTTGCGATAAGTTCCCGTGCCCTTAGGCCTCGTGAGGCATCATCGGCCGGGTTGTTGTTTGTTGCTACGTATCTCCATTGTGCGAGCGTAGTGTGGTCGTGAATCTTCTGAATTCGGTAGGCCAGGCCTATAGGTACGTATGAAAACGCTTAACGTTGTTTGCGATGTAGTCCAGAACAACATTGCTGTCGGTCCAAAATATCTCCACAATGTCGTCGTACTTCTGTTCTTACTTGAGGAAGGCGTTGATGTTTACCGACACTACAGCGGCGGCGAGTTAAAGTCGGAGAATGGTTACCGCCTTTGGTGGCGTTAGACGAGACTTGGCCATCACGAAGCAGCAGTGAATCTCACCTCCACGATTCTTTATCTGAGGTAGGAAGCACTGGCCATAACCGCTGAGGCTGGCATCGGAGAAGTTGTGTAACTCCTGACTCGATTTCGCAGAACTCGCTGGGCTTTTAACGAGGGAGCTTAAGCTCTGCCAAACAGTGTAGGTCGTTCTTCCATTGCTCCCATCCTCCGCGCACCGAGTCTGGTACCTTGTTATCCCATCCGACGTCATCCCTGCAGAGCGCTTGATGGATTTGCTTTCCCTTGAGGATGAAGGGCGCAACGATCCCCAGGGGATCGAAGATCGAACTTATACGATAGATAGGATGGATCTTCTTGTTAGTGGTCTGTCTTTCAGCTCCACCTTGAACTTGAACACGTCTGATTCCATACACCACTGTACGCCTAATGCCCTTTCTATCGGCAGCGTGTCCTTGGTGAGATCTATGTTCTGAATCCCCTTTGCGCGTTGCTCAACCGGGAGATTTTGTATTACTTCCTTGCTGTTACTGAGCAATTTGTGAAGTTTAAAGCCTCCGTTGTGACATAGTGCCTTCGTACTCTTGATGCAATCGTTTGCTTCGTCGACTGGGGGAACGGACCTAACCCATCGTCGACGTAGAAGTCGTTCCTGACACAATCACCGGTTTCCCTTCCGAACTCATGTTCGTGGTCGTCTGCGGTTCTTCTTAGCGCGAAGTTTAAGCATCCTGGTGATGAGCCTGCGCCGAATAGATGGACTGTCGTCCGGTATTCTGTGGCTGGCTTGCTTGTATCAGAGGAACCTTAGGAAATTCAGATGCTCGACGACGACCTTCACTTGATGAAATATGCCTTCAATGTCACACATAAAGGCCACTTTCTCCTTGCGAAAACGACGCAGCTCTCCCGTTAAATTGTTAGTAAGGTCAGGACCTTGTAGAAGACCTGTTCAAATATTTGCCCTTGAATTCTGCGCAAGCGTCAAATACCACCCTTATCATTCCTGTCTTCTTAGGATGGTAAACTCCGTGGTGCGGAATGTTGATATCTCGTCCATCGGAACCCATTCAGCATAGCCTTTATCAATTACATCCTTCATGACGTCTCGGTAGTGTTCACGGTATTTCCTGTCTACATTGAATCGCCGTTTGAGACCATGGAGGCGGCGAAAGGCTACTTCCCTGTTGTTTGGAAGGCTTACGTTCTCGTCTTTGAAGGTAGGGGCATTTCGTAATGCCCATCTTCCCTGTTACGAATACCATTCTGCAACTTGTTTAAGAATCGTGTCTTGTCGCGTGAGAGGGCCTTCTTGTTAGCGTGGCCGTTGCATGGCTTCATTAAAGTCTAACTCGAACATGTGGGCGACTTGAGTCGGACTGATTAGTTCCTTTACTTCCGTCCTAAACGCGAGATGACATCTTGACTTATCAACCTTAGATTCTCTCGATATTGTGTTGTTACAAGAGCACAGTTCGTCCTCGTCGTTCTTATGCCTTGCATCGATAATTCCGATGATTCCCCATTCCAAGGTGGTTCTTTGTGCATAAGGGTCGTGTTCGGGTATCACTTCGCGCGGTTTACTAGCACGGGCGCAGTTTGTTCCTGTGATCAGAATTCCTACTTCGACATCATATCTATAAGGCATCAGTTCTCTGGCTATTTGTTTAAGATGCGGCCAGGAACATAAACATCGACGTGTAGTGAGGTTGGATGCGGTGTATTGCATGTTTAGCAGGTTTTCTTTCTCCTACAATTCTTATTTTTGTGTCCCCAGTTCAGACAACCGAGGCAGCGACCACTTGAGTAGGCTCGGTTTCCAGCCGTGGGGGTTTCGGTGAGCCCGCGATCCTCTCCCCACTCACGGCTGGGCGCGCGAGCTGAGGCATTGACGGTTTTTAGCCAATGAAAAACTTGCCACTCAAATCCTGTCGCTGAATGTATTTGCATAATTTATATTGTAAACTTTTCAAAGTCGGACCAGAAGCTTTGAATCGCTGTTCCGAAAAGCGTTTAAATTTGCTTTGGAAAAGTTTGCTTTCGAATAATTCAAGGATTCACACAAGGAAGCAGTAAGAGAGTTAGTTTTGCCGGGGTGAAGACACTGTGTCAGTACGCACCGGGTTTGGAAAGTCACTTGGGAAACCGTCACTTGTACCAAGCTCGAAGGTCACGAAACCCGTAATGTTCAGTCATTTCTTTGCCTATGCCAGACCAGGTAGCCATTCTTACTTCAAATAAAATTAGTGCTGCCTTCATCGGAGAAGAAGAGACGGCGACTCCATATTAAAAGAGTTATAAGAGAGGAAATCACGTCTGACTCAGGCAGGCCACGTTTACGCGTTTAACTGCTTGAAAATCGCTGCATCAAACGAGTTTTACAATTCTTTAAGTCCTATGTATTTTTTTAAGTCTCCAAAGCATACTCTACACAAGTACTGAGCGGGAATCAGGCTCGACTCTAGCTCAGAATAGTTCCGCGATAATATCTGAACTTTATCCCCGTATTTCGGCTTTTAATTTCTGTCAGCGAGGTGTCTTGAGCGGCACTATTATATTACAGAGTAACAAATAATTCAGCCTAGTTTCTCAATAATTTTAAATGGTGTCTGTTCTTGAGAATTCATTTCACACTTGGAGTTTTAGTTTACTGAGTTCCAGTGTGTTTTGAAAGTTTAGAGCCTACGCTACAGTCGTGAAACTGAAAACGGCTTTTCTTTTCAAAACACGCAAATTGAATAATATTGGATTTTAATTAGCTGACGTCACGGACACGGTGTGTTGACCGCGCGCCCAGCCGTTAGTGGGGGGGAGGCTTTGGAGAAACGACAACCCAACGGCTGAAACCGAGCCTACCACTTGAGGTGATGAAGTTTTTTGTATGAGCTTCCTTACACATTACGCAGGGGGTAATTTCCTTGCTTTCTTCCTTCTTCAATGCTTTCACTACTTGTGTTCGTTGAATACGTCCCAGCGCTTCTTCTAGGATTGGATCTGTTGTATCGCGTTTTCTGGTTGTCATCCTGGTTGCTCTTGCGACGAACGCGGGACCATCCGGGTTAAATACGATGGGCGCTGTTGTCCTATGCGCGATAGCGACGGACGCCGGAGTACTAGGCGTTGGCATGATAGGGGGTGGCTCACGAGGCATAGGGAATGCGGACTCGGCGACGCTAGGCACGAAGGGCTCGTGCGATTAGACGTGAGATATAATGGAGCATCGATTAGCTGGGGTTTTGTTGCAAAATTACGGGTGTCGTTGGTGTTTCGGGCGCGAACGGATTTGAATCTGCAGTTTCAAACGGGAATTTGATGTTTTTGCCCTTATGTCGGCGTCGCCATTGCAACGCTATTTTGAGGATCTGATCTGTTCCCCGGATTCACTACCGTGACAGTCACGTTCGCGGTAGGCGTTACTGATCTGCCTGGGTTTCCAAATAGCTTTTCAAATGACCTTCAGAGCAATTCTCCTTCAAACTTCAGAAGAGCGTTTAACTCGGCCTTTGCGATTTCATAACCTTTAGGTATCTCGAGCTTCTTGAGTTACGCAGCGCGGCTTTCTTTTGACACTCTAAATCGGCAAACTCCAACTCCGTCCCCAGTCTAGCTAGCCATTTTTGTTGCTATTTTAGCCTTTCTCTCGTTAAAGGTAGAAGATGACGAAGATGTTTTAGAATACTCTGATTTTGTCGATCTAGTGGACCGGCTAGAGCCTTCAGACCCCATCACAGATTCGCCTTGCTCTTGGTTTCGTTTTACCACCGATTCGGAAAGAGCAATATAAAAGAACGTTACGTACCAAAAATGAGGTGTATACGATGAAAAGCGCCCGAGATATGGGCATTGGAATATATAATTTTCTTTAACAAATCACTGTATTTTTGTCCTGGCTCCTAAGTTTATTTTTATCCTGGCTCGTAAACTTAGGAGCCAGGACAAAAATACAGTGATTTGTTAAAGAAACTTATTTATCACATACATACTGAGATTTACGAATGGAATTAGTCATGCGAAAACCCACTTCACAATTTTCCTTAGCCAATCAGAATCGCGAAACGATTTTTTCACACGTGCGAAAAGCGTTTCGTCCAATCAGAAAACACCTGCCAGAACATATCGGGATTTTCAAACTGGACTTGAGATCGGAGGCGCTGTCACAGTGCTGAGTGTATCCCAGTGCTGAGTGTATCCCCGATCACTGGGCACTAGTGTAGCGTGTATCCCCTCCCCTCCCCTTGGAATATTTTAGGGCTACGTGTATCCCCGTTCATTCTTATTATACTGTAAGTACTAAAAATAAGGCTTTCATAATTTGTTCATATATAACTGGCTTTGTTAACAATAATTATTTTCGGCATACAATATGTTGGTTCAATGAGATTTTGGCTAGATTGCAGAATACCCCACCGCTTCGAAAGATCACTTGAAAAGCCCTTACAAATTGTGCAAAATTATCCATTTAGCTCAGGTGTATTTAGACTCGTTCTATGAATGATTTGGTGTTGAAAATGGGTAAGATTTATTTGAATTTCAGGGTTAGGTTTTTAGAAGGTTTGTATGAGAATTTGAGAAAATGCATTATTAATGAACCAAGTGATGGGGTATTCCGTGCAATCGCTCCTATGTACTTACCATCTCGACAGTATCTGTATAATACTCTGGCCAATAATACCTTGTATTTATTTTTCGAAAGGTGTTATCCCTCCCAGAGTGACCACCGAATTCTGACGAGTGGCACTCGTTGAAAATTTTCATTTTCTGCTCCTCTCCCTTGTTCACGATAAGGGACATCGCATTCTTCTTATAATAGAGAATTAAATCCCCCTACATGGTAGTTCTTACTCGACCTTCTAATTTTCAATTTGTCAGCCTTCGTGAAGTCTTTAGGATAATCTTTCGTTGAAAGATACCTAACGATGTTTTCATATCTGAGCACGTCCATGTTTAACACGATATCCGGTCAGACACGAGGCAAATCAAAGATTGTTAACAACACTTTATTCAAACATTAGTTAAGGATTTCCCCCATTTCCCCCAGGAGTTTTAGACGGGGATACAGGTAGCACTAAAATATTCCAAGGGGAGGGGAGGGGATACACGCTACACTAGTGCCCAGTGATCGGGGATACACTCAGCACCACACCGCGGCAAAACGTCACGCGCATGCGTATTTGCTATTTCTTGTCGGCGCGCGGCCGCCCCCAGTTGAAATGAAACAACAGGCACGTACCCGTGATTTTAAAATTTCTGCTTAAAAGCATCCATTTGTGAACTGTTTTGTCAAAAAATAAGAAAACTACTTAAAAGATAAGCCTAAGACTTTAACAGGTTGAAGTTTTCTTAATTTGTAATTCACTGTGAGTTTACTAAGTTATAAAATTATTTACTAAAAAAGTTGAAACCCTCGGTAATTTGTATTTGATAGCAGAGCCTTCGTTCTTTTCGCCAGCGGAGCATACCGTTTTGCCGCGGTGTGACTCAGCACAGCACTGGGATACACTCAGCACTGTGACCACAGGCAGCCCATACTCGACATATATTTCCCGCTTTTTGGGTTACCTGTGGTATGTTTCATAAGCGATCTCGGAAGAGTTTACATAATTGCTCCTTGTGAATTCTCTTTTCCGATTCCTACGAAATAAATCTTCAATAATAAAATATTGATACTTAATGAAGTTTTGTGAGTGGTTTTGAAGTGATTTGGGGACTTCTAAAGCATGTAGTTTATTAGGCCTCGAGGTTTTGACGGTTGGCCCCGTGTCTCCCGGCGTGTCTACCTCATAGCTACAAATATACAGCTATGAGGTAGACACGCGGCCAACCGTCCAAACCTCGAGGCCTAATAAACTGCTTTAGAAGTCCCCAAATCACTTCAAAACCACTCACAAAACTTCATTAAGTATCAATATTTTATTATTGAAGATTTATTTCGTAGGAATCGGAAAAGAGAATTCACAAGGAGCAATTATGTAAACTCTTCCGAGATCGCTTATGAAACATACCACAGGTAACCCAAAAAGCGGGAAATATATGTCGAGTCTGGGCTGCCTGTGGTCTACGTTGAGTCGGATACGAAATGCAAAACAAAAAATTGAAAGCTACAAATGTACGTGTTCAATGACAAGACCTAAATAAAACCTGTTTCATATTGGAGAACAATCTCAGTATGTATATAATAAACAAATTACAAGATGGAAAGTGCTTTTGTATGGTATTTACACACTTGTTTGTTTCCACAAAACTCACTCGCTCGTCGTGTACCTCGCTCATTCGTTTTGTGAAAACAAACTCGTGCGTAAATACCATACGCCAGCACTTCCCATTAAGTAGCCTGTTCCAGGCTCTCAGATAGTGGGAATAGGGTTGGAAAGGGAGCGAAAGAAAAACGCAGGCCAGTCCCCCTCTTCTCTTTTTCGCCTGCGTTTTTCTTTCGCTCCCTTTCCCACTATCTGAGAGTCTGGAACAGGCTACCCATTAAGTAATCTCTATATATTGAATTCCAATGCCCATACCTCGGCCGCTTTTCATCGTATTCGAATTCACCTCATTTTTTTGGTATGTAATGTTTTTTTATCGTGTTCTTTCTGAAACTGTATACAGAAGAAAATGACCTGCGTGTGTGGATTTCATCTAATTTCACATGGAAGAAACAAGTTGTCGTACAGAATACAAAGGCGAATCAGCATTTGGGATACGTTATAGGCGTTGTGAAAGCAGTTTCTACGAGACGTACCCTGTAGAACTTATTCAGCGTATAGAACGCGTGCAACGACGTGCTACTAAATTTATCTTGAATTTACCATTTCTCTGTGAAACGAGTTATAAGGATAGACTTATAAGAACTGGCACGAGTACTTAGATATGGTATTTTTCTTTAAGGCTATCAGAGGGTTTATCAATTTTAATAACGACGCTTTACCACAGGAAATCTACCCTGTTAGACTAACTAGGTTTAGTAACACCAGCGGCACTGAGTTTAAGCAACGCTTCTGTAAAACAACAACATATCAGAAATCCTACATGATAAGAGCCACTAGAATTTGGAACCGAATTTTACCTAAGGAAACCCGCCAACCAGCACTTTCACTGTCCTCCTGACAAGTCTCACCTTTTACAATATTATACGTCAGCCCTGAAAACATCTTATAACCCAGAAAATCCGCGCACATGGAAGTCAGTTTGCATGTGTAAAATGGGATCACTCAAGGTTCCTGGGAAAAACGTCTCTTATCGTAAGAACGAGACTCGTTTATAGTATCTCTCAATGTTTCAGTTGAACGAGAGACGTTTCATAAAAACGTGTCTCGATTTGGAAAACGTGTCTCGATTTGGAAACCCCGTGTCTCGATTTGGAAAACGTGTCTCGATTTGGAAAACGTGTCTCGTCCAAACGTGTCTCAAGGTTTCAGTTGAACGAGAGACGTTTCATAAAAACCAGTCTCGATTTTGAAAACGTTCACGCTAATTACCCTATATCATTATGACGTCACGGCTTGTTTATGAGGGGGACAGAATCGACTTGAACAATAGAATTTTGAACTAAATCTGCTCTGCTGAGGAAAATTTAACTTCGAATTGTCTGGTTTCCAGATATCAGCTGTATCAATGTTTATCCCACAATATTTACCGTATTTGGTGGCTGTTACCGCTATTCTACGTTCTTCAAAATGCATTTGATAGCGATTTCCTTTGTGTTGTTGCTGTTTTGTCCCTGATTTGTCCCCCTCCCACGACCGTGATCCTTAGCGTTTAAACAATAGATTGTTTTGATATGACGTCATAGTGATATAGGTCAATTACGACTCGTTTCATGAGAACGAGACTACCGTAGAATTCCGAGACTCGTTATTTGATTTTTTTCGAGACTCGTTATTTTAAGCATATCGGGATTTGGTCCAAAAGGGTTAGGGTTAGGAAATGACAAAAAGAGAAAAGTAGGATAAAAGGTCCGGATAAAAACTACTTTCAATACATGTAAGGAGTAAGGAAGAAATTTATGGTTTGAAAGGAAAGGGGGATACCGTAGAATTGCGAAAGTAGGGTGCCCCATAAGTCGCATAGACCCCTCTGCACAAAATAGCGACCCATGAAAATTCCGATATTGAATAATCTTGATTAATTTTTGATAACATAATAACCGAGTCCTCTTTTCTCCTACCCTGCACTTTTCTGATTTTCTACACCTTATCCCTGCTAAACTCGAAACGGCGACCTCTCGATACTTTCGGAATTATACGATATTTTAAAAGGGGACCAAAAACGGGATGCACTAGAGAGATAAACATAACACAATTAAGTCAAGATATATAATAAAAAATAATAAAATAAAGAAACTTGAAAACTTGGATAGAACAAGGTTTATTTGTCCATTATAATTTTTAACATTACTTTTAAATTGTTATAGTTTATTTACGATAATTTGCTGTGGAATCTCCTCTTATTTATCAAGTTTTACGTCCACTCATCGCATGGACATTGTTGTGGCGCTGACAAAATGGCGAAAATATGACAAATAGGAGGACATACTGAAGCAAACTATCATAAATGTGTTGCTCACAACAACAAACGAGAAGTAGTGAAGCGGAAGAGCATTAATGTCACGTAATTATACGCACATTTTATATCCAGATAATGCATTCGGGTTCTTGGTAAAGTTGTCATTGAAACTCGGTACATCAATAAAATACAGGTCGGTAAAAAAAGTAAAAAAAATATCCATAAAAAAAGCATCCGCCAATGGTGCGACATAGGTAGAAAGATAGTGTGTGTCGAGGGACCATCGGCTGATAGCTGCTCGCTGACATTTGATGTTATTAAACTATCAACCATTATAGTTCACCACAAAATTTTGGCGCGCGCTCGTTGTCTAAAAGCGATCACGTGACGTGATAGTTGTCATCCGTGGAGGCAAACTAACAGGCGATAGTGGCCGCTGAGCACGAAAGACAATTTTGCGCAAATAGATTTGTTTAATAGTTCCGAGACAAACACACCAGCTCTATCGCCGCTAATTGTTCAACACCAAATTTTTGATAGTGCTCACTGGGCACTACTATCATGAATAGTGTCTGTAGAGGAACTCATATCGGCTGATAGAACCAGGCAGTTGGAGGGCTTATGCTAGTTTTAAGAACATCAAATTATTATCAAACTATCAGCTGATAGTTCCGAGACAAACGCATTATTTGTCGTTATTGTACAAATAGACTGTGTCCGTTAATAATGAAGGAATAAAATAATCATTCATAAATTATTATTATTATATTATTTATTTTATTATTTATTTTATTATTTATTTTATTATTTATTTTATTATTTATTTTATTTTATTATTTATTTTATTATTTATTTTATTATTTATTTTATTTTATTATTTATTTTATTATTTATTTTATTATTTATTTATTTTATTATTTATTTATTTTATTATTTATTTTATTGTTAGTGGTATTATGGATGGGATCCAATTATTGGTTAGATTTTAAAATTAGGAATCCGGATCCAGGAATCCTTGAAAATCGAGACACGTTTTCCAAATCGAGACACGTTTTCCAAATCGAGACACGTTTTCCAAATCGAGACACGTTTTCGAAAATCGAGACACGTCGAGACACGTTTTCCAAATCGAGACACGTTTTCAAAATCGAGACACGGGGTTTCCAAATCGAGACACGTTTTCCAAATCGAGACACGGGGTTTCCAAATCGAGACACGTTTTCCAAATCGAGACACGTTTTTATGAAACGTCTCTCGTTCAACTGAAACCTTGAGAGATACTATAAACGAGTCTCGTTCTTACGATTCCCAGGAACCTTGAGTGATCCGTAAAATGTAACTCTGTCCGTAGCCTACTCAGTCCTTTAACTTGTTGTTTTTAGTCACCTTGTGGTTGTGAAATCCTTATCATTAGTTCTTTCTTTGACTATTATTAATTTAATTTAGTCTCATGATCATGGGCCCGCAGTAATTGGCTTTAGCTGTTGCGGTCACCCTGCCTTTGTTCCTACAACATTGTAATTTGTTAAAACTATCGTTCGTGGTATATCATTCCTGATGTGTATTTTTCCTTCAGGCGAAGCTTAATAAATAAATAAATGTTCTTAAAGCGAAAATGTATTATTTATGACGTCATCACTATTTAGCACCGATTTCACATTGTAACACTTGTTTCACGAATATAATCAGGAGGCTTTCGCCTGTTTGCAGCCTGGTACTTGCATGGAAATCGGTAGGAATAGTAACATGCAGCAGTTCAATGAAAGACAGTTCTACTTCACGGTCAATTTTCACTGTTGTAAACCGAAATAACCTTTATCAATTACCTGGGTTCCCGAAGAATTTGCGCGGTGAATGCGAAGTCCATCTCTTGTCACAGTCACAGTTTCTTCTCACTTTTCTACACATTAGTGCGTATGCATTACTCAAATCGTTTGCTGAACCATAAAATTAGAGTACAGTTAATTCGTGTCTCCGTGATGTCGTTTCCAGTCTATCTTTAAATTGTGGGTCACTTTTCGCTTTTTGTAAAAACTGAACGTAGTAATGGTTGGATTAACTACTGTGTCGCTACTATACCACTTTGATAAGCGTCTAACAATAAGCTGAAATGGCGCCAAAGAAATGCGCCTAATACTAGAACCGCCGTAAAGAACGTCACATCTTTCCACAATGACGTGCGTGGGGATTGCATCGACGAAAATGGCGCGAAACCATAGGAACAGAATTTAAATTGCGAATTTTTATTGGATAACAAAGCCATGTTCAATTTTTAATTAAGTTATGATTCGCGTAAGAGCTATAAGAAAAGACATTAGACTGCGGCAATGAGTAGTGGACGTCCTCTCGCACGATGTTGCTTGAATGTGTCTTAAGTGCTGTCTGCCGGAGGTGTCCTCAGTCAAAGTTACAAACAGAAAATAAACTTAAGGAAAATGTGTGCTGTTGGTCATTTGTACTGCATGTGAAAACTTAAAGAAACGCTTTCCAGCCAAGAGGAAAGGGGAAAGACAAAATATATTTGAATCACAAATGTGAGAACTTTCTCACGTTTGATTTTCCGATTGAAATCAAACCATAGTTTTATCAAAACTAAATTAAAACTTCTAAAGTTATCTAATGAAAGTGCATTACTTCGATGGTATTCTATTGAGTTTATGAGTATATCAATCGATGAAATTACGAGAAAGAAGAATAGAAAATTAACATCTTTATACATTCCTTGCCGTTCAGTGCTCCTGTTCTTATCCAGAGCATTACTTAATACGAACTATAATATGCTTTTGGCACCGAGAGAGGACAAAGCTATATTTGTAAAATATGATGCACTATAAAAAAGTTTAGAACTAATTATAGTAGATCGTTTTTCTTAGATTGGCGAGTCATTTGTAAAATCATTCACAGAAATTAAGAATTTCTCCTTAAAAACCTAACTTGAAATTATGCAAATTAGGTGTGAATGCGGTGTATCGAGGGAACTATATTTAATTTATATTCTCGAATCCGGCCAGCATGCAAATACTGCATTACAAATGATCGACACAATGAAATAAAATGCGAATCTGGACACATTTTGATACGTTTTTTATGGCCAAATTCGGAAGAGCCTCTGAGCCTTAGATCAGTTTTTCCACGTGTTAATTCTACAATGAGTTGCAACATTCAGGCGCGGATCCAGGGGAAAAACTGACTTTTTCCAAGCTAAACGAAGGTATATGCGAAACGAGCGCTGAAGGCGCGAGCTCCTAGGGGGGTCTGAAATTTACAAGCTATGAAACGCTATTTCCAGCGTTTTCGAAGCAATATTTCCTCGACAATCAACCTAAATCAAGAGCGAAAATGGACAAAATGAACAAATGGGCAAAATCTGACCGTTTTCCGTAAAATGGTGGAAGCGGTCTGGATTCGCGTCTGACATTCATGCGAGCGACTTTTCCCCTGGAGACGAAGAGCTATGCGCATGCGGTTTTACTATAATTAATGCTATTATACACCTAGCTATTTCAGAAAAAAAGTGACAAACGACGACATCCCTAAGCCATGCTGCACCGATGAATTGCAGTGCAATTCGAAAGTCGATCTGAAGGAAACCGTTTGACCCAAAATCGAACCAACGGTGGAAATCTGACACGATTATTAGTTTTACTACTTTCAGATTGCCAGTAACAGACATTTATATTTTAACTATGTCATGTAATTTATTAGGAAGTGTGGTTACAAAATAAAGTTGTTGTTATTCGCCAGACTTTCAGCTACAACCACAATCCATTGCGGTATGGAAATGTCGTCCGGGCCAACCTTATTTGAAACAGGTGTACACATCATACTCGTCAAACCGGTATTAATCCGGTACACTCCGGCGCCACAAAGTGATCGATATCCAGACAAAAGATTTAGCTCGATTTTTCAGTCAGAAACAGCATGACGCATGTTCGTTTAAGAAAACTAGAAACTTCTTACTAAATTCGAAGACAAAAACGTAAGGTGAATTTCTACGCTCATGTTATGCCACGTTTTCTTCTCATTTCAATCGTCTGAGTCACTACAGTTTTACTAGCTAAATAAATTTCGACATCTCGGCTCTGTTTTTACCTAAGCGAGTAATGAAACGATTAGAACACGTTCGGTTCAAACCAAAACCAATCGTCAAGAAGCAAGCTTCATAAAACCACTCGAACGCTTGTCACCGTGACATTATATCTCTCCCCGTATAACAGTGTTTCTTTTGTACCGAGTGAGCAGTGGAAAGGTGCGGAGAAAATAATTGCTCTAATTTATTCCAAAGCTCCCCCAAATTCTAATTTCACAGGCTACGAAGAGTTACTGTCAATAAAACTGAGATAATCACCTGCCTTCGCCGCCAGCTGATGGCGTATCGCGCTTGCGCAGGTTTTGTCATGGCTAATTGTCACAAAGCCTTGAGTGGCAGTTCGAAGTAGGCGACGGTTCTTTTGCATACAGTCCTGTGTTGAAATTGCTCCATTTTTGTATGCAAATGACGGGGATTTGCGGCGCTACTGACGACAAACAAAGTAGTGCAAACACAGAGACCCAAAGTAAGGTGTTTTTTTTTCTCCAAGCGAATTCCTTTTACTCATTCCTATGAGATTCGTGAGCCAGAACACATCTTAGCAACGGCTTTAATAGGAGTCTTGCGACGGGGATATTGCGGTAAACTCGAGGTTTAGCCTAGTGGACATCGAAAGGAGCGAGAACAGTATATGCTCAGTTGTTTTGTGGTGTTGATCTAGCCGAGAAAACCTCTCGCACCTGCCTCTCGCCTCTCTGGAGCTTCTGTACTGGTGTATTTAGCAAAGTTCTAACCTTTCAGACCACAAAATCCGCAAATATAACCGACCTGCCAAGAAAGGATACACACAAGAAATTCGCTACACTGTAAAAACGGCGGGGAAAAAGACGGCGAAAAAAGAAGTGGCGAGAAGTTCTTTCAAAGATGGATGAAATAAACAAAGTGACGTCGCACGAAGAGACGATTAGAGAAGAGGAAGACGAAGATGAAGATGAGGATCATTCACCTCAAGAAAACTCAGGGAATAATAGCGATCGTGATAGAGAGCAGGCTTCATCTCCACTGCACAATAACGAAGAAGCTTCAACTCCGCCGCTGAATTCGAGGAATAGAGATAGGGTGTCTATAAATGTTGGTGGCGTGCGACACGAGACTTACAAGAGTACTTTGAAAAATATTCCAGACACACGTCTTTCATGGATAACCGAGGCTTCGACTGGAGCATCCGATTTCGACCCCACTACGGGGGAATATTTCTTTGATCGTCATCCTGGAGTTTTTGCAAATGTTTTGAATTATTACCGCACGGGAAAGTTACACTGTCCTCTGGATGTTTGCGGTCCCTTGTTTGAGGACGAGTTGGATTTTTGGGGAATTGATGATCAACAAGTCGAATCTTGTTGTTGGCTAACTTATCGTCAGCACAGGGATGCTCAAGAAACCTTGGCAGCCTTTGAAGGGGTTGAATTTGAGAATGATTACGACGATGAAGAGGTACCCGATTTAGGGAGATACGGGTTTAGTTTTGCAGCCGAAACTGAGCCGGATAAAACTTGGTGGCAGCGATATCAACCTCGTATTTGGACTTTAATGGAAGAACCACACTCATCGAAACTCGCCAAGGTATGTACACGATCCTTAAGATACATAGATATATCTCAAGCCAAATACATTTTTCTGGTTTTAGAGTTTGACAGACTATACGGGTTTCACGTACTGTTCTGTTCCCTGCTAGAGTTCGAGTCGAATTTAAGCGGTTTATTTCGAGGTTCATGGTCAAACTTAAACATTTCTCGCGATAATGTCGGTGTTCACCGTTAAATGCTCATGAACAACCGACGAGCAAGCCTAATGGCAAATGCCAGTGGCAAAGAAGCGAGATTCGCGATCGTCTTTTATCGCGAACTGTTTCGCTTCGTCAGTTGTGCGTTTTGCGGGTGATCGAAGACCGGCTAAAAAGGGCATCAAATGTCGTGTAACTTGATCCAGCTTAATATTTTATACTTCGGCAAGAGAACTGAAGGAAGAAGAGGAACACCTCTTATAGAAATAATAGTAAAAAAGTGAGTCATTAGCCAACTCAAACGTCATACCGGTCGCTTTTATTCCTGCCGATCAGGCGAGCGCATTACCTTCAAGCTAACCTATATCAGTTAATAACTTCAAACCCACGGCTCAAAGCGACCTGAAAAATAATTCACAGAGGTGCCTATTTCAATATTTTAGCTCGTAATGTGTTTTTTCTCCTACCGGCAAGAGTCTAAACCCCTTGGAGACAAACAAGTACGTGCATTATGATAGGTAAATATAAAGGAAGCGCAATGAATTTTTACACCGCAAAACAACCTGACGCGAAATGCGAAATTTTGAATATTTCGATCGACGGACGTTCTCAAATGTTGATTTATAATGAGATTTTGACCGAGATTTTGTTATTTTGGCTACAAAAATTGCCAAGGAATATAGTTCTTGGTTAGAATACGTGCAGGTATGGGCTAATCACTGTCTGTAGTATCGTTAGTTCTACTTCTCGCGAGGTTTCGTGAGTGAAAAACTGTTTTAATGTCAGTATTCTAAAACCATCTTAAAGGATGAATAATTTATGAAGAGTCGGCATCATCGATAATGGCCCTGTTTGTCTCGCAATTGGTTATGCATAAATTTATGATTTGTGACTCGCAGCCTGGAGGATACAGCGCCAAAAATGTTCTCCCAAAGCGAGGCAGAGAAACAGGAAGCTTGGAAAACGAACTGATAAAATAGTTTGTAATTCTTGTGTGATAAAATAACAAGAGATATGCTGTAGTACCTGTACTATGATTACTTCTTGTGATGCTTAGCCTTTTGTTTGATGTAAAAACAGCATGACATCAGCCAAATAACTTGGATATCTATAAAATGGTATCGAAGCTCTGCCATTAAGTCTGTATTTGCGCAGCGTGTGATTTGGAGACACAGCTTTCGCTCATTTCAAACGCTGTTTTACGAATTCTTTCCCGCGTTTGAGCTCCATAGGGGACTGCACTAAACTCACTAAAATTGGGTAAACTAAACTAGTAGGGCCTTTAGAAGCCGAATAATGGCCTTTTATTTGCATGTTAAATCATCAATAAGTATTACAGCTTGTTTTGATCTTTATTTATGAGCCAAAGAAGAATCTGTGTAAAATAAAACTGACGGCATAATATCGATCACAAACTTTATCTACAATTGACGTTGAAACCTCTAGTTCTTTTTCATTTCTATACTCTATTTTTTTATAATTTTCCATTTATTAAACATACGATCTTATATGAATCGGCGGATTCCCGAAGGCCGTATTCGTCTTGTCAAAATGTCTAATCTTCAATTTATGAGCATTTATAATTGAAACATGATGAATTCGTCCTTATGGTTCTCTTCGAAGGTTATTTTCTGTAACTGTTAGTCCAAATTCAACCTAAAACTGTATACCTTATATTATGCATCTTTTTTTCTTATTGTAAATTACTGTTTACACTATTTGCCATAGTGTTCGGTAACTGGCGGGAACTCGCCAGATAATATTCAGAGGATTTTTCATATCCGTCGGTTTCGTAACACATAAATTATTAAACCTCCAACATATCATTACTCCCTTTCCAACTCGCTTAGTATCCGAATTGTTAAACCCTTTCCCGCCTTGTTTTTTCCTAAAGAACAAATAAATATGCCCTCATGTAAATGTGTTTTGATACGACTTTCTTCTAGCCAAATTGTATTGTGGCTCGGCCAAACAGCAAAATTAGAATGATACGAATACATTTACTCCAGGGACATTTCTTTCTGAAACGTGTTAGCATTTGATGTTTCCGACAAACTGCTCTGGAGGTATAGTTTGAGGTTTACGGTTTGAGCGTAATTTAGAGTTGATGAACGTCCCTCATACTCTGTGCACACGATAAGTGATAAATTGAAGAGACCGTCTCTTTGTTACCAAGCCGAATTTATTACAAATGAATATGTAAAACTCGGGTTGTTTTGGTTTTCAAATCACGTCTTCAAAAGCACCAACGTGTCGAAAGGCAAAACAATCAGTAATATAACATCAGTAAAATATTCTCTTTTCTTGTACTTAACACGTATAATGTTATAATAATCTATAATTTCAATACTTTTTTTGAGAGAACAAGCGTACTCAGCTCATGCCATAGGCAAACCACAACAATAAAGTGAAAACTAGAATAAAACGCCGGTTTACGTATTGTTTGTGAAGTGAAAACAAGAATAAAACGTGTTTACGCCCTCTTTGTGAATGTGTAATTTTTTACCATCCCTCCCCACCCCCCTACTTTTAAGTCTGTTTCATACAAGGGACAAAAGGTCGGCACATGAACTTCTCGCGATTCTTGTGACAAAACAGAAGGGACATCGTCAGTCTAGATAAAACTCAAACAATTTCAAAACTACAGAAAGATCGCCAATGACCAAACTACCTTTGTAGCTAAAAATATGAGTCGAATATCACAAGAAGTGATTGGTTTGGACGAAGGTTTCAAGTACATAACGATTTCGCGGATGTGGCTTGAGTTACGGGTTCGACCAGCGCAGTTACTGCGAGTCCTTACTTGGGAAACAAATGTTGTTTCACTAAACAAATAAACAGACACATCCGCGAAACCGTTATGTACTTGAAAACTTAGTCCAAAACAATCGCTTCTTGTGATATTCGACTCATATTTTTCGCTAAGAAGGTAGTTTGGTCATTGGTTTATCTTTGTGTGGTGTTGGAATCGTGTTTCGGAGTTTTATTTTTCGTCCACGGTTCTTTGCAATTTCTCAATTTTATTTAGTGTCCGATATTGACGATGCCTTCTTCTGTTTTGTCACAAGAGTCGAGAAGTTGCCGAAATTTTCTCCCATCATGATGTTTGAATGTGAATTGAACAGTCTTAAAAGGGGGGTGGAAAGGGAGGGTAAAACATTTCAAATTCACAAAGAGTACGTAAAACACGTTTTATTCTTGTTTTCACTTCACAAACAATTATGCAAGCACGTTTTATTCTAGTTTTCACTTCATTATTGTGGTTTTCCTGTGCTCATACGTAATGAATGTAGTTCAAACTGTCGTGTTTTCGGTCTCACTTGTTAGAAATCCCGCCGGATAAATTGTCATTGTCTAAAACTTAAAAACTGCGAAAACCATAAAATGTTTTAAAAAGATAAAACCTAAGTTTTTTAGGAATTAAGAAAGGACTAAGTAAGCGAGTGCGTTCGCCTCGGGCCTCCGTCCCCAGACGGCAAATATATTTTTATTTACAAGGTCACCGCTCAAAAAAAAAAGATTCGGGTCAAGAACGGCAGCTTTCGCAAATGTTTCCTATCAAAGTTTCTTATGATCTTGTAGATCTAGCGGGGTTATTACCCGGGGGTTATTATGCCAAGTGAAATTTGCCCTAAGACATTTAGACCTTATTGTCACTTCTTAGTCAGTAATTCTAAAATCTCTAGAAGCTCAAGAGATAGTTTATCATCATGATGTAGGAAAATCCGTATTGTAAGTGCGAGACATAATAAATTACTTAGGCTTCCCGTATTTTAAACTACTACAGGGACACTGAGTTTATAAATGTTTTATTGGAAACCGGCTCACTGCCGAGTTAATTCGACCGAAAGCTGTGGGCATTTTAACTTCGATATGAGCTTTCAAGAAAAATATAATTGATGGCTGGGAAGGGTCAGGGAAAGGGAAACACATTTTTTTTAAATAATACTTGATTCAAAATCATAATCAAAAATCTTCCCTCCTTGCTTTATTTATGGTTACAAGGACAAACCACAGTAAATAAACTAAATGACATTTCTCTACTGACTCCTCATCAAGGACAAACCACAGCAAATAAACTAAATGACATTTCTCTACTGACTCCTCATCAAGGACAAACCACAGTAAATAAACTAAATGGCATTTATCTACTGACTCCTCATCAAAATCCGCTGTCAGTAAGGTGGTATGTGTTTATTTGTTCTCTTGAATATACGTCAGAAGCACATAAGATTTTCGTTCAGCAGAATTAATGAACTGTTAAATGTCGGATATATTTCATGCACTGGTACATTTGCTTTAATTTATCTTACTAAGTGACAGTTTCAGATCACGCTTTCCGATTAAAAAAAACATGATTTCTACTTTATAAACGCAACAGAACATAAAACATAGTCTATTGAATACTGGTATAAGTATAGCGTAGATTTTGGACTAAAATATCGTGAATAGACAAATAGGGAAGTATCCCTGAGGACACGGCACCGGCTGTTCAGTCTTTTACTGGCTGTTATGAACAGCATTTTATTGATGTTGTTTTTAAAATATTTCTTTAAATTATCTTGGAGGTATTTAAACAATATTTGTGGAAGACTGTTGTGACTTAAGAATGTAAAGTACCGGTGCCAGTTTAGGGACGGGAATATTTTAGCTATAACTTGATCAGATATGAAGCATATCCATTTGGAAATGAAATGGGGGGAAATAATTAGGCATGAAGAGAATCATGTAAAACAAGATTTGAATAGGTCACGTTCAACATAAAGATAATAAATGTTGCATTTTTGAGTTTAGAAAAGGGAGAACTGTGAAACCAAAGAAGTCCTTGGCATCGAAGACACATAAAATTATAATCCGGTTGAGACATGAGAACATGAATGCAATCCTATTACAATTGATATTTAGACATTGCTCCGTCATTGCTTCAGTGCTAACTTGAAATGGTCTAGAGATGTGCTGAGACTGTCATACATCCGGGTAGGAATAGGAGCCAGTTCGCCGGATTAGTCAAGTCTATATTCGTGTATGTGATGTAGTCGCGTAGATTTAAATGTATTACACTTTCCTTTCGGAGCATAATATATATATATATATATATTATTTAAACAATATTAAGGCTTAACATTTGCTCTAAGAGCATAGCGATGAGAAGCTCATCTAGAGAGCATAGTAAGCATAATATATATCGTAGAGGATAGGAACTTATTAACCAAATAAGAAATAAAACGCAAAAATGACATTGAATAAAACTCCATGTGGACTGAGAACATTCCTAAGTTATGTGTTAGCCTTAGAGTCTCCTACAAACTGAACCCAAACTTGAAACTGCAATGTCCAGACGCGGTGAGTGAAGAACAATAAACATGCCCGATATCTGTCGTTTTTATACCAATTAAAGTCGATGGGAAACCGTTCCGGTTTCTCGTGTAGATCTCAGTATATCTTGTATGATGGGACTTATATGATGGGTAAGGCTTATCTTCATCACAATGCGAGTGTCGCAGCCACCTTGTTGCATAGCGTCTAACGAAATTGCGGTCATGTTTATCAACTAAAGGTCAAGACAAGGAGAGGAACTTTTGAGAGACAGAAACCCGAGAGAGAAGTTCCATTTTAACGGTTTTAAAAAGCACAAAAGACAGAAGAGATAAGATGGTATGGATATGTGTTTATTGAGGAGGATGTTGCCGCTTTTAATATCAGTTAATAAAGTTGAAGCAGAATGAGTTGGGTCGTGCAAATATTCAACTCTGCCGGCTGTGTGTAATGCTATAAAGAAGCCATTGCTTTGCAACTTGTTTTGCAGATTTGTGTGTATGTTGAATGCAAGGATGCTGAAAGAACTGTTGCACCACTTAAACATGATCATGGGTACCATATTATTAGTGACATGTGGAATTTTCAACCTGACATGCATGCCTAAATAATTCAAAATTAATGTTATCATTTTTACAGAACAAACATTTCTAATGTCAGAAATCCCCTGGATAATAAAGCAAAGTAGAAACTGAATATTCAGCTGTACAAAAACCCGAACTCTTGCTTTCCCATATTCATTCGCCTGCTGAAGGTGTGGCTCTGAGTTCTGATTGGACGATAATTTTACGTCACATGGGCGTGTTCGTACGAAAACAAATGTGGATCTTTTATGCAGGAAGACGAACTTGCTCTCGGCTGCTCGCTGTAGGAAGCACGCTATGACCTAGCTGATCTGTTATACGGCATAAATTAATACCAGCTCGCTTGTTAGGACTTCATTCTAGACGTTGTAGATGGAGACGGTTGTTGCCAAGCCTAGGTCTCTCTTTTTATTTCATCTTCCATTCTCAACCCTTTTCCTACAAATTCAACTGTAATCCCCCCTTAAAACTATAACGTCAGCGGGTGCATTGTTGCCCGCTAGTGCGCATGATCAGAACTCGACCAGTCTTTTCTTTCTATCTTTTCTATTTCGACAATATGGAATATGACTGGACCCTCGGGAAACCAGGGACTTTTGTCTCCCACGAATCGAGATGTTTCCCTCGACTTTTTCTCAGGAAACATCGAGATCTCTGGAACCCAAACTCGCTGTTTCCCTGGCCGGCAGAGGAAATGTCTTGGGTTTGCTGCAAAGAACTTTAAAAAATGATTGAACTTGACATGTAGTGATATGAATGTGGTTTCAAGTCTCCCTAGAAAGGAACAGTATAGCACTGTTAGACAGTTCAAGCGTTGCGTGAATTATTCGAGATAAACGTCACCAGTTCTCAATATTCTGAGCATGCATACAATTATAATTACAAACTTCATGCGTTAGTTGTTAGCTATGGGGCATTTCCTTTGTCCATGGCTTTTCCTTTGTGATAAGTCTCTTTTTGAAAACAGTGGCAAAAAAGTGTCGTATGATATGCAAGCCGTTTGTTTGTGTCAATGGAGTTAACACACTATTTTATCGAAATAAACCCAAAATTTACAGACCGACGGAGTTGGTCCAGTTTTTTATCATTCATTTGTCTTATTTCTTGCTTTCATTTGTCAATGCTTGCCTATTCTGTTTGACTTAATACCAGAGGGAGTATAATACTGCACGCCAGTTCTCCTTTCTGGGTGATTTGAGGGAGTCTTTCTCGTTTATAGTTGAACAGCTTGCATTTTCCTACTGAAGAGAAAAGTTGTCTTATTAACATCGGTACTGACTTGTAACAATCTATAGGTGATGTTACCGACACTCAGATTTCACTGAGTTGAAGGTAACTAAAAAAATTGCAACATATTGCGGCAACGAAGATTGCGTTAAAAATCGCCGTCCAGCGCGCCATGTTACACTGTTCACTTATTGTTGCGCGAAAACGTCGTTAAAAATCGTCGCGCGTACATGTACAACATGCATCTCCTTAAAACACTGATGACCTGGAGGCCAACGAGCCAATTTAAAACCATCAAATTCTGACTTTAATACTACAGCAACTCGATCGATTAGAGGAAGAATGTTAATTGCATGTTCAGTTGAAATCATGTGACAAATAACCATATCATAACATACTAAGTGGAAACAGGCTCACGTAGTAATAGAGGACGTCACCAAGAAACATCGACTTCGGACCCGTCTACACCTACACGTTTTCAACAATCCGCTTTCAGTTTAGCTGAAAACGCATTAAGAGTATACCGTCCACATGATCGTTTTCGTATCGTTTTTACTCATCCACAATGAAATGCTAAAGACCGAGACTGTTCATGTGGAGACAGATTATTTGATTGACATCACGCGAATGTTTTCAAAAACCTTCATTTTCGCCGTCCGCACGAAAACGACCTCTCAAATTTGGAAAAAAAGATGCAACTCGGATGAAATAATAATAATAATAATATCAACGATTCTTAGTACACATTTTGCGAATGCCTCAATACGTTTACAATATTTGAAAAAAGATAAAGTAAGAATAGAATATTTAATAGAGGAATTGCAATGAATTAATAAACATCTACATGAATACGACTGAGAGATGATTAAAAATTATTCGTATAAAATTATTTAAAATACGATCGTACAGTATCAACTGTAAACCTACTAGGTTGTATGAGAGATTGAAAAATATAAGTTTTCAATAGAGATTTAAAAGACGAAATCGATTGCGCGTTCCTTATATAACTAGGCAAGGAGTTCGTATCTGTTCATCGTGTACATGCATAAAAAACTTTCCCTTCGAAAACGTGTACAGTGGACGGGGCCTTAAAAGTACAACTCACATCGATAGACGTTGATAAAACACATGCTCTTTGCAGCGGCATAATTCGTCTGTCTAGATCATAATCGATATATATAAAAGATTGTTTTGGTTGATTGAATCTGCAAATAAACAAAAATTAGAGCTAAATACTTGAATATGATCAGGAAAAACAATGTTTGGGGTGCGAGACATCATGTAGCACATCACAATATCAATGCAGAAGAGTCGTCAGGACTCCTTTCAATCGGCAAATTGCAACTGAGCTAGGCTGTTGCTCTTCTCCCCTCCCTCGACTGTCGATTTCGATATTTCTTTTGTCTCTAACTATTTCTCTATCAGTTCTCTATC
Organism: Actinernus sp. WN-2022; assembly: GCA_030867875.1. Classification (NCBI taxonomy): domain Eukaryota; kingdom Metazoa; phylum Cnidaria; class Anthozoa; order Actiniaria; family Actinernidae; genus Actinernus; species Actinernus sp. WN-2022. Next base: position 28,142,393 of record JAOWCC010000577.1, read on the forward strand.
ACATCTTCAGTAGTATTTTTAAACAGAGGGCCATCAGAGCACCTTATTCATAGCTGATGAACTTGAGTAGGAAAAAAAATGAAAACAATTGTTCCAAAGCGAGGCCAGTTGTTGCAAAGTTTGAGTCGGTCAGAAACGTTGTTGTTAATTTCTGTTATACTGCACTGTTTTCTTTTTTTGTGTGTCACACGGAAAGTACGGTTGTTTTCGGCTATCGACTGCAGATCTCTTCCTTCCTGCGATATGCTAGAAGCAGCCTCGTTTTGATGAATGATGATAGAATGACAAGCTGAGCTAGATGAATCTGACAGTCGGGTAACAAAACTGAATGGAAATCGTTCTACTATCAGCAGTCAAAAACATGTCAGAAACCTTCAAAATCGGACACCTTTAAAACGTCAAATGACGTCTAGCAGGATCCATTACCAGGAGCGTCTATCTTTCATACTTGCCCTGAAGCCGCGAAATTTGAACTGGTATATTTTTAGATAATTATTCCAGCACAAAAGTATGACGTTGTTCTGGTTACCAAGAGTGAGATATTGAACAGACAATGAATCGCTAAAACTCGAGCTGTGTTAAAAATCAGGTACCATTCAGTAGGCAATCTCAAAGGAATTCCCTGTGTATGAACTAACCGTGTCAATATAATGAAATATCGCACCAATATCTCGCGATAGAAATTATTGGGTTGCAATCATTCCTAAGGGAATACAAATAGGCGTAGCAGCCATCTTGGTTGGTAGGAACAAAAGAAGCAAATGTGGTTTCTTTTGTTCAGTACCAACCAATATGAGTAACATGTCCGCCAGTGCATGCAACCCACCAATAGATCAGCTCGAATTTCGCGACTCCGCAAATCCAATACAGATAGACGCTCCTGGTAATGGCCTCCTGCAAATAGCTACTTAAAGTGCACCTAACGTTTATTTAGTTTTCACAAATATATATTCTTCATCAAGTGAATAGTTGAATGGTAGAACAATTTTATTTTTGATTTGAGTGTTGCGTCTGTGAGTTATTGAGGTTTATATCTCCAAAATGCCAACCCAGGAATTTACTGTAATTTATTTCTCATTGATTTGAATTTTATAAAATGTTTGTTTAATTCACTTATACAAACAACATAGGTGTTTACAAAACAGAGATGTTTACAAAAGGTCATTGATCTCCACCAGCATGTTTTCATGGTTAACGTCACATTCATTAGCATTTTGGAGATATAAACTCTATAAACTTTATAACTCATATTCCTCATGGCTGCCTAAATCTATTGCTGTGTTTGTCTCCTATAAATTGTACACGTCATTTATGAACCGATTTTCCTGTCCATTTAACGTCATTTGAATTTTTCGCGCTCCGCCATTTTGGATTTTATGACGTGCCCCATTGTCGGCTGGTAACTAAGGGAAGAGGTCAAAACAATGGTACTCTGGCGGGACCCAATTTTGATGGAAGGGGGGTTGTACCCGGAACCCACCACCTATTTTGGCAAATTCTAGATTTTTGACCACAAGTATCTTCTTGAATAAAACACTTATCGAAGAAGTAACTATATTTCTAATTTCTACAGGCAGAGAAGAACGCGTGTCTGCATTAAAATCAGGTATCCCTATTTTACAACGCGAGAAAATCACCGTCGAAAAAAGGGATAGGGGGTATTACCCTCCACCCACCACCTCCCCTGACAAAATTGGGTCCCATTCGAAATCCATTGTTTTGACCTCTTCCCTAATACCCAGCCATGCATGGTGTTTTAATTTTAACATCAATTTTAATGGTCTGTTTGTTGATAAAGTTAGAAAGCTTTTTCCGGCTCAAGATGCTCCTGTTTCAGCTCTTGCTAGCTTCTAAGAAATCACACCATAATATTTCTAATAACAATATATAATAACAATATAATCAAGTTTCCTCATAGCTTAGACCAAACAAAATAAATGTTGTGTTTCCGGTAACGAACTGGAACATAATTATCCGGGTAGGTAGGTCGGAAAATAATTTTTATTTTTATTTTTCTGTGTGATTTTTCCCCCCGCATTAACCCTGTGTGTACATTGTTGTCATATTCATGCGATCTGAAGATATTCTGTGTTTTAATATATTTTATAATAAAAACTTTAAGGTCGGCATGAAAAAAAACAGGTCGGTCGGGTTACCGGAAACACAACATTTATTTTGTTGGCTTTAGATAGCTGTGTGTTGCTATAAAGGTCTCCTGCATGAAAATCCTTTTTCTATGAAACATTGTCGAGGTATAGTTTCTCATTGCATGACCATGTTTCTCTCCAGGTGATCGCCCTCACTACACTGCTGCTTATTCTACTTTCAGTTGGCATTTTCTGCCTGGAGTCAATGGAATTTTTCCTGAAAGATGAATCAAAAAAGCAACTGCTTTTTATTCTGGAGGGAATATGCGTAGTGTGGTTCACGTTAGAACTCTTAGTTCGTTTCACCTTCTGTCCGGGGAAATGCAGCTTCTTCAAAAAAATAATGAACTGGATCGATTTCTTAGCCATTGTTCCCTTTTACGTCAGTTTAGGCTTTAATAAAAATAATAGTGACATTGATGCTTTGATGATAATCCGGTTGATCCGGATTTTCCGGATCTTCAAGCTATCCCGACACTCTTCAGGACTACAGATATTGGGACACACCCTCAGAGCGAGTTTCCGTGAACTATTGCTACTCATCTTCTTCCTGCTTATTGGTGTCGTCCTATTTGCCAGTCTAGTGCACTACTGTGAAAAGGATTATAAAGATACAAACTTTAAGGACATCCCGTCATCCTTTTGGTGGGCGGTGGTAACCATGACGACCGTTGGTTACGGTGACATGGCGCCTAAAACGCCCGCTGGCAAATTTATCGGTAGTTTGTGTGCGGTATGCGGTGTGCTTACAATCGCACTTCCAGTTCCGGTCATTGTTAATAACTTTTCACTGTATTACTCGCACGCGCAAGCGAGGCTTAAGTTACCCAAGAAGCGTAGGCGCGTACTCGTAGGTGCTGCAAACGCTCTCAAAGCTCCTGCGCTAGTCGAGAATGGAATGAGTGGACACTCAAATGGAAGCGCGGACAGTGGATGCACAGAGAACAACACTGCGATGCGCAAGTGTAGTTTGATGATCACTGATGAAATTTCGGAATCGAGACCAAGGCGACCAGTGAGAAGAGAGAGTCATTTGTTCAACCAGTCTTCGCCTCCTAGTAACGGGGAAGCCATCATGGGCCGCAATAGTATCACTGGAAGTTATGCCATGCAGAAAAGGCGATCAATGAGACCAACGGTCCCTACACTACCCGAGGTAGAATGACGGCAATCATAAGGTAACCATTCACCTGCGAACCAATACAAGCAATTTAATCCTACGGGAGAGTTGGGTGGGACAGAGAGGTTTACCACGGTGTTTCAGGATATCGTTTTAGAGAAATTAGTCGACAAGGGGGTTGTTGCAACCTAAGGTAGAGTTGGCTGGGGCAGTGGAGTAGGGAACATGAAACTTAGAATATATGGTCTTAGAGAAATTCGTTAACCAAACAAGAAGGGTGTTGATGCACGTTGTTGTGAGCCGGGAAGAAGTTTTCAGCTGACGAATTGTTAGTGCTGTTTTCGATCGAGTGTCGATAGTAATAAGTAATTGCTTTGGATTTGCGTTTGCTTAGCTTTTCTATGGACCCTTTGCACGTGACGTCATAGCCGCCATGTTGGTGTACAGTTAACAATAGATTCTTCGTTAGCTTCTTTTGTTCTGTACACCAACATGGCCGCCATGCTCTTTGTCATTTGAATCTCTGGGGATTGAGTGCAAACCATCTATTGGCTGTTAACATGTTTTGTAATGATCAGCCAATCACGTTCTAAACTCAAACCAAACAGTGTTTTGGTCCGTCACGCAATCAAGTTTGGTTTTGGGGAGAGTTATCCACGATTGCGTTTACGTTTCCTCGTGATTGGCCTCAGTTCGTGATTGGCTCATTGTGTGTTTACTTGCTCGTGATTGGCTCATTATGTTTTGACTTGCTCCCCGTGATTGGCTCGGTAATTACTTTGGTTTTGATTTCACGCCAACACTCGATGGCAAACCGCTCAAAATACAAGAATAAGATGTCTTTCGGGAGAGCAATATACGGTTTAGCCACAGCGTGGAATAAGCAGCATATCAACATTAAAAGTATTCAAGTTCCGGGTGGTACTTAATTGAAGTCAGGTATGGAAACGTTCCACACAAGCCTTTCCATCTACCTGTAAACCTTTTTCGGGTCAACATTTGTAACCGTTTGATATACTTCCTGTAAAAAAAATTCTCTTTCACCGTGTTCACAGATATAATGGTTTCGATACGACTGGCGAAAACTTATGGTGGATTGCCGAACTCTATAGAGTAGGCTGAAGTAGCGATAGCCATGAATTCACGAAGATCCAACTCCGCACAAGAGTAACACTCCAAAATGTTTTAAAGAGTATGAAAACTGGATCCAGCTGGATTATAAACGAAAGGATCAACAGGATCAAATCCGGACACAGGCGTGACCAGCCAACGAAATATGGTAATGTGCGGGTGACTCGAAAAGCCTGACCTTTGCAATGGCGCGCAAGGAAATGTATACACACTAGAAACAATACGGAGAAACTTCTGAAAGAAATTAGAAAGCAAAGGCAGCTTAGAAGTTCGACAGCAGCTTGTCCCGTATATTACGTACATATCTCGACAAAAATGGGAGAAAATATGGAATTAAAACATTGAACAAAAATTTATCTATTGTTACACAATGAAATGAGGTAAGAAAAAGTAACAAATTAAACGGGCGAATAAACAGAGCGGGAAGTTTTGGGAAGGAGAATGTTTCACCAATAAACAGTTGAATTTCGAATGGTGTTTAAAAACTCAGCAAGGTCGGAACTCAGTGAAGAAATTTCCAGTTTAATATGGACATGTTACTCAATGGGTAAGTATTAAATCAATATACAATTTAGTGTCGATAAAGCGACTGTGAGGTCACCACGTATAATGACGTCGTTAGTGAAAGTACGTTACTATCTCGTTTATGCGATTTAGAAAGAATACAATAAAGGTATCGTAATGAGCCTTTTATGTCAATCAGATACAAGAAACAGCCCAGATGGGCATTCACTTGAAGACCCTCTGTCCTCAAGCTCAACAGGAATGGCGGGGAAGGGTTCGATCACAACACTAGAACTCTGAAGTTCTAGTCCAGTCCCGGTTTCTTTCGGCCGCTCCGTAGAGTGGAAGATCGCGGGAGAGAGAGTCCAGTAGATTTTGTATGCGCATGTCAGAAATGTAACCAGGCGATCACTCACCTTAAAATGTGGAGGTCGCTGCATGGGTCACATAATAAGAGTCTGTGTTGCATTTGGTTTCAATGTATAGACCATTTTCTCAAGTATGCGCACGCAACAGGCTTGACGGGCCGGTAAATACTTCACGTGGGAATCACGTAGTGGTTTCCTATAACCCTCCCTATTATTTCAACCAATACTAAATCCAAGCTTTTTTGCTCTGACGAAGGGCTAACGCTCGAAACGTCAGCTGCTACTCGCTTTCCACGGCGGTTAGCATACCTCAATCGACTTTAGCCTACATGAAGTCTAAATCCAAGCTGCCTACATGAAGTATTTCTTGGCGGGCCGTGAGTTTTGTTAGCTTTTGTTAGACTCGTTCTGATGCGACAGCCTTTGTTATTCAAATTATCGGCTATTGTTCAAAAATTGGCGGCTATTGTTCAAAAAGCGATTTGGCGGGCCAATATTGCGTGCGCAAACACCAGAGAAAATGGTCTATTGATGTGAATAGGGGTGAATATTTTCCTAATGAAGCCATTGTCTTTCAGGGATAGGCGCATTGTTTTCCCTGTTATAATAGCAGTTTCAGCGGTATTGACACGAAAGCCTCACTTCGATGTAATGAAACACTTCAAACTGTGTATCTAAATTAGTCGTGCTTGTTTAAGAGGTGTTGGTGTCATAGACCCATTCGAAAAATGGCGTCCAACTGAAAAAGCTATTGTCCTGGTAAAGTGAACACGAGGCTAGTCAGTCCACACAAAAGCTTTTGAACTTGTAAGCGAGGCTAGTCAGTCCTAAACAATAGTTAATTAAAATGGACGCCATTTTTCGAATGGGTCTATACAAGAATGATGGTTACAATAGCGCTTCATTACATCGAAGTGAGGCGTTCGGGTCAATACCGCTGAAGCTGCTATTCGTAGACGCCTCTGTAATATCAGCTTAATTTTCAACGTTTCTCATTGATTTCTGATTGGACAGCTTTGAGCATGCGCATGCTAAATCTACTGGACATTTTCCGGCGACCTTCCAGTCTACGGAGCGGCCGAAAGGGAGGCTGGGACTATGAATTCATGCACGTTTGCCGCAGCGCGCGAAACAGCTCCTCTTTAGCTAAAAGTCGTGTAATTCAAAGAGCTGGTTTCGTAGCCTAGGAATCCTATGCAGCCCCGCAAAGAAACATGGGCTAGGACAATGCTTGGGCAAGACATAGTTAATAGAGTGGAATGGTTAGGAAACCCGGCAAACTTCAAAAGGGCTAACGAAGGCGCTGCGATTTAGGTTGGAAGAGGTAAGACAAAAGATTGTGCACGATCATAGTTCATTAGCGTTCCCTGAACGACTGAACTCACACGTTTCTATTGGCTGATTGATTAACATGTTGGAATTTCTATTGTGTTTTGTGCACGGTAGTGGTTGAAAAAAGCTAACAAAGTCATATAACAAAGAAGGTCCCTAAGTTTCCTAACCATTCCACTCTATTAACTATGGGCTAGATGATTCTAAAACCAATCGAAGTCAGTTAATATAAATTGACAAGTAATCTTTAGTTAGAGGTATTGTACCATTTTCAAGGCCTTTTGTGTTGTTTACACTCATTTGTCGTAGCCCTAATCTGGATGGAGACACATCTCTGATGCCGGTGGCTTTCGCAGCCAATCAGCTCGTAGCTGAAGGCATGATGACAGTAAGCTTGTGCAGGGCATCTAAATCATATTTCACCTTCTTTCAAAATCATAGGTCGTAAGTGGAAGCGTTCCTCTCTACAGCTCAGCCAGAAATGAAGTTAATTATTCGAAATTTGATTTCATTCTTTGTTTCAAATTTCCAATGTTAAAATTCAAAATGAGCCTAAATTCAGATACGCTATGGAATAAAAGGTATACATGCCTTTTGTACATCAAAACAATAAAAAAATCGATTGGGGCCCCATTTGAATTTTGCATGTTTCGTGCAAGAATGAAATAAAATTTCGAATAATGAATCGAACTTCATTTTATTGCAATAGTGAGAAACACTTGACCTATTTTGAATGTAAAAAGTATTACATAATAATTGGCAATGACTCCACATGCGCAGTTGTAACTTGGCCCAATCGTCAATTGTGTGATGTTATCTTTCCCTCGTTTCGTATTGATTATTTCTCAAAGTTTTCCATATTATATAGAAAATACAGTATGTTCAAAATTCCAATTCACTGCGTTTTTTCATGGTTCCGTACAGTGGTAATTGTTTTTTTTTCAGTGCGCCAGTACGGCCAATCACATAACTAATGTTAATTACAGTCAGAATGGCTATTAATAACTGGTATGAAACCCAGAAAATAATGCTATTAAAATTGCTCTTCACTCCCTGATTTTGCTCGGCAATATCTAAAAAAAAAACATACTTACCTGTTATATCTAATTACTAATATTTATATTTCAAAGATATGATTATTCCCTAGTTTCTTGCAGTTTTGGTAGGTCTCTCTCAAATGGTGCTACATTTCTCTCACTTCCAGGGTGTTTTTCCGTAGATGATTTTTACTTCTAACTATAAGATTGAGTGGCATTATATATATGGTAATTAACATAGTGTAAAATAATACATACGGAGTCTATCTTAAACGGGTTGTGTCACGGTGAAAGAACATTTTTGTTGCAATCCGCACCGGATACAGTTATTTTCAGCAATTTTCAGTGTTCAGCTGTAATCTTCAAGGAAAATATTGCGTATCATTTCCATCGGGCATTGAGGAAGGATAATAACTGTTTGCAGCCAATTAACAGCCACCAATCGAACATTGACTTCACGCATGCGCAACACCATGTCACAGCGCCTTTAAATCGAGAGGAATGATGGGTAATAATGGTTCCAACAACTGGACATAAGAACCTCAAACAGGAAATTGAGGTTTTCAATTTCTCGTTGATGTAAATCAAACTTTCTTAGTGATCTCAAAATTAGTTTTCTATGATTGTGGTAGGCAGCCACGTTTTCAAGTTTTAGCGGTGTCAGATTTTACCATTGATCAAATTCTTTACCTTCCGCTGGCTCATTAGATTATCGTATTACCCACAGTCCCTCGCGATTCAAGATGCGATCCGCATCACTGAAGTGGTGCAGTATCGGGCTTATGGACTAGTCACGTGACCTTGACACTGTGATAATGAGATAATATTACCTAATTGAAGTCGCAATCACATGAAGAAAACTTGCACTTTAACACAAAATTAGTATTGTTAATTAAGAAAATGTTAACAGGTTTAAATTTGAATTTAGTTGCCACACCTGCCTGAGTGTTAAAATATCACTATCAAAACCAAAAAACTGATATCGAAAAACCTTGGAAATTCGGATTTCCATGATATTTCTATACTCTCGAAAAAAATCGATAGTATGGAACAACCACGGAGATACCGTGAATCCGCCGTACCGAAAGATGGCGGCCGTACATTTGGCCACAATCCCTTGCGAACCTAACACGGTCAAAATAACACGTAGAAATCATATATTCTCTTCAATAACAGTGTTTTGGCAGCAGCATTCGTACTTTCTTGTTTTTAAGATTTAAAACCTCTCTACAGCGATTTTATAACGGATTTAAAGATTTTTCACGCGCAAAGGATTGTGGGTAAACGTACAAGCCGCTATCTTTTTCGGTTCGGTGGATTGGTATTTCCAAGTCTTGTATCATGGATATCTAAATTTCCAACCTCAAGTTCAACTGATGTTATACGAATTGATTGACAAAGAGCTAGGGCAGAAAATCCAGTTGAAATTTCCTATAAAGTTTGCAATAGTGCGTGACTTTCATCGTTCTTTAGTGAACCAAATAATCCCCACATCTTTATGTTCATGAAGTATGTATATATAAAGATGTGGGGATTATTTGGTTCACTAAAGAATGATGAAAGTCACGCACTATTGCAAACTTTATAGGAAATTTCAACTGGATTTTCTGCCCTAGCTCTTCTTCCCCCTTCATCATTCCAACCGAGCTGGAGTTTTGCAGTACATTCATAAAGTGCCCTTCTGCCATTTCAATTTTCGTACTTGTGTCTAGAGAAAGACAAATTACGACGCTGAGCCACCCAATTCGTATTCTTCATTTACATGTACGTCAGAGACCAGTTCCGGCCCACACCGCGGCAAAACGTCATGCGCATGCGCTGTCGATGAGCCGCACGAGTCTAAAAGAAAACAGGCAATCATCCTACGTGAAATGTTTTGCGAAAAATAAGAAAACTACTTAAAAATAAGCCTTTAAGTAATCATGATTCAGCTAAGAACTATAGCAAAAGACAATAGGCTGCGGCAATGAGCATATCCACATACGATTTTGCTTGAATGTGCCTGAAGTGCTGTATAAGATGTCTACAATCCAAACAGTATCTTTCAATCTTAAATTTGATAACTTTCCCACATACGATGTTCTTCGAAATTAAACCATAGTATGATCAAAGATAAATTCAAACTTCAAAAATTATCGAATAAAAGTGCATTACTTCGATGGGTATCAACCAATGAAAAAGAAGAATAGAAAATTAGCACATTTTCCATTCCTTTGCCGTTCTTAGCCGGAGCATTACTAGTAACATGTTGAAGTTTTCTTAATTTGTAATTCACTGTGAAATTACTAAGTTATAAAATTATTTACGAAAAACGTCTGAGCCCTCGGAAACTTGTATTTGAACCGAGCCTTCGTTCTTTCAGCCAGCGGAGCATAACGTTTTGCCGCGTTGTGGCGGCCCCGGTGTAGATTTTGCATGCGCATGCTCCAAGCTATCCAATCCGAAATCAATCGGAAACGTAGACTAATTGGAATAATTCGCAACAGACCAAAACAATTAAAAGAAAACCTGTTCCTGAAAGACTCGCTTCATTATAAAACATTCATCCCTATTTAAATTAATAAAACCAAGTGGAAACAACGACTTGTGATTTACTTTCGTCTAAGGTTTCTGTTTTCCCCTTTCTGACGAACAACATTTATTGAAATAGGAAAATACATTTAGTGCACCAGTTGCAAGGCTTTTCTTTGAAGCATACAAGGTGTGCGCCTATATGGAACGATAAGCCAAACTTGTCCAGTTATTGCTGCAAAAACTGTAGGGACAAAGCAGCGCTAATGGCCAAAACACACCATTCAATTCCTTTGCCGCCATTGTTATATTATTCTTGTTATTCTTATTATAGGTATAAACTATTCTGCACTTAGTTGATGTATGACGTCACACCGCCACGCTCGGTCGCTTTCCCATTATCAGCCGAAGATCACTCGTGTAGGGTTCCCTGAAAGTACGAAAATACTCCGACAAGTATGCCACCCTCAACTATCTAAAAACATTTTAGCGTCTAGGAAGAATCGAAACAAACCATAACCCTGATTTTAAACCAAACCCTAACCGTCACTAATCCCTCACTACTATGCCACGAGGGATTTCGCTGCTGCTGATCGCTTTTTTAGAGCTTTTATCTTGGTTTCATTAGCATACACTAATCATTAATATGTACTGCATTGTATTGTTCTGCAAACGGACATCTCACGAGTGAGCTTCGGCTGATAATCGGGAAAGCGACCGAGCGTGGCGGTGTGACGTCAGCAGAATGTCTCCCTCTTATTATAATTCCTATGCAGCCAGGCGACCTCCACATTTTTACGGTTACATTTATGGTTACATTTCTGACATGCGCATGCAAAATCTAATGATCTCTCTTTCCCGCGACCTTCCAGTCTACGGAGCGGTCGAAAGAGACTGGGACTGGACTAGTTTCGTCATAGCCGCCATGTTGGAAGACGTTTACAAATGATTCCTAGAGAGCTTTTGTTATTTCCTCCAACAAGGCTTTGTCATTTGAATCTCTGGGGATTGGTGACAAGATCATGTGATCAATATAATAAAGGAATCGTTAGTTTATAGACCACTAATAAACCTGTTCGTACGTGGATTAGTGTAAGTAGAATGTACAACTATAGTTTATTAAATCATGTAAGATATTTTCATATCAATTGTAAGATAGAATTCTCCCAGTGCATGTGTTATATCCCACTGGCTCGGCCTGTCGACCAGGTAGCCAATTAATATGTATAGAGACTTTGTATATTTCACTGACTTATTGAAAAATGCACTTTGTAGAAAGTTAGAAGTATTAAAAAAATTCTAAAACCCAGCAAGGAGATGTGCGTGTTGTTTGCGTTTTGTTTGCTTGTCGCATTTCAATGCTTATCGTCAGTTTCACACTCACGCGATCCAGCTTTGTACCGTTGGAGCTTTGTCATCCATCCATCAAACTTTCTTTATACTCTACATCGATTCTCACTGGATAAAAGGTGAATCTGTACATTTCTTCACCAAAGGAGGGGGCATTCGGGTTTGCGGTGTTGCGATGTGTGTCAGTTTTTAGTGCGGTATTTCGGTAAATTAAATCCATATTGCGGTGATCTCAAATCCTGCGGTGTGCGTTGTTTGTGTTTTTAAACCTGCGGTGTTCGGTGAAACGATATGTTTGCGGTGTTGTGGTTTCTTGTTGGACCCATGTCAGATCAAATCCATGTAAATCACGGGACATTGCAGTGTCGGCATTTTGTTAACGTTACATGCGGCGTTTTCGGATTTTTGTTGCGGTATTGAGAGCCTCCCAACTGTCCCCAATTACGACAAGCGTTTTGGGCACGACCAGTGAGTGGAACTTGGGCACGGTACTCGGACCGAGACTACCTTTTAACAGGGTCTCAGCACCATTTACATGACAAAAATAAGGACCGGGTGCCGTGCCGAAAGATTTTGGCACGCTACCAAAAATGTAGGAGTGCCGTGCCCAAAATGCTTCTCGTGTTTAGGGTTTTCAAAGACGTATTAGGGAACTTAAGCAACCAGGACGACGACGGCAGTGACGACGGGACGTCGAAATTTGGTTTTACTCTTTCCTTTGTTCGCCTTTAATTATTCCTCACAACCAGATTTTCGAAAAAATATGATGAGCCTAACCTCCTCCGCAGGCATCTCTAATTTTCGAAGAAATCAGATTATGGGCTCCCTGTGGCAGGTGAAGAAAAGAGAGGGAGATTGAAGCCTCCCCTCCCCAGTTCTCCTCTTCTCTCCCGTAGTCACAGGTAATCCAATTCACGATTTTTCCGATACTTAGAGACTCAGGCTGCGGAGGAGGCAAGATGAGTATAGCGTTCCGTTCATGCCGAACGTAAAAAAATGGATTGATTATGTTGCTTACGTTCGCGTTCTCCGTAAAACGTAAAATATGGGGGTTTCACGTTGTGTTTTTGGAGACAACGGTTGAAATTGTACTGAGGCGACTGCGTGAATTTTCACATGCAGTTATTGTATTTTGTAATTAAGGCTATTGTTTTATACCGTCGTCTTAGACGTTGCTGTCGTGATTGCTTAAGTTCTCTATTCTCACCGGGAGCTCCGCATACAATGGCCATTAGATATTAATACTTAGTACATAACCCGAGCATGCGGAATTCGGTCCGTAGGAATGTGTTACGCAACCAGATGACGCTTTCCGTATATATAGAGCCTCGCCTTGTTCAACAGTCCTCTTTAGTCTTGTCAACTAGACACGTAATTCCGCTGCTACTCCCCACCATAGTTAATAGAGTGGAATGGTTATGAAACCCGGCAAACTTCAAAGGGGCTAACAAAGGCGCTGCGATTTATGTTGGAAGAGGGCAAGACAAAAGATTGTGCAGGGTCATAGTTCATTAGCGTCCCCTGAACGAATGAACTCACACGTTTCTATTGGCTGATTGATTAACATATTGGAATTTCTATTGTGTTTTGTGCAGGGTCACGGTTTAAAAAAGCTAACAAAGACATATAACGAAGGTCGCTGGGTTTCATAACCATTCCACTCTATTAACTATGGCCCCACTCACCTCCCCGCAGCGACGAACCTCTTTACCCTCACTGGGAACTACCCACTCTCGACCGCCTCGGGCTGATCTCTCCCATAACTTAGTATCACCCTTGGCATTGTTTGCGGATGCTCTCGGTGAGAATATAGTACTATTTTTTGCAGACAACGGCCAGAATATAATAATAATAATAATTTCTATGGTGCCCTTTCCTAAAATATGTCCAAAGGCGCTTCCCAATTATATGATAATTAACTCTATTGTTGCTTGCCGTCGTCCAAGAGGCTGATCCTTGATCCACTCCATTATATGGCCTATACGGAGACGTGCCACTGGACAGGTTACGATTTTTGGCCTCTGTGTCCTGAACAGGGTATATAAGTTCATGCGAGTCTGTCTTAACAGGGTATTGATTGCACGATTATCCTCGTCTCACGGGTCTTTAACAGGTCATCAGTCAACATCAGATCATTTCAGAGACTCCACAAGATCATTGTCACCCAATTAAAAACACTTGAAAATTGTGTAAAACAAGATAGTCTGTATTTTGTCATTTGTCCCAAACAGGGTCCTAAACTAGAGGGTGTTTTCCTACACAGGGTAGGTATTTAGAGTTTTTCTGTTCTAAACAGGGTCAGGGTTTCAAACCTTCAGCGGCATCACTGATCTGATCCTGGCACTGGAGCTATCTTTATTGTACATATTACAATCCCTCGAAACTGTTTTGCACATCGACAACAATGCTATTGGTCCTAGCACTAGGGTCAACCTTCATGTAATCAGACCGTTAAAGTCCCTAGTACCTCCCCGCTATTACACCAAGTCGTTGACCCAAGGTGTATGACTAATAACGCAAGCCCCTTTCTAATATCTACCCAGTCTCTTTTCTTTTTCTAAAAACAGTAAGGCCGGTTAGTATTTAGTACATGTACACTTCTCAGGGACAGCGGAGCGAAATTTCAAGTGGGTTTGGGGGGGGGGGGGGGAAGCTACAAATTGTCATTGAGGGCGACACCGAGCGACGAAGTTGCGTGTAGTCGATCGACATGTCCCCTCCCCCCCCCCCCCCCCCCCCCAAAAAAAAAAAAAACAGGCTGCGCCGTCCCTGCTTCTAGAAGTGTTGTTCATAACAATTCACTCTTTTCATCCGGTGGCCATATTGGATTCAAATCGAGGCAATCCTTTGTTTTTGCTAGGCTAAACTCGTTCTGATATCCCTTAGTGCGAGGCTAACCTAGCAAAAACAAAGAATATCTCGCCTTGAATCCAAGATGGCCACCAGGTTAATAGAGTGTTTCACCAACACTCTCTTCTTTAATTTCAAGAACAATAGACACCAATTGGCCTTGATTCCAAACTCATTTTGGTCTAAGTAGCTGGAAGGTCGTCCATGAAAAACAATGTTTGCTCTCAAATGGTTCTTAATGGCTGCCTAAATCTGTTGTTGTATTTGTCTCCTGTAAATTGTACACTTGATGTCATTTATAGACTGATATTCCTGTCCATAAAACTACTAATTTGAATTTCCTGCGCGCCGCCGTCTTGGATTTTACGACGTGATAGTGTTGCTCATATTGTTTAGCGGCACCGTGTAACGTCATGAGATCCAAAATGGCGACGCGCGGGAAATTCAAATGAGTTTCCATAACTGACATTTAGTGTACAATTTACAGCAAACAAACACAGCATTATATTTAGATATTCATGACGAACACAGCATTATATTTAAATATCCATGACAAACATTTGGGAGCAAACATTGTTTGACAGTGTAGGTTCCCTTTATCTCTTCTGGCTTCATCATAACTCAACCCATACTGGGCTCAGAACTCGTCATGAAATATTTGTCCAAACTGTGTGGCGTAGCTCCCAGCGAAGAATTCGTGACTTGTTACCACCTCTTCTGCGCTCAATTTACTATCCTATAGTAAAGCAGGGTAGTTATATCAGTAAAATTAACATGCAGTCTGTGTTTAACAGAAGCTATCTCTGCATGTATATATATAAATCCCTTTCGTGAACGTCCTGTCAATCAATCAAAAGATCACGTAACGAAAATATTTTAAAACATTCGCAATTCTAAAAAGTACTTAGACAATTTAAATTCAAAATACAATGAATCCAATATTGACAAGTATATTGTGACAAGAGAGGTGAGGCAAGAGAACGAATTATCTCCGTGTCCCACAATAATTATTTGAAATCTAAAAAATATTAGTTTCAAGTATTTTCTGGTAGGGTGTCCTCGTTAGTGACCCATTGTTTATATCCTCTGGGTTCTCGTGGAATCTTTATAAACCACTCCTTAGCACAACAGCCCCAATTTACGCAAATCATGTATCTTTATTAAAATAACCAGGCTAAAAATTGATTTCAAATAACTATCATAATTAGAATAGGCCCCTGTCTGTGGGATTCGTTCTTTTACCTTATTCTCACTTGATTGTAGTCAAATTGCTGGATTTGAGGCAGATATAAGACGCAAGGTCTCCCTTTCCCCGGCCTTCCCCACAAATTTGGATAGCGGTCCATGTTCGACTCATTTGCATAATTTGGATAGAGGTCCATGTTCAACTCATTTGCATAATTTGGATAGAGGTCCATGTTCAACTCATTTGCATAATTTTACGTAAATAACGTCATCCCAAGGATTCGTAATGCATTTTAACCATAATCGCCCAAAAATGGTTGAACAAGATTTAAGACACTTTACTGCACCCAAATCAACGATTTCTAGCTAGGGCTCATAAGCACTTTAATAAAAAAGACTATTTAAAAACGCCAAATTTATTTCCCTTTTCAGACTCAAAAACCATATCCTTTCCAACGGCACAAACCCGTACAACTGAAATTATATAGGGGAGTACATTATCCTCGGGAAGATTCTCTCGCTCGAGATTCCAAGTTAGCCCCTCCCATCCACCCTCACTCACCCCATTCAGATCAGCGTGCTCTATTAAATGCTGAGCCTCCTCTTGCGCCTTATTGAAATTCTTTGGTCTTCGCCAATCTTCAACTTCTTTCTGTTCGACGAAGAAAACAAAGAGGACGTGAAGGCCACTTTTGATATATGCTTCACTTGTCACGCACAAAGGCTCCGGGGTAAATTAAATTTATTCTTTTCTCGGAGAATAGAGTACATTCAATTTAGCCCATCGAAAGTGGCCTGGTGACTGGGCCATCTCAGGAGCCCATTCCCCGGAGCGTCTATCTCCCATACTACTGTGGTGCAGCGTGTTTACAGATCGGATTATTTTTAGAACCTGTTTCCCGCGAGTTTGGTTCCGCTAGCCAATCACCAGCGTTTGTGTAATTTTAATTCAAATGATTAATGATGATGCAGTCATGTTGGTTGACCAAACAAGAAAAGCTAACGAGGCATCTTTTGTTGAGAACATCCGCCATGGAAGCGAACAACGAATCTAAAATAACCCGGTCTGTAAAAACGCTGCATCACGAATATTTGACAGATGGACGCTCCGGGTAATGCACTTCTTGCCATCTTGATTGATCCTCACTGCACTGGAAATATATTAGACTGTAAAACAGTTCCTTTTATATCGCGAAAATCAATAGAAAACAGGACTACGAACGCGCGTCAGAATAGGTCACGCGCGCGGTAAGAAGAGCGAAAGTTCACGCGCACGGTAAGAAGAGTGAAAAGTCACACGCGCGACCAGAAGAGCGAAAGGTCACACGCGGTCAGAATAGCGAAAGGTCACGGCCTGAGAGAAGGGACTTATACTGTCTAGAAATATATGCAACAAATTGTCAGTCATTTGCCAGTTCATTACGAAGCGAATTAACTCCTCCCTACCCTCAAATCAGGCCCCGCCACACGAATACGTTGCTTACGTTTTCATTTCACTGAAAACGGAATGAAAGTATTGCGTCTCCACGATCATTTTCAGATCATTTTACCACACGAAAACGATACAAGACAGCAATTGCTGGTTTTCACTCAATCCCCAGAGATTCAAATAACAAAGGGCATGGCGGCCATGTTGGTGCCCCAACAAAAGAAGCTAACGAGGAGTCTATTGTTTAAGGGCACCAACATGGCGGCTATGACATCAAGTGAAAACCAGCAATATGATTCGACATGTCCTTTTTGGATTTCCAATTGTAAGTGGTCATATGACCAATCCTTTTGAAAAGCTTACGTTTTCAGTAGCCTCGTCCCCAGGCTTTTCGCTTATGCGCGGCTGGGTATTGTGACGTCACTGCTTCGGTTTTGCCATGTTGGAGTCAAAGCGGCCGCCATTTTGAAAAAAAAAAAGCTTTGCGATTGCATGATGGGACGACTCATAGAAAGCCTGTGGACGACGCTACGTTTTCAGTGAATTTGACAGTCCACACTAAAGCGAGAGCATGACGTTTTCACATCTTTCCACTCTGGAAAGCGTTTTGAAAGGTTTGCGTTTGCATCGAAAATGTATTCTTGTGGACGCCAGTCGTTCCATCCCGTCAACTCCCCCATTTCCTTTCAATGACTCACCAGGTCTAGTTTTCCATCTTTGTTCTGGTCATGTTTGTTTTCAAAATCAGCTTTATCTATGACCGTAAACTCGGGCATTTCTAGCCAATCTATAGAAAAGAAGAGTAAAGCAATATTTCAACCAATTCGGGAGACTGTGAAAGGCATAATAAATCAATTTCAAAACAGTCGGTCAACTCGTGAAGAAAGCCAAACTTTTAAAGATTTTAAATCGGCACTCGCAGCTTCTTCTTTAGGAAAACAGTTTATTAATTAGAAAGCAACCACGAGACAAAGAGCGTTTTATGTTTAATAGGCCATTTTAACGATGTTGCACGCGCAGCTAGAACAATGACAATTTGTTTTAAATAACAAAAGGCTGGTGAACCAGAACGAGTCTTAGCAGCTCGCGTCTATTGTTCTACTGATGCGTGCGCAACATCGTCAAAATGGCCTATTTGTTCCGTTCCAACTGATTTCGAACACATATGCCGAACGGAATGCTAATGATCTTAATTAATCAATAGCTTTAGCTCATTAGGCTGGGTTCACAACGCAGACGCAGTGCCATATTTATTATTAGTGGTACTTGTTCTACTCACAGGTGTGAGATAACAGAGATAACAACAAGCGCCGCTAATAATCTATTATTTACTGCATCTGCGTATGTTGCTTGCGTTTATGTAGCATTGAATTTCGACTTTTACAACTGTCGCAAGGGCACGCTCGATTGGCCGTATTCCAGAATAAGAATTAATAGGAACACTTTTACTGTAAGCTACAAATGCTTGCTGACATATGATATTTAGGATCCATTTATCGCATGTTAACTGCAGAATACCCTGCCACTTCAAACGATCACTTGAAAGTTGAAACCCCCTTGTAAACTGTGAAAAATTCTCCATTATAGTTCAGGTGTATGTAGACTCGTTCTACACATTGATTTTGGGTTATATTATTGTATTATTTTACCTAAGTATCTTGTACCTATAGTATGCATTTTTAAGAATACTTATATAAGTATCTTGTACCTATAGTATGTATTTTTAAGAGAACTTATATAAGTACCTTGTACTCAGTGCACATATGCAATTAAGTTTTATTTCTCTTTTGCCTTTTAGCTTTATATTAGATATATAACATAATTAATTACAATATACTACTACCTTATCGTATAACATTACCTTATTGTAAATTTCTAAATCTCTAGATTTCTTAAAATATAATTAGGCTGATATATTGTATTACTTATGTAGGCTATTTATAAGTATTAGTTTAGAATGCACGTCCGTATTTTGAACGAATTGTATAGCTTTTGGACGATAACGTGGATAAATAAACTATTGATTGTATTGATTGATTGATTGATTGGAAATGGTTAGGTTTTTTATGTTTGGGTACGGTGTTTAGAAGGTTTGTACTTGCATCTGAATTAACGGAGTTAAGGTCCTCTCGCATCGAGTTGTTCATTGGTTATGTTGGAGTGGTTAGTACCGGCCAGATGTTTTCTCTATATAACTAGGCTTTTGAAGATCTGATTAACTTCATTGCCCTTGGCATTAGGGTCGCGTCGTCCGATCTTGTGACAATTGGTGAAAAAGTTACTTTTGTATACATGTTGATTGTCTTTCGGTCATAGACCTAGTCTGCTATGCAGACATATTTTTTCACTCTCATAAATTCGAAGAAAAAAGTAACTTTTTTCTTCGAATTTATGAGAGTGAAAAAATATGTTTAGTCTAGACCCAACTTGTACTAATTTATCTGCAATTGCACGCCGCGATAGTTTGTGAGATTTCAAGTCGTTAACGTCTGTGCCTGCATTGATGATAATCTCGTCTTGTTTCTTGCGGATAGTTGGCTTGATGTGGTCGAACATCTCTTCCACTGTTGCACCCGAATAGGATTTGGTGATATAATCAACCAAGTGTCAGGGTATTATGCAGGTACTTAATATTCCACTAGTATTCCATTAACGATTTGTAGCGATCATTCTGTGTATTCTTATTCCAGAATACGATCAATCGAATGCGCACCCTAAAGGGGCGATGTCAAGGAGAAATGAAGGAATATTTTTGATGGACTACTGAGTTACAAATTAATATTTTAACGTGTACCTATTATTACATATTATTATTTAATCAGCCTAGTCATAGGGCAATGGTTACAAACCCAGCGTCCTTCTTCGCTTTTTTCAACCGTGATCGTGCACAAAACACAATAGCTATTGGAATATGTTAATCAATCAGCCAATAGAAACGTGTAGTGTCAGCCATTCAGGCCGGGACGCTAATAAACTATGACCTTGCACAATATTTTATCTTACCTCCTTCCAACATAAATCGCAGCGCTTTTGTAAGCCCCTTTGAAGCTTGCAGGGTTTCCTAACCATTCCCTCTATTAACTATGGCCTAGTCGAGAAAAGGATGGCAGAGACCTGAAAGTGGATAGAAAATCCATCCACCATTCGTGATGCAAGTTGCATGCAGAATATTTTCAGTCCACTTCAATCTTTGTAATCCCATGCTGTATCATAACGAACTTTAAAGGTGTCTGGCTAAGGGTATAGGCACTTTAACTAATTGTGCCTCCGCTTGGCATTTTTGCCTCAAAAGAGTCTGAACTGGAGAAAATAAATAAACGCACACTTGGAGTATTTATGGTGATAGGTCTAGTGATATACTGGCATAAAGAAAGCTCATAAGACGTCACTTGGCTCACGTAGAATACAGGATATTGCCATAAGATTTTAATGTATAAATAGATAGTTTTCATTTGGAGCGAGTCGTGTACATCTGTACATAGACATTAATCCAAATAAATGTGCACGTCACTGGGATAGTAGTGTTTAGGAGCTCCGTACTACGAACTTTGGCAAGAATTCACTAAGGCAAACGGGGCCAAAATATGGACTAGTTTGCTACTAAAGTTAAGAAAGCTACCTAATGTTGCTCTTTTAACGCGCGATACGTAAAATAATCAAATATTAACTAACAAAATGTTAATTATTTCTTTAACATTTATCACTTTAGCATTTTTAGCAAATTTCTAGTATTTTTAGCTATCACTCGTTTGATAAAAATACCTCTTATTAAACTTACTTGCTCGGTCCGTACCGTAAGTTATTGACCGGTCCGTACCGTAAGTTATGGACCGACGGATTTTTCCCTGTTTTATGGGCCAAGCACGAAAAACGAGGATCCATAACGTATGGTACGGAATGGTCAAATGAGCTTAATAACATGTTTATGATATGGCTCAAAAGTATTCAAAACTATATAGCTTTGCTTCAATGTTGCGGTCCGTATATAGGGAATGTTGCGGTCCGTATATAGGGAATGTTGCGGTCCGTATATAGGGAATGTTGCGGTCCGTATATAGGGAATGTTGCGGTCCGTATATAGGGAATGTTGCGGTCCGTATATAGGGAATGTTGCGGTCCGTATATAGGGAATGTTGCGGTCCGTATATAGGGAATGTTGCGGTCCGTACATAGGGAATGTTGCGGTCCGTACATAGGGAATGTTGCGGTCCGTACATAGGGAATGTTGCGGTCCGTATATAGGGAATGTTGCGCTCCGTACATAGGAAATGTTGCGGTCCGTACATAGGGAATGTTGCGGTCCGTACATAGGGAATGTTGCGGTCCGTATATAGGGAATGTTGCGGTCCGTATATAGGGAATGTTGCGGTCCGTACATAGGGAATGTTGCGGTCCGTATATAGGGAATGTTGCGGTCCGTATATAGGGAATGTTGCGGTCCGTATATAGGGAATGTTGCGGTCCGTATATAGGGAATGTTGCGGTCCGTACATAGGGAATGTTGCGGTCCGTACATAGGGAATGTTGCGGTCCGTACATAGGGAATGTTGCGGTCCGTATATAGGGAATGTTGCGGTCCGTACATAGGGAATGTTGCGGTCCGTACATAGGGAATGTTGCGGTCCGTACATAGGGAATGTTGCGGTCCGTATATAGGGAATGTTGCGCTCCGTACATAGGAAATGTTGCGGTCCGTACATAGGGAATGTTGCGGTCCGTACATAGGGAATGTTGCGGTCCGTATATAGGGAATGTTGCGGTCCGTATATAGGGAATGTTGCGGTCCGTACATAGGGAATGTTGCGGTCCGTATATAGGGAATGTTGCGGTCCGTATATAGGGAATGTTGCGGTCCGTATATAGGGAATGTTGCGGTCCGTATATAGGGAATGTTGCGGTCCGTACATAGGGAATGTTGCAGTCCGTATATAGGGAATGTTGCGGTCCGTACGGGAAGGTTATGGACCTCAAACTGACCAATCATAGCTCACGAAGTTAACTAGCCATGCAATAATCCTTTTTATTGATGTCAATATTAATTTCGATTATTTTAGTAATTTTAGTGACTAGTCGATGTAATTTCTCTATTTTTAGTAGCTCGGACAGACTAGCTATTTTATAATTGCCAAGGGTAAACAAGGTTATTATTAGCACCTAGCTATTCTTACCAAGATACTCTTCAACAGAGAGAAAGCCATCTTTATCCTTGTCAGCTTCGCCCATAACTTTCTGTAAACAACAGCAAATATATTCTACACGTTAACTCTCTGGTACTCTTATGCAACAACTCAAGCATGTTAAGGCACGTTTATTCAGCAATTCTGTTAAAACACTCTAAATTCGCTAACTTTGTCGTTTTTCAATGAAATACCATAGAAATCGGTAATTAGACAACAATCATAGGCCTTAAAGTGCCACTACGACGAAAATTTACCATTTCGATTTGCCACTTTTTCACTATCTATAGGTCAATCAGTATTAGAAATATCCGAAATAGTAAAAAATATTCCCAAATGGGCATCTTAAACCACAAATTTTAGGAGAGTTTACCGGTAAAATCCTGTCCGCCATTGCTGGAAGCCGTGCCCTTTGTTCAGCTTTAAACAAAGGTTTATTCACCGGAAGTGATGTCATACACTTAACACGACAACCTCGTGGCGCGAAATAGCGTGCATAAAAAAGTAGCCAACCTCGCAAAGATAAATATAACTTTCTTCTTATGTACGTGAAGACGTTTTTAGTAGAAATATGCCTCCAGGCGTTGTGTTCTGCAGGCGAGCGTTAAGTGTATGACATCATTTCCGGTGAATAAACCTTTGTTTAAAGCTGAACAAAGGGCACGGCTTCCAGTAATGGCGGACGTGTAGATTCAATATTCGGAGCTAAAAAAATAAGACTTCCTGTCGTTGTATCGAAAAACAATTTGAACTGGTAATAATATATGAACTCTACTTTATGAATATGTAAAAACATTGATATGTCAAAATTTGATCGTAGGGGCACTTTAACATTTTAAGTTAGGTATTCTCGTGTTTTGGTGGTAACGTGACCTTAACTCTTTGTCGTCCGATCGTGCATGTGTGAGCTCAATTGGTGAAATCCTGAGTGCTAACTCAACCCTCCCCCCTCAGTTCAAGTTTGGCTAGCCCGGGGTAGTTAAATACTGCTGAATTTTTAAGCCGAGGGCTCAAACTTTCTCCACAATGCCATTCGGGTGAATTCTACGAACTGGTCGACGGTAGGTATTGCAACTTCTGTAGGGTTTCCAATGAAATGTGCTCTAATTTTGGAGAAAAATGCCACTGTCAGAGAGCTTGAGGACATCATTAAGTCTGAGGACGGCTGAAAATTACTTGGTTTGCTTTTAGTAGGCCTTGCGAGGGGATTTCACAGGGATTTTCCGTTGTGTTTGTGCTTTCAGACACAGGAAAAAAATATTCAATGAAATCCTTGAAATCCTGCAGTTGGCTGTCTTTTACCCCTGCTCAACCTAGTAGGATGTGTTTTTGTCACTTTAAAGCAACGGCTTGAGTCCAAATCACCGCTCTTGGCAGTAGGGGTAAAAGACCTACCGGAGTCCCAGAGGGGGGGACCCCTTGTGGATTTTTTGTCCATTACCCAGCATGCAATCGGAGGTGGGAGCTGGAAAACGTGGTCGAGTGAAATGCAGTGCAAACATCGGCGTGGTTCACCGTCGCTTGGTGTGTTTTGTGAAAACAAACCTGCTGGTTGGAAAGATTAAACAAGGTACTGTAACGACTGAGTGGTTATTTTGTGTTTGCTCTTGATTTCAAGTGCGAATGGGAAGGTTTTTTTGAGCCGATTTTCAGCTCCTCGAAATTCGTGAAAATCGAAGAAACGAAACAATCGCCAAAACAAATGGGCTTTTCTCCATAGTGAAAGAGTCGAGCGATCCCTGTTATAGCTCTGACTTTGAAGCCATACATCCCTTCGCATAATATCGCAACATCGTCTTTCCAGCATGTCTAGACGTGATGCAATATTTTTTCTAGTAACGGACTTATACGTCTCCTATTTACAGGCTCGGACGGTAAAGAGTTAAGGCTGATAAAACAAAGAACTCAAAATGGGCCGGTTACAGTGCATTTTTAAAGTAAATATTTCTGATTACACTTCTGGTTGTCTCTATAGCTAAAGCTCTATCTGGAATGGTTGACATTTTGCCATTGTAGGTGAGAAAATTGGGAAAAACTGGTTCCAAGAACAGGTCACGTGACTTGTTTTCTCTATTTTCGCTTTAACAATCTATCAGGGTCAGCCATTCCAAACATATCTTTAGAAACAACCAGAAGTGTAATCAGATATGCAAGAAACCGTTACTTTAAAAATGCAGTGTGACCGGCCCATTGTGAGATGAAATTTCCAGATTTTGAAGAAATCACGTGGCTGGTCACGTGATAGATATTTTACAACAAAATATGTTCCAATGACTCAGAACGCTGAGATGAGTGGTATCCACTATTGTTGTAGAATTCAGGCAAACATAAACCACTCTATTCAATAAAATAGCTTTAGCCTCGATTTCATGCTCAAACCATGTCTTAACATGCTTGAGAACCAAAAACACGTAGCAAACCTCTAGCAATACACGTACATGTACTATGATAAATTAATACTGATTGAATTAGTTTTATAAAACAAAGCCCAGGATAGCATTGACGGATTACCTCGAATACTGAGACGTTAATAACCGTTGTTTACGAATCTTTAGTCTCGCATTCATGTGAAAATTCTGTTGTGTGGCAACGTGAACAGAAAATCAGAAAAATCCAGGTAGCATAGTCACTTTAAGTCTACAGAACAGTACCTATTTACGTTGGACGCCATTTATACAATGGATTTATAGTTGGTTTCACTGACTCATTAAATATGATAGCCGAGGGATAATGGAATGACCGTCAGTCGTTGTCTTTCAAGAATCTATCGAAGCTCCCTAGATTGTAAAACATTCCCTTTCGGATAGTCGCGAAAATCAGTCGAGAACAGGAGTCCATCACCAGGAGCGTCCTCCTGTTATGCATTCGTGAGCCAGCGTGTTTTTTGATCAGGCTGCCTTGTGAAGAGTAATTTTATGCAACAATGTACTAGACAAACAATTAGAGGGGGGGAGGGGGGGTTGGGCATATTTTTTTCTGGAAATAATCCCGCAAGATTTCAAACAAGATCAGCATACAAGAATCACAGTTCGTACCACTGCGATGTAAGGAATCATAACTTCATGTTCCTTGGGATGGTGAAAGTACTCGTATTCCTGTCTTGTGAGCCTGCTGTCCTTATCCTGGTCAGCGTACTTCCACTTCCTTTTGTCGTCAATAACGTATTCCTCCAAATTCTTCCTTTCCCACTTAGCATGCATATCTACAGAATGAAATCACGATTATATATAAGTTACTGACTGCAAACAGCCCATGTCGTACTTGCCAATGCCGTTCTATATTTCACACTCGGGGAGAGGGGGACAGTCCTGTTTTTGATGTATTGTACATCACGCGCACAAGTTTTCTAATTATCTTATAATACCAATATATGGCGTAGGTCTGTCCTCTTATAGATGCACAGATGACATCACAACGTGAAGAGAACATCAGTTACTCGACAGCGTCTCGTGGAGCAGTTCTTTATTCTCGTCACGAAGAGGACAGACACACGGCAAAATGACATATATTTGTTAAATCAATCGGTAAACCTATGGCTATGCAACAACATCTGATAAATATCCTTTTAGTTTTGACTTGATAGGCCTAGGTACACGCGCACACTGATTGATCCATGACGCACGTACCTTCCTCGGAGAAACCATAGGTCCTGATCATGAATTCTTTCCACGTGACAAGGTTATCGTTGTTGAAGTCCAAGTCTCTAAAAATGGCGTCGACATCTTCCTCTACTTCCCATTTCTTCATCCTGTGTCGTACCCATATCTCCAACTCGGCCTCCTCGATCAGCCCGTCCTTGTTAATATCAATACGAGGAACTAGCATTCTGATCACGAGATGATGAGACAACGTACGTTTAAGCTTCGTTCACACTAGCGACACAAGCATGAGCACAAGCAACATACGAAGACGCAGTGCCGTAGGTGTGAGATAAGAACAAGCGCCGCTAATGATCAATGCATTACTGCGTCTGCAGTGTGCCAAACATCATTTTAACATCATGGCTTCTTAAATTTTAATCAATTTATAATACCACTCTGTAATATTTTAGAATTAGATAGTCATTATAGTTAAATAGTTCCTGAATAAGAATATGTATATTTTTGTAGCTATAATTCATAGTTCAATTAGTTCCTATTTCATATCGTCCTTACGTTTATGTAATAGTTGTATCTGTTTATTTACCGTAAAGTTCCGAAAGTAACGACCCTCCGGTTACTTTCGGGATTAGCAGCCTTTAGCGGTCGCTACTCAGTTTCGGGGGACAAAAACCGTTAAAGTGCATATAAGCCCTGGCCAATAATGCTTTTTTTTCAAAGATTAGACCTTAAAAGGTAAAAAAAAAAAACGAAATTTTTAAATAAAAATGTTTTTATAATTTTTTTAGCGACTAAACTTCCAAATGTAGAATAATTTCCGCGCACCTTCGGGGACTAGGACGAGAATAAAACGTGACGTCATCAACAGAACTCGTCTCTTCGCGGGTTTAAAACGTTGGCTTATTTGCAAAATAATTGAATAGATAACCGAGAAAGATGATAATATTGCGCTAAACGTTTCGGAGAGCTGTATTCGGCAAGCCTTTAATGCAATGGCGCATCGAGCGTGTTCTGTTGATGACGTCAAAACTAGACCCAGTGCCAATTTTGTAAAGCGCTCTCGTGCGCTTGATTTTCGTCCACAGGCAACCCAAGACACGTTTTTGGGCAACTTTGAACGGCCAATACACCATGACAAATAAATCAAAACAACTTTTTATTCCGGAATCCTTTGTCTATGGCATCTAGTCTCTTCGTAAGAAATATAATTAGCCAGGGCTTATATACACTTTAACGTTCCTGACACGAAATTGAAAATAACACCAGTTGTTAAAATACAATTTATTCCTATGCATACCGGTATGTGTTGAAATGAGACACAAATGTGGTACAGTCAGTTCAGTTTTCTCGTACATTCCGCTATCGACCACTTTGTCTGCATTGTCTGCATTGTCTGCATTGTCTTTCATGAAAATCGGCTGTATGTAAAAAGGGCGATGGCACCACAGCGTTGCTATAGTAACTCCGATCTCACTAAAACTTAGTTTTTAATAATAATAATAATAAATGTAATAATAATAATAATAACGTATTAGGAGCATTCGACAAAGTCATTCTTACATATTATACCTAAAAACAAATTATTACATGAACAGGCCATCCCAATAAAATGTTTCGTATCCCATCGCCCCAACCCTCTCTCTCGTGATGGTCGGAGAAAAAAAAGGTTAGGCAATCTGGAACCAAGTCGGCTTGACGACTCGCTTAAACGTTTTTATGTATTCCTCGACTACTTTTCCTCTACTTGTTGTGGATTGACAATTTGTATGAGAAAGTCAAGAAACTAATACATAGAGAGCTCGGAAAAGAGGTGTAGTTAAAAGAATGTTAAAAAAATTGGGTCGGTAGGGCGATTTTATTTGGATGGGCATATATTTTGAAAACATTATTTTGTACAATAGAGTATAGGTATTGTAAAGCGCTGTTGGATTTTTAGTAGAATTAGCACTATACAAATAAATTATTATTATTATATAAAATATATCGAAGTAACTAGTTTCTGTAGCTAAAAGCCTCTAAAAAAAGGTCTTCAAACGTGATTTAAACCTAGTTAACGAATCAATACTATAAATACAGTCCGGAAGAGAGTTCCACAGTTTAGCTGCAGCGACTAAAATGATCTGTCGCCATAAGTTAGTGTTAGAACATGGAACTGATAGTAAATTACGGAAACTCGATCTGAGTGAACGAGAAGGTATGTAAGGGCTTAGGTCTAAGTAATTCACATATATACTTGGGAGCTTGGACATGGAGAGTCTTATAATAGTAATTAATATCAATTTAAAAGTGATCTCTAACTCAGTGGCAGCCAGTGAAGTTTATATAGGATAAGGGATGGCGAATTGTAAATCCGAGACTTTGCGAGACGCCGAGACTTGCGTTTTCAAAATCCGAGCCCGAGACTTGAAAGTGATTTGAAAATCCGAGCCCGAGACTTTGAAATTTCAAAATCCGAGCCCGAGACTTCGAGATTTCAAAATCCGAGCCCGAGCTTGTCCGTTTTCAAAATCCGAGCCCGAGACTGTTGTTATTGTAGTTATTATAACGAAACACCCAGTACCCATCACGCCAGGTGAGGAATTCACCAAGGTGTATTGGAAGCCCTTCCCATGAACACTTCGTCAAGAAGGCAAGAAACATTTAAGGTGATGTTACACGAGACGATTTTTA
Organism: Actinernus sp. WN-2022; assembly: GCA_030867875.1. Classification (NCBI taxonomy): domain Eukaryota; kingdom Metazoa; phylum Cnidaria; class Anthozoa; order Actiniaria; family Actinernidae; genus Actinernus; species Actinernus sp. WN-2022. Next base: position 28,170,803 of record JAOWCC010000577.1, read on the forward strand.
GCGACGATAGTCAACATAGTGTAACATGGCGCTCTGGACGATTTTTAACGCAATCTTCGTTGCGGCAACATGTTGCAAGTTTTGAATTACCTTCAAAAACCTGCAACATTGTTGCCCGAATTTTGTTGGAGTTGCTTCGTGTAACACCCTCGCCGTTAACTTTTCGCGCAACGTCGTCCCAGAAACCTGTTCGCTACGCCCACGGAAACGAGGCTACGTCAACAAACAAAGACTCTACTCGTCAGCCATGCTTCTAAACAAGGGTGTCGGAGTAGGAGCCTAGGTGCTAGCTAGATGTTGCGCTAAAAATCGTCCCGTGTAACATACCCGCGTTGCCGCAACAATGTTGCGCTAAAAGTTGTCTCGTGTAACATGCATTAAAAATCGTCGCGAAAAATCGTCGTTAAAAATCGTCTCGTGTAACATCACCTTTAGTTTCCCGCGAGTTTTGTCATCTCCAACTAAATTTCTCCTTGAAGATTTTTAACTCTAGAAACTACAGATGGATTTATCAAGGTCAGAAATATACTTTCTAACTTTAATACCCGCTAAACATCTTCAATTTTTGTGCTTTTCAATCTGAGCATACTCATCGGGCACTTTTTTCGAGAGGTTGTTTGGGAAACATTTCCCGCGAAAGAAGTTCACTACAAACCTTTCAGACAACTAACCTTACATAGAAATTAGCATGAGCAGTGACATAACTAAATTAAGTGACTAATTTATTTAAAGGCCTCCAAAGGGCTCCAGGTTTAAGAGGTTTACAATGCAGTCGAAAATGCGTATTGTTTACGATGTGTCGATACCATTGGCACAAAATGTCGCGCTCACTAGATATACAGTTCACACGCCTATCTTTCGTGAAGCATTTCGTAAAACAGTACGAGCGGTGTTGTTAATTAATTATACCCCAAAACACGATTCTTTGTTAATCATTTTTACTTAAAAACAATTATGATTACCTAAAAAAAGAAAGGGGAGTAATGATTAATACTTTGGTTTATTCGGTCGTGCGCTGGAACAAATGCAACTTTGAGCGCGCGCTCGTTGTTCGAAAATGGCGTGATCAGATTGCGTCAATAGCGCGCGCGAACTAACATTGAAAACTTTTCACAAAAATTCAACGCAGAATGAATTGCTCACGTGACCCAAGGAGGTTGGAAGGCCTTCCCACAATCCTTTGCGTAGCAACTATATTATCAATTTTCCCGGTCACGTGAGCAATTCATTCTGCGTTGAATTTCGTGGAGATTGGACCTCAGCAGCACAAATTTTCACAAAGCATCTCAAAACCAGTTTTTCCTGGGATTTTGACGTATGTTTAGGCTAGCTTTGGCCCCTGTATTGCTGGCCATTATTTTACAATGAAAGCCTACGAAAAATCGGAAAATATGCAGAGAATTACCTCACTGTCCTATGATTTGAGTGCGCGCTGCTGACGCAATCTGATCACGCCATTTTCGAACAATGAGCGCGCGCTTATTCAGTCGCGCGCTTTTGTACGAGCGCGCGACTGAATAAACCAAAGTTATTACTTATTTCTGCCCTTTATCTTTTCAGATAATCATAATTGTTTTTAAGTAAAATGATTAACAAAGAATCGTCTGTTTTTTGGGTATAATTAACAATAAACACCACTTGTACTGCTCGCGAAATGCTTCACGAAGATCGGCGTGAGTACTGTATATCCAGTGAGCGCGACATTTTGTGAATGGTATCGAAACACCGTAAACAATACGCATTTTCAACGGCTTTGTAAACCTCTTAAACCTGGAGCCCTTTGGAGCCCTTTGCACAAATTAGACACTTAATTTATTTATGTCACTTCTCATGCTAATTTCCAGGTAAGGTTAGTTGTCTAAAAGGTTTGTAGTTAATTTCTTTCAGGGTAAGATTTACGACTTGAGTTCGCGGGAAATTTCTCCCAAACAACTTCTCGAGAAAAGTGTCCGATAAATATGCTCAGATTGAATGAAAAGTTCAAAATTGAAGATGTTTAGCGAGCAGTAAAGTTAGAAAGTATATTTCTGACTTTGTTGAATCCATCTCTAGTTTCTAGAGTTAAAAAACTTCAAGGAGAAATTTAGTTGGAAATGACAAAACTCGCGGGAAACTTCAAGTTTCTTGACTTCTTGACAAATTTTCAAGCGCAAGTGTTCATGGGAAGGCCTTCCAATCCTCCTTGACGTGACCGGAAAAAATTATATAATATAGTTGCTACGCAAAGGATTATAGGAATGCCTTCCAATCCTCCTCGGAATTCCGCATTAGCATCAATATACGCGGCCAAGAAAACACGCACTCTGTGGGCGGCAAATGACTTTCAGCGGGCTGCTAATGCATCTGATTGGTTCTCGGTTCGTCATCTGATGCATTTCAACCAATCAGTTGTTAACGCGGGAAAACCATTCAAGTGCAAAATCTTGAGGCAAGTTTTGAACTGCAGTTTCTCGTAGAACGAAAGCTCATCGATAAAAACAACATCAAAGCCTATTTTATTACTTAAAATGGAAGAAATAAGTAGTCAAAATTCTGATTTGGGGATAAGCTAGAAGCAAAATCTCAGGCGGAAAATACAAAGTGTTAAAAAAAAAATCAAAAAATGGTGCGAGAAACGAAAGCTCTAAATTCATTTGAATTGGGAAAGTTCTAAGAAAATTTATCATTTTCAGAGATTTTTCAGCTATTCTAAAGCTATTTTTAATTAATCCAGTCATGGATTCGTAGTTTGTCAAAACCACAGTTAATATATTTGAAGTAATCTCGAATTCATTGCACACTTGTACTATTGAAATACGCACATTAAAATTTGTTATAAAAGTCTATTGAATTAGAATATTATCTGGATATTATTTTTATCACATACATACTGAGATTTACGAATTTTTCACACGTGCGAAAAGCGTTTCGTCCAATCAGAAAACACCTGCCAAAACATATCGGGATTTTCAAACTGGACTTGAGATCGGAGGCGCCACTTTCATTCACTACGAAAGTTGAAGTTTTGACTTTTTTTTTAAATAATGTAATATTGATCTGTAAACAGCTAACTAACGATGTTAAAATTTCCAAGTCAATTGAGGAGTATATTATCGACCAAGAAAACAAAATCACAAGAGCAAAAACTTAGAGAAACAGACGTAAAGAAGAAGCGAAATTATACCGAAAGAACTCGACAGATATTGAGATAATCTATGTGAAATCATTCTTAGTGTCAAAAGAAAATACGGCGAAGATTACGAGCTTTCAATCCTTCGTGGAGTGATTTCAACTTCCATAGACCATCGACATTTGAAAAATCGTAAATATTCTGCATGTGAGCAGAGAAAACCTACAAGCCGTGGAGATGTCTGAAAACTCGTAGCAAACAACTTGGACAAAAGCAGGTATGCTAATCTATTGACGATGTAAACTTGTAAACTCTATTTCTTGAATCAAAGACAGTTTCATATTGATGTTGAAAACTATTTCAAGGCTGATGTCAGTTTAGAAAGTAAGATTTTCTTTCCATTTTGATTGTATCGAGCATAAATTTTAGTCTACGTTGAGTCGGATACGAAATGCAAAACAAAAAATTGAAATCTACAAATGTACGTGTTCAATGACAAGACCTAAATAAAACCTGTTTGGTATTGGAGAAAAATCTCAGTATGTATATAATAAACAAATTACAAGATGGAAAGTGCTTTTGTATGGTATTTACACACAAACTCGTGCGTAAATACCATACGCCAGCACTTTCCATTAAGTAATCTCTATGGCCTTGTATATTTATAATAATGATAATAAAATGACTTTTCTAGGGTCATATTGTTTATTTGCACCCTTGTAGTGCCATTTGCTTCCCTCGCTACGCTAATACAAATAGTCAAAAGGCGCGACTCCGAGCTCCTCTCCAAAAAAAATCCGAGACTCCGAGACGGGCAAACTAAACCGACCTATCGAATGCGACTGAGATTTCGAGACTTGACCGAATTTGTGCGAGACCCTCCGTTTTTCTTGACACCATTCGCCACTAGGATAGGTAGGGGAAATATCGCAGCCGTATTCTGCACACGCTGTAGTTTGTCAAGTTCACATTATGCCGGTAAACCATACAACATGCTGTAAGTTACATGTTTGAGTCAAGTTTAGATGTGATGAAGGTATGAACTAATCTTTTATAGTCATCCTGTTAAGACTTAAGAAACTTATCATGATTGTTGTGATATTTATATTATAAGTAACTTTAAACACTTAATGACTGGCCCCGAGGGAAACAGTGAGTTTTGTTTCCCCGAGATCCTCGATGTTCACCGAGATCCCTCGATGTTCCCCGAGATCCGTCGATGTTCCCCGAGATCCGTCGATGTTCCCCGAGGAGGAGTCGAGGGGAACATCGAGGATCGAGGGGAAACAAAACTCACTGATTCCCGAGGGGAAAGTCATTAAGTGATTTGTTATATAGACATAAGCTTTGCTAGAGGCAAAGTTGTGCATAAATACAGGGCCTACCAGTGATACGAGCGAGGTTTGTCGTCTTCTCTTCGGGAAGCTGTTTTTCAACACAAAAGGCTACCAGCGTCGCTACGGCATTTTTAGTATCGTTTTGTATCTTTCTTGCATCCTTTTTCAGCTACCAATTTCTCACTCTTGCGCTTGATAACGATGTAAATTGTTTCTTTGGAGCATTTTGAACGCTTTCTTTCGACGAAAAATGATCAGCTTTTGATGAAGATCTAGACATTTTGGTAAACAAATATTTCCCGCCTGGCGCGCGCGACACATCACACCATCTTCTGTCACGATGTGATCACGTGGCGGGCAACAATTGATTAATTGTTTCCCGCGCGGGAAACATTGGATTTTGATGACTGTACGTTGTGTCTGGAAAACTTATGGCTATGTAACAAGATGAATTAGTTGCTGTTATTCCAGAGGCTATTCCATCTATTGCTATTCTGGAATACAGTCAATCGAACGCGCTCTGATATAAAACAAATATTTTATAATTTTCGGACGAGGCTTGAGTGGTTCTATTCAATTTCCAATTGTTCAAACGTAAAGTTTCAATCATCTTTCCACCTGTAAACTGTTTTGACAAAACTGAACCTGAAAACAACCAGGAAAAGGTCACACAGTTGCCATGGATACAGACAAGATGCCTCTGTGGCCAGCAGGTGACCTGGGACCGTGCTATGAATATTTATTAGGTATGAATTTCATGGTCACTAAGTTTGTGAGTTGACGCAGCTTTAAGCTGTACTAACAATGAGATTATTATATTTACAAAACAAATAAAAGTTACAAAAGAACCCTTAGAGAATAAAATATACCGATTACCCCACCTGTTAAATAAAACCAAAGTCGTAGTTCAAGAAAAAATATGTTATCCATCATTTATCGCCGGAAAAAAACCTCTTTTGAATGTTAGTATCACATTATCAATATTTTATTTCCAAGTTCTTTTGAAGTTCAACACAGACCGGCGAGGATGTCGAGCAATTTTATAACATTTGAGTGTACGGGATTTTAACGAATCCGGAAGTTTTGGCCGCGAGAACATTTATATCTCTTAGTTTCTAATAACGTTCTTCTTTTAGATTATGCACTTTCTTTTTAGCTCACCAACTATAAGGTTTGCTTCTATAAATATTTGAAATATCTTTATCTGGTCAGCATTTCATTCTTGTTTTATACTTACTTAGAATATTTTCTCTTACCTCAGTCGTCTTCTGGCCTCTTGTGGTGATAAAGTTTCAAACTCTTTGGCCATTTCTTCACCCAAGAACGCTACATGATCGTCGTGTGAGCTGTGCATTTTCCCTCCTCCAATGTCGTGGAATGAATCAGTACTTGCGCTACACAAAGCGGTTAAGACAACGCTCAACAAAACTAACTTAGCACATGCCAATCCCCACTCCATTGCGCTCGGACTAGATGAATACAGTGGTAATGAAGATTAAGGTTATAAGGATCAATTCATGCCTAGTTTTGTTCAGTAGACTATTTGTGTACTCAGCTGAAGAAGCGCGTGGTAGGTAATACGTCAGCCACGTTTTGTACGCATGCGCTCTAAACATAGGTACTCTGAATGAGGAAAGAAGCTTATACGCGGAACCAGAAATCTTATAGCAGCGAGGTTGCTCTTCGTCCATTGGTGGGCCTACGATTTAATGTTATTGAACCATTTGCAGTTATAGAACGAGATTGTTTCAAAGGCAGCACCTTCTACTCAGTTATTGTAAGATTTCATACAACAGCTAGACGGGTTCTGACATTTAGCCTACATTCCTTTTTGAAAAAAAAAATGACTCATACAGTTTACGTTTATTAATAAAAAATATTACAAACTTGTTGTTGTTGTTCGAATTTTATAGCCGAAGGCCCGCGGGAGCGGAGCACCATAAATTGCGGATGAGAGCAAAAATTGGGCGACTTCCGGTTTCCCTCACGCCCAAACCACGACGCGCAGCGAGCGACGTGCCTAAAAATGTTCTGCACCTGCGCGCGCATTGTTGAAACCGGGCTGCCCGGATCGAAACCATGGCCAATTGTTAGTGATATTTTGTTCTTTTTTTGTTTTGTTTTTCATTTTCCGTTAACTTCTTTTTTCTTCTAAACCTTTTGTACTGATTTCTCTTGATTCTACCAGTTATTTTTGTGTTTTATCTCTGTTCTCTTTAATATATAATTTATCGTTTTTTTTCGGGTTGTTACCTCAGATAATTGGGAGCTCCGCTTTTAGGCTTGACTAAATATATAACCGCCTCCCGATTAGTTCAGTGGTTAAGCTCCGGTCTGTCGTGCGGGAGGTCGCGGGTTCAAACCACGGCCGCACCAACACTCAGGGTCTTAAAATAACTGAGTAGAAGGTGCTGCCTTTGTGAAACAATTGCAATCTCGTTCTCGAACTGCAAATGGTATGACCTTTACGTCTTCCCGGACGTAAAATCGTGGATCCCACGTCGGCCTCAAGTTTATTAGTCTCACGAGACTGTCACGAGTTACCGACGTTAAATAAAGTTACTTTACTTTACTTTATATATATTATAATAAACAAATAGAAGGTGGTTTTCATATTACCTTTAACAAAGGAACTTTCGAAGTTTTGAAAAGCTGCTAAATGTACTTGGGTTCGGCTCGTGTTGTACTCGCGTTGCGCTCGTACATCAAACAGCATTTCCAGACCTCTAGCGTGCACATTGTTTTCTTTTATACAATAAACATGGCGAAACGCGCCCTCTGATTGGTCGATAGCCATGATCTATTGGAGTACAGATGTACATATGACGCCACAAGGTTACGCGCGCGCTCTGTTTTACTGGGAAAGTTCGCCGTCGCTGTCATTTTGCCGTCGCTCACCCGCGCTCGCTGCCAGTGCCTCACCCGCTCGCTGCCTATACCTAACCCGCTCGCTGCCTATACCTCACCCGTTCGCTGCCTATACATCACCCGCTCGCTGCCCGTGACTCACCCGCTCGCTGCCTATACCTCACCCGCTCGCTGCCTTTACATCACCCGCTCGCTGCCCGTGACTCGCCCGCTCGCTGCCTATACCTCACCCGCTCGCTGCCTATACATCACCCGCTCGCTGCCCGTGCCTCACCCGCTCGCTGCCTATACCTCACCCGCTCCCTGCCAGTGCCTCACCCGCTCGCTGCCTATACATCACCCGCTCGCTGCCCGTGCCTCACCCGCTCGCTGCCTATACATCACCCGCTCGCTGCCCGTGCCTCACCCGCTCGCTGCCCGTGCTTCATCCGTTCGCTGCCCGTACACACCATTTTTTTACATTTCCAATTATACTGGCCCGCAGGTAGCATTCGCTATTCGAGGCGGGCCGTGTCTTATACAGGAAAATACACTATTTACAAACTGAAATTATAATGCTATGTGTGCTGAAGTTTTAGAACGAGAAAGAGAGGCAGAAAGTGAGAGAAAAAGAAATATGACAAATAGAGACGAGATAAAAGGAGTGAATATACAGCTATTTCAAAAAAGGTTGTCGGCAAACGCCAAGAAACAAGCGACATTGCCAGACCGGAACACATTATTTTATGAAGTTCTCTTGTGAATGCGTTTTTGGTAGTTCTCTTAGGTAGCATGGTATCCCATTCCACAGCTTAGCGCCATATCTCGAAAAAGCATTTTGTTTTCACTAAAAGTCTAGATCTTTTGATATAATTTGTTTTTGGATGTAGATGATCTTGTATTATAAGAGTGGGTACTAGAAATGCTTACAAATAAGTTTAAAACATTTATCGGTGTTGAGTTGTTACAATCTCGTACCCAGACCCCATTTGTTTCTTACTGCGCATGCTCGACGAAAAAATAGGGCTCTGGAAGAAGCGAGAAGTCCAATGACTATAGTAAAGCTGAAACAACGTGTATAGTTTTAAACGTACTATATTTCGGCTAGCCAAACTAGCCTTCTTCAGGTACTAGATGTTGTAAGTAGAGAGTTCTAAAATAGGGGGTTACAATATATAGGATTTCACAATATATAGGATTTCACAATATGTAAATAGGAAGTGACGCAATGGAACGGATACTGGTAAAAAATGATGAAATAATAAAGTGATGTAGATAAAGTAAATAAAGGAAGGTAACAAATTACGATAAACTAATGGATACGGAAAACTAATACAATGTGAATAGATGAATAGGAAATAAGGTGAAAATGAGCTAGGTTTCATCACGTCTATTGATGCCATGAGGTTCAAGTGTTTTGGCCTTGTCTATAAGGTAGGATTCTCTGGCTTTACGAATCGAGTCTCGTGAGGAATGCATGAGTTCTAAGGGAATGAGTTGCATGTTAGTTTTAGAATGGTTAGGGTTAGAAAGAAAATGTTCTGCAACAGTGGAGGGTTTAGACTTAATGTTAGGTTTGTCAACTGATCGTCTATGTTCGTTGAATCTGTCTTTGAGGCGTCGTTTGGTTTCACCTATGTATTGGAGGTGACATAGATTACATTGTACCGTGTATATTAATTTTTTAGAGTTACAAGTGATATGCGAATGGATTAAGCGGGTTTCACCTGTGGAATGGAAAGTGTATTGTTTAAGACCGTTGACGATGTAGGGGCAAGTGGCACAATTTTGCCCGCAACGGAATGAGCCAAGTGGGAGTGTGCGTGTGGAATGATTAGTAGTGTTATTGGGTAATTGTGATTTAACTAGAACTGAGGTCACGAAGGTTAGGACAACGTCGGTGGGAAACGAGAGGAAAGCTAACAAAAACGTTTTTGCAACGATCGGATGAAAGTAGTATATTAAGATGTTTGTGAATTATACGAGAAATGTTAGGAAGTGCTGGGTTATAAGTGGTAATGAATGGTATACGTTGTGAGTTTTGCGAACGTTTAGTATGTAACGCGTCGTTGTGTATTCTGATTGGCTGTTCTGAACAATGCAATTTCACCGAAAGGCAAACATAAAGTAATTTATTTGGACAAATGCATTGAAAATTGGGGGTATCTAAACGCTAAAAACCGTTGGATTTTACCTAAATGGTTGTCGATCTCTTCAGGGATGCCTAGATATTTGCTTGCATCCTATCGGGAGTTCAAATCACTTCAGCGGCCAATTCAAATCGCATACAGACTGTACATGAATTCGAAAATCGAACCCAACCGGCAGTAACAGTTGATATATAGCCGAGGGATTTAACGTAACAGATAGGTAATACTACGCATTCCCATATTAACAACATGTTCGTAAGTGCTCTATAGGCAGAAATCTCTTAAACTTGTGAACTGGCACTGATCGCTTAAATATAAGCGTTTGTACTGATGAGAATGCAACGAACTCCAGCCTTCAAGGAGCTAAATACGAGAGAATCGCAAGTAAAAATGCCTTGACTTGCTTCTATGGTGTATTCAGTTGCTGTTTGTGTGGTCATCGGGCTCAGGTAAGGCAATTTCAGCGATCAGTTTTCGATCTCCATGAATCCTCTTCACGTGTATACTGGCCATGGAATCTGTGATGTCTGATGAATCCACCGATACCGAAACACGAGCCTGATGCATGAAAATAAAGCCTTAAACTCCAATCTAAAAACGGCAGAAGATGAAAGAGATTTCCTAAGGCTTGCTATGACACTAGCAAGCAAAATATCACTATCAAAATACCGGGCGAACTTCCAAATCTAAACCAAAACATAGGTCTGAGGCGCTGAGCGAGAATCGAACCCGAAGAAACGACTTCTCAGGTGACGTATGATAAGCATGCGCAGAGTTGCCGGAAGTGCGTGTTTCGCGGACTTCCGGAATCGGATTCTTCCAGAGCCCTATTTTTTCGTCGAGCATGCGCAGTAAGAAACAAATGGGATCTGGGTACGAGATTGGAGTTGTTACTGACATCATGCATTAAATCAGATACTGTCTAATCTGAATATATGACATTCAGTGGCCTAATATTAGCATTGATAAATAAAGGAACTGCATGCATGTTTATTTCTATTATCAAACTACAACAAGCGAAGTGCTCGTTTTTGAAGAATTAATATTCAATTCAGATGGGTCCTATACACGCGTGGTCCCAAACAGTTAGGCCATAAGTCAAGTCTCCTGACCGTTAAGTACGGAGAAATTAAAGACTGGTAGATATTCAAAAAGTGTGTAAAGGTACAACATGTCTTAGATGCTCATCAAGAGGCCAGCGCTAATTAACGCCGATATTTATCGTCTACATATGATGACGGGAAAATGAACCCTACAACCGAAAGTCTGGATAGAGGATATTGATCAAGTTCTTCCTTGTCAGGTACATCTGTGCAGGGATGAGCATGCAGGGCGACGTCCATACATGCAGAAAAGGAACTCGCCCATTTGATTTGATCGACAAAGTTGCAATAAACGCATTCCTCTAGAAATTCAAAGCAATTTATCTATAATAAGTTTAACAGAATTATATCAAATAAATATTGGTACTTGCTCAGTTTAAAGAAATTCTGGACCGACTGAATTTCATCATTTATAATTTCTTTTAGCGGGACCTGAAACAACAAAGGCATAGAGACTGATCGGACCGGCTGATCAAAGTCAGGACCTTGCTAAACCACAGATCAAATAGACCACCTCGAAGTTTTCGACGCCATTTTGAAAGGTATGCAAGATTTGCTAGCGCGGTTACTCAGTCCCCATACAACCCTTTGTAATTCGGACACGCTTTGTCAAAGCGCTCTGAAGAAAATTATAATTACAGCAAGCTGACCTAATAATTCTACAAGAACCGACAACAGAATCAAAGGTAACTGAAGTTAAGAACAAATACCATATGTGAATTTGAACCCAGTAGGGTGACTTTTGCCGGATGATTTTTGATCGTACTTCTGTTCGGCACTCCGAATACAGTGCATGGCGTCGTCGTCATAAGCACGTGGTGTGAGAGCAAAATATATATGTTTCTTTCTCTCAAAATTAATTTAAACCACATAAAGTTTTATTCCTACATATAATGTTTACTTTAACCCCTATTTAAATATTCAGTTCGTATTTCACTACATTAATTTTGTGATACGTAATTTCTCTTCTTTCCCGGTTCTTTGCAGAGTCGGAAGATGAAAAATGGGTATGTATGTGAGGCCAAGAGGCTCAAACCCTGACCCTGTTTGACCCAATCCGAGCTCCAAAGCCCTGATTGCCCCCTTTTTGAAAAAAAAAACAGTACCAGGATTGCATGCAAAATACGGAACATTTCAAGTTGGGACGTGGCACTGAGTAAACAAATCAGCAGATGAAGTACATAGATAAGTACTGAAGTACGAATTAGCGGCGTCACGATGTATGGGAACCTCAGTGCTTGCATGTGGGCAGGCGATCAAAATGCGGCAACAGAATGTCTTTTTTTGACATAGTAGCTAAAAAACTGAACCCTAACTGCCTAAAAAATACTGAACCCCGACCCTGACTGCACCCAAATTATACTCAAATCCTGACCCTGATCTGCCCAAATCAGGTCAAACCCCTGACCCTACCTGCCCAAACTGAGCTCAAAACCCTGACCCACCCGGGCGGCACATACATAATACGTCACAAACAGGAGTACCCCCCCCCCCCCCTCCCAACCGGGCATTAAAGGAGGTGAAGGGAGGTTTGTAATGCCTCGAGACTGATTTGCATATTGACAACAATGCTCTACTAAACCCAGTTCGTAAGAAAAATAATTCTAAAGTAAAGTAAAGTAAAGTGACCTTATTTAACGTAACAGTCTTGAAAGACTGATAAACTTGAGACCGACGGGAAACCTACGATTTAACGTCTTTATCCGAGAAGACGTGAAGGTCTAACGATTTGCAGTTCGTGAACGAGATTTCACAAAGGCCGTGCCCCTAACGATCAAATTTTGACATATCAATGTTTTTGCATATACGACGACAGGAAGTCTTATTTTTGAACTCCAAATATTGAATCTAAACGTCCGCCATTCACAATTACGCGCGACGTGGTTGTCGTGTTAAGTGTATGACATCACTTCCGCTGAATAATAATGACTTCAGTGAAGACCCTGAGTGTTGGTCCGGCCGGGGTTTGGACCCGCGACCTCCCGCATAACAGAACGGAGCTTAACCACTGAGCTAACCGGGAGTCGGTTAGCTCAGTGCTCAGTGTTATTAAAAGTTGCCCCTCAAAAGAATTAGACTTCAGTACTTTTCCCGACAGTTGTTCTTTCTTCATTTATTCATCATTAATTGAACTGACCGACGAAGCCAAGTCTGTCATGCAGCTGAATTCAGAGGTGCTATCTGATACCGATGGATGTAAAGTAGCTTAGTTTAACCTTGTGCTGAAACCAGTTATACACTCAGTAACTACGAAACAATGAAATACTTAAAATAGTAAATCGCCCACTCTCCCACCAGATCTGATCAGGATCTGATACATTTGTAGCATAGTCTCCTGTTTGTAAACGTTCAGTTTAATATATATATCTGCTTGTAAATACAAATCACAAAAATTAGTTATCAAACCGTTGGTTTTGATCAAATTCTGGTTACAAAGTAGTGTTAGTTTCTTTAGGACTCCGTGAGGCATAATAACTGGTCTGGCCGTATAAATAATATAAGCCATTATTAAGCTCCAGTCCATTAAGTCATCCGGAATTATAATTAGCCCTAACTGTAAAGGACATGAAACTACGATCTACACGAGAGAGAAACGCTTGAACGGGGCGCATGAGATTTTGTTCCTTCCGGTTCAAATGTGACATCAGTTCAGTTGATAAACTTATGATTACGTAATGAGAGAAGATGTTTGTAAGGCAACCGGTTGCGATCAAACCGGCAACGATAACAAACACTTTTTCCTCTCGTTTTAATGGTTTTATATCTTCCTGGCTTACTTGCACGTCCTAAGATAGTCCAAGAAAGAGTCTATAATTTGTTTTCAAGATTTACATTAACTCTCAGGCCTCTCATCACTGAATGCTACAGAGAATCGAGTCTACCAGTGTTTTGGGCGTAGTGAAATAAATTTAAAATGTAATTAAAAGTTCATGATCACTGGGAATTCACTGAGAAGTTTTTGTGGAAGCAGGCCTTGTTCGGTTAATTCTCTCTCGCCGGTTAATAAATAGTCGAGCACAGTGAAACAAAATTAAAATAATGACAATCAGGTGATCCTGTAGGCTTTATCGCCTTTGTGTCTCGTAGGGCACAAGCTATGTCACACAACCTACCGGCCACATGCGTGAAAATATTGATGTTGTCCGTACTAGTAAAAGGCTCATGCCTAGTGTTCGGTATTTGGCAATTATTCTCAAAGTAGTAAATTACGTTACAAAATGCGCTAGAGGCTAAATTCAGGAGTTTGGGTTGGGAAACCACACTGTTCAGTTTAACATAGTAAGCTAGCTTGTAATTATTTTTATCTGACGGAGTTTTGTTCAGTCACAGTAAGCACTGATACATGCTTACTGCATGGATTCATGGCACGTTAGTGCTTGCTTTACAGTTCACTGTCTTGGAATCAAATACGAGTTTCATTTAATTAATTGCGATGTGAGAATGCGATTCCCCTCAACTGGCAACTGGGTGACTTCGAAGTGGAACTGACACGACGGTATTCGATAAATCGTGCGAAACAATTCTGTTCTTTGATTGGAGTTAGCGATTTCACTGATTATGTATGAGGGGACTAGAAGACTGCTGAAATTACAACAAGGAATATTGGATATTTTAGTAAAGAGTTACAATGGCAGACTGCCTCAGCTGGGAAGTACCACAGTAACATTTAATAATACTCAGTACGTTACATCAGAATCACGCTGTTTGGCTTATCAGTATACGTACAACAGAACTTTGACGTCACGAATACCGATACTACAGCATCTAAGGACGTTTTAAGCACTTCCTCTTGAATTTAGCGGTGTAATTGAACTAGGAACTAGCCCAACCCATAAATGGCAGACGGAATACAACGCGGCAGTTCAACAGAGAAAATCGGAAAATCATTTGCATACTCACCAACATGATAGATTTCCCCTTCCTGAGAAACAGAGGCTAAGAATAAGAATTAGATAAATTATATTTTGGCTCTCAAAATAGAACAAAATCAGTATAAATACAGAAAGGAAATATTGAATACTATAAACCAGGCAGCATAACAAGCTGATTAGATATAAATTGCAGTAGCAAGCCTAAAAGAACGTCTGTAATTATTTGACTGTATTTACTACAAGAATTCTTAAACAAGGACATTAAGAACTATTGGAAAAGCCAAGACTTAGTTCAAGATATGTGCTTCTCAAAGGTAAGAAGAAATCCGTCAAAGATCTGGTGATTTGATCGCTGCGTGAAACGACTAAGAGAACGTACCGTCAATAATCAGTTTTGTGATTTTAAAAATCTAGTGAAAAACTTAAAACTCTGAGATAAAAATAGGCGGTTAATCAACTTGAACTTTATGACTCCAAAATAGGGACAATTGTTGTGAAAAAATATTAGAAGGTTTATATGTCCATCTCTATGCGATGCTTTTGATCAAAACTGAATATTCCTTTTCAGATTAGATTCAAGTACATCCTTAAAGTTCTCTAGGATACATAAATGTTGTTTCATAAATAATGATCTTGGTTTTTATCCCGTCCGATGCATGTATACTCTTACAGATATAACTGAACGAGCTATAATTTTGATGTGATTCAAATTAAGGCTCGAACGGCATCGTCCTCGTCTGCGCTTGCGTGCAAGGCGGTGAGATAACCTTTGCACTAATTAATAAATGTACTATTTGATAAATATGACTACCTATTAATAATAACTATATATTTACCATGTTTCAGTTGATTTTACTGGTTGTAGTGGAAGCTGTGCTATATTCCATGTGCTCTTCCCGCCCCCTTGCAGCGATGAAACAGCAACACTCTCAAACAGCGGATCAGACTGTAAAAGAACTTCAAATGGACCCAGAATTGAGATTTTTGTTCGAGGACATGATCAACGAGGAAGAGAAAGAGCCACAAAAGAAGGAACAAGTTTTCAAAGAGCCAAGTTTTCAGTTTCCATCTGCAAATTCCTCGCCAACTGACTCGACCAACGCGAGAGTTTATAGGCAACGACGCGCGGTACATCCCTGCTACAAAAAAGGCTCAAGGAAAGTTTATTCGCACTCAAACGGTAGAGATCAATTAGTACATTGGGAATGTAATATGTCAACCATGATGGGATGCTTTGGTTCGGTTAATAGTGGAGCCGGGACGGCCTTGTGTAAAGCGAACAAAATAACATTTGATAGCAAAGTGTTTACAACTGGTTGTGCCTGTGCTTGACCGGAGTAATCATAAATTATTTATTTTGTAGCCTCAGATATTATATAATTCATTTATCAAACTATCAATCACCAAGATTATTTTTTGATTGGTGTATATATTGATCATTATTTGCATTAATATGTCGTATTTAATAATCGTTGATAATTAGAAACAAAGTTGAAAATATCCAAAGGCAAGTCAATGTTATCTCTCACTCACAATTGCAGCTTTCTTTGTAATATAAATAATATTTAAATATTTAATTCAAGAAATAGATATTTATGAGGAAATAATGTTAAATAGTGGCTATATATAAAAAGTAACGATGTAAATAATGTCAAATATCAACCTGACTAAGCAACCATACTGAGCTGAGATATTTACTGGTTATTTCATGGTTTTCTATGGAATACGGGCGAGTATTTCACGAGAAATTTGTATTATTTGGTTTTTACGAAAAGATTTATCACGAAAACAAAGTAACTTACCGGACGATTGACTGCGAATTTTCTCGCCGGAAGACACAAATTTCGAGTGGCGGTCGCGCGTGTCTGCAGACTAGTTTGGTGAATTCTTATTGGCTGATAAAGAAAGGGCGCGAAATTTCCTGCATTTTGATTGGTCTTGATCTAGCCATGAAATACCGCCCTGTATTTCATAGTAAAGCTGAGCTCTGATTGGCTGAAATATAATATTTATAGGGTAATGTGCAATATTATTTATAGAAGGCCATAAGGTCAATACGAGTCTGGATAGACACATTCAGTTCAAGATACAGCTAAGATGTATATACAGTTTTAAATGGTTAGCATATAAATTAGCGTATTTACAATATATAGATTCATTTTATATTTTATAAAGTGATGTTTTTCATTCTATATTATAATAATAATTATTATATCAGTAGAGACTTTGTCTCTTAACAAAACGTTGGCTCCATAGAGTCTCTTTGGCAATCCATATTTAAGTACTACGTACGAAGACTCGGTAAGAATTACAAAGCGTATATGTGATCAAATTGTTACATTTATTTGAAATAAACGATTGTTTAAATACTGCTGTTTTACAAAATGGTCTTCTTGTTTAATTGTTTGACAATATTTCAGTCAGTGTAGGCGACAAATATTCAAACTCGCTTTTCACGTGAATAGTAACGAGAACAATAAAGAGTAAAATCAAACAGAGAACCGGATAACTAATCATTTTCTATAAAAATGTGTGTAGGTTGGTCATTATGATAATTTCTCGACTTCGAATGCACGTGCCTATTCCGATAGTCAGCCGTTGTCGCTCCAGATCCTAAACCTAAGGATCACAATCACAATCCTAAACCCCGGCTCTGATGTACTCTCTTTGAATAATCATATCTTCAATAATATATATTTTTCAGCGATAGGATTTGGTGTATGATTAAATTTAATGCTCAAAAACTTTTACAAAATCAGTTCTCTGAAGCGGTTTTTAAGAGAACCTGATTTTTTTAGATTTGGAGGTTTTTGCCATTTTTCGACTTTTTACTCTCTCGAAAGAAATATTTACAACTTTATTTCTGTTTCTGCTTACACAAGTTTATTTCGCATCAAGATTTAGGAAGCTACGGTCCTTTCCACTTTGACAACGTTACTGAGTAAGGTGAAAATTAATAGCCCAACTTTTTTGTCAACTTCCACATAAGAGATTTTTATAAAATGTATACAGTGTACGTGTATTATAAGTTTGAACAGTTTCCAGTTGTTTGAAAAAAATCGTTCGACTAGATTTCGAGTAATCAGTCGAGTAATCGATCGGTTCAAGATTTTGACATTTTCAGTTGTATCAATAAATTGTGTACTGTATTTGAGCAAAATCAGGCAAAAATCGTAAAAGTTATAAAATTTTGTTTTAATTCTCCGTGGCTTCGGAGTTTCGATCGAGACAACTTAATGGCGGACATAAAAACTGACTCAAGATTCGGACTCCAAAAAGTAAGACTCCCGTCAGGCGCGGATCCAGAAGAAAATCTGACCGGTTTCCGACTTCCAAACTCAAACTCCAAAATTGGAAATTTTACTGAACCCCCCTCTCTCTCAGAGAGAGTTTGAATCGAATGTTAAGGCTGGACATTTTGACCGGTTTCCGTAAACCGGTCTGGATACGCGCCTGCCCGTAGTCATAACGAAAAACGGTTTGGACAGGAAAATATATAGTAAGGTCACTTTACAAATACGCAAAAATATCACAAAAATATCTCAAAATGTGATCGTAGGGATAGTTACTTTAACACTTGCCATTTTTCCTCTTCATCCACGCTATTTTCTGCGATTTGTCTAGTTTCTGTACAAAAACCATTTAGATTATTTACAGTTGCTCCCACGATTTGTACGGCTGACTGGACATGCGCAACGGAATTTTACAAACCTGTCGCTTCAATCTTTTTTCACCAAAAAAGAAAGGCATCTCGAGAGTTCAGTATCAGTGTCCCTCCCCTGTTTCTCTATGTAGTTCAGTTGCACGACTCTCTTACTTAAATTTGCTCGTATTTCATCAGGGGGGTCATGCATTCCAGTGAGTGTTGGCAGACGTTAAACACACGTACTCGTATTAAAATGCAGCTGTTGGAGGTCGTTTGAGACCAATTTAAACACTTGGGAATTATCGGCTGTGAATCCGGCAAATAAAATTCAACATTTGATGTCAGTAGGAGTTCTGCGTCAAGGTGTTCAAGAGTAGATAACGCTATCCACCGGATATATCCCTATTTAGTGGATAAACGAAGTGGGTTAGGTTTATAGTTATCCACTGCCTAGGGATTCAGTATACGGCAGTGGATACCATTTATCTACTCCTTGAACAATCAGGGCCTGCTGGTCGATGTTCTGTATAGACTCTCTTACTACTGATCTGACTCATAAAACCACTACAGATATTTAAGATGTGTGAAACCTGCGAATCATATGGCCATTCGACTGAGTGAAAAGAATAAATCGTATTCAATACATATCCTGGGCATGCTAAAGCTGCGAGAAGCATAAAGGCCAGGTGGACAGTAGAGCGTTGACCCTGTATCTGTTAGCAGCCATGGGTAGCTGTTTCATCCTCTTTCGGCATCGTCAGCATCGGTGTAGATAATAGTTGAATCAACCTCGTTCCCAGGGGTCTTTACGCGTCTAATCCAAGATGGCGTCGAAAGAGCTGGTCACGTGACCCAAATATATGCCCAATATGTGGCCATATTTTGAGGAGCATCCACCATCTTGAATTCATCATCGCTGAAGAACGGAAGGCCCGCGCGAATGGAGCACCATACATATAGCATGAGAGTGAAATCTTGTCCGACTGACCACCCGCCCGCCCGTGCACCAGCGCGGGGAACACGTGAGGTATTCGAGTCCTGAATCGGCTGCTCGATATTGTGTGGCTGTTTGTTGTCCTGTCCTCCGATCCGTTCATGGGAATTTGTGATTTTCTAAATTATCTCAATGTTCAGTGTATTTTTTTTGCCGTAATGCGAGGCGATGCTACTCTACAGAGGCTCATTTATTGGCCCATTTAATGAACTCACACTAGGATCGCACCGAATAAAATGGGCCGTCACACTCGAGACTGTTCAGGGAGCCACAGTCGATGACAAACTCGTATGGTGACAACACATAGCTGAGGTAAAAAAAAGGATTCGCTAACAAGCTCAACATGAGTGGAAGAAGCAGATTTTTACCCAGCCAAACACTTTTAGATCCGTCTATATTTTAAAGTCATCTTGCCTGCTGTAACTTAGCGTTACCTGTCTGGGGCGGTTGTACTTGTAAGGACAATTTTAACTCTTTAGAAACTCTACATTTCAGAGCCGCCAAACTTATTTTTAATTTCTCAAAGGATATGCTAACAGTATAGATGTTTTGAGTACTGCTAAATGGGACAGCCTATGTTTTATGTATAAATTGAGCTTAGCAAAATTAAAATACAAGATATACAATGGTTTAACACCGATTACCATGTCACACATCATTGATAAGCCCGATAATAATTATAATTTTAGAAATGCCAATAAAACTCTATAGCCCACAGAGGCTCCATAGTTTGGAATGCTCTAACAGCGCACTTATCCGACAACACACTATCTGTCAAATCGTACGGGAAAATGGCCAAGAGGGTTAACACACTTCGCAACCTGGCCTTTAGTGCACTTCCTGTACAGTGTATCCCTGATTTTAACGACCATTTTAGATATTATTAGCTATGTCAGGAAACCAATCTCTCGTTTTTAATAAATATCTACAAGATGCAACTAGGGTTGCGAGAAACGCACTTTCAATAAAATCTGATTTAGTCAATTAGTTTGAACTCGCGTGCACAAGGGAAATGCTTGTGTGACTTGTTTACTTTAGATGACAAAACGGAATAAGATCACTTAGTAGATATTAGAAGATTAAAGGAGCCGTCTCACCCACAGTGCTTCGCGTGTTTTGTTATTGTTTATATCCGGGACTTTGACCCCTTGTTCACGGCGGAACCTCACGAACTGAGCGTATATTTCTGTATGTTGGTGACATGATAATTTTGCCTTGAACATGGATGACCTTGATGAAACTAATAGTACCTTACAAATTGAATGTGAAGTCAGCAAAGTGTTATACAGCAGTATTTGGCTGCACTATAATATTTACCGCTCACCCGTCGCTTCCCTTCAGTGCTATAACAGAGAACACTCTCTCCGGGTAATACTAATAATTATGAAAGCGAGAGGTTTCTCTCCTCCGTTTTATTTTTACTTGCAGGGAGATATATATATATATATATATATATATATATATATATCTGCTAGCAGGCAATCTCCAATCTCGTTGCTGGTAGTAGCAGAGAACCAGTTCAAGAGAGAACAGTGAACGAATTACAGCTCGCTTCAATAGAAAATTATTATCTCCAGTCGGCGGCTCTGTTGTCAAATTTCGTGCGAGTATAAACTTTGATCCGAAAATCTTGGCGAAATCACTGCGTGAAAGCCCTTCGAAACCAGAGAGAGAATTAAACGCCGAAGCCCGGCCTCAAAATGATTTTAGGAAATTGCTCAGTTCTTTTCGGGTCGACCAAGCGGAGTTCGTTGCCTATTATAGTTTGTCGACTATTACCGCTCATCCGTCGCTTCCGTACTATCTCGGTGCTATCTTTCCAGGTAATACTAATAATTATTAAAGCGAGAGGTTTCTCTCCTCGATTTTATTTTTCCATGCAGAGAGAGAGAGAAAGAGAGAGAGAGATATCTACTAGCAGGCAATCTCGTTGATGGCAGTAGCAGAGAACCAGTTCAAGAGCTCGCTTGAATGGGAAATTATTATCTCGGCGGCTTTGTTTGTCAAATAACACTTTGATCGACACGGTGAATCCGAAAATCTCGGCGAAATCACTGTCTAAAAGTCCTTCGAAACCAGAGAGAGACTTGTTTCCACAAGTTAAACGCCAAAGCCCTGAAAATGATTCTAGGAAACTGCTCAGTTCTTTTCGGGTCGACCAAGCGGAGTTTTGTTGCCATATGGTCGCGTAAGCCAGCCACGGTGTCAGTTCAACAACCCGAATCGGCTCAAAGATAGTAGATACTCCAACTAAGCGCTAATATATCTTTAAATATAAAGATTAATGGTCAGGATAGCTTCTCCATGTTGTAGGTGGAAATCCTGGACACAAACGGACATTTGTTTCCTTTTGTTGAGGACGAACGAGACTCAGGCATCCATCAGAGAACTACGGCCACCTGAAATAAAACTAAAATTTACATGACCAAATAATTTAAGACTTAAATAAGAGGCTCAATAGGAAGAGCAATAAAAAAGGTTCAACCTAGTATGATTTTTTTTATGATAGCTGGAAGGATGGCAGAGATGTAGAGAAGATTAAGACCACTGCCATAAAACTCTGGATTTCGATGGCATCGAAAATGGCCGCTATGCTATGTGAGCGCGCTAAGCACTGTGGGTGAGACGGCCCCTTTAAGTGAGTACTTCTGTTTGAATTAGTTTCATTGTCGACTTCCGCCGACTAATTGGCGACGTAAACTTAGTCGCATTTCAATAAGATTTAAAGATTAAGATTGCAAACCTGGAACGCTAAGTTATGCGGTCCAGCTGAACTAAAGTAACCTATTGTTCTTCTTGGTTGAATAGTGGACCCATTAAGATAAGAACACACATTGACATGTCGACCTTTAGATTAGATCTCTCATGCTTAGTTGGGTTTTGATAATCAAACAGATGACCTTACGTGAACTTCAACCTAAAGGTTCAGGCGAAACTCGAAAAGACTAAATGTATGTTTTGTACTCAAAACATGGCATTTGATCTTTTGATTCACCTCTGACTTTTCCAAGTCTGGTTGTTATTCATTTTAACGAGGTTCTTTATAGCCACTTACCAGTAATGTTAATTATACATCTGGGCTTGTGGCAAATACACACATGTATTGTCTCAGTTACTATTGTTTGTAAATGACAACCACATGTATTGTCTCAATTACTATTGTTTGTAAATGACATAAATATAGAAGGAACATCTTGTAACGAGGAATAACTAGATGACAGGAACGGAGAGTTTTGTGAGTCCTGGTGACTAGGGGTAGACGGATTCTGCTCAAAAATTGTTGAAAAGTTGCTCAAAAATATCCCCAAAAGTTGCTCAAAAGTTGCTCAAAATCGAAAGAGTTGCTCTCAAAATTTCAAAAGTTGCTCGCCCAAATTTACTCTTTTCACATATTTTCGTACTTGTTTTTTTGCGTCTATGATTTTTGAATCGTGCCACGATGTGACAATTAGGCCATACGTACTATAGGAAAATGAAATCGATGGAACAAAGGACATCAGCTGCTACTATTTGCTAGAAAAGTTAAATAGCACATGCATATATAGTTCACCCTGGTTTATTTCTTCTCTTCCGTTGTTACAAAGCACAGTGTAAAAAACGTATACACTCTTGTTTAACATATAGAAATGAAGCAATCCTGCTCTCTGTTTCTATAGTTTCCACATAACAGTAACTAACCAGGGAGGGAATAACACTCTTGAACAAAAAAACGTTTCACGTCAGTTTCAGTTTCAATGAGACTACGCTCCTAGTGCCTTCTTTGAGCATTGTTGTATCTTATCATAACAGAAGCTTCCACGTAGTCTTCCAGAGCTCCATCCTGTTGTGCTGAGAGGGTGCTAAGAAGACTAAACACCCTCTCGGCCGCAGCAGAACTGGGCTGGATCAAAAGCAGCTTCTTGACAAGTGAAGCCCAGTAGAGAAGCGTGTCTTGGTGTGCCGCCCACCATGAAACCTTCTGATCCTCAGTCGTGCATACAACGCTATCAGCGGCAGCAAGATAATCAGGCAGCTCTGTTGCTAAGTTAGCAATGATGACGTCATTCATGAAGGGGAAATTCTTCAATTCTTGAAGAGATGAAGCCGTTGGCTGCAGTCCTTGGACTTGGACTGGGCAGCAGAGACGCGCTACCTTGAATGCTCGCACTACAGTGCGGAACTGAACACTGAACTTCTCTTGATAAAAGTTCAATCCCGGTTGGATGTAGGCTTTAGCTTGGGCAATCAGTCGAGCTTGGAGTTGGAGAGTACCGTTTGCAATTTCTCTTGCAATTGCCTGGGTAATAGGATAGTGCCCTACTCCAACAGCATTAGCGACAGCTGACAGGCGCTCATAACACGAGAATATGAGGGGTCCGTCGCCTTCAAGATAGTAAATGGCATTAATGAAATGCACACCAACATCAACTATAGCACCAAGTTCCAAGCGAAGATATTGAAGGTCTTGGGGATCATCAACGATATCCAACAGGTGCTGACGTATAAGAGGCGAGAGCCTGTCATTCTCACGCAGGAAGGGCAGAACATCACCAAAGTAGTCTGACACTTGTTTAAGGACCTCCCATTTACTCCACCAGCGTGTAACACTGTGTGAGCGCATGGACTGACCAGTTTTCTCCCTCCAGAATAGCGTTGCATTAAAGCTATGGGCAAATAAATTTACCCAGTGGCGGAAGAATACATCCAGAACTCTAAACTCAAAATGAGATCCCACATTATTAATTGTATGCGAGAAACATACAACATCCATAATGCTTGGATAAAAGAACAGTAGTTGCCGTATAGCAGCCCCGTTAACTGTAGCACCATCTCGCATCCCAGCAAGCAGCATGCTTGGCCCAAAGTTGTAATTCTCGGCAATGCAAGACATAAGCCTTTGAGCAAGTTCCTGCCACTTAAGTGACTTGGCCAGGACCTCCAAGCATACAAGGCGTTGGGTGGGCTTGAAGTCTTCCTGGACAAAACGTACTACGATTGCCAGTGCCTCCCCAAGTCGAGCAGTCACATCAAATATGATGGATACCTCTTTCACATTTTTTAGCTCATCCTTTATTTTCTCTTTTTCTTTTTCCAGTACAGATGGGATCAGGTCTTTCATGTGAGTGCTCGCGGTAAGCCTGTGAGCGTACTTCTCAAAAAGTGGGCGTAGGGCATCTATCTTGGAAATTGGTATTCCGGCAAGCAGCAGTGTCTCAACTACTTCAAAGCGAAAGAGTCGCATGTCTGCCGGCAAAGTAGAACCACTTACATTGTTGCGGTTGTCTTGTCTTTGCAAGCATTCGAGAATGGTTTGACTCTCCTTCTTGCCTTTTGTGATACTCTCGGTCCCACTCTGGTGCTTTTTAGACGCCACATGTTTATGGACAGTGCTTTTCTTTAAAGCAACGATTTCGTGGCACGCATTGCACCAGAGCTGGCCTTTAACACAGACGAAATGCTGGCCAGGATATTCTTTTATTCGTCGTAAACCGAATGCTTGCTCATTGGATTTTGCGTCCGACTAGACTTGTATTTGCCCGTGTTTTCGGCTACTTTTCGCTTTCGAGAGATGGAGGCCCTGTCAGGCTCCGAAAGCTCTGCACCTTTATCTATTGCAGCCTGGATTGGATCGCTTTGAGTTTGCTCTTCATCGTCAGAAAGCACCGTGGCGTCCGCCATTTTGGTTTGGGTACAGGAAACTGTACCATATTTGGAATATGTAATATTACCACTGGATAACCACCCCTATTTGGATTGCACATCCATATTTGGAACCTAACACCACAGCATACCCAACATGCACTTCAAAATACTTTTGAATTTGATTAAAAGATCTGACTTGAAAACAGTGAAAATATGTTGAAAATATACTAATTTTCAGAAAAGTTGCTCGGAAGTTGCTCACTATAAGAAAAGTTGCCCCAAAGCGAAAAAGTTGCTCGAAATCGTGAAAGTTGCTCAAAAGTTGCCGAGCAGAATCAGTCTAGGCCTACTGGTGACTCATGGCCAACCTTCGACAGTACAAGGAATAAAGCAAGTGATATCCTCAACCCTTGTAGTTGTCTTGAGTCCTTGTACAAGTTCCTCAAAACCCCAACCTGACAGCTATGTCAGTAATCACATGTAAATTTTATATCATATCCATATATACCGTAACCGTGCTTCAAGTAGATTTTTAGATTTCTGTATTATCACACAATTTTATAGCCTTTAATTAAAATTTTAATAGAAATTTAATGATGATTTGTTAATTTCTGTTATTTTATACACGACCCCACAAGCAGTGATGCTTAAACTTTTGTCGTGTATAAATAAAGAATATTGTATTGTATTGTAGTTGTTTTCAACGAATTTTGAACGCGCTATTCGAAATCATCCTCCAATCAGCTCGCGCGATCGAAACGTCTAGTTAAATTTCACGCGAAAAACCAAGTGAAATTTAACGTGTAATTCCCGAGTCGGGGAATGAATTTTCTTTGAATCCGATAGCATATACGAGAATAGTAAAACTATATATTCAGTTTGAACAGAATGGACTTTATCTCTGTTTGCAATAATAAAAAATTATAAACAACGACAACGCGCGGACTTCCTGTACATCGTTGAATACAGCTTAGACTATACAACCGTTGAATACAGCTTTGCAAACCAATTCGACAAAATATTCGACCCTTCGTGAGCCAATCAGCGCGCGGGTTTGAGTCGTGCTATGGGATTCTCTCGTAAATTACCCTTTCGTTTAATTTTTCCTGACTAGGATTTTGAATGAGTGTAGAGGTAATTGCAGGAAAAAAGAGAGCTGATTTGGAAACAAAGTGGGCAGAGCATCGTAAATTCATCACTCGGGCCAGGCCCGTTACATAGCCTCCCTAGTCTTCAAGTCACCTCTGTGTCGTGTCAGTTTAGTGTTTTAATCAACATAACGTCGCAAGCAAGTGTTCTAAACCTTTAAAAAGTTGCTCGAAAACATGCCCAAAAGTTGCTCAAAAGTTGCCGAAAATTAAAAAAAGTTGCAAGCTAAAATTTGAAAAGTTGCTTACAAAAATGAGTCATTTTAACAAAAACCTTAACTAAACGCAAGTACTGTGCTTCAATTCACTTCTGGCACAACATCTCGATGTGTTGCAAATCAGTTACTTAAAAAATGCAAAGTTTGCCACCTTAAAGACCCTGTGTCCGAGCCCATGGTGCTTTGCGCCAATGTTATGATTAGTTTGTTTATCAACGGCCGCATAAATTAAAGGCCAGCTTTTAGGCGAACTAAGCCTAAAATGCTCTCGATTGTTTATCAGTTTCATAAAAGAAGTACACATACACTTTGGATAACGAATTTCATAATTTTTACCGGATTGAAAACCCAATCGAGCCCACGAATTTTCCCCGGATGCTTCGAATATGATTTTAACAGCCGACTCGGCAGTAAACCAGTTGTTCTGTCTTTAGATTCTAATTAGGTTTACGAGTGCGACTTTTCACAACTCTACAAGCAAACACATACTCTTGCTACCTTGTTTTCATGTCTCCAGTATTGCTTAGCTGTATTTGAAGATCTCTACTTTCCTTGCGAATGATATATTTTGAGTGCAAAATGAAATGTCGTACTCGCACTCGAGTCAAACTCACAGCGAAGCTGAACTCGGCAGATTGGACTTTGACCCACGATCGTAGTTTTGGTAGCAAGACTTTCTGGACGTACTGTAGGATGAAAAAAAAGGTTAAGGAGATTGCTTTCTCTGCTAATAAAAACGTATACAGATAAGTCTGTAACACCGCAGTGGAGCTCAGCCGTGCGAAATTATAATTACGAACGATCTTGATGCCAGAAGTGGTTGCTTTGTGCCGCCGTTGTATTTCCAACGAAGCCCGCCGGTCCCTTAGTGCAGCAAATCCCCGGGAAACTCACGTAGTAGTCCTTTTGAACCACAAGTGGTCTCTTGTAGACCTAGAGAAAGTAAAATGTGGACTGCTGAAGGATTATTTGTCGAGTCGCTTTGCCTCGCTGTCTCGGTCCTTTCTCCGGCATTCCTCTACTCGCCACTCTAGACCGGGATTCGAAGAAATATTCGAACTAAAGTTTCATTTAAAAAAGTATATATACAAAAGTTAAGATAAAAGAAAGTCAGTTAAGCATATATACCTATGAATAATTATACGATGGCCCAAACTAGGGATGGATTTCGAAAGATTCGAGAGTCAAATAACAACAACAACAATCTTTCTGATTTTCGTAGTCTACGAAAATGATTTGCGCGCGCAAAGCACCATGGGCTCGGACACAGGGTCTTTAACAACCTGTCCAAAAATTACTCTTTGTGAAATACAACCGACATCAGAACTCTGATATTATTGTGCAAACAGAAACGATTTACAACAAGTCAATATTTGAGTCACCATTGTTCTCACTTCTCAGCAGTAACCAGCACAATCTATACGATAAGCTCGATTGTTGCTCAACAGTTGCTTCGGAAGGCAAAAGTTGCTTGAGGTTGCTCGTACCACAAAAAGTTGCTGGAAACTCCAAAAGTTGCCGAGCACAATTTGCCAGGGCCTAGTCGCGACCCAAACTATTAGAAACAAGGTACTCAATGGATGACTAGTTTCCGTTAGAAGTTGTGTTAGTATAGGTCTGCGATGGCGAGTAAGATAAACACTGCCACTGGTATAATCAACTGAAAGTCGCCAAGGTATGCTAACTGCCGTGGGAAGCGTGTATCAGGCCGCGGTTAGCCCTATGATGGGGCCATGATTCGAAAACTTGATTGATTTATGCCCGTTACTGCTGATTGTTTTAGTGATAAAGTACAAACTACTTAGTGTGTAACAATTCAATTCATTAACTATCTTCACATGTTATATGCTTCCGTCAAAATAATAGGAAAATAAAACTAAACGGAGCGTGGCGCCCTTTGTTTACAAGTCATGCAGTGGAGTTGTTGAACCAAGTTGACCGATTTAACCCCAAACAATGTTTTCCAAATTGCAAAGGATTCAGCGCTAAACATCAAAGGTTCTGATGGAGCAGACAACACAATATTGCAAGTACTCATTCGGCCAGTAGGTTGTGTGACACTGACAGCTTATAGTACTGAGGCACAAGGCGCTGAATCCTTGACAGGTTTATACTGATGCGGGCCACAGTCATTTGGCTGTAATTTCAAACTGACTGTGATGTTTCGTTTCGATAAAATGAAACAAATAGGGCCTTCTTTCACTACAGCTTCTCAGTTCCTTATAGTATTTGTGCTACTAACGATTAATCTTTTTTTTTTCCTTTTGCAAGATTGGATTTATTTCAAATCTTCAGAAACTACTAGCCCTCGTCAGTGGAATAATCAGTACGGAAATTTCTTGGAAATGTTTTAGAAAAAGAGTTGGACATTTATATTTCCGTAGTTTTATCCAATTCCGTAGTATGGACGTTTTATCACTATATGAAATATCCTGAAAATAGTTGGGAAATTGTCTAGAAATAAGATTTTTATACTGAGTGTGTAAGAGTTCCAGGTTTTCCTGTGCGACGGCAGACATTCAGGAGTGTGTGTTCACACCCTGTGCTCGCCAGCAAAAACGGCGTTTGCTAACCGTGTGAAACTGGTGCTCAACAGTACATCGCGATTACTTGATAGAAGACAGTGGTGTGTCAGTCTTGAGGAAAATGGGAGAACCCTGGATTACAACAAGAAACATCCGACTAATTATAGTAGTATTAATAATCAGGTAGTTTGTCTCAGCTGGGAAACACCATAAGATACGGCTTGAACCCCGGATTTTAACACAATCTGTGTAACGATATTTTCAATAGACATCTACAACAGCTGTTTTACGTCACTGAAACAGGTGTGTTACAATAACGATAACGACATGCTCTAAGTATCTTTTCTTACCTAAAATGACGTAATTTAGAGGTCTTAGTGAATTAGGAACAAACTCGGCAAATAGAAATTCGGGTTTCAATGGTGGACAGAGTTTAACGCGGCAGTTTAACTAAGACATTTAAAAGTCATTTACACCATGGCAGAGTTTCCCCTTCCTTACAAAAAATGTAACTATGACTTGGAACTTAAAATAGAATCAGCTAAAATATGGTCAAGGAAATAAAATGCTTTAAAAGGGGCAGCAGTTTAACAAGATGATTAGATCTCAACTGGAGTAGCAAGAATTCCTAAACAAGAACAATAATTATTTGAAAAACCATTTAGACGAAATTATTTCAAGATGTACTCCTCAAAGGTGAGAAGAAATCCCTCAAAAAAGATTTAACCGATGGGATGGGTCGTATTACTGTATTTATAATCATGCATCCAGTTATTTAATTTTATAAATCTACTGAAAATCGTAAAATTTTTAAGATCAAAAATTGAAGCTAATGATGGTTTCTCAGTTTCCAACTTTACGCGATGTTTCTGAGCAAAAAAAATATGATTAAGCTTTTACAACGTTTTCGATTGGCCCTTTTATTAGATTTACTATTCGATAATTGCTAGGTATAATTCTTAAAAGTTTTCCGGCTCGGATGGCATAAATATCCTATTTGATAAAGATGTACTACCTATTAATAATAACTCCTATATATTTTCCATGTTTCAGTTGATTTTACTGGTTGTAGTGGAAGCTGTGCTGTATTCCATGTGCTCTTCCCGCCCGCATGCAGTGATGAAACAGCAACACCAGATATCAGCCACTCAAACAGCGAATCAGACTGTAAAAGAACTTCAAATGGACCCAGAATTGAGCTTTTTCTTCGAGGACATGATGAACGAGGAAGGCAAAGAGCCACCAAAGAAGGAACAAGTTTTCAAAGACACTAGTGTTCAGTTTCCATCTGCAAATTCCTCGCCAACTGACTCGATCAATGCGAGAGGTCAACGCAAAAGATTAATGCGAGATGTAAACGTAACTCCCACAGCAGTACATCCCTGCTACAAACAAGGCTCGAGGAAAGTTTATTCGCACTCAAACGGTAGAGATGAAATAGCACATTGGGAATGTTACGTGTCAACCATTATTGGGTGCTTTGGTTCGGTTAATAGAAGAGACGGGGCGGCCTTGTGTAAAGCGAACAAAATAATATTTGATAGCAAAGTGTTTACAACTGGTTGTGCCTGTGCTTGACCGGAAGTATTCATAAATTATTTATTTTGTAGTCTCAGATATTATATAATTAATTTATCTAAATATCAATCATCAAGATTAATTATTGATTGGTATTTATATTGATTATTATTTGTATTGATATGTCGTATTTATACAGCTTTCTTCGTAATTCAAGAAATGGATATTTATGAGGATAATAATAGCCCACTTCCGAGATATGCCTCACTTCCTACGTACAAAGGAATCAATACGAGGCTCCGTGCATAATGCTCAGTCATTCGTGGCAAACTATAGAAGTGCTGTAGTCTTGTCACGAACGACTGAGCATTATGCACGGAGTCTCGTATTGATTCCTTTGTACGTAGGAAGTGAGGCATATCTCGGAAGTGGGCTATTTCATGGATGTATAGAAAAAGTAACAATGTAATATAACAATAACAATAACTATTCAAACATATTATTTATAGAAGGCCATAAGGTCAATACGAGTCTGGACAGATATTACGTTAAAGATACAACCTCCCAAGATTAGATACAACATTCAATAATGGTTAGCATAAATTATAATAATTATTGTTATACTCAGTAGAGACTTTGTCAAACGTTGCCTCCATACAGAGCCTCTTGGCAATTCATATTTGTACGAAGTACGAAGACTGTAAGAATTACAAATCATATATGTAATCAATTTGTTACATTTATTTGAAATAAACGATTATTTAAATACTAAACACGTTGCATGGCACTACCCAACACACGCTATGGTTGTTTGACAAGATTTCAGTCAGTGCAGGCGACAAATTTTCAAACTCGCTTTTCACGTGAATAGTAACGAGAACAATAAAGAGTAAAATCAAACAGAGAACCGTCTCCGGTAACCCTCATTACTCACTGGGAGCTAGACTTGCTACAAGTCGACCTCTTTTCCTCTGAGAACGAGCGCGAAGCGCGAGCGGAAGCGAGCGACGAAGTCGCGAGAGTCCCTTAAACCAGAGAAGTGAAAAAAGTGAAAATCAACCAGAGAAGTGAAAATCTCGTTTTAAGAGAAGCGAATGTGGGAAATGAAAATCTCGTTTTAAGGGACTTTGAGAAAGTCTAACTGGAACCTGATTGAGAACTTTTCCTTCCCCTCCCCCCTCGGTTTCGCGCTCATTTCTTGCCCCAGTCCTTTTCCGATGGAAGACCTCCACTTTGCCAAAACACACCAAAACGTAGTCTCCTTCGCAGCCATTAGCGCTAGCGTTTGCTAGCCTGCATCGTATCCGAACTGAACCCTGGTTAACCGGGGTTCAGTTCGGATGCGAGGCAGGCTAGCGTTTGCGTGACGACCCTAAGAACGGCTGCGAAGGAGACTAACCACTAAGTGATATGTGGGGGGGGACCCAATACCTTGAACTGTCTGACATTAGAAATGAGGGAGATACGGCATGTACTTAACACACGTTATCGATGACGTCATCATGACGTCATCACCACTAAGTGATTTGTGGTGACCCACAACCATGCCTTTCCAGTTTGAGCTAGCCTGCTATGCAGACGTATTTTTCACTCTCATAAATTCGAAGAAAAAAGTAACGTCTGCTTACTCGAGCGCTTAATTAGTTTCCAATATGCAAGCACGACGTCAGCACGTTTGTTTTATTTTTCTGCCCAATCAAAGCCATTGTTAGAATTTTAGTGAATTGGCGCGCCATTGAACACTCTCTTATGATTGGTCAATGGCAAATGTATTGTCTGAATTCCTTTTAAATACAACATTACGTCACTTTCCAGGATATGGAAGGTAAAATCTGATATGTCCATAACACAACGAGGTGTGCATATTGGAAACTAATTAAGCGCTCGGGTAAGCAGACGTTACTTTTTTCTTCGAATTTATGAGAGTGAAAAAATACGTCTGCATAGCAGGCTACAACCCCTGCCATTTAAGTCGGACCTCTTCAGCAATTTCCGGCTATTTTTAACACAATCCCCCTCCCCCATTTCAATGTTGGTTTTCGAGAAGACCGAAATGTTGCCTTTCTATCCCAACATTGTGAAGGGGGAGGGGGGACAAGCGAAGTCATAAAAAATGCCCGCGATGTGTCAGAGGAGTTCGTTCAGTGTTCGGAATAGCCTTATTTTGTCGGGCGGTCCGTACTTAAATGGCGAAGGTTGTAGGTTTGAACCTGCTGGCATTAGAAATGAGGGAGATATGGGCATGTACTTAAAATCACGTGACCAATGACGTCATCGTTACGTCATCACCACTAAGTGATTGATAGGGACCTACTACTATGTCTGTCCAGGTTTGAGTCATCTGCCAGTAATATTAAGCGAGTATTATTTATATCAATTAAGAAAATCGCATATCCCGAACATATTCCGAACATATTCCGAATTAGAAAACGGTACGCTCGGAACCTAACCCCAATAACTCCTTCCTGCACATGCGTGCATCCACGAGTTAAAAAGAAACTTCACAGTGTTTGAAAGTGCAGCAATGCTGTGGCCAGCGCGCATGTATAAACCTGTCAATGATTCAGCGCCTTGTTCTGTGTCACACAACCTACTGGCCAAGTTACAACTACTTTGAATATTGTGTTGTCTTTATCAAAACCCTTGATATTTAGCGTTGAATCCTTTGCGATTTGGAAACATTGTTGGAGGGTAAAATAGTCAACTTGGCTCAACACTCCACTGACTTGTAAACAAAGGGCGCCATCTCTTGGTCGCGATTCAAACTTTGTGTTCAGTCAAATCTTCAGAAATTACCGGCCCTCGTCACTGAAAAAATTTAACCTCTCCCACAGTACTGAAATTCCTTAGAAATATTCTAGAAAAAGAGTTGGAAATTTAAATTTCCATAGTTTTATCCAATTCCGTATTTTTTGGAAGTTTTCTCAATACGTTTCATCAATACGTGAGATATCCTGGAAATAGTCCGGAAATTTTAAAGAAATAAGATTTCTATACTGTGTAAGAGTTCCAGTTTTTCGGCCTGTGCGGTAGGCGAAATAGAAGAAGGAAGCAGACATTGAGTATTCACAACCCTGTGTCGCCAGACAAACTGACGTCTTCTAACCGTGTGAAACTGGTACTCAACAGTAAATCGCGATTCTTTGATAGAACACAGCGGTTTGTCTCTTGAGAAAAATGGGAGAACCTCAGCTGGGAAATACCATAAGATATTTTAACGCAATACATTGCACTGGTAAGTGTAACGATTGTTTCAATAGCGGTTTTACGACACTGAAACAGATATGTTACAACAACGATTACGTCATGTTCTAAGCATCTTTTCTTGCCTACAATGACGCAATCTGGCGGTGTCAGTAAATTAGGAACCAACTCAGCCAATAGCTATAGAAGCTCGATTTTCATTGGTGGACAGATTTTACCGCGACAGTTCAAGCAAGCGTTCCCCTTCATTAAAAAAGTGTCTAAGAACGAGACCACTTCTTAGAAACGTTTCTAAGAATGAGAATTAGGTAGGTTTTGACTTGAAACTTAAAATAGAATAGAATCAGCTAAAATATGCATGGTTAAGGAAATAAAATGCTTTAAAAAGGGCAGCAGTTTAACAAGCTGATTAAATTTTAGTTGCACAGCAAGCCTTTTCAGGAATAATGAATAGAACCTTTTCAGGAATACTGCTATAGAACTATATAGATCAGCGAAAGAGGTCAGGAATTATTATAACAAAATTACACTCACATCAAGATGTATATCTCAAAGGTAAGGGAGGTCAAAGATCTGTTGATTTAACCTGCGCGTCACCAGCAGGTATATACCTCAGGGCTAGATCTTTGTGGTACCCCACAAGTTATTAATTTCTCATTTGATTTAGTATTCCGAATTGTGATGACTGCATTGTGTTCGATAGATAAGGCTCGGTTATTCGAAGCGAGAGTAAGCGCTATCCCGGGGTTAAATCGCTAACCCAAGGTTAAAGTGTACAGATTACAATTACAGATTTAGCACTATCCTAGGGAAGAAGTTACCCTCGCCTGCTCGCTTCGAACAACTGAGCCCAGATGTTTGAAGGTTGCGTATATTGTTTTTGAGCAAGAAAAGTCTCGAATCAACCCATTCGTAAATTATACTGTTTTGGTGTTTCAAGTGGTCTCTAAGATAAGCTATTTATATATGTAAACATGGATTTCATCCAAGTAGAGCGCGCGTTATACACGTATATAACACCGAGATATTTACCGCTGACATGTGATTATCCGACGAGGACTCAAACCTCGTCCTCCGCCTCCCAGCATACAATGCATGGGTGGATGTAATTAAAAACCACCAAACCAACACCTATGGATTATTGTTGGTATTGTTATACATATCTTATATGTTAATAAGGGAATAACATAACTTTTGGCCGAGGGCATATTGTTTTGTTTAGTCCGCGTAACCATTTGAAAACACAATGACCCAAATAAAGTAATTTTATTAGTATTATTATCAAACCGGATGAGGCCAAATGAATTCTGGCTATTATTTTCATCTTCAAAGTTTGCGATTTTGCGATTTTGCGATTTTGCGATTTTGCATATTGCTTTGGGTGAGGCTTCAAACTTTTCAAGACTCGTTGACAGGATTTGCACCTGAATGGCTTCCTGCGTCAGCGCCAAATTGGTAAAATGGCATTTGCAGCTCGCCTGAGGTTGTTCACGCGCGTTTTCGTGAGGGCGGTTTTATATTTGGCCACGTATTTTGATAATAATTATTTGATAAATAGATGTAAATATTTTCCATGTTTCAGTTGATTTTACTGGTTGTAGTGGAAGCTGTGCTGTATTCCATGTGCTATTCCCGCCCGCATGCAGTGATGAAACAGCAACACCAGATATCAGCCACTCAAACAGCGAATCAGACTGTAAAAGAACTTCAAATGGACCCAGAATTGACTGCTCTTTGTTCGAGGACATGATCAACGAGGAAGAGAAAGAGCCACAAAAGAAGGAAATGGTTTTCAAAGACACAAATGTCCAGTTTCCATTCGCAAATTCCTCGCGAACGGACTCGATCAACGCGAGAGGTCAACGCGAAAGATTAACGCGAGATCTAAAGCCCACAGCGGCAAATCCCTGCTACAAAGAGACGATTATTCATAACCTAAATGGTAGATACATACTGTTCAGGGAGTGTTTACTCGTTAGCATAGTGGGCCAATGCGGTGACACAATATTAACTAAAGGGACACCCGGCCTATGTAAAAAGACCAAGGAAATCATTGATGGTAGGGTTGTCCATGGCTGTGCTTGTGACAATTAACTGAGCGAAATTTGAGCGATGTAGCTGTGCTGGGGAGCGTGCAATCGTGTTTTCAGTTTTCCATACATTTGTCTGTAAAAGTCTGCAGGAAATTTTAATAATATTTTACCTGTATCTAAAGAATATTTCAGAGATTCGATTTTACGGATTTTATTTGGCATCGGGTTCCCATACGAACACTGTATTTCGCGCCATGTTTGTATCTCTTTCAAAATGTCGGAATTAACCGCGAACTGGTCTATCGCAAACAGTAAGTGGCAATCGCAAAAATAAAAATAATAAATGGTTTATTTTACGTCGAAGATACAGGAAGCCGTTACCGGGTCTCCCAAGCCAGAGGCTTATGTTTAAGTATTCTGACGAACGCAAGTAGTCAGGTTTTAGTATTCATAAACTATTTAGTATTTAGTTGACACTGATCCTAAATAGATCAGTCTCAAAATAGTTTTATTATGGGTATTTGATCATTTATTATAATTAATGTCTCGTATTTATAACCGTGATAACTTCGAGAATAGTTGGTAAGGTCGATGGGCTAGGCACTGCCATGCATTCGAGGCCTATTGAATATCTCTATAGCTATGACGAAATGGATATTTATCAGGAAACAGCGTTACGTAATTTATCAAGAGAGAACGAGGTAAGAGAACGAATCCCCAATCATTCCAATCATAATTATTTGAAATCTGTAGATTATAACAGGACACAGCCTGGTTATTTTAAGAAGTACACCTGATTGGGTAAAGTGGCGCTTTTGTGCTAAGCAGTGGTTCAGTTATTATAACGATGTATGAGGACCCAAGAATAAGAAATAACTAACGTCATGTGTTGTGAAACTAAAAATAGATTTAAAATAATTATCATGGGGCATGGGGATTCGTTCTCTTACTTCATCCTCTCTTGGATTATTTATTCATTATTTTATCATTACCTCGGTACGTGATAAAAGAACAAACCTTAGTTCAAATTTCTACTAGTACGCTCGTCGGGAGATATGAAACCAGTATCATGTTTTGGCACAGCTTCTGGTTGGTAACTTTTCTGTTTGGGTTAATGGGATCCCTGTGGTTTGTACTGGTAGAGAAATTACCAGCTAGAAAGCCTGGGACAAGGCTGGCACCTATTTCTCCCCGTTTCATTTTGAGACAAGGAGAGCGCATATTTCATTACGAAACAATAGGTTTTGCGTGAGCGTCCTTAGTCTTTCTGTACTGTATGTTGGCACTTTTGGTCAGTCTTTTTTTTCGATCGATACAGCTGAAATATTATTTATCGCAAGGTCAGCACATCAACACGTACCGTATTTACTCGATTAGACGCCCCCGGCTTCTATTCAAAATTCTGCCTTGTCGGCCCAGCGTTTATTCGAGACCAACGTTTATTAAATGGGGTACATTTTTGGATATTTTTCAATCTCACTTATGTTCCATTTCTGATATTCATTTGAACACTATAACTGCTATAGATTCCTCATAATAAAAGAATTTCAAGGTAAAAAAAACGACAAACAAAACTATTGTAAATGGTGTAAACGTTATGTCTTTCTTGAGTCACGAGAATTTATAATAAAGAAGCAGAGCATGATTTGTTGTCGCCGTGGTTGGTTTTTAAAACCTTATTTATAATGCTTATAGCGACTGACTCGAAAGTTGATTGCTGTTGAGGCGAACTCTGACTCCGATCCATATTACAAGAGATTGACTGGCCAAGACGGATCATGGACTGCCCAAGACGGATCATGGTCTCGCTAGCCTGCAGAACAGGCGCTTTGAGAAGAGACCCCAGAAATTATATAGGTCTTGCGAGCGAAGCGAGCTCGTTGTGATGCGAGCGGAGCGAGTCGCGAGTCTCCTTTTTCCATTTTCACGCGGCCAAATTATTTTATCACTTCCTTTGCGTTGAAATAACACCGAGGGCCTGTTTCGCAGGCTATGGTCTCGCCTTGACTCTCTAGCTCGCTCTCGGACTCGCTCTCGGACTCGCTCTCGGACTCGCTCTCTCTCTCTTTACTCGCTCTCTCTCTCTCTCGCTATTTACTCGCTCTCTCTCAATGTTACAAGATATTCGTTCTGTATTTAAGACCTTTACAAACAATAATTATTGAGAACAATACAGGTGTATTGACGACTGATATTCTAAAGATAAAGTTAATGTGTACAATATTGTAATTAATTAAGGTCGTGGCCTGATTATTAAAGGAAAACTGACCTTGAAAGAAAGTTGATTTAACGAACGAAATGATATACTTTGAGCGTAAAACATATTATAACTATTGTTTAATGCCGTCGTCCTAGATGTTGCCGTCGTCCTAGATGTTGCTGTCGTGGTTGCTTAAGTTCCCTAATAACCTTTAGATTCACTCAGTCATTGACCAATCAGAATCCAGATGTTTTGTTGAGTATGTTATAAAGGCGGTATTTCATGGTTTTTCTATTAAACCTTCATGGTTAGATCAAGCCAATCAAAATGTAGGAAATTTCGCGCCAGTTTACGTTTATGGCAGCCCATAAGAAGTCAAGAATTTTGAATACATCTGCAGACGCGTCCGCCACCGTCGAAACATTTGTTTTGCCGAGAAATTTTGCAGTCTATCGTCTGGTAAGTTATTTTGTTTTCGTGATAAATCTATATCTATATCTAGTTATGGCACCTAAGCTATCTTTAGAAAAATTAAGAACAATTAGTTGAAGCCTTAGTTCTTTCCCGACTTGATTTTAGTGACATTGTTTTCTATCCACTTACTGAATACCTTCTTAAAGTGTTTATGAAACCAAATTTTGCATCTTTATTTTATTACAGAATAATAAAGTTCATTCTTTTCTGATTATCAAGAGTATATTTATTTTTCAGTTCCGCCTTCGGAAAGGTCTCTTTTTCGCCATTCAAATTGACTACTTTATGCTTTTAAAAAACTGTCCGGGGCCTGGAACCGAATCTGCCATTACAATGACGTCACTGTGAGGACTGTACCAAACCCGAAATGATCCCGAACCCGAAATGATCCCCGAACCCGAAATGATCCCCAAAACTGTTCAAGTCGCGCCTGAAATGATCCCCGACCCGAAATGATCCCCAATCATTACCCGAAATGATCCCGCAATAAAACTGCGAATGGACTAAAGGATTTGGGGCTTTCGGAATAGCAAAATTTTCGCTAAACATCTTGCTAAAAGAAATAAAGCTCAAAAGTAAGAATGTTTACTAGTATTTTCTAATAGGACAAACCAACACTGGCAGACAACAAACAACCCGTCAATCAAACCACGTGACGTCGTCGATCACATGACCGTAGCGAAAATCGCCCGTATCTCGCTGGAGATAAACAGCACAACAGCCATACCAGTTCACGACAGTCACTAGCCATTTTTGTACTTCCTGGAAGTTGTAATCAGTAGCACAAAACGACAATCATGACTAAGAAAATCACGTCCCTATCGATGGAATTGTTATCACGTAAGCACATTTGATGATCAGACCTGAATTATCTTCCCAGCGATCATGTAAAGTTACAAATCGCAAAATAGAAACAAAAGTATATACAAAGTTTTTTTCCGCTCAGTCTATAGGCATTTTGAGAGAAATGTATTGTTGACATACTTTTGCTAGGTTGGTTGTTACCGCAAGTTTTAGTTACACGGTGGGCACAAACGACCATAAAAACGGCATCAGTTCTATATTTAAAAAGTTTCCAATGCAGACGATTGAATTTTGGTAGAAGGATGTAGAATCGCAAAATGAATATAACCTGATTTTTTAAGCTATGTTACTACCATCGTGACGTCACAATGACGTCATTTACCCATTTGTAATACGTTTCTTGCAACTGTTCATTATCTCTAAAAACGAAATGTCGTATATTGTTAAAATCTACTCGTGATGAGAATGAAGGAATCGAAAACCCGATGTCGATTGGTTAAGGAAATCAAAAGTTATGAAAGTTTGAAGTTTGTCCTTTTTCCCGCCACAATTTGGCGGGAAATAAACACCACAAAAGCATTTATAAAAACATCGCTTCATTCAATTTTTAGAGTTGTCAATATTGTTGCATGACATTTTGTCCAATCATAAAACACGTTGGTGGCTAAAATCGTTTGTTTTTTGAATTTTGATTTTTTGTCCATAACCGGCTTAAAATTGAAGTCATATTTTCAGCAACGTCATTATGACGTCATACTTTTTTATACATGCCCTTAGAAAAAATCCTTTGAGTGATTTTCGAGTTTTAGTGATGAAATGCGCTAGTCTGGCATTCAAAACCCACATTATTTTCTTTTCTTGATTTTTTACCAATAGGCAGCCTTATTTAGGTATGACACCTGACGTCACTAAATATGACGTCATAGCAACAGTCATTCCTCTATAACTTTTGCTATAATAGTCGTAGAACGTTCAAATTTGCGCCAAAGGAATGTGTGTTATGAAGGCCCTTTGATGGTGTAGTCTGTTTGTAACATCTATTAAAGGGGGAATTTTACCAAAAAAGGAGGCATCACTTATGACGTCACAACAACGTCATCATACTAACATAAAACACCTAAAATATGTAGTTTCATTTTGTTAACAAGTCACCAACATTTCTTCAAATTGAGACTATAAGTAAAGAAATGGTTTTAATTTTAATTATTTGTCCACGCTCACTGATGCCGATTTTGACGTACTTTATGCCCGACGTGTTACGCCCAATAAAAATGCATATGACCTTTTTCTACTGACCAATAAGCATGCGTTTCCCATTCAACATTGACACTTTGCTATCCTACCGGATATTGATAGGCAGAACTATTTCGCCATTGGTCGCAGCACGTGTTATTCGATTGCTTTCTTCTGCATATTTTTATGCTTTTTGCTTGGACATGATGAGGCGGCCATATGTAGATTCCAGGACCGACTTAGTATTGTTTTCTTTCGTTTTACTTGTTCCTGTTCTTGTTATTGAATTGCGAAAAGCAAAGTCTGATTATTATCGTACTAAAATAGATAATTGTTCGCAAACAGACCCTAAAAAGACATGGAAATTGATTAACTCTCTTCTTGGAAAGCAAAATAAAAGCAGCCGCATAAATGAACTTCAAATCAACGATAATATTATCACCGATGCCAAAGATATTTCCGAGGCCTTTAATGACTTTTTCATAAACATTGGCCCAAATTTGGCTGCCGAATTAACCACTCAGTCAACAAACAACATAAACACTTATCTTGGCAACAAGCCGGATATCGACGCACCATTTAAGTTTTCTGAAATACCAGTGGATAATGTTTTGCTTATGTTGAAACAGCTGAATACTTCCAAAAGTACTGGCCTTGATAACATTCCGGCCAACGTATTGCCGCGGAAACAATAGCACCATCGTTAAAGTTTATATTTAATCTATCACTCTCTACTGGGTTTTTTGTTGAAGAATGGAAAAGAGCGCGCGTGAATCCAATATTCAAAGCTGACGACCGGCGTCAAACTGGAAATTATCGCCCTATATCTATCTTACCAATAATCAGTAAAGTGTTTGAAAAAGAAGTTTTCAGACAGCTATACGGCTATCTACTTGATAACTCCATGCTTTCTAAATTCCAATCTGGGTTTCGTCCACTTCATTCAACAGTCACAGCTCTGATCCAAATGTGCGATACACTGTACGAAAGTATGGATAATGGTTTATTAACGGGAGTAGTATTTATTGATATTCGAAAAGCATTTGATTCAATTAACCATTCCATTTTACTTGACAAATTGGAGTTTTATGGTGTTTCGGGCCTTGGCCAAAAATGGTTCGATTCCTATTTAACTAATAGACAACAGCAATGTTTAGTAAATGGTCATTTATCCTCCACGAAAGAGATAATTTGTGGGGTCCCACAAGGCTCGATCCTAGGACCCTCGTTATTTCTACTTTATATCAATGATTTATCAAATTGCCTTAATTTTACTACCCCATGTATATATGCAGATGATACCCAGATTTTTGCATCTGCCCCTGATATGGACAAACTTACATCGAATACTGAATTCTGACTTGGATAACATATGTGACTGGCTTGTAGTGAATAAGCTCCAGTATCACCCCTCCAAAACCAAACTAATGATAATTGGATCGACCTATAACTTAAATAATAAAACCAAAAGCCAGCCAAACAATATCTCCGAGATAGACAATAACAAGGTATTGCGAGTAGACTCACATACCTGCCTAGGGATTGAAATCGATGAAAAACTTAGTTTTGAAAATCAAATAAATAAGATATGTAAAAAGGCAAGTGCTGGTATAGGTGCCATAAAGCGTATTAAGCCATTTGTCCCCACCGATTCACTCGAAGTAATTTACAAATCACTTGTACAACCTTACTTCGACTATTGTTGCCCACTATGGGATACTTGCGGCAAGACGCTAAAAGACAAATTGCAAAGAGTTCAATCTCGAGCCGCTAGGGTAATTACAGGCACGAATTACGACACAAGATCCGTTGATATACTTGCTAAATTAGAATGGAAAACGCTCCAAGCCAGACGTAATCAAATGAAATCTATTTTAATCTATAAAATCTTAAATGAACAATCCGCACCATATTTGAGAAACTCTTTTATTAAAACAAGTGACTGCGATAAACGCTATCAGCTAAGAAACTCTGAAACTGATCTAGCACTTCCAAGACCGCGTACAAATTTCCTCAAGCGAAGCTTCAAATACAGTGGTGCTATGCTTTGGAATAACATGCCAGATGAGGCTAAAAGAGCCAAATCTTTACGGCAATTCAAGAGGAGTGTCTGTTCCTGTTACTGAGTTATGCTGATAGCAGATTTTTTACTGATTTTTATCAATATATGTTTTTAATCTGTACATATATTTATTGTTACGCCCCACGTGGAAACCAGCTTACTGTTGTAGTGGCTAGCGTACGGAAATAAAGTTATATGTATGTATGATGTATATACGTGTTGTCCTGGACAAGCGGCAAACGAATTGCACCGTATTCCATTCCTCATAGCTGCCGCATGCAGTTATAATGTCAATCCTTTGTCGCTTGTCGCTCGTCCGTGACAACCTTATTTGAAATAGGTGTATATAAATTTTGAAGACATCATAAAAATAGAACATTTAATAAAAATGTGATGGGTACTCACCAATGACGTTGCGTGGTTTTATTGACAGCTGCTGTTAATTAATCAACTAATGACTCGCTTAGTGATGGCTTTCTATGACACACCATATATTAGCACATTTCACTAT
Source organism: Actinernus sp. WN-2022 (assembly GCA_030867875.1). NCBI lineage: Eukaryota > Metazoa > Cnidaria > Anthozoa > Actiniaria > Actinernidae > Actinernus > Actinernus sp. WN-2022. The sequence continues at coordinate 28,213,413 of JAOWCC010000577.1, forward strand.
AAAGACTCGGACGGTTCGACGTTTCGTGACTTGTTCTGGATTTTGTGATGTTTATCTCCAGGGAAATAGGAGTGATTTCCGCTATCGTCACATGATCGATGACATCACATGGTTTGATTGACAAGGGTTGTTTGTTGTCTGCCAGTGTTGGTTTGTCCTTTTAGAAAACACTAGTAAACATTCTTACTTTTGAGCTTTATTTCTTTTAGCAAGAAGTTTAGCGAAAATTTTGCTATTCCGAAAGCCCCAAATCCTTTAGTCCATTCGCAGTTTTATTGCGGGATCATTTCGGGTAATGATTGGGGATCATTTCGGGTCGGGGATCATTTCAGGCGCGACTTGAACAGTTTTGGGGATCATTTCGGGTTCGGGGATCATTTCGGGTTCGGGATCATTTCGGGTTTGGTACAGGACTCGCAAGTGACAATACATTCATATGATCATGTAGGACGACACGCATTTTTACAAAAAAAAATACAATAGAATAAAGCACAATACAATTCAATACAAAAAATGAAATACAGTGGAACGCAACACAATCCTTAACAAATAAAAGATGGTTCTCCTTGTTCTATAAAAAAATATTGCACGCTTGAGGTCCGTGAAAAACTGCGGATGCATGAGCAGAACACGAGTGCATTTAGCACCATTTCAAGACCTCGAAAGTACATTATTTTGTTATAGAACAAGGAGAACCATCTTTGATTTGTTTTATAATACAAACTTCAATCTAGACGAAGGAAAATAAGCTATATAATTTTAAGAACCCACATAAAAATCTAACTAAGCTCCATTTTACTGTACTTCGACTTGTTTACAACATTTCTCGTCACTGATTGGTTCAATTATGACAGCTTGACATTGACGACTTGAAAGCTCGTTTCTTATTGGATGAAATAACCTGCTATAAAAAGAACATGTCGATTGATAAAAGTGAAAGACTGAAATTGCAAGACTGCTGGTCGCAAACGGGCTGTAAAATTGTCGACTGATCAAAACTGTTGCAGGAAACATAAAGTGCTTTCTTTTTACAATGTACATGTATGATCAGCACAGGAGAAGTTAATTTGCACATTGTGATAGTATTGAAAATGCCTGATGGAAAAACATTCATAGAGATCAGAAAGCGTTTGTAGCGAAATTTTAATAGCGGCGGCATCTGAAACTGAATTACGTGAGTTGAGGTTCCCGACTGTTTTCTACAACAACTGCATCGTTGACATTGGCTATTTATTCTCTGGTCTGAAGAAGGATATTTTCATTATCCCAAGGAACAGTGTTTAACTGCTGCTCTGATGGCAGTGAGTTGCGTAGCTTTTGAGGCTCAGTTCGACTATACGTTCGAAATTCTCTCTGAATTTCTAACGAGACCTGAAACAACCATGGGTGCTGATCAAAGCCAAGTCCCGGCTAATCCACAGATCGAATTGGAATTTAGCGTGTTGGTTTTTGCGGAGGGAGGCTAGGAAAACCGGAGAACCCGGAGAAAAACTCGGAGCAAGGCCAAGTGCGAGAGACCAACAAACTGAACTCACATATGGCGCTGCGTCTGGCTTCTTTGCAAGTTTTATCGTCCGTTTTTCATTCACGAACATTCAGGATCCTCTTAAACGAATTTCTACAGGAAACCAGAGAAACCCTATATTGTATTCTTTGCCATTCACTGTTCTGGCTTCAGTATAAAAGTACAGGAGTATTAAAGTTATCGTCGAGTTCAGTCTTGGTGAGTCATTTCTTGTACTTTTTGTAGTTGTGTTGTACAGTGAGTTGTACAAACTGTGAATGAGTAAATGTGCCACATTGACTATTGCTTTTCTCAACTTCAATGTCCATTGTATTTTGGCGTAGGATAAAGTTAAATACGGGAAGAAAACCAAAGCCACCAGTCACACAATAGCTTCCACGTCCTCGCTTATTTTTAGCTTCCTCTGAAACTTTCAGTCTCGCCGAGTCTGCCATGGATGTTTGTAGTATATAAACAGCGAGTCCTCACAGTGACGTCACGCAGCTCATTTGGCCGCGCGGCAAACGGGACAGTTTTTAGCATAAAGTAGTCAATTTGAATGGCGAAAGAGAGACCTTTCCGAAGGCGGAACTGAAAAATTAAAATATACTCTTGATAATCAGAAAAGAATGAGCTTTATTATTCTGCAATAAAATAAAGATGCAAAATTTGGTTTCATAAACACTTTAAAAGACTTCAGCGTATTCAGTTTTCTGCCGCTAGTTTTGTCACCGGTCACTATATTAACAAAGTTGACTCTATTCTCAAGATAGGCTGGCTCCCAATGAGGGAACGTAGAGACTGGAACCTATTAAAAGCTGCCCATAAGGCATTATATTCAACTAACTGGCCTGATTACACCAGCTTGATAGGATCAGTAATACACGTGTTCTTTGCTCATGCTCCTCGACTAGTTTAGTTATTCCATGTACACAAACCAAGGCCATTCTGAATGTGCGCTGCCGCCCCAATTAGTGTTCTAATTTAATATGTATATTTCTCTGTATATATTTTATATTTCCAGCCTAGTAATTAGATTATAGGCCCTAGTTAGTGTTGTATTTAATTATAATTTTAGTGTCATTAAGTTGTAAACATTTATATCTAGTAGCCTAGGGACTTATGTATTTATTTATGCTTATAGATTCATTGCATTGTATATATCTCAAAATTGTTAGTATCTTAATTATATTTAGTCTTAGCTTCTTCAACAGGTGGATATACTGTTGAATAAACACTTATTATTATCATTATTATCTTCGAGTGTTGATGAAATATCTTACGAGTGAGCGCAGCGAACGAGTAAGATATTTAATCAACACGAGAAGATGAAATCCGTATCTCCAAGTGGCCATGTAATGTTCTGTTTAATATATGGGCTGCGTCAGGCAAAAAGGGCCCGGACGACATAATATGTAAATGTATTTTGAAATTGTACCATGTTTTTTATACTTGTGGTGCGATTACAATATGCATCGCGAGCGGCACATTGTGCTACTAACAAGTAGTGTTGATTTCATGAAATTGACCAGTGAAATCGAAGACGAAATTTACGATATTTTTACACGAGGGTGTGATCACAATTTTAGCAGGAGCAAATGATTCCTTATCATCAGACGATTGTTTCAAGGTGTAACTTGTACTATTGCTAAAATCATATTTTGAGCTACGGGGAGTAGAATGACTGCAGAAAAGAATTTTTAAGGCAAAAAAGTGATCATCTTGTTCATATTATTAATTTTTTACTCTTTAATGCCAGCAGTTATAAATGAATGTCATACATCAAAATCATCCTCTGTGACAGGATTCCTAATTTTTTTGGTCATATTTGTAATCGGGCCCTTGCATCAAAATCACGTAAATTTCACCCCTGATTTTTGTTGTCCATTTCTTGAAACTGACATTTATTGTTAGGAATGAAACCTAGCACTTCTCGTAAAGAATACAATACAATCTTCAACCTGTTATTAGGAACACCGTTGTAGGAATTATTTAACTTGAATGTCGTCCGGGCCCTTTTGCCTGACGCGGCCCATATACTTATCGATGAAATACCAGTTTCAATCTCTTACTAAAAAGGCTAGAAATCTTTGAAAGCAAGTCATATTTTTAAAAGTGATATCTTCACGTGTGAAGATATCCCTTTTTAGAAAGAAATATACACTGGTATTTAATCGAAAATTATATATTAACATATGGTTATTTCATGGTCAGTTTCTAATGGATCGGAATTGACAGACGAAATTTTTACTCGAAATTCATATTATTTTGGTATACAACTCGCCTAAGGGCTCGTTGTCATACAACTTTCTCGTGAAATATTCATCCGTATTCCATAGAACGCCATGAAATAACCAATAAATACAATACGATAAATGTTATTAACGTGTCATTACATTCTAGCACGTTTGTACTAATTGGAAAAATCTAAATAATTATTTATGTATAAAAATTATATTACCCTCGCTCTAACTAAAATACAGGTAGTTGAGGCATACATGTAGGTTGCAGTTTTTACGACTCGCCTTTTCAGTAGATTGTATGGTTGAGCACACCTCGGATGCAACCGCTATTCTACTGCAATGCTAATGAAAATATTCGTTACAACTTAAGGAATTCTGACTTAAAGATGCCTCGCTTTATCACAAACGGTAAACAGTCTATTAGGTACTTATTGAAGGCCACCGTTGTTATGGTCCAAACTATCACATAATGCGGAGAGAAACATCTCTAGACTGGTCATCACAAGCAACAAGGTAGTTGTCGGAGTAGTATAATTGAAAACAGCGCGCAATGCTCTTTTCTGTGAGCGTTCTAGTAGGCTGTATGGCAGTAAGAGGACTACCGAGCGGTCAGTCAAAATATGGAAGTGCTCGTTGTTTTAGGCTTTTTGCTTAGATGATCGCAAAAACGATTGTGTGTACTCGAATTGCTCGTACTTGCTTTTTCTCAAGGTGATCGTTTGCTCGTTTTTTGTATAGAACGTTGCTCGCAGCTGTGATAAAATAAAATGTGTGACGTTGCAAACTTCACTTCCGAGATGATGTCATGCATGACAGCCTGAAGGCGGCGGAGAAATATACGAAATTTTGATGTCTGTTCCGGTACGGAGAAAACCATTTGTTCCTTCCGTTTCCCTAATTCCGTATAAGATGATGACATACTGCAGAAGCTTGAAGAGAAGTCCTTGGTTTTACATGACTAGTATTATGATCCGTAGGATATCTTAAGTACTAATAAAATGTATTTTACCCCCAGTGGAGATTGTGAATAATTTCTCCTAAAGAAACGCCGGCATGCTTCCAAACTACTTACCTATATACATATATATGGTGCTGATCAGGGTTGATTTTATCACTTGGCTTTTAAGTTTCTTTGAAGAGCGCTAGATCTAAAGGTATAAACCATACTTCTTCAACACGACTAGATGTAGAAAATATCATGTCAGCCGACAACCAGTGTGTCAAGATAGTTTCATTTTGTTCATAAAGCACCTTCAGCATTATTTATCAGTGCTCTTGCATTACCTTTTGAAAGTTTTGAACAACATTTAAATGTTGTCACTCGTCATTGAAAACAAATGCCTTTCATAGACGACACAGAGAGAGGAGATTAGAACCTCTAGAGCCAAGTGTAAGACGATACAAACAGCATGCTTGCAGATAACTCTAGCTATATCATTTCTCCAAAACAGATACGCTCTTAAATTTGTACTAGTATTGGGTTACCTTTTTGACATGTCCAATCTATGGTGTCCAATCATGTACTCTTTGGTGACCACAAGGCTTTTAGCGGAAAATATGAAAGTTTAGGCTAAAGCTGTAGCAATACGGTGAAGCTCTAGTGATAACGATGTTGCTTCGTCGAGTGTGTACGTGGAATCGAACCTGCGAATCTGTCGCGTTAACCACCCAGCTACAGATTCAGTCTTGTATTTGTACGATAATATCTAACAGTAGGTTCCAAGTAAAATTGTATGAATATGTGTTTCAGCTTAGTACTGGACGCGCGCGCTGGACTCACGAAATACGCACGCGCCTAAGGCATGTTGTGTGAGGGGAGGGTCACGGTTTGTAGGGGGACAAAAGAAAAATAGAGGTCCCCCTCCACCTCAATTCAGAGTTTTGACTTATTCCCAAAAATACAAAGAGCGACTAAACTAGGACAGCGTCCAAGACAATTCGAAGGACTTCCGCTCAGTCTGTGTCGGATCATGTGCTCAGTGAACGATATACTAAAGGAAGTTAACTGGGTTGATTCATGTATGACAAGAAGAAGGAGAAAAAACACGAACAAATCTGCAATTCGTATAAAGTGAGTCTGACTCAATTAATTGATACATCAGTTTATTGTGTTTCCTTTACTTCAAAAATAACCATGTCGGCAAATTTACTTTAAATACTCTAAGTTACTATTTATTAAAGTTGTTACAGGCCGGCTATTCGAAATCAGTACTGCAAGATGCAGGTACGGTGAAACCAATTTTGCTTTACTGAGCTTTAAATATTCAGTAGTACTCTCTCGTTATTTTTATTTCGCCGCAAAATACAGCACTGTAATAAATAGTTTATAAATATGACTTCAGTATTAAGTAGAACTTTTACAGTTTATGTTGTTATTGGGGATATCGTGTATATTAGTATTTATAATATAGATACGATAGTACGCGCGCTCTGATTGGCTTAGAAGCCATGTTTTATCAGAGTATATAACATGGTTAGCCGTGTTATATAGTTTTCAACTGGCGGTTTCCTTTCATCGCGCGCGTAAATCTATATCATAAAACAGATAAAGAAGCCTTAAATCCATGTTTTATACTATCATAAAACACTCTGGTCATTTGAGAACACTCTAGAAATGTTGAAAGCACGCGCCTTCGGCTTGTGCTTTAACATTTCTCTCATGTTCTCAAATGCCCATCGTGTTTTATGATAGTATAAAACATGGCTAAGGCTTCTTTATTTGTTAAATACCACACTAGCGCTTTCATGGCGCGAGCGAAGCAGCGATCACCTCGCGCGAGTTTTTGTCCATTTGACAGAAAATAAAATAACTATTTGGTGGCTATTCAATTGTGTAGTATATACTAAAACAATTATTCACTTCAGTGTCGGTGAATAGTGGTGGATATTTACCTCGCCGCATCGCGGCTCGGTAAATATCCACTACTATTCACCGATGCTGAGGTGAATAATTGTTCAAGACACTGGCAGACCACAATCCTTTGCGTAGTGCAAAATGTTTCTTTAGTTAAATTACTAAAGGTTTTGAAAATAATAGAATAATTACATTTGTTACTGATAAGAAGAGAAAATGGTTTCGTTCAATATAGCAATCGAAGTCCATAACCTTCTGGTATCTATTAACAGCTATAAGGTTTCTGGAATATATGTTACTGTTCGCAAAGGATTGCGGTAAAATGGGCAGCTCTGGCTTATACGTTACCCTCCATATTAATTCCTAAGCCTCCCGGTTAGCTCAGTGGTTAAGTGCTGGTCTGTTGTGCGGGAGGCCGACGGTTCAAACCCCAGCAAGACCAACACTCAGGATCTTAAAATAACTGAGTAGAAGGTGCTGCCATTGTGAAACAATTTCGTTCTCGAGCTGCAAATGGTTAGACCTTCACGTCTTCTCGGATAAGGACCGCGTTAAATCGTAGGCCCATCAGTGGATGAAGAGCCACCTTGTGGATATGCCACTTTATCATCATTACCATTGTCATTATCATTGTCGTTGTGATTGTCGATCATTATCATTATTTTTTCTATATTATTATTGTTATTATTATTATTAAGAGTAGACTAAAATATTTGATAAATATTTTATTTTTCTGTTCCAGGACTTTGAACCAGCAAAGTCTGCGAATCTGTTGGACAGTTTGATGCAAACTTCTAACAGAGTACGGCCCCTGTCCCGTGGGACTAACCGCTAATGTTTATAAGTTAGGAGACGAATTCGCAATCTTGCACCAGTAGAACTTTCCCATTATTGTAAGAATAATATACAGGTTTACACTTGCGATGGTCATCACTTGTTTTCTTACATTCCACGCTGTACAGCTCCCCATTACGCCGATATACCGCCGATCCAGGGTTGTAGCAAGGGTTAAAGTTCAGGCTACGAGCGGTGCGAAAGTACCTTGTACCTGAATTGTACATGTTCGTGCTTCTCTTCTCGTTACCCTTGGATACGTTGGTGATGCGTACAAGTTGCCATGAGCTCTGATTGGCTGTCTCCGGTGGTGAGGTTCCCGTATGTGTGGCCAGGAGTTGGACACTGGTTTGTGGGGTTGGAGTTTGTGTGATATTGTGGGGTCGACATGTGACTTGAATGAAAACGTTACACTGGACGACAAGGAGAACAAAACATGTCTGAAATGGAAACAAGAGAAAACCACAATGTTAGCGATAGTATATCTTGAATACAAATTGCAAAATTGTTTACTATTATCTGACTTAACGTTATCGAATGCAACCACGGCCCAAAACGAGTTCAAATGTGTGAGCATATTACATGAACCTGTTTTCACTGTTTTCTAAAACACATGGTTTTGTAAGGGATATTAAAGAAGTAGCCAATGAATAACAGACAATTAAGGAAAGCACACATTTTCTAGCATGCGCGCGCTCGACAATTTATTGAAAACTCGAAAACAATTTCTCACTCTCTTCGAACGGTGTTGTAGTAGAAAACTATAAACGAAAAGTGTTCGATGGTGCGGCCATTACCATGGACTCCTGGGCGCCGTTAATGGTTGGTCACGTGCACGGTTGGAAATTTGTATTCATGAAATGTATTTTTTTCTCGCCTTTCGGACTAAAAAAAACTGAAGTACCTCGAATCAGTCCCAGCCATATTCAATACAACTTTCGTGTAATAACCGCTATTTATTATAACTGGAAGAGGTAGTAGTAGTAGTAGTAGTAGTAGTAGTAGTAGTAGTAGTAGTAGTAGTAGTAGTAGTAGTAAGAACTATAGCAAAAGACTATAGGCTGCGGCAATGAGCATTCCCCACATACGATGTTGCTTGAATATGCCTGAAGTGCTGTATGAGATGTCTACAGTTCAAACTACACCCAGAGAATAAAGTATTTTTTATGCTATTAGCTCTTTTTACTGAGAAAACTCAAGGAAGCCACCATCCAACCAATCGGAAAGGGAGAAAACAAAAGATCTTTCTATCGCAAATTTGATAACTATCCTCACATACAATATTCTACGAAATTAAAACATAGTTAGGTTACGTTGATCAAAAATAAATTAAAACTTCAAAAATATCATATGAAAATGTATTATTTCGACAGTATTCTATTGTTTTCTATCCAATTAAATTACCAGAAAGAAGAATAGAAAATGAACACCTTTAGGTTCCTTCATGTAGGCAACACATGAATTGCTATCAAAATACATTAGAATTAACACAATAGAATAGAACAATAGAACGAAATACACAATACAATAGAACACAATACAATTGGGTAGTAATTCATGTCTGCCTACATGAAGCGGGGAGAACCCGGAGCATTATTTGACCTCACGCTACTCTCTAGCATATATTTCCTCAGGCGTAAGTACTAACAAGCTAGCCTGCCTTTCGCTCACAAGGCTAACACTCGATACATCACCTCAACGGTTAACATGTCGTTATCCGGCAACTTTTAGTTGACAAAAGCAGTATTAAAAAGAACATTCATATTAAAATTGTTCGTTTCTTTATTGGCACGTGATTTCTTTAACTAATCTCATATGAACCAGAGGATACAGATATGAAAAATGCAATTAAATTCTTAGACCGTTATGGGTCTAAAAACATCAGCGTACAATGAGATTCTACGCCGCATTTTGAGAGCTTCTCCCGGCGACAACAACTTATACGAAAAAAACTTTTTTTAAATACTTTGAGGACTTATCATGACAGAATGTTTTCCAACTCCAGGATCTTAAATAAAACTGAAAATGCGCTGTTTGTGTGACTTTTCCCGGCGGAGCCGCAAAAAAAGACTTACTTTCAATATCCAAGTCCAGTTATTGGCCATTATGATCTGACTCTTGTGGTTCTCTTCAAAGATATATTTCTTGGGCTTCTTTTTCTTGTCCTTCGAAGCCTGCTTTACAATTGATTCTGACTCCATGATGATATTCAAGGTCTGTTTAATAGAATTACTTAAGCAATTGACTATTGGCTGGTTCGATGATATTTCAGATACTTTGAACCCAATGTCGGTATATCCCCCCATGATTTCTATTTTAAGTACTAAATTACGAATTGCTTACACGAGTGGTATCACATCGCAAACGGAAGAAAACATGTTATTTTCCGCATGTACTTCCTTGGCAACAGCCTTACTATACAACACCAGCAGTGAGGTCGTTACGTAACTGGGTGTCACGTTACATTCATTCGCCAAGATATTCTACTCGCTCTACCTGTGACTGTTTTAGATATTTGCTTTCCTTTCATCATTATTCTAGAGACGAAAGTCTTTTGATGTCTAACAATAGCTGAGGCACGCTTTTCTAGCTTCTTTTACTAAAAGAAAAAGGCAAAGTTGTGTTGCTTCCCTTTGCCCCGGCTCGGTTATCGAACAGTACATTTTTTTAATCTTCGAGGTTGTCGCCACAATCACTTCGACTAAGCGGCTTGGTTTCTTGTTAAGTAATGATCCGTGTAAAAAGTACGATAAAATCATATCGGCATTGAGCCGCTCCCTCACATGGGATTTGTCTGTGTTTTAGACTATGAAAACACTGGAATAAAAGTAGTAAAAATCTTAGTTTCATACCATCGGTTATGAACAAATTCCATTCCAACCACTAGCCAAAAATAATAGTTACGAAACAGGCACGATACTAACATACGATTTGCTTTATAAACGACATATGGAACCGCAGTGCAAATCGTAGTTTTAATATCTCAAGCATGTTAAGGCATGGTTTTTGAACTGTTCTGATAAAACATTCAAAATTCGTTATCTTTGTTATTTATGTATGAAATACCCTATAACTTTGGAACAATATGGTAATCGTGTGTCTTAACAGTTAATTATCGGTATTTTGGTGTTTTGAAGGTCACGTGACCTTAAGGCTGATAAAACAAAGAAATCAAAATGGGGTGGTGGAAGTTATTGTTTTATTTCAGATTTTCGATTCCAAATATTAAGCTTGTTGTAGGAAATGAGACTGTGTCCGGAATGGTTGACTTTTTATCACTGAAGAGGATATAAATGGCGAAAAATGGTTCCAAGAATAGGTCACGTGACCTGTTTTCTATATTTTCGCTTTAACAGTCTATCAGGGTCAACCATTCCGGACTGATCTTTAAAGTCAACCGTAAGTGTAATCAGATAAACACAAAATATTTACTTAAAATATAAAATGCACCACCCCGTTTTTAGTTTAATTTTCAACTTTTTGTGATCACGTGGTTGGTCACGTGATAGACATTTTACCAAAATTTTATATTAGGACGATTAAAAACGCTGAGATTAGTTATAACCACCATTGTTCTAGGATTTGAGCAAATTCAAGTGACTCTATTCAAGAAAATAGCTGTAGCCTCGTTTTCATGTTCAAACCATGCCTTAACATGCTTGAGATTTTGAAAAATTGGAGGAAATTAGACGTCTTCCTAACCTTTAGGGCGATTTTCATGTTTCAACCAATGAGATCAAGAATTTGAACAATACAATGCCGTTCGGTGCCGCCGTACTTCTTACACGAAACATTACTTAATATTTTATAACGACACTTGGCCTTTTAGTAATATTTTGTCTTGCGCTCATTGTAGCCTGTTTTTTTTATTTTACAGCATATAGACCCATTCGAAAAATGGCGTCCAATTTAAAAAGCTATTGTCCTGGTAACGTGAACACGAGGCTAGTCAGTACACACAAAAACTTTTGACCGTGTAAGCGAGGCTAGTCAGTACTAAACAACAACGACAATGTGTGAACAGTTCAAATGAATGCGTGATGTAAATTAAGTAGTATCCGTTTGCCCAAATTGAATTCTTGGCTCCGGTTGTTTAAAAGTGAATACCTTGCTATGCACCGGAGAAATCCTTATCTATTGTATAAAATTAGTTAGTAAGGTTAACACGTATCACTGGATAACTTATCCACCGGAGAAATCCCTATCTAATGTATGAAATTAGTTAGTAAGGTTGACACTTATCACTGGATAACGTATCCACTTTTTGAACAACTAGGGTGTGATCGTTTAATAGAACACGACGACAATGCTGAACTACGCCAATCAATTCAGTCTATACTAATGGTTTTATATTTTATATGATCCGCAATTCAAAAACAGTACTCCGCCGTGTGATTTTTATCGTTTTGTTAACACGATGAAGAGGATAGCACCTGAGAAAACACAAGCTAAACATACATTAATATATATAAAAAAAGGGAAAAAATGGAGAGAATAGTACGTATATTTTAATTAGAGCTTCGTGTCTGAGTGCAAATGGCAGTATATGCTACGATGATTCCCACATCCTTTCGCTTAATCATGCAGATCAGTTCTCTACGGCGAGTGCGGTACAGCCATGGCATTGCTTCTAACTAATGTGGTTCTTCGTGACCAGGGTCGTGACGTAGTTTATCTAGAATTACCGAATGTCCTTCTGTGATAGATTTAAACGGCTGCGCGCGAAGGAGACTGGTACGATTCAACCCGCTATAACATGTACACTTCTTTGTCATTTGTGACATTGCAAAAACTTCACTTCTGAGAGGATGACATGATAGCCTGACGGCGGCGGGAAAATATCCGGCATTTTGAGGTCTGGTGCGGTGGAACTCATTTTATAATTTAAGTGCGCGACACGGAAGGGAAACGGAAGGAAGAAATTATGAAATACTGCACATTAAGGAACTTGAAGAGGAGTATTTGACTTGACATGTGTTACGATCCTCTATAGTCAGTGGACTGCATGGACAATAGTTTCTCCTAAAGATAATCTCACGTTTCCTAACTACTTACCTATATGGTGCTGATGGGGTTTGATTTTATCACAGCGCTAGATCTAAAGCTAAGGTAAACCATCATATCAGACGACAACATGTATCAAGATACTTTCATTTTATTCACAAAGCATCTTCAGCATTATTTATCAGTGCTCTTGCATTACCTTTTTAAAGTTTTGAACAACATTAAAATGCAGTCACTCGTCACTGAAAACAAATGCCTTTCATAGACGACACAGAGCGATGAGATTCGAACCTCTAGAGCCAAGGGTAAGACGATACGAACAGCACGTGGTATGAACAACGTGTCGAGCGCACGTGGAATTGAAACTGCAAATCTGTCGCGTTACCAACCCAGCTACAGATCCTCTTCAATCTATTTTCACGATAATTTCTAACAGTATAGGTTCTAAGTAAAATGGTATGAAATGGTATGTAAATGAGCGCCAGTACACGGCTGCCTAGTTAATCGCTCTTGAAAATTCCTTGGTTTTTTACCTCATACTATTCTTGTTATCGCCATATTATCTACTACGTGTTTTATTAAGGACTACTGTTCACGGACAAGATGTCTTATTCAAGAAATTTCCTTCTATCGCTGTGCAATTGCTGGAAAACTGTTACCCAAGTTCTAGTCTCCCGCCATATGCAATTTTCAAACACCTCACTGCAATCTACAAGACCTATCTCTCCTCAAGTGTGGAACACTCTGAAGTCGGCAGGAATTCTTCGTAGGCTGAGAGGCAAGTGTGGAGGACGATTAACAGCAAAAAATACTAGTGGCATGCCGATTAAGCCGTTTTATAGACCAAACCGTACGAATGAACTTGACAATGTTAGCTCATTTCATATGCTAGATGGTACTTGTTCTGCTCGAATGGTCAAGGTAGTCACGTCAACCAGAAATGAAAATTTAGTTAAAATCAAGAGACTACCGATGGCCCCTATCCCAAGTACTGCTAAGCCGGTGGCGTTTACACTCCTTAATGCAAGATCTGTGAGGAATAAGTCCTTAATGCTTAAGGATTACGTCGTGGATCAAGATATTGATATCTTAGCTTTAACAGAGACGTGGCTTTGTTCAAGTGAGTCGGATGAATTAATTATTCGAGATATTTGTCCTAGTGGCTATGAAATCTACAATGTACCCAGAGGATCAAGGGGTGGCGGTGTGGCGCTTCTGTTTAAGAAGCTGCTGAAATTTAAGAAGCAAAATCTCGTGAAAAGTAAATTTAGATCGTTTGAATTCACGGACTTGATTATGAACCATTCAACTGCGAGTTTGAGGATTGTTATTGTTTATCGCCCTCCTCCATCAAGATCTAAGAACAACTCTCTTGGATTATTTTTTGATGAATTTCCTAGGCTGTTAGAAGAACTAGTTACTGCTCCTGGCTCTCTACTGCTAGTCGGAGATTATAATTTCCACATTGATGATCGAAATGATTCTGCTGCCCTCCGGTTTGTTCAGTTACTGAAAACTTTCAATCTCAAGCAGCATATAACTGGACCCACTCACAGGAACGGTCATACGCTGGATCTCATAATTACAAGGGCCGATGAGAATATTGCTAAGGATTTCTGTGTGTCGGATCCAGTCATTTCTGATCACTCCGCGGTCTCATGTACTCTCTCCCTCAGAAAGCCTGCTCACGAAACTAAGAACATATGCTATCGCAAACTCAAGTCCGTCGACTTGTCACAGCTGCGGGAGGATATTGTGAGTTCACCTTTAGTGTCCCTGGATGGCGCTGATAATGATGTGTCTGCTCTTGTCGACCGGTATAATCGTGTACTGTCTGCACTATTGGAGAAATATGCGCCGTTAAAGACGCGTGTTATTACATTGCGTCCTGCTGCACCGTGGTACGATGAGAATATTAAAGAGGAAAAGCTGAAGAGAAGAAAATTGGAGCGGCGCTGGCGTGCTTCTGGACTGACCATCGACAGGGAACTTTATGTCAACCAATGCAAAATAGTGAACGAATGCATTTTTCACTCAAAAATGCACTTCTATTCTGGGCTTATTGAATATCACTCGGCGGAACCTAAGCGCCTTTTTTCTGCTGTCAACCGGTTGCTGCATCTTAATGCTGAAACTAAACTTCCTACGTGGGATGATTCATCCGCATTGGCTGAAGCATTTGTCGATTTCTTCTCAGAGAAAATATCCAAGATACGGATTGGTCTTGATGCTAGGAGGTCTACTGGGCTCATGTCCTCGTTCTCCGAACGCAGTGTATCTGATGTCAAGCTCTGTGAGTTTAATTCAGTTACGAGTGAAGAATTGTTGGTCATCATAGGAGCCACTTCTGCGAAGTCCTGCGAACTGGACCCACTTCCAGCGTCTATTCTAAAGGGGTGTCTTGATATTTTGTTACCCGTTGTAACAAGGATTGTAAACTTATCACTTGTGCAGGGTGTTATGCCGGAGAATCTCAAGGAAGCTCTACTGAAACCTCTATTAAAAAAGGCATCACTTGACTATGAAATGTTTCCGAGTTTCAGACCAATATCTAATTTAACCTTTATCTCAAAGTCATGTGAGAGAGTTGTTGCATCACAAATGAACTGTCATCTGCAAGTAAATGAATTAATCGAGACATTTCAGTCTGCATATAGAGTTGGACACAGTACAGAATCTGCGTTGTTAAGAGTACAGAATGACATATTACGTGCAATTGACGAGGAAAGGTGCGTTATCCTACTGATGTTGGACTTGTCCGCTGCATTCGACACTGTCGACTACCGGATATTACTTGACAGACTCTCCAATCGCTTTGGCATTCAAGGCAGTGCGCTTAGCTGGTTTAAGTCCTACCTCACTGGGCGTAAGCAGTTTGTATCTATTGGCAACGACCGTTCCTCCAGTCGTACCTTGGATTATGGGGTTCCACAAGGCTCGGTACTTGGCCCGCTCTTGTATTCACTCTATACAGCGCCGCTTGGGGACATCATGAGGCATCATGGCGTATCTTTCCACCTATACGCTGATGATGCTCAGATTTATTTTAGTTTCAAGACTTCGGTTGTTGGCGACCAAGAGCATGCCCGGATGAAGGTGGAGGCTTGTGTCCAAGAAATCGATAGATGGATGCTAAGTAACAATCTGAAGCTTAACGACGATAAAACGGAGATAATCGTTTTTCACGCTAAGCATCGCCCAGCTCCGTCCCTGGATACCATTCAAGTGGTGGACATACCTGTCTGCTTCTCCTTATTTGCTAGGAATATTGGAGTTGTGATGGACAATACACTAACATTAGACAAGCAGATTACTCAAATGTGTAAATCTGCCTTTTATTCGATTAGGAACATTTCTAGAATTAGGAAGTTCCTAAGTTTGAACACCACTAACATTCTTGTGCACGCTTTTGTCACATCTAAGCTTGATCAGTGCAATTCGTTGTTATATGGCCTACCTAAGCATTTAATTCAGCGCCTGCAACATGTTCTGAACGCTGCAGCTAGGCTTGTCACACTTTCTCGTAAGTCCGATCATGTAACACCACTTTTAGTTGAGCTGCATTGGCTGCCTATTGAGCAGCGCATTGAGTTTAAGATCCTGCTCTTTACTTACAAGGCAGTTAATAATATTGCGCCTAGTTATCTTAAGGAACTTTTGGAGCCATACATACCGCAGCGCTGCCTTCGCTCTGCAAACAAGATGCTTTTAAGGGAGCCGTCTTATAATTTACAGACATACGGTCACCGTGCTTTTTCAGTGTGTGCGCCGCGTCTATGGAATGCGTTGCCGTTAGAATTGAAACGTAGCCCCTCAGTTTCTAGTTTTAAGAACAATCTAAAGACATTTCTTTTTAAGAAAGCTTATTGCTGAATTTTCTTTTTTTTATAGCCAAATGTTTTTATATTAATTATATTAATTATATTTATCAAATTTTTATCAATCACCATTTCTTAACTTACAAATTTTAGCATCAATTTTTAACATTAGTTAGTGTGGTTTTAGATTATAGTTCTATGTATTCATTTATTTAGCCAAACATTGTAAAGCGCTCTTGGACATTTTGGAAATAGCGCTATATAAATATTTTATTATTATTATTATTATTAATATGTTTTTCAGGTTTGACTGCGAGCAAGTCCCTCGATTTTTCTTGGCCAGTTACTGTCGATGTTTATTGTCGTCCTAATTATTTTGTCCGAGCGAATATTGGGAATGAAGTAACCCTAGGGGAGGGAGGGTACACGCGGCAAAATGTTATCCTCCGCTGGCCGATAAGAACGGAGGCTCGGGGAGGAGATCGGTTCAAATACAAGTTTGGTAAATTTTCGGAGAGCTTGAACATTTTCTAACTGGATAATTTTCTAACTTAGTAATTAGTATTAAACTACTTGCAGTGAATTACAAGTTAAGAAAAACGTGAACAAAGTTTTAGCCTATTATGCTTTGCTTTGCGATGCTTCGCTTTGTTGTTTTTCACAAAATATTTCAAAGACCTACAACAAAGGTGATTGCCTTTGTTGTCTTTCAATTTGCGCGGGAAACTGGCGTGAGACGCGCGCGTTGGACTCACGAAAAGCGCATGCGCCTACGGTTTTTCTGCGGTATGATGGGAGGGTGGTTTGGAGGGGGACAAAAGAAAAATAGAGGTGCCTCTCCCCCTCAATTCAGAGATTTGACTTATTCCAAAAAAAAACAAAGAGCGGTGAAACAAGGGCAGCGTCCAACATACACAAATCGTGACTTGTGCTCTGTCTGCGTTGAGCTCAGTGAAAGATATACTATATAGGAAGTAAACTTGTAATGGATATACTATATAGGAAGTAAACTTGTAATGGATATGCTATATAGGAAGTAAACTTGTGAATGTTCACTAGAAGAAGGAGAAAAAAAACGTCAAAAAAACTGCAATAAATATAAGGCCAGCCTTACTCAATTAATTGATGCATTTTATTGTGTTTCCTTTTCTTCAAAAATTACCATGTCGGCAAATTTACTTTAAATAATTACAGGCTATTCGAAATACTGCAAGATGCAGGTGAAACCGATTTTGCTTTACTGACCTTTAAATACTCAGTACCGGTACTTTTTATCTTGCCGCAAAATAGCACTACGATAAATAGTTTATAAATACGACATTAGTATAAAGTCAAACTTTTACGGTTTTTGTTCACTATAGGTATCACAATGCAAATTGTTTTAGCCTCATGGGGGAGAAGGGAAGAGGTGTAGCTAAAATTGTTTTTAAAGGTTTTGAAAATAATAAAACAATTACATTTGCAGTATAAGAAGAGAAAATGGTTTCGTTCAATGTATTTACCGAAGTCCATAACCTTCTGGTATCTATTAACAGCTATAAAGTTTCTGGAATATATGTTACTTTCGCAAAGGATTGCGGTAAAATGGGCAGCTCTGGCTTATACGTTACCGTCCAGTTTAACTCATAGGAGTCCTTCAAAATATTTGATAACTATTTCATTTTTTACGTTCCAGGACTTTGAACCAGCAACGTCAGCGAATCTGTTGAACATGTAAACTCGTAACAGAGTACTGTTCCGTAGCTTTCCGTGGGACCATAGTTAATAGAGTGGAATGGTTAGGAAACCCGGCAAACTTCAAAAGGGCTAACAAAGGCGCTGCGATTTAGGTTGGAAGGGGTTAGACAAAAGATTGTGCACGATCATAGTTCATTAGCGTTCCCTGAACGACTGAACTCACACGTTTCTATTGGCTGATTGATTAACATGTTGGAATTTCTATTGTGTTTTGTGCACGGTAGTGGTTGAAAAAAGCTAACAAAGACATATAACAAAGAAGGGCCATCCCTTCATGTAGGACGACACGAATTACTACCAAATTGTATTCTATTATATTGTATTGTGTTGCGTTCTATTGTTGTATTGAATTGTATTGTGTTGTATTCTATTGTATTTTTGGTAAAAATTCGTGTCGTCCTACATAAAGGGATTGCCCAAAGAAGGTCCCTGAGTTTCCTAACCATTCCACTCTATTAACTATGGTGGGACTAACCGCTAATGTTACTAAGTTAGGAATCGCATTCGCAATCTTGCACCAGTAGAACTTTCCCGTTATTGTACGAATAATATACAGGTCTACACTTTCGATAGTGATGTTTGAGGATAGCATACAGACAGCCATACAGTGTGATTTTCTTACATTCCACGCTGTACAGCTTCCCATTACGAAATGCCGCCGATCCAGGTTTGTAGCAAGGGTTAAAGTTCAGGCCACGAGCGGTGCGAGAGTACCATGTATCGGACCTGTACATGTTCGTGCTTCTCTTCTCACTACCCTTGGATACGTTGGTGATGCGTACAAGTTGCCATGAGCTCTGATTGGCTGTCTCCGGTGGTGAGGTTCCCGTATGTGTGGCCAGTACTTGAATCAAAACGTGATACTGGACGAAAAGGAGAACAAAACATGTCTGAAATGGAAACAAGAGAAAACCGGCAGAATGTTAGCGATAACATTTATACACCCTTTTAAATAAGTCTGACTGTAAGTATAATCAGTGACGTCATCTGCGTACATATCGTGTATCAGGACTTGAATGCATGTTTTAAAATATAGTTACCAGCGTCTCTGCTGCGTCTTGCAAAGTCTAAATGTTATTGCCATCTTTTATTCAAGAAATCATGAATTAAACATTCGCGATTTGTTTGCTTTTCCGCTAATGACTATATGGATTCGAGTGCAATTCGGGATTCATTTGAACTTGTGTGTAATGTAATGTGCTGAATGTGGTCAGCAGTTGAGTCTCGCAACTTATGAATATTAAACTGAAACTGGCTCGAAGAGTGACTGTGGTTCACAGGACATGTCAGGATAGTTCGCAAGCTTCTGTTATTGACTATGAAAGTCTTCAAGCCCTCACTTCCTAATCTCCAATGGCGAAGCTGAAAGAGCAATCCAGACAGTCAAAGGGCTCTGGAAGAAAGCATCTGACAAACACCTGGCCCTGTTAGACTACAGAACAACTCCATCAGAGGGAATCAATCTGTCTCCAGCCCAGCTCTTGATGGGTCCAGCTCTTGATGACATGTACATGTACTCCCATCCTCCCGTTGACTTCGCTTCTCTGTCCCACTGCCTACAACCGCCAGGAGGTACAACGTCATCTCAACATGGAAAAAGCCAAACAGAACTACTATCATGATAAATCCACAACTAAAGAGCTCACACCACTACAGCCAGGAGAGGATGGCACCTCTACCTGGGATAAGAAGTGGTCTCCAGTACTAAAACATCACCACTCTTCCCGATCTTATGTAGTAGAGTCAGGAAGTCGCCGATACCGTCGCAATCGAAGACACCTTCGTACATCAACTGAAATTGCAAACAGAGAGGAACCCACAGGGCCAGAGCCGGACATACCGCCAAGGAAGATAACACAGTAGTCTCAAAGGAAGTCACTCAGCTCCACTATCCACCCATTGACGGAGACGAGACCACAGCCTTTGATGAATCACCACTACACATCAATCTGGCTCCTATGTTACCCGTAGTGGTCGTAGGGTCAGACCACCTAAGATACTTGACCTATAGGAACTGTTACTAATGTTATTGTTTTACTATAAAGTTAATTTCTTGAAAGAAAGAGAGATGTAATGTAATGTGCTGAATGTGGTCAGCGGTTGAGTCTCGCAACATATGAATATTAACAGCTCTCAATTAACATGGCGTCGGTACAGAGTGCGATTTTCAAAGAGTATCAAAATTACTTGAGCCCATAGGGCGAATGCAATTTGAGCTCTATGAAAAATCTCACGAGTTCAAATTAATCCAGAATTGCACGAGAAAGCCATATGTTACTTGTTAATAATATTCATCCGTGTATATTTGTACTTTTTGTCGTGATGTTATTCAAAGAATTTTGCTTCAGTTTTTCAACTTAACAAAATTGTTTAGCTTGGTAAAAGTCCTTTTAGTAAATAAAATAATGAATGATTTTATTCAATTACATAATTTGTTTTTTTACATTTGAAAGAGCTGGTTTGAATATTTCAGGGGAGTGCGGGGATGATGAGTGCATTTACAAAACTCTAGGTTATTCAACAGGAACACTTACAACAGTCTAGGTTATTCAACTGGAACACTTGTATAACTGGTGACGTTATGTAGTTATATAAGAGTTGAATCAGTAGCCAATCAATAACAGACAATTAAGGACAAAAACATATTTTCTAGCGCGTGCTCGACAATGTATTGAAAACCCGAAAACAGTTTATTGTTCTCAGTCTTCGATCGGTACTGTAGTGGGAAATTATTAGCGAAAAGTGTTTCTTGGTGCTGTTTGGTTTCGAGTTCAATTTGCTATTAATTCAAACGAGAATGTTTTTCAAATATCTCAAAATTGCGGGGCGAACACAAAAAAACATACGAGTGAGAATTGACCCAAATTGAACGAGAAAACGTATTATTACTTTCTAATCATACACATTAAAATATTTGTTTAACAATTTTAATCTTGTTTGTAATTGCACTGAATTACATTCGAACTGCACTGCTCTTAGCCTATCAGAACCAAGGTATTATAAGCAATTTATTACATGGAAAGTTGTCACACGGCTAAAAAAATTTTACTCGTGAAAAAGATGTTTTTCAGGCTAAACAAAAGTACCTCGAATACCCAGCCATATTCAATATAACTTTCGTGTAATAACCTCTATTTATTATAACTGGAAGAGGTAGTAGTAGTAATATTACTGTCAATCCAATTTTATTTAATCCTACTCGCTAGCATGTTTCCTCAGGCGTAAGTACTAACAAGCCTGCCCTTCGCTCGCAATTTCCTGACGAAGGGCTAACACTCGATACATAACCTCGACGGTTAACATGTCTTTCAACGGCAACTTTTAGTTAATCGTTACTTCATCGGCACGTGATTTCTTTAAATCATCCCATAAGAAACAGAGAACAAGGATTGCAATATGCATCTAAATTATTCTTAGGTCAGTTAGGGATCTGAAAACGTCAGTATATATACAATCAGATTCTGATGCGCATTTTGAGAGCTATTCCAGCGACTACAACTTATACGAAACACTTATCATGACATGTTGTTAGGATTCTTAAGTAAGACCTCCGAAAATGCGCTTTTTGTGTGTGCAAAAAAGTTACTTACTTTCAGTATCCAAGTCCAGTTATTGTCCATTATGATCTATTGTGGTTCTCTTCAAAGATAGATGTCTTGGGCTTCTGTTTCTTGTCCTTCGAAGCCTGCTTTACAATTGATTCTGACTCCATGGTGATATTCAAGGCCTTTTAAACAGAGGAAGAGGCTGTACACAGCCTGTACTCGGGCCGTAGAGACAATGTAGATGCTTTGGCGTGTACCAGATGTCCAGAATGTCAGACTGATTAATAATTTTGGATGAGCCTGAAGATGGTATCACAACGTTATCAATTGCATATCAGTTTCTGTAGGTTTTAATAACCATTTCGAACGCCAAATTAAACAAATACTGCTTTATTATATTCATTACAAAATATCATTTACTGGCTCGAAGCTCTCATTAAAAGATAATCAGACCCAGGCGTGTATTTTACATGTCAAAGCTAGATAAAGGTTTCTATCGCAAATGTAAATATCACAACAGTTCTTTTTATGCCGAAGAGTTTCGCTGAAGTAATAAAATACCTGAGCTCGATCACTAAAAATGCAAAAGTCCATGAAAAATTAGCCTCGAACCACCCTCGAATAGAGACGGCTGTTTCCGCAGGCTAATGGTAAATGTGTGTTAATAATGACAACTAAATAAACGTTGCTCGAAGAAAAATACCGCCTTGCATTTACTTTTAGAACCTTCCTTTAGTTTTGCTCTTGAAGCCTTTATATATTGCGATTCACTAAAAACATTCCCCAGCTACTAAATTGTGATAAGCTGTATAAGTTCAGCGTCCGCTATTTTGATCCGTTTGACATCGGGCAGCAGATAATATAAATTTCGACAAGCTTTCAAATTTCACTGAAATGTTTACTCGCAGATGGCCATTAATTATTGTCATTCACTGGCTAGGGTCAACTATGCATCAAAAAAGAGAGTGAAATATATTTATTTGTTCCCTTGTGAAAGCCGGATCATGTCTCCTTCTACTTCTAATCATTATTTGAAGGGGACGTGAAAGAACCTGTTGTACTACTCGAAAAAGAGAAGGGGATTGTCACCCGGTACAGCATCCTGGCCATTGCACTAACCACACACTCAACGTTGTAAACTGCGTGGCTGCCATTGGCGCCGAAATAGCAGTCCGAAAAAATTCACTGACGGGATATGTCAGTAAAATGTAAAGCGCCATGAGACTGTGGTGATATGGCGCTATATAAATATGGCCTATTATTATTATGCGAGTGTTCTCATGCAGCCAGTTAGCCTGCTAAAGCAGCCGCATCTTTGCACGTGCTCCCTCCAACGGTGAGGGTCTCCCAGGGGGGTCCTTGTTCCCAACGAAAATTACCTTTTGTTCCCTTGTTCCCAAAACTTTTTCAAGGGAAACAGTCAATTTTCCCATTTAGAAAAATGCAAATTGTTCCCTTGTTCCCTAAAACCTCTATTCATGTTCCCTTGTTCCCCGATATATTTTAGTTTGTTCCCTGTTCCCAACGGATTTTTTGGCATGTTCCCTTGTTCCACGAAACCCCTGGGAGACCCTCAACGGTTTCCCGTTTCTTTGGGGGAGCACAAAAGATGCGGCCCAGTCCTTTCAGTTTACGAAAGGGCTAATAGAATTATCCATTTCAGTCCCCGAAAGTACCCAGTCCCTGAAAGTTTGTTTTGAAATCAAAGTTGAAATAGGTACAGAAGTCGCCATTCAGATTTCCTCACTACCAGAATTTTATTTTGTTACTCTAATGTGGTATTCTCAGGGGAGAGAAAATGTTGCGTCAAAGTGAGGCTTGGTGGTGCACGATCACAACTGATTGACATCATCATGCATGCATAGCCTGTTGGAAGACGAGGTCTAATAATACCCTAGTGTCTCATAACGATCAGGATCAAGTTCTTGTTTAAATATACCTCAAAACTCTTGGAAACTTCGCCAAATCCAAGCTCAGTTCAAAAGCAGTCACCAGAAATTAGATTCGTATGCGATTAGCCCACTTTTTCAACCCACTCGAAGAGAAACACAAACAAATACAAGAATGGTCGTTGAGACATCGGAATGGTTTGTGCGAGGGCCTGGTCGCTTGCAAACCCCTCAAAGACAACCTTGCAAGATCAGAACATAGTATAAATAGTCAGTCCGCGGGAAGGATACACGTGCATATCGAGAAAAGGAACCCAAGTAGTTTACTCGCTAGTTTAGCTGGACAATGTAATACAAAAGCGAACTAAGGAAACCTTTGCCTCACAAGCTTCTCCAGCGCTACTGTCTTATCGTGTGGTTTGCTCTTCAGAAAGCACAAATTGGCAGCAATTTTTGAAAATACGTGATGTTTTGTTCAAAATCAACACTTCATTCATTAGCCAGTAATTTATAAGAAGACGTTTGCGATAAATGCAGATTTACCGGTTAAATCTCCCTCCCACACGGATAGCAAGGTCATAGATCTATTATGCAATTTTCCACTTATGATGAGAAAAAAAAAGAGGCACTACGCAGCCTATTCGGGCTGTAGGACAGACAATGCAGATGCTTACCAGAAGTCAAGAATGTCAGATACATAATTTTGGATTAGCCGAAGATGATATCACAACGTTGTCAACTGCCTATCTGTTTCTGGTGGTCTTAATAACTATAACATGTTTCGAACGCCAAATTAAAAAGATGTTGCTTTATTATATTCCTTAAAAATATAATTTACTGGCAGACGTGTATTTTACATGTCAAAGCTGGAGAAAGACCGGTTTCAATCGCAAATGTAAATATCGCAACAGTTGTTTTTATGCCGAAGAGTTTCGCTGAATAATGAAATGTATGAGCTCGATCACTAAAAATGCAAAAGGCCAGGGAAAATGTGTTCATAACTGACAACTAAATGAACGTTGCTCGAAGAAAATACCCTTGCCCTTCTTGAAGCATTTATCATGATTGCGGTTCACTAATATTTTTAGCAGCTACAAAATTGTGATGTAATATTTTGGTCGGTTGACATATCAGGCACTCCAGGAAATATTAATAATTTCGCCATGAGCCTCTCAAATTTCACTGACACTTTTGCTCGCAAATGGCATTAATTATTTTCATTTACTGACTAGTGCTCAACAAATGGAATTCAAACAGAGAGTGAACTATATTTATTTGCTTCCCTTGTGAAAGGCGGATCATGCGAGTACTCTCATGCAGCAACTCTGCGAATTTGCACACTGAATTGAAGACACATACTTCGCTGTCGTCATACAAGATCAAAGCCAACCTGGAAGATGAAACGTTCGAGGAAAATCTTGCTCTTAGAGTCGTGCCAATTGATCAAACAATTTAGCAAGGAATCTATATAGATGAGCTTTGAAAGGCTTAATTTCAAAATATTGGAGTTAAAGGTGCTATATGTCATGGTTAAAGGGGCTATATGTCATGGTACTAAAATGCTTGATTGAAAATATTTTCATTATTTTACTTGAATACTGTATATTTACACAGTTTATTAATCATGTTTGAATATTTTCTTTGATTTTTACCATCCCACATGTGTGCGAGGTTCGTCAGTTCATATGAGAATCGCTGATAATGACCGTATCCGGCCCGGATATCAAATGTAATGATCTCTCACCGTGACACAGTCTAGTGACAGTCCCCTTAAGGCGCGAAGCGAGGATCCTAGCGAGACTGAACAACTTCAAATTGCATTGGTAAAGCCGTAATGAACCGAACTACTATTAATTGTAAGGAAGAAAACAATGAAACCGAAAAGAGGAAAATTAAAAATATCGTTGACCGGTAATAGAGAGAATAGGACGTTTGCATGATGGCGTCACATACTACAACTACCAGAATTCTTTGCGCGGATTCTTTTGTTCCTTTAATTTGTACCGTTGCCTTGGAATTCTCAAAGGAGTTGATAAATTTGAATGAGAAAGAGAATTTGAAGAGGATTCTGGTAGTTGTAGTAAAATGACGCCATAATGAAAATGTCTTATTGATGTAGCATTGACTTGGAAAACGTATCCAAAAGGTCTGACCGACGTTATCAGAAAGATAGACGACACTGACTGAGACCAAAATAGCAGCTAGAATAATAGAATTTAGAACAGGAGAAACCGTGTTATGAAATTGGACTGTCGAGAAAACTGTCGAGGTTTAATACTGACCGTGGTTGAGACATATGAATGGTTCGAGCGAGTGCCGGGTGGCTTTGTAAACCCCTCAAAACGTTGTATATCGATAAGTCTCCGGAAACGATACACATATAGAGAAAAAGAAAACCAACGTTATTAGTTTTACTCGCTAGTTTAGCTGAAGTTTCACTCGCTAGATATACACGGCAAGAGCGAACTAAGGAAACCTTTGACCTGCCTGGATATAGCTTTTTGGAGAGCTTCGAGCCAGTAAATGATATTTTTAATGAACACAATAATAAAACCCCTTTTTAAAATTTGGCGTTCGAAATATGTTATAGTTATTAAGACCTCCAGTTATTTTCGCCGCATGTACTTCCATGGCAAGAGCCTTACTATACAACACCAACAGTGAAGTGGTTACGTAACTGGGTGTCGCGTTACACTCAATATATTCTACTCGCTCTTCCTGTGACTGTTTCAGATATTTGCTTTCCTTTCATCATTATTCTAGAAACGAAAGTCTTTTGTCAGAAGGTCTAACAATAGCTGAGTCACGCTTTTCTAGCTTCTTTTACTAAAAGAAAAAGGCAAAGTTGTGTTTCTCCCCCGGTTTCTCCCCTTTGCCCGCAGTTATCGAGCAGTACATTTTTAAAAACCTTCGACTGGTTGTCGCCAGAGTCACTTCGACTAAGCGCTTTGGTTTCTTGTTATAACGACACTTGTCCTTTTAGTAATATTTTGTCTCACGCTAACTGGCTTTTTAATTTGACAGCGTATAAAAAATACGCGAAGAGACTTGAATAATGAATTATGTTTTCCTGTTGTATTCTGCCGCCAATTTGTGAGCAGTTCAAATGAATGCACGGGAAACGCGCGTGTTGGACTCAAGAAATGCGCATGCGCCTAAGGGTTTGCCCCTCCAAACTACTCTCCCCTCCCCCCTCATCACGCAGCAGGACAAAAGAAAAATAGAGGTCCCTCTCCCCCTCAATTCAGAGTTTTGACTTATTCCCCAAAATACAAAAGGCGACTAAACAAGGACAGTGTCCAAGACAACTTCGAAGGGCTTCCGCTCAGTCTGTGTTGATCATGTGCTCAGTGAAAAGTTAACTGGGTTGAATATTCAATAGAAAAAGGAGAGAAAAAAAAACAAGAACACAAGAAAAAAAAAAACTGAAATTAATATAAAGCAAGACTGAATCAAATAATCCATGCATTTTATTGTATTTGCTCTTCTTCAAAAATTACCATGTCGGCAAATTTACTTTAAATAATTACAGGCTATTCGAAACACTGCAAGATGCAGGTGAAGCCGATTTTGCTTTACTGACCTTTAAATATTCAGTAGTACTCTCTCGTTATTTTTATATCGCCGCAGAATAGCACTACAATAAATAGTTTATAAATATGACTTCAGTATAGAGTCGAACCTTTACAGTTTATATTGTTATTGGTATCGTACAAGACATTCGCAGACCACAATCCTTTGCGAAGTATAAATTGTTTCTTTAGTAAAATGAAAATAGTAAAATATTTACATTTTTCAGTATAAAAAGATAAAATGGTTTCGTTCAATGTGTCTACGGAATTCCATAACCTTCTGGTATCAGTAGTTTACAATTAGCAGCTATAAAGTTTCTGGAATATATGTTACTTTTTCAACGGATTGCGGTAAAATGGCAGCTCCTGACTTATACGTTACAGTTTAACGTCCAGTTTAACTCCTATAGGCCGGTCGATCAAAATATTTGATAAATATTTCTTTTTTTTTTCGTTCCAGGACTTTGAACCAGCAAAATCAGCGAATCTGTTGGACAGTTTGATGCAAACTTCTAACAGAGTACGGCCCCCTGTCCGGTGTAACGAACCGCTAATTAATGTTTCTAAGTTACGAATCGCATTCGCAATCTTGCACCAGTAGAACTTTACCATTATTGTAAGAATAATATACAGGTTTACACTTGCGATAGCCATGTTTGCGGATAGCACGAAGACATCCGGTCAGTGCGATGTTCTTACATTCCACGCTGTACAGCTTCCCATTACGATATACCGCCGATCCAGGTTTGTAGCAAGGGTTAAAGTTCAGGCTACGAGCGGTGCGAAAGTACCTTGTACCTGAATTGTACATGTTCATGCTTCTCTTCTCGTTACCCTTGGATACGTTGGTGATGCGTACAAGTTGCCATGAGCTCTGATTGGCTGTCTTCGGTGGTGAGGTTCCCGTATGTGTGGCCAGGAGTTGGACACTGGTTTGTGGGGTTGGAGTTTGTGTGATATTGTGGGGTCGACATGTGACTTGAATGAAAACGTTACACTGGACGACAAGGAGAACAAAACATGTCTGAAATGGAAACGAGAGAAAACCACAATGTTAGCGATAGTATATCTTGAATACAAATTGCAAAATTGTTTACTATTATCTGACTTAACGTTATCGAATGCAACCACGGCCCAAAACGAGTTCAACTATGCGAGCATGTTATGCATCAATCAGCGGCTTCCCCCTGGGGCCGACCCCCGGGGACCCTGGGGGATTTGTCCAAACGCCCATTCAAACCTCATCTAATCCCCCTGGGTATGGGGCAGGAGAATTTTGACAAATTCCCTCCCTCTGGGGCAAAAATAATGGGTCCCTGTAATATACGTTAACAAATATCAGATACATATCACCTATAGATCTTTTCGAATCTTTGCAGTAGTAGCACACAAATGATGGCAGTTGCTCGCCCCTCTTCTTGCTAATCTTTACATAGGGGCTATGGTACCAGATGAAGCAGCTGGGCCCTCGTTTGTCACACTGGATCATGAAACTATAGAAGATCACAATGACCTTTATATGACCCAATAACGGATTGGGTAAACCGCTGACCTGATATTACAAATCCCCAGGGTCCGTCCCCTGGGTTAAACTACCGGTAGCAAAAGTGTTGTTTTCCCCCACACCCTCGGGCAACATGGAGCTGACAAATCGTGACAAATGCCCCTGAGTTCCCGTGGGTTCCCGGGGGGTCGGACCCAGGGGGAAGCCGCTGATTGATGCATTATATCAGCCTGTTTTCAATATTTTCTAAAACACTTGAATGGTTTTGTAAGGGATATTAAAGAAATAGCCAATCAGGGGCTCGACAATTTATTGAGAACCCAAAAACAGTTTCTTACTCTCTTCGATCGGTACTGTAGTGGAAAACTCTAAGCGAAAAGTGTTTCTTGGTGCAGTTAGTTGCGGTATTATAAGCAATTTATTACACGGAAAATTGTGTCACACGGCTGAAAATTCGTACTCGTGAAATGTTTTTTTTGCCTCGCCTTTCAGGCTAAAACATTCAAGTACCTCTAAGTCTATTCAATGATTTTCGTGTAATAACCGCTATTTATTATAACTGGAAGAGGCAGTAGTAGCAATATTCCTGTCAATGCAATTTTCAGTTTAACCCTACTCCTTAGCACATGTTTCCTCAGGCGTAAGTACTGACAAGCGTTCCTCCTATCTTTATCCGGCAGCTTTTATTACGTAAAATCAGGCACGGTTAAAAAGAACGTTAATATTTAAATTGTTCGCTATTTATTGAAATCACATATATAACTGACAGAGAACAAAGATATTAAAAATGCTACTAAATTCTTAGATCATTATGGGTAAACAATGAGATTCCGAGGCTCATTTTGATAGCTACTCCAGTAACTAACCTGCGTGTTTTTTAATACGTTTAGGCCTTATCATGACATGATTTCCAACTCCAGGATTCTTAAATAAAACTTCCGAAAATACGCTTCTTGTGTGACGTTTCCCGGCGGAACACAAAAAAAGTAACTTACTTTTAGTATCCAAGTCCAGTTATTGACCATTATGGTCTCTTGTACTTCTCTTCAAAGATAGGTTTCTTGGGCTTCTTTTTCAATCTTGTCCTTACAAGCCTGATTTACAATTGCCGATTCTGGCTCCATGAATTACTTAAGCAATTGACTATTGCTGATGCTATCAGTTATATCTCAGATACTTTTAACCCGATGTCGGTAGATCCCCTCATGATTCCTATTTAAAGTACTAAATTACGAATTGCTTACACGCGCCGTATCACATCGGAAACGGAAAGACTAAATATCATTATTATACGTACTTCTTACTATATGCGGACGTCGTTACGTAACTGGGTGTCACGTTGCACTCAAGATTTTCTACTCGCCCTACTTGTGACTGTTTCAGATATTTCCTGTCCTTTTAGCATTATTCTAGAGACGAAAGTCTTTTTTCAGAAGGTCTAACAATAGCTGGGTCACGCTTTTCTATCTTCTTTTACTAAAAGAAAAAGGCAAAGTTGTGTTGCTTCCCTTTACCCTCGGTTATCGAGCAGTACATTTTTTTAATCTTCGAGGTTGTCACAATCACTTCGACGTACTATAAATCGCTTTGGTTTATTGTTATATATAACGACACTGGTCCTTTTAGTAAGATTGTGTCTCGCGCTCATTGCAGCCTGTCTTTTTTATTTGATAGCGTATAAAACCAGAGTTAACCCTCTATTAACTCTGATAAAACATACGAGAAGAGACTTGAATCATGAATTATGTTTTTCTTTTGTATTCTGCCGCCAATGTGTGATCAGTTCACATGAATGCGTAACACGAACATCAGATGTTAATTAAGTATTTGTAGTATCCGTTTGCCAAATACACCTCTTGGCTCCAATTGTTTAAATAAAGTGGATACCTTGCTAGTTCATGTACCTATAAAACTTAATTCTACAATTTAATTCTACCAGTCCTGGTCATCTTCACTTGCACGTTATCTGCACACTCTTGCACCTTTAACATATATAGTATACCCTGGCTAGATTACAGTTAAAACTGACTTTGTCTACAAGAGACCCGCCGCGCCCTGGATCTCTCCCCTTGTCAACTTCTTAATAAGGAAAAGATCAAAAGCTTCAGCTTTCGGATATACGACTAAAGTTAAGGAACTGTCTAATAAAGTGTCCGAGATCATCGCAGAAAACCGCAAAAACTGGGGCAGATCTGATACCCTGGAAACCCACCACTGTAGTGGTGGCGTAAGATTGCATAACTATCACAGGCTATTTTGACGATGTTGCGCGCGCAGCTAGAACAATAGCTATCTGTTTTAAATAACAGAAGGCTAGTGAACCAGAACGAGGCGTATAGTTCACTTCTATGCGTGCGCAACCTCTACTAATAATGAAGTTAGGTATCTGATTGTTCAAATGAGTTTCAGAAATTACTCTCATGTCAATATCAGAGGTGCATAAGTCAGCCGCAAGAGCAATAGACGCCCGGACTTTGTTCTTTATTTTCTTCAAGTTACAGGTGTTGAAGAAAGACATTTAGGGACTGGGAACAGATGGCTACTGTTAACCGTAGCGGCACTGGAAGCGGTGCGTACCAATCTTGGAATTTTGTGAAGAATTATTTGTCTTGTAGGCGAAAAACAATGAGTACGACGACTTGATCGGGCACTTGATATTACATGTGTAGTGGAGCTCTGCACAGAGCGATTTTCAACTTTGATCATGTATAAATAAAGTTGCCAATATTCACCCAAGGGAGGTAATACAGTCGATCGAGAAACCGAAGGTTTCAAGACAGAAATTGAATTGGTAGTTCTTTCATTCGAAAATGAGCAACCTGATTCCAGTGCAATTGAAATCTTGAATCCGCCGGCCTCCATGTGCTCACTCCGAATACGCGATGCAAATATTTCCCAAATTGAAAAACCTGGGTTTCTGACTGACATTCAGTGAATTCTCGCCGCATTTTTTTCTTATTCAGTGACAGAGTGCTAGAGTGTTCAGTTTAGAAGCTTTCCAAAGCCCATATTTGTTCACTGACTTGTTTAATGTTGTACTTGCAACACATGCAAACCAGCCATTTCCAACGAGCAATTATACAAAGTTCGTCTCAAATATATATTCCGTCATACTATAGTTAATAGAGTCTATTAAATATGGAGATATAGGAGAGACAGAATTCAATCCTGCTGTTTACCTTTCTGGCAATTGCCTGCCATTCTCACTATTAAATATGCGGCTGGAATGAGGTTTTCCAAGCCGTCCAAACACGTTAAGCGAAGGATCGGATCTCCCTTCCCGTGGCCGTAAGATAGGATCTGGGTCGAGTGCTTTGTTCACCAATAATGCACTAGCATTAGCCAATCACAGGCATGGATTTTGTACTGTGCACGAAGTTTGAATATTAATTTATTTTATAAAATAACCCACAGAAAATAAAAACAAACGAAAAAAACTGGAGAGAATAGTACATATTTTAATTAGAGTTTCATGTTTGAGTACAAATGGCAGATGCTACGATGATTCCCCCACTGACGTCCTTTCGCTTAAAGGTCAGTACACACGAAGGAACAAGTCCCTGGGACAACGGTCCCTATATAGGACTTGTCCCCTCGTCTGAACTAGAAAAAATCTTGTCGCGGGGACAAAATCAAACTGGTTTGAATTGAGGGGACAAGTCCCTGGGACAAAATGAAAATAAACCAATCATAAAGCGTCATTTTACTTTCCCACAAGCCCTTACGAACTCTATTTCAAGATGGCGTCTGCTAAAATCACAATGTCCCTGCAACACGTCCCCTCGTCTGAACACAACAAGGGATTTGTCCTCGGGACATGTCCCTGGGACTTGATCCTGCGCGGTGTGCCGACCTTAACCAGATCAGACTTGTCTACAGCGAGTGCGGTACAGCCACGGCACTGCTTCTAACTAATAACTTCGTTCTTCGTGACCAGGATCGTGACATATATATACCTTATTCGTACTTATTTTCGCGCGTCTTAATTTTGAAATGAAAAAAATCGCGAAATTAAAGACTCGCGGAAAAAAAATCCCCGCGAAATTTACACACACCCTGATTTACAAGAAATTTACATAACCAATCATTTGAATCAATAAATGTTATTTGGCATAAAATGTTTAGATCTGTACAAAAACCGTTATCGGACGTAACTGAACACCTGACTCGCAAACATTAAATGGGTTGAACCCATCACATTAAATTTAATGTTGTGGGTTGAACCCTGACCAAATTATAATCTAAGCAATCTCACAAAAATGTGCTCGCATTACAATTAGAACACGTTGTTTACCTGTGAACCCTAGCTCTAGGTGGGTGAGAACTCGTCGTTTACCTGGGAACTTGTTTACTGACGGTAAGGGTTAGGTTTATGGTACGGGTTAGAATTATTATTTTTAAAAGTGAGAGTCGTTCCATCGCAAGCCGTTCTGTGGCCTATTGGTAAAGTTCGGGTCTTGCACACCGAAGGTCTTGGGTTCAAACCTCGCGGCGGGGAATCGAAAGGTAAGTTATAAAAGTAAGATATATTAATTAGACAAATTGAAGTTATAGAGAGGGATAATGCTGAAAGGGGTTAGGATCCTGGGAAGGGATAAGGAGTTAAATTTAATGTAACTGGGTTCAGTCCATTCAGTTAATGTTTGCGAGTCGGCTGAACCGAATGCCTGACTTGTCTTTATCTAAAAGTTCCTGTTTGAAATACCTACCTTAGTACAAAGTATGTTGCAAATTCACTATCAGACATTACCTTTGTAAAGTTTTAGGAAAATAATTATTCTGTTACCACATTTTCGCGAAATTAATATTTTCTTCACGAAATTGCGAAATTAAAGCCTCGCGAAATATGGCCTTGCCCAAATCGCGAAATTAAGTACGCGCGAAATTAAAAACGAATAAAGTATCTATAATGTCACACTTCCTTCCGTGTTAGGTTTAACCCGCCTCACTGGTTAGCTCAGTTAGTTAGTAGAGCACGGTCTAGAGTGTGGGAGGTCGGGGGTTCGAATCCCGGCCGCGTCCTTGGGCAGGGACGTATAAGTAGTTTGCCTTGTCTCCTTCCTCTTCTAATCTATACGAGGGGGACGTGAAAGAACCTGTTGTGTTATTACGAGAAAGAGTATAGGGGATTGTCTCCCGACACAACAGCCAGGTTCTGAGGTACCGTAACAATCACTCATGGTTGTAAACTGCACGGCAGCACATTGCGCCACAATAACAGTCCGTATCACAAAAAATAATCTTGTGAAGCGCATTTGGGTATTTTCATATAGAATTTGCGCTATATAAATACGTACTACAATAACCCGATTTGTGGCGTCGAAATATGCCCTGATATTTCGTCCGCGGACATTATCTGATCCGAGAAGAGAACAGGGAAACTGTGAGCTTCGACGATCAGATAATATCCAAGGACAAATATCAGGGCATATTTCGACGCCACAATATTTTCTTTGACGCGCGCTTATACGCTCACAGGGGGTGTATTCGCTGACATTTCCCACTCGCGGAGAGAAAATATCGGGTCACGTGACGCATTCAACCAATCACGCGCGAGAGAAAATATTTGATGGGTTATAAAAATGAATACCTTTTAAACGGCTGCGCGCAAAGGAGACTGGTACGATTCAACCCACTATAACACTTCTTTGTCATCTGTGACGTTTCAAACTACACTTCACTTCTGAGATGACGTCACGATAGCCTGATGCGGTGGGAAGATATCCGGCATTTTGAGGTCTATTGCGGTGGAACTCATTTTATAATTTAAGCGCGCGACGTGGGATTTAGGGAAACGGAAGGAACAAATTATGACATACTACACATTAAGAAACTTGAAGAGGAGTAGTGTTACGATGCGTACATAAGGTCAATTAATAAGCCTACATGGTGCTGATCGAGGATGATTTTGTGACTTTGCTTTTAAGTTTCTTTTACAAGCGCTAGAACTAAAGATATAAGCCATACTTCTCCAACACGGCTAGATGTAGAAATGTCATATCAGCCGGCAACATGTGTCAAAATACGATATATACAGTTTAGACAAGACTTGAGAATGTGTGACCGCGCATCCAACATTTAATGGCAATCCATTCTCGATACTTCACGATGTTGTTCATAAAGCATCTTTAGCATTATTTCTCAGTGCATTACCTTTTGAAAGTTTTGAATGACATTAACATGCTGTTACTCGTCACAGAAAACAAATGCTTTTCATAGACGACATAGAGGAGATTAGAACCTCTGGTGTCCAGGGTAACGCCGACACAAAACAGCATGCACGTGGAATGGTCAACGTGTTGAGCGTACGTGGAAACGAAACTGCGAATCTGTCGCGTTCACCACGCAGATACAGATCCTCTTCTAGTTGTACGATAATATCTTCCAGTAGGTTCTAAGTAAAATGGTATAAATATGTTTTTCAGCTCAGTTCACTGCGAGCAAGTCCTTCGATTTTCCTGGTTACACGCGCGTTATAGACTCACGAAAAGCGCATGCGCTTGAGATTTTGCTGCGGTGAGGGGAGGGTATAGTTTGGAGGGGGACAAAAGAAAAGTAGAGGTTCCCCTCCCCCTCAATTCAGAGTTTTGACTCATGATTCCCAAGAATAGATGGTTTGCACTCAATCCCCAGAGATTCAAATGACAAAGGGCATGGCGGCCATGTTGGTGTACAGAATAAAAGAAGCTAACGAAGAATCTATTGTTGACGTAACGTGCAAAGGGTCTATACAAAGAACGACTAAACAAGGACAGCGTCCAAAACAATTCGAAGGTCTTCCGCTTAGTCTGTATTGAGCTCAGAGAAATATATACTTAAGTTAACTGGTTTGAATGTATCAGTGACTAGAAGAAGGAGAAAAAAACACGAACAAATCTGCAATAAATATAAAGCCAGGCTGACTTAATTAATTGATACATTTTATTGTATTTGCTTTTCTTCAAAAATTAGCATGTCGGCAAATTTACTTTAAATAATTACAAGGTATTCGAAACACTGCATAATCAGTAGTACTCTCTCGTTACTTTTTTATTTCGCCGCAGAATAGCACTACAATAAATATAGTTTATAAATATGACTTTAGTCAAACTTTTACAGTTCAGTTCATATCGGTGTCGTATAAGACATTGGCAGACCACAATCCTTTGCAACGTACAAATTGTTTCTTTAGTAAAATAATTACATGTTCAGTATAAGAAGAGAAAATGGTTTCGTTCAATGTATCTACCGAAGTCCATAACCTTCTGGTATCTATTAACAGCTATAAAGTTTCTGGAATATATGTTACTTTTTCAAAGGATTGCGGTAAAATGGCAGCTCTGGCTTATACGTTACCGTCCAGTTTAAAGTGCCTATAACCCTTTTACAGTTTTGATAGCTTATGAACCGCCGAAAAGTTTTGAGTACTTCTGTGAAGAAAGTTTTGGTTTAAAGTGAATACTTTATGTTCTACGCTTGTTTGAAATCATGTAAATATGACCTTTCCTGACCCATGACCGCGTAAGTAAAAGCCTGGGTCGAAACCTGGTAGACGTCATCTTGACGTCATATAATTAATTCGGCTTTGCAATCATTTGAAGAAATACTTAACATGTTGACTAAAATGACTTGTTTCTTTACTAAGAACTCA
Source organism: Actinernus sp. WN-2022 (assembly GCA_030867875.1). Classification (NCBI taxonomy): domain Eukaryota; kingdom Metazoa; phylum Cnidaria; class Anthozoa; order Actiniaria; family Actinernidae; genus Actinernus; species Actinernus sp. WN-2022. The sequence goes on from JAOWCC010000577.1 coordinate 28,249,547, forward strand.
AAAACTGTGTATAGTTTCTATGCATCGGTGTTGTTGTGATAATAAGGCGCCATGGAGAATAATGCATCAGTGAGATGACGTCTACCCAGGTTCATAAGCTATCAAAATTGCAAAAGGGTGATAGGCACTTTAACTCCTAGGAGTCGTTCAAAATATTTTATAAATATTTTACTTTTCTGTTCCAGGACTTTGAACCAGCAAAGTCTGCGAATCTGTTGGACAGTTTGATGCAAACTTCTAACAGAGTACGGCCCCCTGTCCCGTGGGACTAACTGCTAATGTTTCTAAGTTAGGAATCGCATTCGCAACCTTGCACCAGTAGAACTTTGCCATTATTGTAAGAATAATATACAGGTTTACACTTGCGATAGCCATGTGTGTCGACAGCACTCAGACAGCCGGTCAGTGTGCAATTCTTACATTCCATGCTGTACAGCTTCTCATTATGAAATACCGCCGATCCAGGCTTGTTGCAAGGGTGAGACTTCAGGCTACGAGCGGTGCGAAAGTACCTTGTACCTGAATTGTACATGTTCGTGCTTCTCTTCTCGTTACCCTTGGATACGTTGGTGATGCGTACAAGTTGCCATGAGCTCTGATTGGCTGTCTCCGGTGGTGAGGTTCCCGTATGTGTGGCCAGGAGTTGGACACTGGTTTGTGGGGTTGGAGTTTGTGTGATATTGTGGGGTCGACAGGTGACTTGAATGAAAACGTTACACTGGACGACAAGGAGAACAAAACATGTCTGAAATGGAAACGAGAGAAAACCACAATGTTAGCGATAGTATATCTTGAATACAAATTGCAAAATTGTTTACTGTTATCTGACTTAGCGCTATGGAATACATGCAACCACGGACCAAAACGACTGCGCAATCCCTGATAATATACTCAGCTGAGGAAACATTTGTTGAGAGCGTGCAACTTAATTAACTGTGCACTCTTGTTTATTATGCACCCGTTATTGACCAATCAGAATCCAGAAAGTTTGTTGAGTATATTATAAGCGAACATATTACATGGACCTGTTTTCACTGTTTTCTAATACAGTTGAATGGTTTTGTAAGGGTCATTAAAGAAGTAGCGAATGAGTAACAGACCATTGAGGACAACATATTTTCTAGTGCGCGCGCTCGACACTGATTTATTGAAACCCCGAAAACAGTTTCTTGTTGTCTTTGATCGGTAACGTAGTGGAAAATTATAAGCGAAAAGTGTTTCTTGGTGCGGTTGGTTGTGGTATTAAATTATAAGCAATTTACGCAAAGTTGTATACCATACGACTCGTGATAAGTATTTTTTTTCTCGCCTTTCGGGCTAAACAAATAAATAAGATACAGTACCTCGAATCAGTCCCAGCCAAATTCAATACAGCTTTCGTGTAATAACCGCTATTTATTATAACTGTAAGAGGCAGTAGTAGTATTTTGAGAGCTACTCCAGCAACTACAACATTTACGAAACTCCTGGTTTTTTAAATACTTTTAGGACTTATCATGACATATTGTTTTCCAACTCCGACCAGGATTCTTAAATAAAACCTTCGAAAATACGCTTATGTGACGTTGTTCCCGGCGGAGCAAAAAAAAAGTGACTTACCTTTAGTATCCAAGACCAGTTATTGACCATTATGATCTCTTGTGCTTCTCTTCAAAGATAGATTTCTTGGGCTTCTTTTTCTTGTCCTTCCAAGCCTGTCTTACAATTGATTCTGACTCCACAATGGATGTGAACGCCTTTTAAACTTTTAAATAGAATTAATTGAGTATTGCTAATGCTATAATATCTCAGAGACTTTTAACCCAATGTCGGTACATCCCCCATGATTTCTATTTAAAGTACTAAATTACGAATTGCTTACACACACCGTAATCACATCGCAAACGGAAGAAAACATTATGAATTGTTTTCCGCATGTACTTCCCTGGCAACTGGTGTCGCGTTACATTCAACATATTCTACTCGCTCACCTGGACTGTTTCAGATATTTTCTTCGATCCTTTTAGCATTATTCTAGAGACGAAAGTCTTTTCTCGGAAGGTCTAACAATCTCCTTTTATTGAACTGACAACGGCAAAATTGTGTTGCTCCTCCGGTGCCCTCGATTAGCGAGAGCGCAGTTAAACCTTCGAGGTTGCCGCCACAATCACTTCGACTATGCGCTTTGGCTTCTTGTCAGAATGGCACTTTACAGCCTGTCTTTTTTATTTGACAGCGTGTAAAATATTGTTCTCTTTGTATAAACAACATAAAAATCGTAGTACGTATCAATGAATTTGTGAATTTTTATCGCTTATTTGTACAAAACTTTTCAAGTTTTTTATCTCTATATAAGATGGTTCAAAGGTTCAAGACATATAATAAAGTAACGGGATATCCCGTATAAAGTAAATGAACCGATCAGGCAAACTCTCAATTGGGAAAATTATTTTCAATTCAATTTAATACAAAAATGCATCAACCGGTAGTCATGTCAGCTCCATGTAGATTTTCTTTTACATATATCAGATCTTTAATACCTTATTATTAGCAAAAACTGACACTTGAGTCCAGGTAACATTGAAAACAAAAATAGAAATACAATAAAGCGAACTTTCAGTTGATTGTACATTTTGATTGAACTCTTTTTTTTTATACTAGAAATGAAATTTTAGTTCCATAGCTTTTTGGTACTTTGTGCTTTCTAAAACTTAGTGAATATTTGTTTTCGATTCCGCATGAAAATAAAAAAATAACAATGTAAACCCGTCCCCAGACAAACACACAATCGATGATTCAGTGACGTAAGTGGTATGACATTAAAGAAAAGTTAAAACAGATAAGTTTGTACTCGTGAAACTAATACTATGGATTGGATATTTGACTATTTATAGTCGATAGTTCTCATCTAAATTCAATTCAAAGTATTATAAATGCACCGTGCGAGGAATGCGGACAATACAATTCCGTTAGATAAACCAAGTTCTTCTCTTGTCCGGTTTTATTGGACATTTTTCTTCGTTTTTTCTTCTTTTTTGTTTTGGAAATAAAATCATAGAGGAGACAATTTCAGTCTCAAGCCAAACTCAAGATAGCGCTTGTTGATAAAACTTGTGCTCGTTCAAGTTTGGTAAGGTCGCCGCGTGTAACTTATTACACATCTGATCCGATGCAAAACTTATCGAATTACATTCTTTATGTACACAAGAACAACGGAAGTTTCGTATGAGTCGAAACCGTTCCTTCCTTGAAACGTTGGCTATGGCGTTGCGCCATCAGAGCTGGATTAGTCTTTCAAGCCGCCTGTTACACCAAAACCATTTAGAATTTAGCACATTACATTAAAACCCCAAAATAGCATGGAGAAATTGCATAAAACTCAACAAGATTCGGAATCAGTCGTCAGAATTAAATTCACAACGCAGCCTTGAGTCCAGAGATACAAAAAACCTGAAAACGGAACAAGGACTAATCCATAAGAATGACTTATTTTACCAGTATAATTGTAAGTACTTGGCATTTATCAATTTATTATTAGGAGAATTAATTGAGGGAACTGTACTTCGTTTCACATTTCACTAAACCCCACATTAGTTTACACACTGGTATTAAAAATCAGATTATCAAAATCCACTCAGGAATATACGACAAGCTAACGGGACGTGAGTAATTATACAATTTTTGTGTGTTTTATGTCCTGGCCGGGTGACCGGTGAGCGTCATACCTTAAAAGTGGTTGAAACTTGGAACTAATTATTGTTTCTTTTGATGAGTTTACTGTTAAACTAAGTTCAGATACCAGTAGTTAAGTTCCACGATTATTTGTTTAAATCTATATCAAATACATCTAATACCTGCAAATGCCTACACCAGGAGGTAGTTGCTATAGTACTCATTAAGATGGAACTTTAAAAAAAAAAATTGAAGTAGAAACAAGTACATGCATGAATTAAAATATAGTTTTTAAAGGCCTGAAAGCAATTCATTCAAAATGACTTCAACGTTGCCGGCTTTTCTTCGTAAAATAGAATCGGATCTTTTTAGTTTATTCAAGGAGGGGTTTCAGTCCTGACAAAAGGAAGTCTGAGATTGAATTTTTAAAGTATTCTCTCCGCCTTGGATTTGATGGAACTGGTTAACGTTAATTACAGCTTCAATATGTTCTTAATCTTTTCAGGCTACAGGTTTATTGAGCAGCCTGAAACATGCACATCGGTGAATAAATATACGTGAATTGAACACTGAATGACCGACAACTGATATTTTTTTCACTTTAGGCTTCCTCCATCGGCATCGTGCCACATATTTAAACCTCTTTTTGGGCAACTAGTTACATGTGGACTAATTGCCCTATATCATTATGACGTCACGGCTTGTTTATGAGAGGGACAGAATCGACATGAACAATAGAATTTTGAACTAAATCTGCTCTGCTAAGGAAAATTTAACTTCGAATTGTCTCGTTTCCAGATATCAGCTGTATCAATGTTTATCCCACAATATTTACCGTATTTGGTGGCTGTTACCGCTATTCTACGTTCTACAAAATGTATTTGATAGCGATTTCATTTGTGTTGTTGCTGTTTTGTCCCCCTCCCACGACCGTGATCCTTAGCGTTTAAACAATAGATTGTTTTGATTTGACGTCATAATGATATAGGGCAATTGAAATTTCAGATATTAACATGTCATAGTAAGATGATTCCGACAAAACCGTTTCTGCAAAGCTCTAAGAGTATCAGTGGATTAACGTTTAGGGTACTGACAACGTCCCGATAAGTTATGACTTCCGTTCCGCATCACAATAACCGTGAATTCTGCAGCCGGATTTACTTTAGACAACCAAAGAGTTCTGGTGAGTTAATGAAACCCAAGCAGCCTTCTTCTATAAATATCAGGAGTTTGGAAGATTGAGTTTGGGGAAGCGATCGGAGAGCAGTCGCTACAGGGAGCGTTTTTGGTTTACGGAATACACCGAAAAATCAATCCTGTCCAGTACATTTTTAATCACCAAAATAATAGGACGTACTAAAAGTAGCGACTACAGGGGTCGTAACCAGGAGTCCCGCATTGCATTCTGAGTGGATTAAAAAACGTTTTCTTCTCTTTAGAGCAGGTTTATAAACTGATGATTTATATCTAGACAAGATGCTTACCACGCTAAAATGGTTTAGTTAACTTTAAGTAGTTTAATGCATAACAAACATACAAGCAGGATTTTTTTTTTTTACTGATGTTTAACAAGGAAGGTTGACATGTTCTGATCGACTATTTTTCGCAAGGGTCTAGTAATCTGGCCACGTCTGGAGCGCGCATGCGCCGTTTGTCTACTCAGTTCAAGGGCAGCTAATGTTAGGTACGTCAAGTAGTTTGCGATCAGACTCTCTCTTCCACTAAATAAATAAATAAAAGAGGATAGAGAGAGATGATCTCTCCCCCTTCTCCTCGCGCGCTATGGATTCACAGGACAGCATGTCTGTAGGTTATTATAACCTCGCAATCGGAAACTCAGGGAATTTTTCTGTCGATCTTTTTTTCTGGGAGAGAGAAAAGGATCCTCAGAAAATTGAAATCGTCTGACTTTCCAGAATGTAAGTCATTTATTAGCGTGACACATATATTACTAATGAAATAGAGATTGAGGTGCAAACCTCAATGTCACTCAAGGAATATGCAGATTCCTGGGCCCAGATGTTCGAAGCAAGGGTAAGCGCTACCCCGGGGTTAAATCGCTAACCCGAGGGTAACCCGAGGGTAAACTCATGTACAGAATACAATTACAGATTTAGCGCTATCCTGGGGATAACGTTACCCTCGCTTAGAACGGCAACCGCGGGCCCAGAAGGTTACTGTGATTTGAGCCGCGTCATGCACAAAAGTGGTTTATACATTAGACAATTCTTATATTTTAATATGGCCTCTACAATTCTGCTTATTTTAGAGCTTAAAATGCATATTTCTTGAAATGTTTAAAGTCTAGATGAAGTCTCTCTTCTTTTGTTTGGTCACTTGGCTTTCTAAACGACGTAAATTGTCACAAGTTACCATGTTGCGTGACGCGGCCATTTAGCATGAATGAACGAGCTCATACTGACAATGACGTCATTCCCTCCTCTCGACAGGTATTCGCTCTACTACTCGCCGAGTGTCACATTTTCGTTCAAGTAGCATGTCGACCTGTGGATATTACAGCGCAGACTCCAGCTGCCATCAAGCCTGACGCTCAACCCTTAACCACGCATGCGCAAGAAGAAGTGACCCTTCAGGTGTCATGGCAATTGGAGCAAGCCACACCCCTATCACAAAATACCGGAGAAACTGAGGCCACTCACTCTCGCGTCCGTCGTGACCTGAACTCTAATCCTTGCTACGTAAAAGGATCGTATACACTAGATTCTAAGACGAAGCGCTACACCGTGGAGTGTAAGGATAAGACACTGACAGGCTGTCTGAACTCTATCCCCATATATAGATATCGCAAATGTGTGCCTGTCTATTACCGTTACGGAAACGATCTCTTGTTACAGGACTGCGCATGCGCTAAGTAAATCAACGCAGGACCGAGAGATACTTGTTAATTTGTAATAACCTTCAATTTATTTAAGAGATATTTAATTAATGGTTCAACATTTTCCCCTCGGGATTCTAGAACAATGCTGGTTCATGTGTTCTAGAAAATATAAAAAAGTACTCGTTATTTAAGGTTCGGAGAGTTAATTAACAATAATGACTATTCCTCATTGCGAGGCTAACCTGGCGAAAACAAAGGATTGCCTCGCTTTAAATCCAAGATGGCCACCAGGTGAAAAGAGTGAATTATTCATGCCGAACACAATTTCCAAAACAAGAATTATACAATTCAAATCAGCTGATTGTCTATAATTTCTAGCTCTCGCATAGAAAAAATTAAAGCCATGGTTGCTCCATGTATAAATTGTTCAATGATATTCATTACATATACTGTATTTTTTTAATAAAAAGTCATTTGAAAGTAACTTTGTTATTGAACTCGTGATTGGTGTTTTAGCGAGATGGTTAGCTTACTCGAGCAAGCACAATAGGAGAATGTCAGAACTCCAGACCACGCGCTCTCTAAACACTAAGGGGTGGACCATTAGAAATCCTGGGGGGGGGGGGTTGAAAACTTTTTTACTCTCCAGTAAGGGCCAAATCGTACTCTGACAAGGCGATTTCAATGCTCGAACTGGAGAACTCCAAGAATATGTATTATTGGATGATAATAGGTACTCAGTTAGAACTACCCGAAGGCTACGAACCAGATATCCCCGATAGGCGTTACTCGCAAGATGAAAACAAAATAGACGCAAGAGGCAGATTATTAATAGAAGCATGCACAGAAAATAATCTTAGAATTCTAAATGGAAGAATATTAGGAGACAGCACTGGAAAAAAAACCTGTTTCAAATACAACGGCTCCAGTCTCGTAGACTACGTAATATCCAGTACTAACATATTACCTCTTGTCCGTTACGTAAAAGTAAACACACTTAAACCACACATTTCTGATCACTGCCATATCTCGTACATGCTCAAGATAAAGAAGCCACCAAAGCCAAAAATAGACAACCTGCATGCCAAAGTAAAACATAGGAAACTGATTTGGAACAAAGATGCAAATACCAAAATACCTGAAATACTTAACACCGAAGAATACAAAGCAAAATTCTCAAAAATCCTAAACGGCGAGAACAAGAATCCAAACACAATGACCCGAAATTTCACTAAAACTTTAATTGAAATAAGTAAAAAAGCAGGATTACAATATAAAGACACAGAAAACCGAACGGTATCAGAAACATGGTTCGATTCGGAATGTAAAACGGAGAAAAGTAATTTAGAATCACTAGGAAAACAAATATGCCGCAACCCAAAAGACTACAACAGCTGAGAACTAAGCTACATGGCAAGAAAAGGCAATTTAAATACTTATGTAGAAATAAGAAACAACGATACATAAGAAACAGATTGGATAGAATAGATTGTAAAGATACAAAGAGCACATGGAAACAACTATAAGAAAATTATTTAATCTTAAAAATCAAAAACATAACCAAGAATGCCACATCGTAAGCATAGAATTCCATGACTACTTTAAGAAACTAAACGACAAAACTGAGGAATACACAGAAATAGAAGAACCTAATTTAAGAAAAAACAACGAGCCTGGATCGCTAGATTTTGAAATTACACCTAGTGGTTAAACGAGGTACTAAAGAGTATTGTGGGATAGTCGCCAGACAACTCCGTACTACATACAACTCCTACCCTACGCGACAACTCCGTACTACATAATACAATTAACTATATTGTATTGTATCCTAACTAATGGGAAACTGCCAGATACGAAAAACCGCTTAAACCACGAAAAAACCACCCTGGGGTTGTGGCCAAAAAACGTGGGGAAATGCGGAAACGTACTCCTCGACCTAATGCAGCAACCCGGATTCTCCGAGGGTTAGAGAACTGACTATTCACTATTAACTTAAGCTAAATAATGAATCCAAAAAATAATTAATTTGAACCAACGTGGAGCTGACTGGCCTAGAATGACTACTTTTCCCGCTCGAAGCATTATATATGCTAGAAGCATTACCCATAATGCTATAGACTGGTATCCATACCTCTCTACCGTGCCGGCAGAATATCAATTTCTGACTATATCGCTCCTGTGTCGTCGTTTGGCGTCCTCTTCGTCGGTGGCAAGCTCGTGTTGCTGGTATTCGCTGACCCTATTCAGTTGTTCCCTCCGCTTTAGCTGCGATAACCGTGGTTTGAAGTTTGGCCATCGTAGCCCTCAGATGTACAGTAGTTTTTAAGTCTGGCACCTTAGTTGTACGCACCGTACCTTAGTTGTACGCACCGTACCTTATCATCGTATCATCGTATCATCGTACCACCGTACCATCTGTGAACGCTATTTTATTGTTTTAAAACCTTATAAATGTATTTGTTTTTGCACACTTTTCACATGTATTTAAAAAAATAATAGTGTAATGTCCCGTTTAGAACTATATGGTTGTAATTTATTCGCAGTGAACCCCCTAGATAAGCAGTTTGCTCTTGGGGCAAACTCCGCAATTAAATATGTTTAAAAAAAAAAAAAAAAAGAGTGGAAAAGACCAATTGATACAGCCGCTTTGTCTGCTGTTTAATACTATTTTGGCCTCTGGAGAGTACACACAAGAATGGAGCAATGGGTTTATTATCCCAATTTATAAGAAAGGTGAACGGACACGCACTGATAATTATCGGGGTATAACACTTCTGTCATGCCTTGGGAAACTATTTACTTCAATCCTTAACGAACGACTGAACGACTATCTAACCCACAACGGAGTCTTGAAACGTGAACAAGGAGGTTTTAGAAAACTACACGCAACAACAGACAGCATTTTCTCCCTAAAATACTTTATTGACAAATACGTGAAAGCTAAACCGAAGAAAAAACAAAATCTATTATTCAGTTGCTTTGTAGTCTTCAAAAAGGCATTCGACAAAATACCAAGAGAGAAATTATTTCAAAAGATAACTGAGGAAAGTAGGCATCGGAGGTAAGTTCTACTCTATTTTACGCAGTATGTACACCAACGACATCTCGGCAGTAAAAATCGGGGACACAACGACGGACAAATTCAGATGCTATAGCGGAGTAAAACAAGAATGTATGCTGAGCCCCACCCTTTTCAATCTTTTTATTAGCGATTTACCATCAACACTGGAACAAACAGAAACAGACTATGTTGAATTACAAAACACTCAAGTGAGTTGTCTAATTTACGCAGACGATGTAGTTATACTATCTAAGACAGCACAAGGACTTCAACAATACCTGCGAAAACTAGAAGAATACTGTAATCTCTCAAAACTTACAGTTAATATCGAGAAAACTAAAGTGATGATATTTAATAACTGCGGGAGAAGATTGAATAATTATACATTTTACTATAAAGAGGAAAAACTAGAAAATGTCCAGCAATACAAATATCTCGGCCTAACATTTAGCACATACGGAAATTTTGGTCTTGCGAAACACGAACTTAAAAAGGTAGCTCTGAAGGCACTATTTAAACTACGAAAAGAAATGGGTGACAATTTCAAATCGAACGTTAAGCTTACACTCAAACTCTTTGCCGCACTTATAAAACCGATCTTGCTCTACGGAAGTGAAATATGGGGAACTGATCGGAACAAAACCAAAATAGATAATGACCCATTAGAATTGGTACAAGTCAAATTTTGTAAGATGTTACTCGGAGTATCTAGAAATGCAACAAACAATGCTTGTCGAGCGGAACTTGGATGTTTACCTCTCAAAGTGGAGTACACATATCGACCTATAAAATACTGGACAAAATTATTGACTACTAGAACTAATGCACAACTCTCACACATTGCATATACAGCCGGAGAGTATAAACTCGCCGAAACCAAGCTATTGGAGTGAAAAAATAAAATACATTCTGTCTTCTAATGGTATGGAAATGTGTGGTCGTCAATAGATCAAACGACAAATGTGAACAAGTTTTTGGAAAATATTAAACAAACATTAAGAGACATTGAACAACAACAATGACTGGTTCAGCGAGATTCATACCATACGAAGAAAACAAAACGAAAGAAACAAATTAAGAACATATATGATATTCAAAATAAATTATAATCTGGAGGACTATCTCAGCAAAGTAACTATTATAGAACACAGACAAGCCCTTACCCGACTCGTTGGCGAAACGACCGCAATTCACGCAGACCAAGATGTACTGGAAGAAGAGTCTGAGGAAGATGACTCGGCCAATGACTTTTTCGGGTCAATTTTTAACATAGATGGGGTGCAACAATCTGAGTCACGAAAAACTGGAATTTCGTCACCGGCAGTTAAGGTTCCAATTCTAGTTGAAGATATTGAAGTTCTCATGGAAGTTGACACCGGAGCAGTCGCATCTATCATGAGTTATGCTGATTTTGAAAAACATTTCAAATACCTTGCATTGCGACCAGTCAATAAATCATTCCACGCCTATGCAGGTACACCTTTAGACATTGCAGGGCAACTTTTGGTTGACGTGGAATACAAGGGACAACAGGGAACACTGCCATTACTTATTGTGCGAGCAGAGCGTTATGCACCTCCATTTCTTGGGAGATCGTGGATGTCAAAAATCCGTCTGGATTGGAAAAACCTGTTTCCACCAAGTAATGGGCAATTCTCAGTTGAACGAGATAACGATGAACGAATTGAGCACCTTAAAGGAACGCTATGTTGAGTTATTTAAACCTGAACTGGGTACGGTTAAGGGCGTAACAGCTAAGTTGCATCTAAAGGAGTCGGTACGACCGGTATTTCAGAGGCCTCGTCCAGTACCCTACGCAGTGCGGTCGGCAGTGGAGGAGGAGCTGAGACGCATGGAGAATGAGGGTGTTATTGAGCCAGTAGAAGTTAGTGATTGGGCTACACCCATGCATAGTCTGTGTTCCTAAGACAGACGGTTCTGTCAGGTTGTGCGGTGATTACAAGGGCACAGTCAATCCAGCAATCCTGACAGAACAATTCCTATTCCAACCTTGGAGGAAATACGAGGGAAAGTGTAAACGTGGAAGAAGTTCACTAAGATTGATCTACGTAGTGCTTACCAACAGCTGATGCTCGATGAAGAGTCTCAAAAGCTGTGCACAATCAACACCCACATGGGTCTTTTTCGCTATACAAGGTTACCATTTGGAATATCCTCTAGTCCAGCGATTTGGCAACGGTTTATTGAGCAAGTACTTGCAGGACTGAATGGAACTTGTGTTATTATGGATGATCTGTTAGTGGGAGGCGTTGACGACGAAGAGTACCTGAGGAATTTAGAGGCAGTCTTTAAGCAATTCCAAAAGTTCGGTTTGAGAGTTAAACTCTCGAAATGTGTGTTCATGTCACCTTCGGTCATCTACTTTGGCCTGCGATTCTCAGAACATGGGCTTCAGTCTACGGATGAAAAGGTGAAAGCCATCAATGAGGCTCCCACACCACATAACGTGACTGAATTACGTTCCTTCTTGGGAATGCTAGCTGCACTTAGCAATTTCATTCCGAAATTGTCTACGTTAGCTCACCCCTTGTATGAGTTACTGGGAAACAAGCCATGGAATTGGACGGCAAACTGCGTTCAAGCATTCAGTGATGTAAAGCAGGCATTAACATCCGAGACAGTTCTCGCACATTACGACCCAGGACTTCCAGTGGAATTGTCAGTCGATTCTTCGGCATACGGGTTGGGTGCTGTTATCATGCAGGTGTATCACAATGGCACACGTCGTCCAATCGCCTACGCTTCGCGAACATTGAACGAGCACGAGAAACGCTATGCTCAAATAGATAAGGAAGTATTGGCGATCATGTTTGGATTAAAGCGGTTTCACATGTATTTATATGGCAGACACTTTACAATTTTGACAGACCATAAACCTCTGGAGATAATTTTTGGCCCAAAAAAACAGCGATACCCTCGCTTGCAGCCTCGCGCATTCAACGGTGGGCAATCATTCTAGCAGCTTTCAACTACAGCATCAAATTTGTTCCATCGAAACAAAATGCAGTCGCAGATGCACTGTCACGATTACCTTTGTCTTCTACGGCTGGGGAAGAAAATGCTGTCTATAACGTTGAGGAACGGTTGATTAATTGTTTACCTATTACGTATAAGGAGATAAGTCATGCAACACGAGTGGATCCAGTTTTGTCCAAGGTGTTGGAGTTTGTCAGGCATGGATGGCCACAGCAGGTTGAAGACATGCGGTTAAAACCCTTCTTGAACTGAACAAGATTGTCTGTTATGGGAACTACGAGTTGTTATTCCCAATCGATACCAGGAGGATATGCTAGAAGAGTTGCACACAGGGCATCCTGGCATCGTACGTATGAAAGAGTTGGCGCGCAGTTATCTATGGTGGCCAAACATCGATCTGGAAATTGAACTAATGGTGAAAAACTGTAGTAGTTGTCAGCAGGTTAGAAAAACACCCGCTGTAGCTCCACTAGCGCCTTGGATGTGGCCAAGTAACCCTTGGCATCGCATTCATGTTGATTATGCAGAAGACGGAAATGGACACTATCTCATTGTTGTAGATGCACATTCTCGTTGGCCAGAGATATTCTTTATGTCACGAAGCACAACTACGTCGGCAACAATCGTCATCTTACGAGACTTGTTCGCGAGATATGGAGTGCCGGTTCACTGTGTAAGTGACAATGGACCTCAGTTTCGCAGTGAGGAATTTGCACATTTCTTAAGTATGAATGGGGTAAAACACATACGAGTAGCACCTTATCACGCAGCAAGTAACGGTTTCGCAGAGCGAATGGTTCAATCATTTAAGAACCACATGTCATCTTGCAAGGGTAGCAAATTGTCTATTCACCAGCGTATTGCAAATTTCCTGCTAACCTATCGGTCGACCAAGCATCCAACAACTGGTAGAACCCCTGCTAGTCTGTTCATAGGTCGCGAACTGCGAACTCGGTTAACACTCCTTCGTCCAAATACGGGGGAGAAGGTCATGGACACGCAGGCAAAACAGAAAGCAACACACGATGCACATGCTAAGTTCAGAGAGTTTTACCCAGGTGACAGAGTTCTGGTGAAGGATGTGCGGAAAGAGGACACCTGCATGGTGGCCAGGATCTATAGCTGAACGAAGTGGACCTAACTCTTATATCATAGTTCTAAATGACGGTCGGATTTGGAAGCGACACGTTGATCATGTAAGACGCGACAGCATGGGCAGCGCAGTTCCTCAACCTAGTATAGAAATGGAACCACAGATCAACCTTCCAGGAGCAGAGTTGCCAGTTTCCACGAAGATACCGGTGGACATTCCAGTAGGTGTTCCAGCAGAGTCTGCATTTGGCCAAGGTCAGAGTAAAGAAGAAGTACCACAGACCACAGGAGCAAAGTCTGCAGCGAACCAGCCTTCTGAAGCAGTTCAGCTGCCACTTCGTCGGTCTTGTAGGGTGTGAAAGACACCAGACAGGTTAATTGAGAATGGGTAAGAAGGGACTCAGAACATTGCAGTTTTATTAGAACTATGCCCTTGAACTGCCTAGTACAGCTGGAACTATTTTATTTCGTAGTGTTATATTAGAAGGGGGAAGATATGGTGTATTCGTATGGAATTCTGGGTACGAATTGGTAAGCCTCGTTTTGACGCACGCCACGGGGGCTTCGTCTTCCGCCATGTTGTTGTACAGTTATGGTTTGGTTAGTTCACGATTAAACTTCCTTTGTTATACCTTGTGGTCTAATACTTGATGGACGAATACCTAACAAGGATGAAATTGTCGAATTATTTAGTACATATTTACAGCATGTGAATACAACCATAATATCATATAATAATAATAATAATGTTATTAATGTTATAAAAAATGAGTCCAATTCCGCGTGAAAATTTACAGACAATGTATGGAAAACTGAAAACACGATTGTACGCTTCACAGCACAGCTACATCCCTCAAATTTCGATATGTTAATCTTTTACCTGGTATCTTAAGTTTGTATCTGAAGAATATTTCAGAAATTTGATTTTACGGATTTTATGTGGCATCGAATTCCCATCGATTCCCATGCACCCCTTTCAAAATGTCGGAATTTACCGCGAACTGGTCTATTAAGCTTGATTCTTGGAAGTCTAAAATCATTCTTTCTCCTTATATTATACATGTGAATGTCACTGTTCTTTAAGATATTAAAATCATAATCAATGAGTCCATTGACATACTTATATATTAAAATATGACGATGTACAATACGACGTTTGGAAAGAGTAGACCAATTGAGATTTCACAAGGCTTGTGCCGCCGAAGAACTATAACTAGGTAAATTCAAGAGTTACATTGGCCGCCTTATTTTGCAAAATCTGTCCATGAGGGTTGAGTTGTATTTGTCACCTCATATTGCATCAGCGTAGTCAAAACGTGGACATACCACGGTGGGCACAAATGACCCTCAAATCGATCACGTTGCTATATTTTCAAAATCATTGAATTACATATTTCTGAATTCCCATCATCTTAACTTGATAACAAAAAAAAAATTGAAAACCCGAGTTCGATTAGTTAAGAGGGAGACAAGTTATTAAATGTAATTTTTTTCAGTGTAATTTTCCCGCCAAAATTTGTCGGGAAATATTCAACGTAAAACCACTTACAAAATAACTTCTTAATTCATCTTTTAGAGTTTAGAATAGTTGTTCATGAAAATCTAGCAACTTAAAGAATACATCTGTACCCACAATCGTATGTTTTTAGAATTTCCAATTTTTGAGAGGAATTGCTTTAACATTCACCGTGAACAAGAGTATACGTCATTATGACGTCATATATTTTTGAAAACGTCTCTTAGAAAATAAATATGAGTATTTTTCGGATTTTAACGAATAAATGTACTTATTGTACACTGAATAAGCTCAATTATGGTCATTTTTACATTTCTTCAATGTAGAAAGTATAATTTAAGTCATACTCATGGACTTAAGGACTTAAGTTCTTAATAACCCTGCAAATATTTATCGTGGAGACTTCAAAATTGCGGCATTCAAAAATAAATATTGATGTTGTGATAACATGCTTTGTTGCAAACGTATACATAACGAAGAATTTGACCTTAAAAGGAGTCGTTCATCATGACGTCACACAACGTCAATATACAAATCCGACTGAATTTGAAGACGTAATTTCATATTAATATTAACCCACCAAAATTTCGTTAAATTTGAGGTCGAATTAAATTTGTTTTTCTAGTTTATATATTTTTGGCACGCTCAATGTGAGCGATTTCAGGGTCATTTATGCCCACCGTGTACTAAACTATTATACAAAGTAAGGCGTGTCTCGAGGGGTAATAAGACGGCCTGATACGCTTGACCAGACCAAGCCTTTGGTTTACTTTAATAGGTAGAAGGCCTCTACCTGGTCATGCCAAGTCATATGCTTATTAATTATAATACCGAGGTACTTGATATTGTCAGAGCGTTCGAGGGGCACCGACGTTGTCTATTATGACATCGATGCTAGAGCAAGATTTCAGTTTATGTGGACTACCTATTAAGATAAACTTAGATTTAGAAGTATTCAAAGTCAGGCGATTTATACGAAACCAAGAGGCCAATTTTGCCAAGTCATGATTTAAGCAATGTTCGATGTCATTGATAGAAGGACGGCTACAGTATATCACGGAGTCATCAACGTACATGGTCACTTGGCAATGATCTACAGTAATAGGAAGGTCATTGACGTAAACCAAGAACAAAAGAGGACCGAGAATACTCTGTGGCACGCCAACTCGCACTGAGTACAAAAAGGACTAACAGTCGCCTATTGCAGTTAGTTATCTGGTGTTGGTTATCAAGGTAGGAGGTAAACCAAATTACAACTTCACTGCAAGCACCAATGGCCTTGAGCTTTGTCACAAAGGGTTGTGGTCCACAGTCGCAAAAGCCTTGGACAGGTCTAAGAATACTACACCAGTCACCTTGCCATTGTCCATGTGTTGTAAAATGTTGTCAGTGAAGTGTGCTAAACCAATTTCAGTAATAATAATAATAATAATAACCGTTCTTAGAACGCATTATGCAAGGCTCAATGCGTTTACAATATGAATATAAATTTAACAGTACTTAGTTTAAAAAGATTCGAGATTTACATTTTTCTTAAAATATATAATAATGAATAAATTGTTCCACGAAGCAATAAATAAACACACTATTCTAAATTATAATTGAAAAGGTGTGTCTTAAGACACGACTTAAAATTAGTTATTGAATTTGCAGTTATTGTAGATAACCTCGGGTGGAAACCAAACTGATTAGGTGTGAGGATTTTCTCTTTCGAGAGATGATGTACATCCCTTTCAAGAATAGAGGCTTTCCAACGTAACAAAGTGAGTTGGAAAGCGTCTTCATTACGGCACGTAGCTATTTGTTTATCACTTAAGTGATAGTTCATTAGTTTCTTTTCTTGTACATATGTTTAATATTCATATTTGAGGTATATAAAGACCAATCAGTTTAGAATTCTTTCTCTCGCTTGCTGGACAGCCACAAGTCAGCCAAACTTTAGTTTTAATGCTTTAAATTATTATTCATCAAGATATAACCATTTTGGCTTTAGCCCTCGGAGCCTTGTACGATTGCATTCGGTCGAGGAGTACGTTTCCAGAAGTTTTTCCATGTAGCAAGACGTGGTTTTTTACGATGGTTTTTCGTACCGGGCAACGTACATTATTTTCTTTAGATATCGCATTTTCGGTATTAATTGATTTAAGCATGTGAAAAGCTACTTATTATCGTGTGATTATGTCATTTGATTGTTCAACCATCCTTTAGGATGATGTGTGGTTATAGAATGTTTTCTCCATTCCTTCATGTCCTGTTAAATATTATGATTTTGTAATATTAGAACTATGTAATGATTTGTAATACCGTAGTTTATTAAAGAAACCGTTTGCTGCTGTCCACCAGGCATCCGGCACTGTCACACTCCACTAGTTGTAGTGTTATTATGATTTTGTACGCGTTAAGCGTGTTGCGTAGTATAGGAATGAATCTTACTTACAGCAGGTAGAATACCCAGTGGGTACTCCTGTTTGTGACGTATTATGTATGTGCCGCGGGGGCGGGTCAGGGTTTTGAGCTCAGTTTGGGCAGGTAGGGTCAGGGTTTTGACCTAATTTGGGCAGATCAGGGTCAGGATTTGAGTTTATTTCCTTTTCAGGTGAACAATTTATTTCACAGGGCCTATTTGTTTTTATTTAAAGAAGGGGCAATCAGGTTTTTTTCCCGAAAAAGGGGGCAATCAGGGTTTTGGAGCTTGGATTTTGAGTCAAACAGGGTCAGGGTTTGAGATTGAAATTTTGCTGATAACAAAGGTCTGATCGATGTGAAGTGGTTGTTAAGAGCACAAGCGATCGAAGTTGGCTCTGTTAACTCGTGTTTTCCATCAGATTGGATAAAGGTCGGCTGGGAGCCATCATTAGATCTTACAAATGTGTTACTGCAAGTCAATCATTCATTATAGTTTTCCATAGAGCACCTGAATTTCCTTTGTTTTATCTAATCAGATCTTTATAGTAATTTGCTTTACATTCCTTGACTTGTTTATTTACTTTGAGCCGCAGTTTTTTGTAACGGGCCCAGTGATGTGAGGAATTTAATTTGATCGCCTTAGAATTCATATAGTCCCGGTCTTTCATTGCTTGGGTCTATTCAGGCCAAATAAAAAATGCATACCCCAATATTTCATTGTCCATGATGTTTTACACAAGACTATACATGAAAATATTTCCATGTGTTCGAAATTACTGGCACAGACTCAGTAATCTTTGAGAATGTGCACATCAGTTGAAGTTTACTCAATGAAACCTGACGTTAAACGCGGTTGCAAAAACTAATGGCATCAGAGAATAATTTGAGCCTTCAGTAATTAACACCAGTTGATATTTCCATGATAACAGTGACTAAACTATTTTTATGAAGGTTGGGGAGGTTGTTTTCATCTGGAAATACCTGAAAATTAGTTACACAGACTGTGTGGGTAATCTTTAGAACTATATTTGGTAAAACTGAATTGCTAGTATTTTTTCAAAACAAAAATTGAACAATGCATCAGTTATGTTCCTTTGCAAGAATTTTTTTTGTGCCTTAGTGCTTGCACGAATTTTTTTGGAGACTACCACACTTGCTTGCTGGGTACGCAGCAAACATTTTCTGGCCTCCGATTATAATGATTATTAAGTTTAATAATCATCATAATTAAGTTTAATATGAAGTCATACTTGATGCGAAAACCAATATTGTGTGTTGATCAGAATTCCGTGGATAAATAAAGTTTCAGTTCAGTTCCTCAGTCTTTATGATGTCCTCTGGCTCTCTTACAGTGGCATTCGACGCTTTCCCTGTCGCGCATGCGTGAAGTTTCCTTAGCAACGAGTCAGTGACGTTTATCCCACATGAGACAATCATTGGCACGCTGTTCTTGCACCCGTCAATCAGTTTTCGCGCTAAGGCTATGCTCGTGAATTACCGCTAATAAAAAGTAAACATTCGTTCGGATATAATGTTCAGAACTAGGCTTAGATACAAATATCTCGAAAAATGGCCTAAATATGTTTCCGGAAATTCTCCAAAAAAGCTCTAAATATCTCGTAAAATTCCCTAAATATCGCCATACATATCTCTGTTATTTTAACGTTTATGCGAATATTTGCCTTAATATTGTCCGTATCCGCCATATTGGATTACTATCTAGCATTGGAATTGTGGGATACATTATTGAAAAGTAACACCGCTGGATAGTTATAATGCTGGCTCGGGTAAATTAAGGGAAAAAGCCAGAAAAAGCTTTAAAAGTCCTAAATATTCCAGAAAATTGCATTTTTTTTTCTAAATATCTCGCTTTCAAAAAGCTTTAAAAGTCCTAAATATTCCAGAAAATTGCATTTTTTCTAAATATCTCGGAATTTTCTAAATATCCCAGGAGCTTCTAAATATCTCCAAAAATATCCGGATATTTGTATCTAAGCCTATTCAGAACCCATCCAGCTTCGCCATTTTGCCGAAAATTAGCTAGTCAACGCCTGTAAATCCAGTTTCGAGATAAAAGAAAGCGTCGGATGCCGGCAGATGTCTCTCTCCTTTCGAAAGACAGCCGGGAGAGACCTCTGCTAGCAGGGAAATGACAAACAAGACAGTTCTGATCAACCTAGACGAATTTAAATCTCTCAATACTCGTAACTCCAGTAAGCCATTTGTACTAATACATCAGACAGAAAATGACTATATTTTCTGCAGCCGTTCCACCTTCTGCCATTATTCATTATCAAATGTGTGGTGTACGTCAAAGTCTCGGCAAAACCTTAGACTTTCAAATACTTTGTGAAATGCAATTTGCATTGCAAGCTGTGAGAGGGCGGTGAGGATGATAAAAAAATGAACCACCAGCCAATCAGAGTACGCGATATCTCAATAGGCCTGACCGGAAAAGATAATTAATGTCCGGTATTTCCCTAAACTCATACTCTATGATGCAGCAGTTTAATCATACTACGATCGTGATGTTACTGTTGAAATCGTAACCGCGAATATCAATGGGGACGTCAGCAATCGTTCAGCTTCATGACATCTCTGCCCGCTGCTTAAATCCGATGTTAGCTGTGTATTAAATAAAATAAGCTTTTCACTACTTTTCATCAATGATATATTTGAAAGAAACAAAATGGCGTGAGGACTGAAACAGATTTATCAAAATACAATTCCCAGTTCTAGCTCTTGTACCACAAGACCACAACGGTAGGGAAAAAAATCACCCTTCACATACATCCTATATAAAGCAACACTGAAGCTTACAGTACGTAATTCAATTAATGTTATCTCGTCGCTATGACCTGACTATGTTTTCTAAACATTATCCGGCTAAATAGGAGAACAGTAACGTTTATATTATTTCTGTATTTATTTCTGTGTTTAATGCTTACGAAACTTGCGAGGCTTCTCAGTTTGGTAGAAAGTTAAGTTCAGTCTAAAAATAATCCGAATAAGTGTTTGACCAGTTATTTAAACGTTTCATTACGTCACCTTACATCTGGCTTCATGAGCGTTGAAGGAGTTTGTTTCCTCGATATTAATTTCACAAATAAGTATGAAACGATGCTGCATCGTCCATAATAAAAGAGCGTTTTCTAGGCGTTATTAATCAAATCAAATTGAAGTTGAACAGCAACGAATCAAACAACTACTTTGCCGTTAAATAACAAAAAAATTGATGTGAAATGGCTTCCGCAAGAGCTGTGATTAAGGTATTGAGTTTGTCTTAATTATCAAAAACTGTGCTTTAACACGGTCTGGCCCATTTTTGATTTGGTTCATCTTTCGACGTTATAAATGAAGAACGTTTCGTCTTCTCAGTTCGGTCTGTCTTTCACTCATTAGTTGACGAATCTCAAAGGAACCCACTGGACGGACCCGTCCGGTGCCGGACCCGTAGTCCATTAATTCTTCAACCGTGTACAGGATCTCGCTCGATCACTGTTCAAGTGCGCCTGACACTAAAACTACGGGAATTTTCAATTTAAAATGCCAATCATAAATAGAGCTAGTACAGTACCATCTAATCGGCAATTCTTTACTAATATCAAGCCTAATCGTAATCCTCTCAAAAAGGTTTCTCAGTTGTTACCGTCGAGAACTAACGTTAATTTTTGCTTCGTGAAGCTAGGCTTTCCCGAGGATATTGTAAGCGCGGGAAAGCAACATTTTAGCTCTGATAACTGAGAACACTTATGAAACATTTATATATGCAGTTCAGTCAGACACAACTTGGCTAAACGTTTGGTAAACATTGTGGCAAGACTGCCGGTCGAGTTGACCGGAATAAAAGCCGATTTCTCTAGGTTCACTATATAGCGATACTTACTACACGTCATTCATTGTTATTAATGTCAACCAGAGATCCATTGGTTCCCGACACAAAGCGGCCTTTTGAAATCATGGTTGGACATTAGCATAACAATTGTAATGTTTATCAACACGAAGTATCGCTATTGCTTTAGTAAATTAAATATATGCTTAGGGCCAACCGGTCCAGGCCAGAAATATATACATGCAGAAAAGGCAGTGCATGGATGATGTTTCTGGCTATTGTATGCTATACTAGTGTACACCCGACCGTATCCAAAACTGGAATAAGTGGAAAAATTAAGTACAATTTACACTGTCGATATGCATTGACCGTATAGTTATTTTGCTTGCGTATAATTTCAAGACAATTATAAATTAAAGCTATTTCATATATTTTTAATGAACTATTTTACCAGCGATAGGCAGTGGTTTTATGAGGAGGGTAAACATTTAAAGCGAGGTAAACACGGCGACGGACATTGTTTTTATCTATGGCTACCGAGGAAGGATGCATTTTTAAGCAGTAAGATTCTCATGGAGCTAAGTTTATTTTCCGCCACGTTTTCTGGAAAAAGGAGAAATTGAGTCGATATTTCATAAAAAATTTTTTGCTCAGGTTATAGGAAAGGGTATCATGGAATGTAGGGAACTGAGTCGACCATTATATTATTAATTATTTATTGAATAATACATTTTTGCTGTTTCTTTTACGCAGTTAGTTGTTATTCTCACAGAACCGTTGGGGTAGTGCCGGGAAGGCACGGAGCCAGACGCAGTTGACACTGACGAAGAAGCGGCCGTACTGCGTTTTCGTCTTTTATCCTTTCTTGGGTAATAACGAGAGGGAGGAATTGAAGGCAATGATGATATAGAACAAGCTGCGGTCGGGGTTATATTATGGTCATCGCTTAAATACGAGTATCTTCGCTGTCGTTTTCTAAAGTAGGCTATGATAGCACCAATAAGACATCCCATAGCGATCACGCAAAGCAACCCTACGACATATGGACCTGCACGTTTTCTATCTCCTTGGCTTAAGTAGTCATAGATCTTTGGTACGGGCGAATACCACGCGAGGGCAGCTACGACGGCCATCAGAAAGAACACGATGACGAATATAACGTACACATAGACAGGAACGGTCGGGGAGTGGCAGTTACACGCAAAACAGCAACAGTCCACAGCACAGCAATAGCCTGGATTAGGAAAACGGAAACGAGGTAAAATGTACGAATTATAAGTGTTATCCTTATCAAGCTTTGGCGCAGAATCACTGTCACCGCTCGATTCAAAGTCGGCGATCACCACTACGTCGGGTGATTGAAAAGTCTCCTCTATGAACTCCTTAACTTTCCTGACAATGTCTTTTCTTCTTGGCTTGATTTCAGTGACGATCTGCAGCAAATTGGGAATCTTTTCTCGACTCCCAGCAATGACATTTTGTTCCTTCAGGATTCTAAATACATCGAGTCCGTCTTGTATCGTGTCGCGTCTACTGCCAGTGATGTAGTTGCCACAGATGTGAATTAAACTGCGTAGGTTCCGTTCATCCAGATCATGACTGATGTTATTCAGCAGTTTGTCAAAGGGATCAATGAAGACCATTTTACGTCTATTCAGTTAACGCTCAAATGCTCCAGTCTAAAGCGAAAGCGAAGTAGGTATGTTTTGACAGGTTAGGGGGTGTTAAGGAGAACGGATATTTTAATATGGATTCCTGCTTCGAATTAATGAATAGTGTGCTACTAATTGTCAGTCATTTGTTTTACAGAGTTCAGTAATTTTTTTAGCTTGTACGTTAGAGCTAAGTTTTACCTATTGATAGAATGTTTATCACATCCTTCCAGTATTATTCCTCCTAACCCCCCTCAGTTGCAGATAGCCGACTATCCAGTTTCCAGATTGTTTACATTCGTCTCGGTTCTTAGAATCAACCATGGGGATTCTCCTAATCATGCCGTGATCTCATTCGTTTTTTGTCACCCGATTTTGTTAAATGTCGGCAATTGGTCACGCGATTGCATGAGAAATATTTATACACACTATGCATAACTCGCGCGGTCATAACACGAAAAAGAGGCCGGTAGGTCCTCTGGAATTTTGAAGTTGAAATACTAGCAGGTGTGAAACGTGTTGAACATGATTGTTTAGTTGAAAAATGTTGCTAATCTGTCCTCATTTATCCTTTATTTTTCTTTAAAGTACAATCAGCCAG
The DNA here is from genome assembly GCA_030867875.1 of Actinernus sp. WN-2022. Taxonomy (NCBI): domain Eukaryota; kingdom Metazoa; phylum Cnidaria; class Anthozoa; order Actiniaria; family Actinernidae; genus Actinernus; species Actinernus sp. WN-2022. The sequence goes on from JAOWCC010000577.1 coordinate 28,273,194, forward strand.
GCGCATAGCAAATTAGCGGTATTGTTTCACTGAACATTCATTCAGTGCATTTCACAATCTCCCCGGGCGCTTCAATTTCAACATTCCAGAGGACCTACGGCCTCGTTGACATGCTAGTTACCAGGACTTATGCATAGGTTCTATACACTGTTCAACGCTGAAATAAGTTGCCACAACCGTTGCAGAGTATAGAACAGAATTCACTAGGGACCGTCGACCGTCCACTGGTCGTAAAAAAAAATTACCAAACCAGTTCTGGGAACGAGATTGGAGCAAAAACATGAGCTTCTGAAGTCGAAGCAAACTGTTTGGACTTTCGACATAAGTTACAGAACCAAACATTTTATAGTATCGTAAGTTAACGTCGACAAACGAAGGGTGGACGTTAAGGGGGAGGGGGTCCGACCTTAACGGCCAGTGAACGTTAAGCGGAGCATTAAGAATATTTAGACGGTCGCCATCCAATCTCGTACCCAGATCCCATTTGCTTCTTAATGCGCATGCTCGACGAAAAAATAGGGCTCTGGACATTCGAGACCCCAGACCCTTCTCTTATTTCTTACTACGCATGCTCGACGATTTCGAAACACGATTTTTCTGCTAACTCCAAATCAAATGAACCAAGGCGTAGCTTCTGTAGAAACACTAAGGCCCGGTTCAAACGTCGAACTTTTCATGCGCCGAACCTAATTAGATCAAAAGAAGCCGCCTAATTATCTTTTGTTTCAATTGCGTTCGGCGCATGAAAAGTTCGACGTTTGAACCGGGCCTAACATTTGCTCAAAGAGCCCAAGTTTACATCCAAATGAATCATGTAGTACACTCTCTTTGTGATCAACTGCCTGCTTTCTTGTGCTCATACGCTGCATCTGGTTCCATGTTATCATCTTTTCTGCAGTGGGTTTCAGTGCTTCGAATGTAGCCTTAAGAATTTCAAAGTTAGGAAAACCAGTAAAGAATCGTACATAACTATCAGGTTTTGTTGATAGTGAAGAGCCAATGCTGTAATTTGTCGTAAGTTTCCTCACAGTTTCTTCTAGTTCTTCAATTCTTTCTGTGGCTGCCTCTAGCCTTTGTTCATTAGAGAGTGGATGAGATGGCTCAAATGCAACATAATCATGTCCGTTCATTGATGGATGGAATTGTCTGCTTTGGACTAAGGTGGAGGAACCTGCACTACTGTCAATATCGTCATCTCCAATGTTACCACTGCTATGACATAGATTTTCCCTTATCCGAGGAGGATGTCTCGACTTGGTTTCATCTTTCATCCATTCAAAGATAGAAGGGACAGCACCTTCAATCAATGTCATCTACCACCCAAAGTCTTCTTAATTTCGTCGTGCTTAAAATGTGCAGAACACACAACAGTCTCCTTCGTAATCTGTGACAAACACAATAATAAATGAGACATTTGCCGAAAAATCATTAAGAAATTTCCATGTTACGATTTATCTCAAGTGTATAGCACATGCTTATAAAGATCAAGATCAGTAAAAGATCAGTCGAGTAATTATTAAAGTGCGGAGGTATTTACTCACTTTGAAATGTGGACCAACATCTCTTCGTATCTTCATTATCCATTGCTTTCTGAAATCCTGATTTGAAGGAAATCTGTGAAAAGATTCAGTTAACCTCCCTTTGCGGCTGTTATTCGTACATTTTGGAACGCAACAGTGGTAATTTACCATCTTTTTAACCTCTAATCCGGCTCTATCTAATCCAAAACACGGCAACAACAAGTGGAATAGTTGCGACTTGGCTTGGTGGACAACCCGGAAGCCTCGCTTTCAATCCAAGATGGCCGAAGTGCGATAATAGCCCATTAGACCAAATTAACGATCCCAACGAGACGTGGGAATTATGGAAAACACTCTTCCTAGAAGTAGCTGATAAACATGCTCCATTTAAATCAAAACGTATCCGTCCCCAACAATCTCCTTGGATCACTCATGACCTGAAACGAAAAATGTTTGAAAGGGATCGGCTGAAAGCTTCAGCAATTAAGACAAACAATTCAGCAGATTGGTTAAGATACAAACAAACCCGAAATAAATTGAATAATGATATCCGCAATGCTAAAGCAAACTACTTCCATGACACCATTAAAACTAATAATGGTGATCAGAAGAAAATGTGGAAAGCTATTAACGAGCTAAGGTCCCCGCATAAAGTTAATACAACCATATTAAACAAAATTAACATTATGGGAAATACGATCGAAGATCCAAAAGAGATCGCCGAGGCTTTGAACCAGCATTTTGCCGAAATCGGCCCCAAATTAGCAGGAAAGATCTCCGATAATAATATGTCTTTCAAAACTTATCTAAAGACAGTAGATTCCTCATTTCAAATCAAACCTATTGAAGGAAGGCAAGTCCTCAGATTACTAAAGAAGCTCCCTTTAGCTAAAGCCACAGGATTAGATAATATCCCTTCCAGGTTACTAAGAGATGCAGCTGAAATTGTTAGCCCCTCTCTAACCTCACCGATTTAATTTATCTATAGCAAAAGGGATCTTCCCCCAAGATTGGAAGCTTGCAAGAGTTACTCCTCTCTTTAAACAGGGTACTAAATTTGATCCAGATAACTATAGACCAATCTCGATTATCTCTGCTGTTGCAAAATTATTTGAAAGGCTGGTATTTGATCAGTTTTATGATTATCTTCAAGAACATAAAATCCTTACTAATAGCCAATCGGGATTTCGCACCCTCCACTCTACGGTGACAGCATTACTAGAAGCCACAGACCAGTGGTACTACAGCATTGACAAAGGACATGTCAATGCTGTGTTATTCCTGGATCTGAAAAAAGCGTTTGACACTGTCGATCACAAAATCCTTCTTGAAAAACTTAAATTGTATGGATTAGATCAAGCCTCTTTGAACTGGTTTGACTCGTATCTTAGTAACAGGCAGCAACGATGCAGGATAAATAATGAAACATCTAGTCCCAGAACCCTCAATTGCGGCGTGCCCCAAGAACGATCCTAGGGCCCCTTCTGTTTTTACTCTACATCAACGATCTACCCAACTGCCTATTAAAATCTTTTCCTCGGATGTACGCCGATGATACAAACTTAACAGTAACCGGCGAGAGTCCGAGAGAGATAGAAGAATACTTAGGACTCGACCTCCAAAATGTTAGAAATTGACTTTGTGCAAATAGACTCACCCTAAATGCAACAAAAACTGAATTGTTGCTAGTGGGTTCCCACCAGAAATTGACAAATTTTCCGAAAGATTTATCTTTCACCATTGATGGTAAAGTCATAGAAAGAGTTACCTCAACAAAATATCTTGGTGTACATCTAGATGAAAATTTGTCTTGGAAAACCCACATTAACAAACTCATGAAGAAAATCTCCTCAGGTCTAGGTGCACTCAGACGTATAAAGCCTTTCATACCCCCCAAAGCACTGCTAAGTGTCTATGATACTCTCATACTCCCTCATTTTGATTACTGTAGTGTTGTATGGAAAAATCTAAACAAAGGACTTGCCGAGAATCTACAAAAGTTGCAAAACCGAGCTGCCAGAATAATAACCGGTTTACCCTTTGATACTAAGATTGATGAGCTCCTAAGTACTCTAAATTGGGACAGACTATATATTCGACGAATCAAACAAAAAGCAATAATGATTTATAAGGCTTTAAATAACCTGTCTCCTGAATATTTATCCTCAAAATTTATACCACGTTCAGCCTCTACAAATTACAATCTTAGGGGCTCATCAACAAAACTAACCCTCGTACGGCCACGAACCAATTTCGGTAAAAAGGCTTTTCGCTTTAGTGGGGCTAAGTTATGGAATGAACTGCCTGAGGATGTAAGGCAATCAACTAGTTTAAATAACTTCATTTTTAATCTTACGAAATCGAGTTATTTTAACCTTATGTAAATATTTCTCATATATGACATTCCTATTTTTCTTATTCGTCCCTGCAACATGGCTTTCATGTAAAACAGTTTTTTATCTATGTATGTAACTGATGATTTTCCATGTATAAATAAAAATAAATAAAATAAATAAATAAAATAAATAAAGAATATATGTTACTTTTTCAAAGGATTGCGGTAAAATGGCAGCTCTGCCTTATACGTTACCGTCCAGTTTAAAGTGCCTATAACCCTTTTGCAGTTTTGATAGCTTATGAACCTCCGAAAAGTTTTGAGTACTTCTGTGAAAAAGGTTTTGGTTTAAAGTGAATACTTTATGTTGTACGCTTGTTTGAAATCGTGTAAATGTGACCTTTCCTGACCCATGACCGCGTAAGTAAAAGCCTGGGTCGAAACCTGGGTAGACGTCATCTTGACGTCATATAATTAATTCGGCTTTGCAATCATTTGAAGAAATACTTAACATGTTGACTAAAATGACTTTTTTCTTTACTAAGAACTCAAAAACTGTGTATATTTTCTATGCATCGATGTTGTTGTGATAATAAGGCGCCATGGAGAATAATGCATCAATGAGATGACGTCTACCCAGGTTTCGACCCAGACTTTTACTTACGCGGTCATGGGTCAGGAAAGATCACATTTACACGATTTCAAACAAGCGTAAAACATAAAGTATTCACTTTAAACCAAAACTTTCTTCACAGAAGTACTCAAAACTTTTCGGAGGTTCATAAGCTATCAAAATTGCAAAAGGGTGATAGGCACTTTAACTCCTAGTAGTCGTTCAAAATATTTGATAAATATTTGATTTTTCTGTTCCAGGACTTTGAACCAGCAAAGTCAGCGAATCTGTTGGACAGTTTGATGCAAACGTCTAACAGAGTACGGCCCCCTGTCCCGTGTGACTAACCGCTAATGTTTCTAAGTTAGGAATCGCATTCGCAGCCTTGCACCAGTAGAACTTTCCCATTATTGTACGAATAATAAACAGGTTTACACTTGCGATAGTCATGTTTGTCGATAGCACGCATACAGCTTTTCAGTATGCTTTTCTTACATTCCATGCTGTACAGCTTCCCATTACGAAATACCGCCGATCCAGGCTTGTTACAAGGGTGAGATTTCAGGGTACGAGCGGTGCGAAAGTACCTTGTACCTGAATTGTACATGTTCGTGCTTCTCTTCTCGTTACCCTTGGATACGTTGGTGATGCGTACAAGTTGCCATGAGCTCTGATTGGCTGTCTTCGGTGGTGAGGTTCCCGTATGTGTGGCCAGGAGCTGGACACTGGTTTGTGGGGTTGGAGTTTGTGTGATATTGTGGGGTCGACAGGTGACTTGAATGAAAACGTTACACTGGGCGACAAGGAGAACAAAACATGTCTGAAATGGAAACAAGAGAAAAACAGAATGTTAGCGATAGTATATCTTGAATACAAATTGCAAAATGGTTTACTATTATCTGACTTAGCGCTATGGAATACATGCAACCACGGACCAAAACGACTGCGCAATCCCTGATAATATACTCAGCTGAGGAAACATTTGTTGAGAGCGTGCAACTTAATTAACTGTGCACTCTTGTTTATTATGCACCCGTTATTGACCAATCAGAATCCAGAAAGTTTGTTGAGTATATTATAAGCGAACATATTACATGGACCTGTTTTCACTGTTTTCTAATACAGTTGAATGGTTTTGTAAGGGTCATTAAAGAAGTAGCGAATGAGTAACAGACCATTGAGGATAACATATTTTCTAGTGCGCCCGCTCGACACTGATTTATTGAAACCCCGAAAACAGTTTCTTGTTGTCTTTGATCGGTACCGTAGTGGAAAATTATAAGCGAAAAGTGTTTCTTGGTGCGGTTGGTTGTGGTATTAAATTATAAGCAATTTACGCAAAGTTGTATACCATACGACTCGTGATAAGTATTTTTTTTCTCGCCTTTCGGGCTAAACAAATAAATAAGATACAGTACCTCGAATCAGTCCCAGCCATATTCAATACAGCTTTCGTGTAATAACCGCTATTTATTATAACTGTAAGAGGCAGTAGTAGTATTTTGAGAGCTACTCCAGCAACTACAACTTTTACGAAACTCCTGGTTTTTTAAATACTTTTAGGACTTATCATGACATATTGTTTTCCAACTCCGACCATGCAGGATTCTTAAATAAAACCTTCGAAAATACGCTTATGTGACGTTGTTCCCGGCGGAGCAAAAAAAAAAGTGACTTACCTTTAGTATCCAAGACCAGTTATTGACCATTATGATCTCTTGTGCTTCTCTTCAAAGATAGATTTCTTGGGCTTCTTTTTCTTGTCCTTCCAAGCCTGCCTTACAATTGATTCTGACTCCACAATGGATGTGAACGCCTTTTAAATAGAATTAATTGAGTATTGCTAATGCTATAATATCTCAGAGACTTTTAACCCAATGTCGGTACATCCCCCATGATTTCTATTTTAAGTACTAAATTACGAATTGCTTACGCACACCGTAATCACATCGCAAACGGAAGAAAACATTATTGTTTTCCGCATGTACTTCCCTGGCAACTGGTGTCGCGTTACATTCAACATCAGTCTACTCGCTCACCTGGACTGTTTCAGATATTTTCTTCGATCCTTTTAGCATTATTCTAGAGACGAAAGTCTTTTCTCGGAAGGTCTAACAATCTCCTTTTATTGAACTGACAACGGCAAAATTGTGTTGCTCCTCCGGTGCCCTCGATTAGCGAGAGCGCAGTTAAACCTTCGAGTTTGCCGCCACAATCACTTCGACTATGCGCTTTGGCTTCTTGTCAGAATGGCACTTTACAGCCTGTCTTTTTTATTTGACAGCGTGTAAAATATTGTTCTCTTTGTATAAACAACTTAAAAATCGTAGTACGTATCAATGAATTTGTGATTTTTTATCCGGCGCTTATTTGTACAAAACTTTTCAAGTTTTTTATCTCTATATAAGATGGTTCAAAGGTTCAAGACATATAATAAAGTAACGGGATATCCCGTATAAAGTAAATGAACCGATCAGGCAAACTTTCAATTGGGAAAATTATTTTCAATTCAATTTAATACAAAAATGCATCAACCGGTAGTCATGTCAGCTCCATGTAGATTTTCTTTTACATATATCAGATCTTTAATACCTTATTATTAGCAAAAACTGACACTTGAGTCCAGGTAACATTGAAAACAAAAATAGAAATACAATAAAGCGAACTTTCAGTTGATTGTACATTTTGATTGAACTCTTTTTTTTTATATACTAGAAATGAAATTTTAGTTCCATAGCTTTTTGATACTTTGTGCTTTCTAAAACTTAGTGAATATTTGTTTTCGATTCCGCATGAAAATAAAAAAATAACAATGTAAACCCGTCCCCAGACAAACACACAATCGATGATTCAGTGACGTAAAGAAAAGTCAAAACAGATAAGTTTGTACTCGTGAAACTAATACTATGGATTGGATATTTGACTATTTATAGTCGATAGTTCTCATCTAAATTCAATTCAAAGTATTATAAATGCACCGTGCGAGGAATGCGGACAATACAATTCCGTTAGATAAACCAAGTTCTTCTCTTGTCCGGTTTTCTTGGACATTTTTCTTCGTTTTTTATTCTTTTTTTGGGGGGAAATAAAATCATAGAGGAGACAATTTCAGTCTCAAGCCAAACTCAAGAATCAAGATAGCGCTTGTTGATAAAACTTGTGCTCGTTCAAGTTTGGTAAGGTCGCCGCGTGTAACTTATTACACATCTGATCCGATGCAAAACTTATCGAATTACATTCTTTATGTACACAAGAACAACGGAAGTTTCGTATGAGTCGAAACAGTTCCTTCCTTGAAACGTTGGCTATGGCGTTGCGCCATCAGAGCTGGATTAGTCTTTCAAGCCTGTTACACCAAAACAATTTAGAATTTAGCACATTACATTAAAACCCCAAAATAGCATGGAGAAATTGCATAAAACTCAACAAGATTCGGACTCAGTCGTCAGAATTAAATTCACAACGCAGCCTTGAGTCCAGAGATACAAAAAACCTGAAAACGGAACAAGGACTAATCCATAAGAATGACTTATTTTACCTGTATAATTGTAAGTACTTGGCATTTATCAATTTATTATTAGGAGAATTAATTGAGTGAACTGTACTTCGTTTCGCATTTCACTAAACCCCACTGAGTAGTTTAAAGACTGGTATTAAAAATCAGATTATCAAAATCCACTCAGGAATATATACGACAAGCTAACGGGACGTGAGTAATTATACAATTTTTGTGTGTTTTATGTCCTGGCCGGGTGACCGGTGAGCGTCATACCTTAAAAGTGGTTGAAACTTGGAACTAATTATTGTTTCTTTTGATGAGTTTACTGTTAAACTAAGTTCAGATACCAGTAGTTAAGTTCCACGATTATTTGTTTAAATCTATATCAAATACATCTAATACCTGCAAATGCCTACACCAGGAGGTAGTTGCTATAGTACTCATTAAGATGGAACTTTAAAAAAAATTAATTGAAGTAGAAACAAGTACATGCATGAATTAAAATATAGTTTTTAAAGGCCTGAAAGCAACTCATTCAAAATGACATCAATGTTGCCGGCTTTTCTTCGTAAAATAGAATCGGATCTTTTTAGTTTATTCAAGGAGGGGTTTCCGTCCTGACAAAAGGAAGTCTGAGATTGAATTTTTAAAGTATTCTCTCCGCCTTGGAATTGATGGAACTGGTTAACGTTAATTACAGCTTCAATATGTTCTTAATCTTTTCAGGCTACAGGTTTATTGAGCAGCCTGAAACATGCACATCGGTGAATAAATATACGTGAATTGAACACTGAATGACCGACAACTGATATTTTTTCACTTTAGCGGGCTTCCTCCATCGGCATCGTGCCACATATTTAAACCTCTTTTTGGGTAACTAGTTTCATGTGGACTAATTGCCCTATATCATTATGACGTCACGGCTTGTTTATGAGAGGGACAGAATCGACATGAACAATAGAATTTTGAACTAAATCTGCTCTGCTAAGGAAAATTTAACTTCGAATTGTCTCGTTTCCAGATATCAGCTGTATCAATGTTTATCCCACAATATTTACCGTATTTGGTGGCTGTTACCGCTATTCTACGTTCTACAAAATGTATTTGATAGCGATTTCATTTGTGTTGTTGCTGTTTTGTCCCCCTCCCACGACCGTGATCCTTAGCGTTTAAACAATAGATTGTTTTGATTTGACGTCATAATGATATAGGGCAATTGAAATTTCAGATATTAACATGTCATAGTAAGATGATTCCGACAAAACCGTTTCTGCAAAGCTCTAAGAGTATCAGTGGATTAACGTTTAGGGTACTGACAACGTCCCGATAAGTTATGACTTCCGTTCCGCATCACAATAACCGTGAATTCTGCAGCCGGATTTACTTTAGACAACCAAAGAGTTCTGGTGAGTTAATGAAACCCAAGCAGCCTTCTTCTATAAATATCAGGAGTTTGGAAGATTGAGTTTGGGGAAGCGATCGGAGAGCAGTCGCTACAGGGAGCGTTTTTGGGGCGTATTCCGAAAAACGGAATACACCGAAAAATCAATCCTGTCCAGTACATTTTTAATCACCAAAATAATAGGACGTACTAAAAGTAGCGACTACAGGGGTGTAGCCAGAAGTCCCGCAAGGGGAGTTCCGAGGGGGGGGGGGGGGGGGGGGGGGGGGGGGGCAAGTCTGGCGATCCATCATCTTTCAGAGCTTTTTACCCTTTGGAAACCGGAACCGGAACCCCTAGAACCTGCCCTGGCTACGTCCCTGGACTACTTTCCACATTTCGGAAGAGGAATATGTGTAGGAGTTCCGAAGTATTCTAATTTCGGAATAGCTGGAATAAGTTTCCAAAACACGCCCATAGCTTCTCTCCTCCTCATCTCGGGTAACCCAGTTCAAAGTGAAGAGCAGAGTTGCAAAGATACCAAATATATATATACTCTGTGTGCCATTATTTAATGGACCCAAACTGAAGCATATTAATGGTAACCAATTTAGCATTACATTCTGAGTGGATTAAAAAACGTTTTCTTCTCTTTAGAGCAGGTTTATAAACTGATGCTTTATATCTAGACAAGATGCTTACAACGCTAAAATGGTTAAGTTAACTTTAAGTAGTTTAATGCATAACAAACATACAAGCAGGATTTTTTTTTTTTACTGATGTTTAACAAGGAAGGTTGACATGTTCTGATCGACTATTTTTCGCAAGGGTCTAGTAATCTGGCCACGTCTGGAGCGCGCATGCGCCGTTTGTCTACTCAGTTCAAGGGCAGCTAATGTTAGGTACGTCAAGTAGTTTGCGATCAGGCTCTCTCTTCCACTAAATAAATAAATAAATAAAAGAGGATAGAGAGAGATGATCTCTCCCCCTTCTCCTCGCGCGCTATGGATTCACAGGACAGCATGTCTGTAGGTTATTATAACCTCGCAATCGGAAACTCAGGGAATTTTTCTGTCGATCTTTTTTTCTGGGAGAGAGAAAAGGATCCTCAGAAAATTGAAATCGTCTGACTTTCGAGAATGTAAGTCATTTATTAGCGTGACACATATATTACTAATGAAATAGAGATTGAGGTGCAAACCTCAATGTCACTCAAGGAATATGCAGATTCCTGGGCCCAGATGTTCGAAGCAAGGGTAAGCGCTACCCCGGGGTTAAATCGCTAACCCGAGGGTAACCCGAGGGTAAACTCATGTACAGAATACAATTACAGATTTAGCGCTATCCTGGGGATAACGTTACCCTCGCTTAGAACGGCAACCGCGGGCCCAGAAGGTTAATGTGATTTGAGCCGCGTCATGCACAAAAGTGGTTTATACATTAGACAATTCTTATATTTTAATATGGCTTATTTTAGAGTTTAAAATGCATATTTCTTGAAATAGATGAAGTCTCTCTTCTTTTGTTTGGTCACTTGGCTTTCTAAACGACGTAAATTGTCACAAGTTACCATGTTGCGTGACGCGGCCATTTAGCATGAATGCTGACAATGACGTCATTCCCTCCTCTCGACAGGTATTCGCTCTACTACTCGCCGAGTGTCACATTTTCGTTCAAGTAGCATGTCGACATGTGGATATTACAGCGCAGACTCCAGCTGCCATCAAATCTGACGCTCAACCCTTAACCACGCATGCGCAAGAAGAAGTGACCCTTCAGGTGTCATGGCAATTGGAGCAAGCCACGCCCCTATCACAAAATACCGGAGAAACTGAGGCCACTCACTCTCGCGTCCGTCGTGACCTGAACTCTAATCCTTGCTACGTAAAAGGATCGTATACACTAGTTTCTAAGACGAAGCGCTACACCGTGGAGTGTAAGGATAGCACGCTGACAGGCTGTCTGAACTCTATCCCCATATATGGATATGGCAAGTGTGTGCCTGTCTATTACCGTTACGGAAACGATCTCTTGTTACAGGACTGCGCATGCGCCAAGTAAATCAACGCAGGACCGAGAGATACTTGTTAATTTGTAATAACCTTCAATTTATTTAAGAGATATTTAATTAATGGTTCAACATTTTCCCCTCGGGATTCTAGAACAATGCTGGTTCATGTGTTCTAGAAAATATAAAAAAATACTCGTTATTTAAGGTTCGGAGAGTTAATTAACAATTCACTCTTTTCACCTGGTGGCCATCTTGGATGTTTTTGCCAGGTTAGCCTCGTTTTGACTATTCCTCATTGCGAGGCTAACTTGGTGAAAACAAAGGATTGCCTCGCTTTAAATCCAAGATGGCCACCAGGTGAAAAGAGTGAATTATTCATGCCGAACACAATTTCCAAAACAAGAATTATACAATTCAAATCAGCTGATTTATGTTCAGCTCTAGTCTATAATTTCTAGCTCTCGCATAGAAAAATTAAAGCCATGGTTGCTCCATGTATAAATTGTTCAATGATATTCATTACATATACTGTATTTTTTAATAAAAAGTCATTTGAAAGTAACGGCTTTGTTATTGAACTCGTGATTGGTGTTTCAGCGAGATAGTTAGCTTACTCGAGCAAGCACAATAGGAGAATGGAACTCCAGACCACGCGCTCTCTCAACACTAACCAGTTGGATACTGCTATCCACCGGGTAACCCATATCCAGTGGATAAGATAAGTTAATTAGTTTTAGGGTTTAACAGTTATACACTGGATAGTTTGTCCACTTTTTGAAGAACCAGACTTAGCTATCCTCTGATTGCATTCATTACCTTTTTCTGTCGCTTTGACGAAGGGCTAGCGCTCGAAAAGTCAGCTACACACTTTTTCCATTGACGGTTTTCAAACCCATAGTCCTGCTAGCTCAGTTAGCCCCGTCACTGCTACGAAAAGGTACAGACTTTACAGACTATATGACACTGTCCGCAAACGGCAATAAAAAAGGTTGCATATCATTCAACATAAAAAGCAATTTGGCTTTAAATGATTTCTATAGTCTAACTTAAAACCAAAGCTTGTTGACATTTCTTCCATGTTTTTGTACATTTCAGTCAATGCTCAAAATATTTCTGCATAAAGGGGTCTCCGCAGGTAAAGAGGTATATATTTACAGCTCGTGCGTGCGTGTAAAAAAAACCTTTCTAACAGTCACAACAGACATATCGAAACGAAGCTGTTTGTTATTTTGTTTATTCTTTGACACTTGCTTGCTGGGTACGCAGCAAACATTTTCTGGTAATAATAATAATAATAAATTTTATTACATACTCCCCTCGGGGCTTTTCAGTATCTAATCACAATCATCCCTGTACTAAGAATCAATAATAATTATATATATATAAGACCATTTAAAAATATTACTAATAATTTAAAATTTAAGTATATGTACAGTCTGAATTCAATTTGATTTAAACTCCTCCCAAAGCAAACACTTAAGTTTGTGCTTAAAATATGTAATTTCATTACAGTCCTTCATATCGTCTGACATAACGTTCCATAATGTGACGGCTCTGTAAAGGAAGGTTCGCTGACCGGAAGCTGATCTAAACAGCGGAATGTTCAACTGGTCTCCGATTATGATGATTATTAAGTTTAATAATCATCATAATTAAATTTAATATGAAGTCATACTTGATGCGAAAACCAATATTGTATGTTGTATGTTGATCAGAATTCCGTGGATAAATAACGTTTCAGTTCAGTTCCTCAGTCTTTATGATGTCCTCTGGCTCTCTTACAGTGGCTTATTTGTCCAAAATTAGAGCAGTTTTCATTAAAAACCCTACAGGAGAAGCAATACCTACCATCGACGAGCGCGCAGAATTCACCCGAATGGCAATGTGAGGAAAGCTTGAGCCCTTAATTATTGGCTTGAAAGGTCAGCCGTGCGTAACGTAATGAACCAGAGCTAGCCAAACTTAGACTGAGGGGGGAGGGCTGATTTTAGATTTTACCAATTGAGCTCACCGCCGTGGAACTGAGCGAGTAGCAGCTGACGTTTCGAGCGTTAGATCTTCATCAGAGCGAAAGAGGGAATAGAGGGAATCGGCTAACTCTGTTGTCACCCAATTCAGATCATGTGCATGATGTAAACACACATTACTCTGGAGAATTAACTCTTTGATAATTAATTGTATTCAGATAGGCATGACTGCATTATGATTAGAATGAAAAAGGAATAATTCCCCATAGTAGCATATGTTAATTAGCCGATTACCTCTATTGTGAGTAGGGAAAGGTTTATAAAGAGTTTAGTTTCTCCACTGCGTCCAACTTAAAGCTATATTTCATGACAAACTTCTCTGCTAGCAGAGGTCTCTCTGTACATGTGTCTTGGTAAAATGGATACATTCTCGACCCCAGACCCTTCTCTTATTTCTTACTGCGCATGCTCGAAGAAATCGATTTCGTCGAGCATGCGCTGTAAGAAATGAGAGTAGGATCTGGGTCGAGAATGAAATGTATACGAAAGGAGAGAGACCTCTGCCGGCATTCGACGTTTTCCCTGTCGCGCATGCGTGAAGTTTCCTTAGCATGCAACGAGTCAGTGACGTTTATCCCACGTGAGACAATCATTGGCACGCTGTTCTTGCACCCGTCAATCAGTTTTCGCGCGAAGGCTATGCTCGTGAATAAAAAGTAAACATTCGTTCGGCCTATAATGTTCAGGACCCATCCAGCTTCGCCATTTTGCCGAAAATTAGCTAGTCAACGCCTGTAAATCCAGCTTCGAGATAAAAGAAAGCGTCGGATGCCGGCAGATGTCTCTCTCCTTTCGAAAGACAGCCGGGAGAGACCTCTGCTAGCAGGGAAATGACAAACAAGACAGTTCTGATCAACCTAGACGAATTTAAATCTCTCAATACTCGTAACTCCAGTAAGTCATTTGTACTAAGACATCAGACAGAAAATGACTATATTTTCTGCAGCCGTTCCACCTTCTGCCATTATTCATTATCAAATGTGTGGTGTACGTCAAAGTCTCGGCAAAACCTTAGACTTTCAAATACTTCGTGAAATGCAATTTGCATTGCAAGCATGAGAGGGCGGTGTGAATGATAAAAAAAAATGAACCACCAGCCAATCAGAGTACGCGATATCTCAATAGGCCTGACCGGAAAAGATAATTAATGTCTGATCACTCGGCGACACAGCCGACACTCATTGATAACCTTTTCTTTAACTCATGTGAATATCACACCATTAGTGTCTGATTGTGAAGTAAAGTCGCTGAAGTCGCTACATTCGATACCCTGGATACCAGAGGCTCGAAATCGTCGGGGCGAGCGAAGCGAGACCAGCTGAAATCATTGATTTCAGCACGAGTCGCGAAGGGCTCAACGGTCGTCACGCAAAACAAAACTCCTTCGGGGAATCAAAACTCTTTCGATCGCGGCACATTACCGTATATTCGTACCTGAGCCCCTCTGGAACCAGGGTATACATTCGATGAAGTCGATAAACAAATCGGCAAGGAGACCTGGAAATTGAGCATAATATATTTGTGTGCGAGTCTTAACAAACTGCTCGACTTCGTTCAGCAAATAAATGCCACTTCTAAGTGCTCTATGCCGGGTTGTATTGGTTGATTCTGAAGTTAGATGTTTCATTCATAATTATTACGATAGTTCTAAACGGCCAGTATTCACTGTTCGTTACACGCTGTTTCCTGTTTCACAGCATGTTACTTGTTAGGAATTGTGCTTACATGTATGTCACAAGTAACTCTCAATCTAAACCAAAAGACACTATAATTTTAAATTGTAACCGGGCTTGGTTCATAACGTATTGACTTTGTAGATGGCCGTATATTTGTCATTTTTAGATACATGTCATGTTATACGCGATGTGAAGATAACGTGGTTCTCAAATTTCAGACTTCCTTGGAAACGAAATGTAGCCAGTTATATCCGGTTCCGGTTAAACCAGCGATTTTTAACCCACCATTACGCTGCTTTGAAAAAGGAAAACTCGGGGGAAAAAGCTATTTCTCAAAATTAGGACACTTATTCTAATATTCTGTTAAATATAAAATGTTTCTAAGTTGGTCAAATTTTGCCAGTGCAGATACCTTAACAGACCATTTACCTATTTTTTTAATAATTAACAAGTTAACCGAGCTACCTAATAAATTCAAACTTTACAAACGTGACTTTTCCGGTTACGATGAGTCAGCCGTCCTGAGAGACATTCAGACTATCAATTGGGAAGAACGTTTTTCAGATAATTCCGATGTCAACTCATTATTCGATACATTTCAGGAAGCCTTAACTACTATTATTGATAAGCATATTCCTCTTAAAAAACTATCTAGGAAAGAAATTAAATTTATGTCTAAACCTTGGATCACAAAAGGAACTGTACTGTTATACGGCAAGGAATGTTAAAAGGTGTTAATTTTCTATTATTCTTTCTCGTAATTTCATTGGTTGATACTTATAAATTCAATAGAAACTCATCGAAATAATGCATTTTCTTTCTATATTTTTTTGTGGTTTGAATTTATTTTTGATCAAACTAACTATGGTTTAATTTCGAAGAATATCGTGTGTGGAGAAAGTTCTCAAATTTGCGATTGAAAAATCCTTTGTTTTCTCTATATCCGATTGGCTGGATGGTGGCTTCTCTGCTTTTTCACAGAAAAAAGAGCCAATAGCATAACAAATACTTTATTTTCGAGACGTAGTTTGGACTGTAGATACCTCCTAAAGCACTTAAGGCATATTCAAGCAAAATCGTATGTGGGGGAGGCTCATTGCCGCAGAACAATGGATTCTACTACAGTTCTTATCTGGGCCATTACTTAAACAATCTATAAAGACAAAAAAAATATTATATAAGAAATATCTTAAAACCCGCAATAACTATTTTTTTTGCAAAGTTTAAGGTATATCGAAATAAGCTAAAACACCTAACTTTAGTTTGCAAGAAAACTTATTATCGGGAATATTTTACATCTAATATTAACAATGCGAAAGCCACGTGGAAAGGAATTAAATAAAATATTTCAATTAAATCCAATAAAGCCTCTTTTCCTACAAAGATAGTTACTGAAAGTTCATGCTTAACTGACCCTAAAGCCATCGCAAATGCTTTTAATGATTACTTTGTTAATATTGGGAAGAACCTGTCTTCCGACATCCCTATATCACCTAAGCCATTCTCACATTACTTGACCAATCAACAACCAAATAGTTTTTATATTTTTCCGGTTACCCAATTAGAAATAGAGGAAGAGGTTTCAAAATTGAATGTTAGTAAAGCCACGGGCCCATTTAGCATACCCATACGAGTCCTAAAATGTCTCAATCATCTGCTATCTAAACCCTTAGAAATACTATATAAGTTTTCTATATCAACGGCAACTGTTCCTGACAAGTTCAAAATCGCTAAGGTAATTCCTGTTTTTAAAAAGAACTCTTCTCTAAATCTAAATAACTATCGTCCAATTTCTCTTTTATCTGTCTTTAATCAAATTTTTGAAAAACTAATTTGCAAACGCCTAACTAGGTTTCACTCAAAACACTCCACAACTCATGCTGTTTTAACTATAGTAGATAGTATTCAGAAAGCGATCGAAAAAGGGGAAGTCTCTTGCGCATTTGATACAGTAAATCATGATATTTTGTTAAAAAAGCTTGAGCACTATGGAATACGAGGTATCGCACTTGATTGCACTGTTATTTTCAAGGAGTTATTTTAACTCCAAAAGAGTTATTCTGTTTAGATCCTATCTTACCAATAGAAAACAATTTACATTAATCTGCAGTTATTCATCATCAGAAAGCAGTATAACTTGTGGTGTCCCTCATCGTCCGTACTTGGACCTATTCTCTTCCTCCTTTATATCAATGACTTCAATAATTGTTCACAAATTCTGAGTTTTAATATATTTGCTGATGATTCAAACCTTTTCTGTACGGACACTAATCTGCTGAAACTAGAAAGTACTGTTAATAGTGAGCTACAAAGAGTTTTTGACTGGCTTTGCGCTAACAAACTTTCACTTAATATTGAGAAAACTAACTTTGTCCTTTTCCATCCACATCAAAAGAAGATAATTTATCCGTTGACATTGCCCATAAATAATAAAACTATAAAACAAGAAAAATCAGTAAAGTACCTAGGTGTTTTGATAGACTTTAACTTAAATTGGAAATGCCATATTCGCGAAACCTGTAAAAAAAATAAACGAAGCATATTATTAGGTGTATTGTCAAAAATCCGCTACTACGTTAATCTTAACATTTTGACCCAACTTTATTACTCGTTAATTTATTCCTAATCTTAATATGGGGAAACACCTATGAGTCAACGATTCGTCCCCTATTCTTTCTTCAGAAAAGAGCTTTACGTATTATTACATTTCTAAGTTTGATGCCCATTCCTCCCCCATTTTCAAGCAACTTAAAATACTTAAAATTAATGATTTGTCTTTTTCGCATACTGCTCTTTTTATGCAACAATTTCACTCATGAGAACTCCCAGTGATTTTTGATGACTTCTTTCAGCTTCTTAGCAGTAAACACAATTATAACACCAGACTAGCCTCTCGAAAAAGCTATTACCTCCCTAAAGCTCGCACTAATTACGGAACCTTTAACATTAGATTTGTGGGAGTTAAAGTCTGGAATTCTCTTGACTCTAGCGACAAACAACTAAGGAGAAACGCTTTCAAAATCAAACTGAGAGCTGATTTTCTATTACAATACTAACTTGCTATTCATCTTGTACCCGCTAGCAATTAGAATATAGAACTTCTCATCGCCACTCTGTTACTTAATATATATGTTCTCTTTAATGACAGCCTTCCTACGTTCGTTAGTATGTTCGTTTTGTCTGTAACTGCGACGTTTTTGTGCTTGTCGTTTTTAATTGCAAATTAAGTATATTCACGCACTCTCCTCTTTCGCACCTTTCTCTGCACATTTATCTGATAAGGGCGCCCTAGCTAGATTAGCTTTTTATTATTCTAGGGCGCCCGTACCACACACTTTCTGCTTATTTTCTTATTATTATATAAAACAAAAATGTAAATTGATTGGTACAAATAAATATGTTGTTGTTGTTGTTGTTGTTGTTGTTGTATTTCCCTAAACTCATACTCTATGATGCAGCAGTTTAATCATACTACGATCGTGATGTTACTGTTGAACTTAACTTGATTTTCAAGAATTTGGTCGAATACAAAGAGCAGGAGAGGTCAGATAGATACGCTACAGAATTTATAAAAAGGTTTATAGAAGGGAGCCAGGGGGAAATTCAGGACTACATGCATTCTGAAATCGTAACCGCGAATATCAATGGGTGACGTCAGCAATTGTTCAGCTTCATGACATCTCTGCCCGCTGCTTAAATCCGATGTTAGCTGTGTATTAAATTAAATAAGCTTTTCACTGCTTTTCATCAATGATATATTTGAAAGAAACAAAATGGCGTGAGGACTGAAACAGATTTATCAAAATACAATTCCCAGTTCTAGCTCTTGTACCACAAGACCACAACGTTAGGGAAAAAATCACCCTTCACATACATCCTATATAAAGCAACAGTGAAACTTACAGTAATTCAATTAATGTTATCTCGTCGCTATGACCTGACTATGCGGAACGTTTTCTAAACATTATCCGGCTAAATAGGAGAACAGCAACGTTTATATTATTTCTGTATTTATTTCTGTGTTTAATGCTTACGAAACTTACTAGGCTTCTCAGTTTGGTAGAAAGTTAAGTTCAGTCTAAAAATAATTCGAATAAGTGTTTGACCTGTTATTTAAACGTTTCATTACGTCACCTTACATCTGGCTTCATGAGCGTTGAAGGAGTTTGTTTCCTCGATATTAATTTCACAAATAAGTCTGAAACGATGTTGCATCGTTCATAATAAAAGAGCGTTTTCTAGGCGTTATTAATCAAATCAAATTGAAGTTGAACAACAACGAATCAAACAACTACTTTGCCGTTAAATAACAAAAAAATTGATGTGAAATGGCTTCCGCAAGAGCTGTGATTAAGGTACTGAGTTTGTCTTAATTATCAAAAACTGTGCTTTAAACGGTCTGGCCCACTTTTGATTTGGTTCATCTTTCGACGTTATAAATGAAGAACGTTTCGTCTTCGACGAATTTTACGTTTTTGTATTTAGATCCAGACATCTGGTCAGAGCTACTCTTTAATTGGGCACGGCACCCATACATTTGGGTCCGCGGGACGATAAGTTTGGGACCGATGCCGTGCCCTGAATTATCTGCACTCCTGTCTTTTGTCGTGCAAATCAAGTGCCGGTCCTAAAATGAATGTCGTGTAAATCGGGCTTAATGTGTATTTAGCCAGTTTTTGCTATTCGTATAAGATAGGTTTGCCGGAGACTCTTGAAGTTTGAAGTAAAAATACACTTAATAAGTGTAGTAAATAGTGTGACGAAAAATATGACTGTTCATAAATCAGCTTGAATTACATCAGTTGTAAAAGTTTTCATATACATTGGATACTGGCGAATCTTAATTCGATCATGTGAGAAGATGACTTTCTGGACGTATGTGAAAGGCAATCACTGCTTTGAAGGTAAACTCCAATCGGCGTATAGCCTCAGTTCGGTCTGTCTTTCACTCATTAGTTGACGAATCTCAAAGGAACCCACTGGACGGATCCGTCTGGACCCGGACCCGTAGGCCATTAATTCTTCAACCGTGTACAGGATCTCGCTCGATCACTGTTCAAGTGCGCCTGACACTAAAACTACGGGAATTTTCAATTTAAAATGCCAATCATAAATAAAGCTAGTACAGTACCATCTAATCGGCAATTCTTTACTAATATCAAGCCTAATCGTAATCCTCTCAAAAAGGTTTCTCAGTTGTTACCGTCGAGAACTAACGTTAATTTTTGCTTCGTGAAGCAAGGCTTTCCCGAGGATATTGTAAGCGCGGGAAAGCACCATTTTAGCTCGGATTAGAACACTTATGAAACATTTATATATGCAGTTCAGTCAGACACAACTTGGCTAAACGTTTGGTAAACATTGTGGCAAGACTGCCGGTCGAGTTGACCGGAATAAAAGCCGATTTATCTAGGTTCACTATATAGCGATACTTCAGGCTACACGTCATTCATTGTTATTAATGTGCCAACCAGAGATCCATTGGTTCCCGACACAAAGCGGCCTTTTGAAATCATGGTTGGACATTAGCATAACAATTGTAATGTTTATCAACACGAAGTATCGCTATTGCTTTAGTAAATGAAATATATGCTTAGGGCCAACCGGTCCAGGCCAGAAATATATACATGCAGAAAAGGCAGTGCATGGATGATGTTTCTGGTTATTCGGTATGCTATACTAGTGTACACCCGACCGTATCCAAAACTGGAATAAGTGGAAAAATTAAGTACAATTTACACTGTCGATATGCATTGGCCGTATAGTTATTTTGCTTTAACGTATAATTAGTTTTAACGTATAATAGCTTTAACGTATAATTTCAAGACAATTATAAATTAAAGCTATTTCATATATTTTTAATGAACTATTTTACCACCTTAAAACTATGACTTTGTTAGGGACTGTTCGTTTATTACGTCACAAGGGGAGGGCGATAGGCAGTGGTTTTATGAGGAGGGTAAACATTTAAAGCGGGATAAACACGGCAACGGGCATTGTTTTTATCTATGGCTACCGAGGAGGGATGCATTTTTAAGCAGTAAGATTCTCATGGAGCTAAGTTTATTTTCCGCCACGTTTTCTGGAAAAAGGAGAAAATGAGTCGATATTTCATTAAAAAATTTTTTCCTCAGCTTATAGGAAAGGGTATCATGGAATGTAGGGAACTGAATCGACCATTATATTATTAATTATTTATCGAATCTTCATGGATAATAATACATTTTTGCTGTTTCTTTGACGCAGTTAGCTGTTATTCTCACGGCAAGCGTGTGGCTAATTCTACAAGTACACGCTCGTCCGCCTCTGGAGAAATCTCAGACTTTTCTGAACGACCCACAATTTGCCGTCAACCGAACCACATCTTCATTAGCAGAAAGGTTGTTGAACGCAAAAGTCTCCGCAAGACGACTAAGGATACCAACACCTTTTGCTCCACAAAGAAGAGGGAAAAGAGCATACGTGGCACGTACAACTAGAGGTATCAACTGGTGTGTGGACACAAGATCAACTAAAAATATCAATGGCATACAATACATAACAGTAACATGTCATTTCAATACTGTGTTAGGCTGTTATCATGTTATTACTTCTCAAACATCTACAAAATGTAAAAAAATTACATCGAGATATTCAAATGGCAAAATAGTAGAAGAGGATTGTGTATGTGACAATGGCGGGTCAAATAAATGAAACAATAAATGGAGCCGGATCTTAGATGGCGGAGCTACTGTTTCCTTAAACCCGGTATACACGGCAATATTTTGGGCACGGCACTCCTAAATATTGGTACGCATGCCAATTGTTTTCGGCACGATACTCTTTATTTTTGTCATGTAACTAAATGGAAATGTTCCCAGTAAATCTAGGGCTGCCAAGACCCCGTGAAAAGGCAGTCTCGACCCGTCTGTTTGGAGTGTCGTACCAAGTTAGGAGTGCCGTACCCAAGTTAGGAGTGCCGTGCCCAAGCATCGCCCAGAATGCTATTGTTTTCGGCGACATGTACTTACGGCTGTGATGTTTAACTGAGGTCTGCATAATTATGAGTAATACTAATTATTATTCAATAACACGACTATGATTGGCTACTAACTAATCGGTGTGGGAATACCATACTCCCACGTCACATTAAGCACATGTCAATCACTGTCGTTCACTCTCCGGTGTGGGACTAATGAAATCCCTACGCTCGTTAAGGAGATTTCAATATCCCTAACCTCAATTAGTAATTATCCTAATCTTGTTATATCGATAGATGAAACTTCTGTGCCACAAACCTTGAGAAGCACATACCCGTACCCGTTATATGAAGTCCCGGCCCACTAGAAAATCGTTCTGGACGCTTGGCCAAGAAGTTACCGTGTTAGTTTGAACTCAAACAAGTGCGGCTCTTAGCCAGTTCGGAGTGAAGAGTTTGGTTTCTATGGCAGACAAAAACACGAGAAACGTCTTATTTTAAAGATAAAGATGATTTGGTTTTAATCCGCTATCGCCTTTCACGTTCTTCTCTGATCGAGGTTGTCGTGTTCACTTTTAATTACCGAGTTAGCTTGAATTCTACAGTTCCGCTCTTAGCCGGTTCGGAGTAAAGACGGGAGGTTTCATTTTTAGGAGTTTCACTACTGGCACAGACAGAAACACCAGGAACGTCTCATTTCAAAGTTGAAGATTTTAAAAAGTCCGTTTCTTCATTTGATTTTGATGCGCTATCGCTTTTCACGCTGTTCTCCGAGTTTGTCATGTTTACCTACAAACGTTTTGCCGCTCTGGCTTCACACTTAGCCGGTTTCGGAGTGAAGACGGGAGGACGTTACATTTTTAGGAGTTTGACTTCTAGCGCAGACAGAAACACCAGAAACGTCTCATTTCAAAGATGAAGATTTAAAAAAGTCCGTTTCTTCATTTGATTTTGATGCGCTATCGCTTTTCACGCTGTTCTCCGAGTTTGTCATGTTCACTTTACTGAACGTTTTGGTTTTAACTCCAAACAGTGCCGCTACCGACTGGCTACCGCGGAGTGAAGACGGCTTTTTCTTTTTTTTAGAGTTTGACTTCTAGGGCAGACAGAAACACCAGAAATGTTTTACAGCTAAAGACCTTAAAAATCCGTTTCTTCATTTGATTTTGATGCGCTTGGATTTTCCTACGTTCTTTTGAATCATAGTTTCAAGACTTACAAAGGCTCGTGCGATACAACTCGTGGGACACACTTGTTTTCTTGTTTACAACCTAAAGTTCTAAGGGTTTCCGGCCGTTTGTCTGGTAATGCTTTTGTTTCCAAATTGTTTACGACCAAAACTTCTAATGCTTCCCGCTTCCCTTCTTGCATTGTGTCTGCAAGCTCAATTTCAATGCTTAATTAGGTGTATGTGTGCTATTGTTCATGGAGGAGGAGCTTAGAAGTTAACAGAGGTCTCGCGGGAATATTTAAAATTCAAATTTAGCAAGCGAATTTCTGTTTGCAAAATGTGTTCTAGAAATGTTGATTTCGATAGAACTAACAGCCGTCAGATTTCAACGAAAAAACGGCTACTAGTTCCCAAGATACCAAACTAACTTTTCCCGTGGATTTTGGTGTAATAACGTCATTCTTTGATGAGAAAATCGACCTCGAAGTCCATGGTCCACTCAAAAAACATTAAAAATAACCGATTTTGAAGTCAAAACCGATAAAGCTTTTATTCACTCTAGGAATTCATTCTTAGTCGCAAATTCTTAATTGACATCTCTTCTACAAAAACCCGTGGATTTTGTCCTACTTCCGACTTTTCTTTTCCGAAAAATAAGCGAATCCGTAGCCCCCTTCAAGAGTTCTAGGCCATTTACTCTATTGTTTGCGTTAAGACTCGTTGCATAGCTTTTGAACTTAGCGCTCTTGCCCGTAAAAATGTCCCGGATGTATGTCGCGGCATTCTGGGCGATCGCCCAGAATGCTATTGTTTTCGGCGACATGTACTTACGGCTGTGATGTTTAACTGAGGTCTGCATAATTATGAGTAATACTAATTATTATTCAATAACACGACTATGATTGGCTACTAACTAATCGGTGTGGGAATACCATACTCCCACGTCACATTAAGCACATGTCAATCACTGTCGTTCACTCTCCGGTGTGGGACTAATGAAATCCCTACGCTCGTTAAGGAGATTTCAATATCCCTAACCTCAATTAGTAATTATCCTAATCTTGTTATATCGATAGATGAAACTTCTGTGCCACAAACCTTGAGAAGCACATACCCGTACCCGTTATATGAAGTCCCGGCCCACTAGAAAATCGTTCTGGACGCTTGGCCAAGAAGTTACCGTGTTAGTTTGAACTCAAACAAGTGCGGCTCTTAGCCAGTTCGGAGTGAAGAGTTTGGTTTCTATGGCAGACAAAAACACGAGAAACGTCTTATTTTAAAGATAAAGATGATTTGGTTTTAATTCGCTATCGCCTTTCACGTTCTTCTCTGATCGAGGTTGTCGTGTTCACTTTTAATTACCGAGTTAGCTTGAATTCTACAGTTCCGCTCTTAGCCGGTTCGGAGTAAAGACGGGAGGTTTCATTTTTAGGAGTTTCACTACTGGCACAGACAGAAACACCAGGAACGTCTCATTTCAAAGTTGAAGATTTTAAAAAGTCCGTTTCTTCATTTGATTTTGATGCGCTATCGCTTTTCACGCTGTTCTCCGAGTTTGTCATGTTTACCTACAAACGTTTTGCCGCTCTGGCTTCACACTTAGCCGGTTTCGGAGTGAAGACGGGAGGACGTTACATTTTTAGGAGTTTGACTTCTAGCGCAGACAGAAACACCAGAAACGTCTCATTTCAAAGATGAAGATTTAAAAAAGTCCGTTTCTTCATTTGATTTTGATGCGCTATCGCTTTTCACGCTGTTCTCCGAGTTTGTCATGTTCACTTTACTGAACGTTTTGGTTTTAACTCCAAACAGTGCCGCTACCGACTGGCTACCGCGGAGTGAAGACGGCTTTTTCTTTTTTTTAGAGTTTGACTTCTAGGGCAGACAGAAACACCAGAAATGTTTTACAGCTAAAGACCTTAAAAATCCGTTTCTTCATTTGATTTTGATGCGCTTGGATTTTCCTACGTTCTTTTGAATCATAGTTTCAAGACTTACAAAGGCTCGTGCGATACAACTCGTGGGACACACTTGTTTTCTTGTTTACAACCTAAAGTTCTAAGGGTTTCCGGCCGTTTGTCTGGTAATGCTTTTGTTTCCAAATTGTTTACGACCAAAACTTCTAATGCTTCCCGCTTCCCTTCTTGCATTGTGTCTGCAAGCTCAATTTCAATGCTTAATTAGGTGTATGTGTGCTATTGTTCATGGAGGAGGAGCTTAGAAGTTAACAGAGGTCTCGCGGGAATATTTAAAATTCAAATTTAGCAAGCGAATTTCTGTTTGCAAAATGTGTTCTAGAAATGTTGATTTCGATAGAACTAACAGCCGTCAGATTTCAACGAAAAAACGGCTACTAGTTCCCAAGATACCAAACTAACTTTTCCCGTGGATTTTGGTGTAATAACGTCATTCTTTGATGAGAAAATCGACCTCGAAGTCCATGGTCCACTCAAAAAACATTAAAAATAACCGATTTTGAAGTCAAAACCGATAAAGCTTTTATTCACTCTAGGAATTCATTCTTAGTCGCAAATTCTTAATTGACATCTCTTCTACAAAAACCCGTGGATTTTGTCCTACTTCCGACTTTTCTTTTCCGAAAAATAAGCGAATCCGTAGCCCCCTTCAAGAGTTCTAGGCCATTTACTCTATTGTTTGCGTTAAGACTCGTTGCATAGCTTTTGAACTTAGCGCTCTTGCCCGTAAAAATGTCCCGGATGTATGTCGCGGCATTCTGGGCGATGGTTAGGAGTGCCGTGCCCAAGTTAGGAGTGCCGTGCCCAAGTTAGGAGTGCCGTGCCCAAGTTAGTAGTGCCGTGCTCAAAATGCTTGTCGTGTACACCGGGCTCTAATCTTACCACTAGAAGATAAAACCGTATTTCCCAGCTGCCATATGAAGGCCGATTTATACGGTGCAACTTGCTTTGCTTACAATTCTCGCATACAATTTTCTGTGGCGTTCCCCATTTTGACAGGGCTGATACTGATATGTCTCTTTCTACTTTGAGATTGTGATAAACCGGTAGAACGCCATTTTGTATCTTTCCAAACTAGTTTCCAGACCAGGGTATATTTTTTATTGGGTTAATGGGATCCCTGTGGTTTGTGACGTCACAGCTCGTATGGTCTGGCAAGAATGAGCGTTGACGTCACAAACCAGTATAACACCACATGGATCCATTAACCCAATCAGAAAAATTACCAGCCAGAGGCTCAGTTTCCAGACTATCTCGACTACATATGCCAACATGCAAGCGCCAAAGTGTGACCCCTATATATCGGCTTCAGTACTGTTATGTCGTACGCTAAACCCGGTAGTTTTTGCTTGGTGAATAACAAAGACACGATTAATTCAACAGTTTAATGTTTTTCCACTTCAAGTTTTTGTTGGTACTTTATTTTCCTTCATTCAGAAGTAGAACTGAATCGAATGACGATTCAAACCAGCCGTAGGAGAAGGAATAAATCAGATGAATTCCCCAAAGACTTGAAATAGGAAAACAGAGTCATAGGTAGAAGAGTCTATTCAGTGTCTATTTGGCATCTGAAAATAAGGAAGTCTGAAAACCAAGATAGAAGTCAAAGTAATAGTTAAAGTTTAAGAAATATATAATAGTTATTTATGGCAAAGAAGCGAAACCTGAATTGAAATATTCAGTTGTTTTACAACTGAATCGATCGTTTAGAAATTAATTTGAAGGGATAAGCTGTGCTTATAAAATGCACGATTCTTCGATTTCAATATTATTTATGTCAAAATAAATATAACTTTAACTGACGTGCAAATAAAATGTTCAAATAAAATACCAAATAAGAGCCTTGCCCTTGATGCATTTCAGTTTCTCAGTAGCGACGGCAAAACAACAACTACTAAGTTGAAGGTGGCTCGCGGGCATTGTGACAGAACACGGGAAGTTTTTAATTAGCCGATCAATGATATTTTTTGGATCATATATGTCATAGGAAATCATATGGTTTCGAGTGCAATTCGGGATAAATTTGAACAACTGGGTTTTCAAAGAGTGTCAAAATTGCATGAGCCCGCTGGGCGAGTGCAATTTGAGCTCTTTGAAAACTCACGATTTCGAATTTATCCCGAATTGCACGAGAATACCATATGATTTCAATTTAATCATATACTCTACAAATTTACTTGAATCTTCGGACGATCTACATGCTACAGCATCTGAAATGTTAATGTTTAGTACTGTCAAATGAATTTACATGGTTAGACGTGTTTTTGCCGTAACCACAGCGCAGCATAGTCAGTTTTAAGCATTCGGAAATGTTCGGAAACACTTCGGAAATGTTCGGAAAATCATCGGAAAAAATCCCTTTACCCAAACATGACTGTGAACAACTTTGTGTACTTCGATTTCATTCTGGAGCTTTTGTTTTCGATTTATAGATTGTCAAATTCCTGATTTGGAGTACAATTACAACCAAACAGTCAGTGCAATTTGGGATAAATTGCACCGCTCTCAACCAATCAGAATCGAGAAATTTAGTTGAGTATATGATTATAAACACACAAAAAAACAAGATTGATAATATTTTCGGAGGTATGTGATTCTTTCGACCCCTTGTTTTTACGTAAAATCAAAATCTGCGAAACGAGATAGTTGATTTTAAAAATACGGTTATAGATTAAACCCATGAGCTTTGTTGAGTTTTAATAAAATCGATGGATTGGAAATTGGCGAACTGATGATATTTTGTGGTCACATTTGTACATCTTTTGCTGTAAAGAGTGAAACTGCGCTCTATTCGAAAAATGCAAAAATCATCTAAAATATAATTAATTATGGCTTTGCGCTGAAGACAGCCAAATAATTGTTGGTAACCTCTCAAATCCCGCCCTCCCTGACAAAGACTTGAACGATTTTTATGTGAAAATTTAGCATGCGCAGTAAGAAACATACTACGAGATTGGGCAGTCTCGTACCTAGAGAGTGGAGACGGAGGCAGATATGGAGCTCTGCATGGGTACGCAGCCTGACGATTGCACTCGGAAGGTGACCGCAAGACGATTGGAACTAATATTACATGCCTTGGGTATTAATCACGCATAAACATGAAAATGTGTCCCATTTCGTGCGCGAATAGTCGCTTCAGGGTTCCCCGGCACACATTTGCAGAAAAAAAATCTGACATTTCACTGACTTTCACTGACAAATATTTTTTCTCCGCATCACTGGTTAGCTCAGTTGGTAGAGCACGGTCTAGAGTGCGGGAGGTCAGGGGTTTAAATCCTTGGGCAGGGACGTATAAGCCGTTGGCCCTGTCTCCTTCTAATCTATACGAGGTGGACGTGAAAGTACCTGTTATGTTATTTCTAGAAAGAGTAGGGGATTGTCTCCCGACACAACAGCCTGGTATTCCGAGGTACTAACCATCACTCATGATTGTAAACTGCACGGCAGCACATTGCGCCACAATAGCAGTCTGTATTATAAAAATAACCTTGTGAAGCGCATTTGGCACATTCATAAAGAATTTGCGCTATACAAATGAATACCTTTACTTTTACTTAATTTTTCCGGCAATTCATCACTTCTTTCGCCTGATTGGCCGAAAGAAGTGATAGTTATATTTTAAAGGACTAAAGCACACAGCGGTCAAACGTCTGCGCATGCGTCAAAAGTCTTGCAACAACAATATTCCAAAACAAATTCAAAGCGAGCCGGCGGCCGTCACTGTTCACACACCCGTTTTCAAACCTTGAGAACTTTTTTGGTAAATTACGAAATAATTTGGTAAACTCACAATTTGAAGTTTGTTCAATTTCCCGTCGACTGTGAAAATAAAAAGCTTAACTTTCACGTATTTTTCATAACTTTTGGGGGTAGAAGTTCACTGTAATATGTTTTAAGGTAATTTTGCGCGGGAAATTCGCGCGGCCGCCCACCAGACTGACCGTAATACGCACGCGCAGACGTTTGACAGCTGTGTGGGACTAAAGCACATAGCACAATAAAGATTGCCGCTGGATTCAATACTCCTTGCAGCAGCCAGCCAAACCTATATGTTGTTTTGTGATTCCTTACTGTTAGGATACAATTTAATTGTGAACTGCTCTAGATGCTTTCCAACGTAGCAACGCGTAGTTTGAAATCGTCTTCATTACGGCTCGTAGCTATTTGTTTATCACTTACGCGATAGTTCATTAGTTCCTATGATAGGTGTATAACTGACCGAATCATTTAAATTCTTAGCTTCCTGTCGCTTGCTGGCCCGGGCATTCGGCGCAGCGGGGAAGACTGTGGGGAAACGGAATTTTCGACCCCCAGATTTCTGGTGTTCTGGTTATTATACGCATGTTCGTGCAGCCATTTTTTGGAAAATATTTTAAAACATAATCCATGGCGACGGGAACGTGTGGAACGACGGCACGCATAAAACAATAGTCTTAATTACAAAATAAATGCACATGAAAATGCACGCAGTCGATTGCCGCCTACATTTTGACAACGTAAAACACCAAATTTTACATTCAAAAGAGAATGTAAATCACACCGTTTTCGTTCGGCATGAACGGAACACTGCTAATCATATCTTTCAACAATCTGGTTGTGAAAAACACCTAATGGCAAATAAAGGAAATAGTAAACACCACATTTCGGGAGAAACCACTTTTCTACGTTCTGTCGAAAGCCTTTAGCGTTCTTATTGCTTAGGTCCCTATTAAACACACCAATAAATGTGTTAGGGAATAGTCAGCGGTATTTTTGAGCCCCGCCGATGTCTCCATGCAAGCTTGAAAATGGCTTTTTCTTTATTAACTTCGAAGTGCTCCCGTGCTGAAAAAAGGTCACCCGGAATGTAAAACTACGATCTCTATCTCCTTTAAGCCGGAGCTAAACATTCGAACATTGTTGTACAACATAGGCCCAATATTGTTGGTTCCAACAGTGTTAAGCCCAATCGGACTCGCAAGTCAACGCGTTTCGAAATTAAACTGACTTGGCGCTAGGACTTGCGGATAGGTGGCCAAACGGACTCTCCAGTTTAGCCGTAAAAAAATATTCCATACTGATCCCCCACAAATTTCATTGGGCGAAATGTTTGATCGAAAGCAAACTTTCATCCAGCACAAAATGTTGGTCCAACCTGGGGTGATAAACAGTTTAACATTGTTGGTCCAACCTGGGGTGCTAAACAGTCTAACATTGTTGGTCCAACATCGGGTGTTAAACAGTACATACATACATACATACATAATACATACTTTATTATATGCTCCCAAAAGGGCTTTTCAACATATAATTACATGGTTTGATTAAGAATATATTTTAAATGTTATTTAAAAAGTAGTAAACAATATATAACTTATGTAAATGACATAAAATGTAAATGTTATAAAATATAAATGTTAGTCTACTTACTTACTATTAAGACCTAAAAACTGTAATTACTAAATAGATAATGGTCTAAGACGTACTGTATAAAAATGCCTTGATCATCTGATCTTTTAATTTGTTCTTGAAGGCACGACATTGTTGGTCCAACATCGGGTGCTAAACAGTCTAACATTGTTGGTACAACATAGATGCTAAACCAACAATATTTGGCCCTATATATGTCGGATTTGGACCCCTTAAGCGGATTTTGACTCCCCAATTTTGACTTCCATGCCGACCATATCCGCGGGGGTCCAAATGCAAATCCGCTAGTTAAAAACAACAGCTTTTATTTACTCAATTATTTGCATTGTAATTTGTATCGAATTGTAACTGTTTCATGCAGGTCAGTTTGTCTTGAAATTCATTTCAAGCTACATATCAGTTTCTGTCATTGTTGACTTGTTCCAACTATTACATACGTTTTTAGTTTTCGGTGAATTATTAAGAACTGAATGATGCTACGAACCAGAACATCCCAACATTTCACTGTTTCTCTCTCAATTATGTCACTGTGACGTCACTGGAAATCCGGCAACCAACCAGCAAGCACTGATCATCTTTGTCAGCTGTCCAATGAGAACGTAGACTAAGAACGTAAAAGTTCTATGGTCACACCCTTTGCCGAATTCTTCATTCAGAACTCGGCTGAACTGTCTGTAAACGAAGCATTCTTATTTAGAAATTGTCTGAGTTTCAGGATAGAAAACTTTGCCTCGTGATACGTCGTCTAAACGGCTATGGTCTGGTACGCCAGACTCGATTAGTTTGTAGCTACTTCTGGCTTAATTCCCAGTACTCTAAACTTCAATATTGTTGCAATTATATTTGTAAGTCTGTATATACATAGAGATAGAGTACAAATACATAATCATCGTGGAATAAGTTACCATTTTACTTTCTCTCAAGTAAATACAGATTACACAAGACCTTTGGTGAGTAGATAACATTATCGAAAAAATATCCCTGACGCAGTGGAAGATACAGTATCATTGGACTGCGCATGTCTCAGATTTTCCTTTTCTTCTTCCAGCGAGCTGTCGGGTTGCAGATTCTCCTTCGATCCGTCCGTGAAACTGGTGCCCGAGTTATTTCCAGGCCGAATATACGCTGGTCTGGAACACTTGATCACGAAAGCGCCAGGATCGGAACAATCGGGCTCAGCGAGACAGGAACAATTATGGCCGGACCCTTGGATAGGAACAGAACCGTTGGGGTAGTGCCGGGAAGGCACGGAGACAGACGCAGTTGACACTGACGAAGAAGCGGCCGTACTGCGTTTTTGCCTTTTATCCTTTCTTGGATAATAATCAGAGGGAGGAATTGAAGGCAATGATGATATAGAACAAGCTGCGGTCGGGGTTATATTATGGTCATCGCTTAAATACGAGTATCTTCGCTGTCGTTTTCTAAAGTAGGCTATGATAGCACCAATAAGACATCCCATAGCGATCACGCAAAGCAACCCTACGACATATGGACCTGCACGTTTTCTATCTCCTTGGCTTAAGTAGTCATAGATCTTTGGTACGGGCGAATACCACGCGAGGGCAGCTACGACGGCCATCAGTAAGAACACGATGACGAATATAACGTACACATAGACAGGAACGGTCGGAGAGTGGCAGTTACACGCAAAACAGCAACAGTCCACAGCACAGCAATCGCCTGGATTAGGAAAACGGAAACGAGGTAAAATGTACGAATTATAAGTGTTATCCTTATCAAGCTTTGGCGCAGAATCACTGTCACCGCTCGATTCAAATTCGGCGATCACCACTACGTCGGGTGATTGAAAAGTCTCCTCTATGAACTCCTTAACTTTCCTGACAATGTCTTTTCTTCTTGGCTTGATTTCAGTGACGATCTGCAGCAAATTGGGAATCTTTTCTCGACTCCCAGCAATGACATTTTGTTCCTTCAGGATTCTAAATACATCGAGTCCGTCTTGTATCGTGTCGCGTCTACTGCCAGTGATGTAGTTGCCACAGATGTGAATTAAACTGCGTAGGTTCCGTTCATCCAGATCATGACTGATGTTATTCAGCAGTTTGTCAAAGGGATCAATGAAGACCATTTTACGTCTATTCAGTTAACGCTCAAATGCTCCAGTCTAAAGCGAAAGCGAAGTTGAAAATGTAAATTAGGTATATATCAGTTTTGACAGGTTAGGGGGTGGTAAGGAGAACGGATATTTTAATATGGACTCCTGCTTCGAATTAACGAATAGTGTGCTACTAATTGTCAGTCATTTGTTTTACAGAGTTCAGTAAATGTTTTAGCTTGTACGTTAGAGCTAAGTTTTACCTATTGATCGAATATTTATCACATCCTTCCAGTGTTATTCCTCCTAACCCCCCTCAGTTGCAGATAGCCGACTATCCAGTTTCCAGACTGTTTACATTCGTCTCGGTTCTTAGAATCAAACATGGGGGATTCCCCTAATCATGCCGTGATCTCATTCGTTTTTTGTCACACGATTTTGTTAAAAGTCGGCAATTGGTCACGCGATTGCATGAGAAATGTTTATACACACTATGCATAACTCGCGCGGTCACAACACGAAAAAGAGGCCGGTAGGTCCTGGAATGTTAAAGTTGAAATGCTAGCAGGAGGTATGAAACGTGTTGAACATGATTGTTTAGTTGAAAAATGTTGCTAATCTGTCCTCATTTATCCTTTATTACTCGGGCTGCCTGTGGCAGTACCGAGTCATAACCCTTTCAGCCCTGAGTCTTTGGAAGTGATTTTTAGCTATTTCTAGACCAAACAGAACCCTCCCCCCTAAGTAAACTGTAGTCATTGTTATCATGGAATTTTCATCTGACCAATAATACTGAGGGCTCAAAGTTTTTTGTCGGCCATTTTGGATACATTGACGTCGCATTGCTACGGAGCTGGAGGGAAGTTTGTTTGGGGGAACACAGAATTTAAGGCTTTTTAATGCATATTTTTTTCCATTTTTAGAGTGCTGGAGGACATCATTAAGTCTGATGAGAGCTTGAATCAGCACTTTCTCGAAGAACCGAGTCTGTGCCTGCTATTGTGATAGAGAAAGAGCCTCATTTTCCACTCGTGAATGGGCCAGGACGTCTTCTGTCACTTTAGCGTGGGCTTTATAAATGGAGGTCTGGAGCCACCTATCATAGCTTTTTTGGAATATTGGACAAGATTTACTTGCCATTGATTCCAATATGAAGGTATTAGGTCGAAATGGCTTTAGACTTCTTCTATATTTTGAAGAATGAAGATGGGGGAAGGGCCATGTCGCTGTTTGGTAGGATTTCCCGGCATGCTTTGCGGTCATTATGGATGAATGTAGCTTGCTGTGAAGTGCTTGTGGACAGAATGGCTTGGTGCTGGGCAAGTTTAGGTGTTGGGAGACAGAAAGTGAGGTTAGTGCAAACATGAAACTCTAAATTTTATGTGAAATATGCAGTTTTGTGAGAAATTTTAGAATCTGAGGAGAATTTTTTTTTTTCTAAGTGCCATTTTAGCTACTTTTTCTGAAATGAAATAATGTAAACTGTAGTTAACTTCTGCAAAGAAAGGAGGATTTAGATGAAACAAGAGCCCATCTGGGCTTTCACTCGGGCCACATGAGATTGAAGATGAAATACACTTTCATTTGAAATCCTCTTAGTAATAACCAAAGGGAAGAATTATTAGCAGTCTTTAGGAGTGGCCGGTAGCGCGGTGACTTTCATTCTCTGCTCCCCTAGTATATATATACATGTATGTAATTTAATATTTTTGTTTTCTCGTATGTAAATTAAAGTAGTTGATCTTTTATTGAAAACACTACTTATTCATGTGTGTATGTATGTTCAGACTACTATCGTGCAGCTAGCTAGAGTCTTGAGATATCTGTCAGCAACTCGCAGCTAGTTAATAAATTAGTACTGTTCAGACCTAGTAACAATAGTAGGTTTTACTTTTTGTTTTTCCGTTCCAGTCGTAAACAGTCCGAGTTTGACCAAAGTGAAACGATCGAGCTGCTCGCGTCCGTAGATATATATTTCTTCGTTTGCACTTTTGACATGATATAATTCTTCAAATGGCACCATTGTTTTATTTCTTATGTTTAATAATACAGTTCTCAGCTGTAAATAAAATAGAACATTCTATGGAAGATTTCTTGTCCTAAAGTTTGGAAACGTAACACATGCATTTGACGCTAGAAAGTTCAGTACTCGCAAGGTCAATTTACTAGTGGCAGTTTACTAGTTTGCACTATCGGCTGTTATGGAATGGAAACATACTTTCACAGCTTAATATGTATGTCGATTGGTCAGAAGGATATCTTGTTTAAATGCTACGGTCCTTTCGGCATCAGCAAATTTTTAAACGGGAGTTTTCGTACAGTATTTCAAGCTATGCTGTAGTGCGAGTTCAGTTACGCCACAAATGTCGGTGAAACTAATACCGTGTTCATTATTATCGGTTTTCTCTATGGGTTCTCATGTATTCAATAATTACTTCTGGAGCTTCATATTTATGTCGATTGGTCACAATGATTTCCTCTTTCACTTTTTCCCTTTAGTTTGGACATTAGGGATATATCCTTGGAGATTTCGTACAGTTTAGCGACCGTTGTGTCGAAAGTAGAAACGTTCGTTTGTCATGAAAGTGCGTAAACAAACTGTCACAAGCGGTTTCATAGCAGCTCGATGTTTGACTCCCATATAGTCGATGATAACGTATATAGCTTCATATGTACGTCGATTTCTCACAAGGATTTCCTCTTTCAGTTTTCCTCTCTCTTTTTTCTTGTTCGGGTAGTTGCCCCACTGAGCCGTAACCACAAAACGAGCACAGCATTTCAGTTGGCATACACTGCGTACATCTGCTTAACTAATTAGATTTGTAAAAATCTTAGCGGATCATGTAAATATTCCGCTTGGCTCAAATATGAGGGTTTCTGCCGTCAAAGTTCATTTTTTGTTTCAGTTTTCCCCATATTAGCAGACTTGTATAATGTCTCGAGCTCTCCGAATCCAGTAGAAAGACTCTGGTTATTCTGTCGTAAAACATGGACCTGACCCAAATTTAGGTTGTATTGCATCATTGCCCACGATGGAATAGATTTCTGACAATGACTATTTGAAATTGATATCTCCTTGTCTCGCCTAGTCTGAGCTTTGAATTTTCTTATCTGAGCGCGCCTGAGGAAATCTAACCTTTGTTTGCGTGACCAGCATAGTGCAATCTGATTGGTTCGAATTTGACCTTTAACGCATGCGCAGACGCCGTCTGACACTGATAAAAAAAAATATAGTAACCACTTGCATTTTAAGAGCTGCCACAGGCAGCCCGAGTAATGATTCAATTTTAATATGCCTAAATGCAGTTCAGTAGGATCATTTGTCATGTCTCAGGGCCTTGCTCCTTCAACTTAGCCAGACTGAAATCCTCAAAGCAAGTAACCAGTAAAACACAACAAATGTCGTGTTTGGGGCTGAGAGGGTTAATCAAGTTCACCAACAATCAGATCGCACTGTGCTGGTCACGTAACACTCGCCAGGTTAATTTATTTACATAATTGAATACAGTAAATCAAAATGGTCGACCCGCGAGGGCGAAAGCCTTCCAACAGGCTCAGGATATTTCAACTGGCG
Organism: Actinernus sp. WN-2022; assembly: GCA_030867875.1. Lineage (NCBI taxonomy): Eukaryota > Metazoa > Cnidaria > Anthozoa > Actiniaria > Actinernidae > Actinernus > Actinernus sp. WN-2022. The sequence goes on from JAOWCC010000577.1 coordinate 28,309,403, forward strand.
CTCTTGTTGACCATAAAAATACATGAACAACCAGGAGCCGTAATACATTCGATCAGCGCTGTCTGGACAGATCCAATGTACATTTAGAAACGTAAGCGAAATACAATATCCAAACACGTTTGGATATCAACGGGTATCGAATTATAATCAAAGGTTAGATTTCGTCAGGCGCGTTCAGATAAGAAAGTTCAAAGCTCTCAGACTAGGCGAGACAAGGAGATATCACTTTCAATGAGTCATTGTCAGAAATCTATTCCATGGTGGGCAATTATGCAATACAACCTAAATTTGGGTCAGGTCTTGTACAGCTAAGGCATGTTTTACGACAGAATAACCAGAGTCTTTCTACTGGATTGAGAGCTCGAGACATTATACATGTCGGCTAATATGGGGAAAACTGATTGAAACAAAAAATGAACTTTGACGGCAGAAACAAATCTTAGTTAAACAAATCTTAGTTAAGCAGATGTTTTCAGTGTATGCCAACTGAAATGCGGCAACTACACGAACAAGAAGCATGAACTGCCAGCAAAGAGAGAGGAAAAAGTATTTGAAATGCACAGCGCTAGCTGAAGTAGGGCATATTAGTCCAGTCATTTTACGAACAAAAGTAGGTCAACCTACCACTAATTGCAACAGAAGGTTTTTTTGCATAATATAATCTGGAATACCATCTAGAACAACATACTAAAAGTCTACACGAATCTATTTAGGGGAACATCCTCAAAATCGACTTTATTTGAAGTCCAGTGTTGGATTGACATGAAAACGAGGCTCTGAACCGGAAGTTGTATTATTATGCCTTTGAATGCCTTGTAATTACCTGAAATCTTCTAGAATTGTAGTAATGAGAGAGTATAACGATCTAGAAACATGAAACGGGGGGAGGGGGGGGGGGTGCAGATATTAAAAGAGGGGAGGGGATGGTAGTGCCGGACAAAGTGCGACCCGTTTATAAACCCACTGGTAAGATTTGTTATCTATATTTTCTGATTTCAATTGCATGATTTTATTACCCTAATCATACCCTCTATAACATATAAAAAGTCTACAGAAATCCAACGAAGGCAAAGTGCTTAAAATCAACACTGTTACAGTCCCTCAGTTATGGAATAAACTGCCCATAAACATAAGAAAGTGTTCGTGTCTCTCGAAATTCAAATCTCAGTTAAAAACTTATCTATTTATACTTTCTTATAACTTAAATTAACTCATTCAGGGCCTGTAACTTGAATATTTTATTACAATGTTTTTATATTACATGTTATGTCTATTTTTTAGATAAGTTCGAATTTTTTATCAGTCATTAGTATAGCAAAGAGTTTTCTATTTTCTATTTCATTTTCTATATTATATTTTGTGCTTTTATTAGATTGGTTAGGTTTTTATAACTTTTTTAAACTTCAGTTGTTACTATTTAATTATTGTAAAGCGCTTAGAACAGTTTGGATAAGCGCTATAAAAGTGTTATTATTATTATTATTATTATTATGTGTAGACTTTTCAACATAATGAAAACGAGACTAAAAATAAAAATATTTTATGCTTTTGATATGACTTAAAACATTGTGAAAGCTGTGTTTTCTGGAGTGGGGGAAGTATTTAGACTGATTCTAACATTTTGACACCTTTTCAAAATTTGCACCGCTGGCAAGTTGCATCTGCAGGCTCAACTTAGCCAGTATGGTATGGTATGGCGTATAACATAACAAAGTCAATAGGTTATGAACCAAACCCGGTTACAATTTAAAATTTTAAAACCACAGTGTGTTTAGTTTAGATTGAGAGTTAATACTTTTGACTTACGCCTAAGCTAACTATGGCTTTTTGCAAAATTCCTAACATGCCGTGGGACATGAAACAGCGTTTAACAAACACGAATATAGGCCGCTTAGAATATATCACAATAACCATGAATGAAACATCTAACTTGAGAATCAACCGGTACAGGGCGATTATGTTAATAATAATTATAATAATATTACAATTTCTATAGCGCTTATACATAAATGTTCTAAGCGCTTTATAATCTAAACAATTATCGAATGCTTAACCTAAACATTGCAATAGAATAATATAGCTTATAATACTAATAAGAAAAATAATAATCATAGCTAAACTTGATATAACGAGTTAAAAAAAAAAAACTAATTACAAATCATAAGCAATCTTAAAAAGGTATGTTTTAAGCCTGGATTTGAAAGTATTAACATTCTCAGAAGATCTGATGTTTAGTGGAAGATCGTTCCATAACTTGGGAGCGTGCGCAGAAAAAGCTCGGTGTCCATAGTTCTTTACTTTATAAGATATGCAATTTAGGCGCAACACCGACTTTGATGAACGCAGTGGTCTTCTTGGTTTGTGCAATTCCAACAAGTCTTGTAGGTAGAACGGAGCTAAATAGACCAGTTCGCGGTAAATTCCGACATTTTGAAAAGGGTGCAAACCTAACAGTGTTTGTATGGGAATGGATGGGAATCCGATGCCAAATAAAATCCGTAAAATCGAATTTATGAAATATTCTTCAGAAACAAACTTAAGATACCAGGTAAAAGATGAACATATCGAAATTTGAGGGATGTAGCTGTACTGGGAAGCGTGCAATCGTGTTTTCAGTTTTCCATACATTGTCTGTAAATTTACACGCGGAATTTGACTCGTTTTTATCTGAAGAATATTTCAGAAATTCGATATTACGGATTTTATTTGGCATCGGATTCCCATCAATTCCCATCACAAACACTGTATTTCGCGCCATGTTTGCACCCCTTTAAAAATGTCGGAATTTACCGCGAACTAGTTTATTATGTAGGGTCTTGAAAGTAAGTAAATTAACCTTAAAAATTATCCTATATTGAATTGGTAACCAATGGAGCTTTCTGAATATTAACCCGTGCAGCAGCATTTTGTACGTATTGAAGCTTTAAAATCATATGCTGCGGAAGACCAAATAAGAGCGAATTACAATGATCAAGTTTTGAGCTAACAAAAGCATGAATAAGGTTACCTTACTAGTATCGTATAATAAATATCTCCTGATTTTTGCGATGTTTTTCAATTGGCAAAATGCTGATTTTACTATCGCATTTACTTGTTTAGACATAATCATAGTACTGTCAAATATAACTCCGATGTTCCTGGCATGGTCTGACAGATATACAGTGTCATCTCCCAAGGTAAGGGAACGTAGTGGAGTGTATGAGCGGAATTTAGAATGCAGCAAAAGAAGCCGGCTCAGTTTTATCTTTATTCAACATAAGTTTTTTTATAGTCTAGGGCACGCGAGGAAGAAGTAGAGTCCTGTTTGCCAGGTAAGATCGAAACCAGGCAAGCGCTTTATTTTAGACTCCATAAAAGCATAACGGTGTAGTATGACTATAAAGTGGCGTAATCAAATGAGCTCATTTGGAATTGTAATAACGATTGGAGAACACGTAAAGTAAGACTGGCTGTTTAACTCTTCTCATCATAGGTCAAACGTTAAACGGTTGTTTAGTGGCCGAAAGATTAAAAAAAAATTGACAATGTGAAATTGAAATGAGGCCGAAATTAAGCAGAAGTTGAATTTAGGTACTGAACAACCATATGTTTCAAACTCAAAGGCGCCATGGGTTGACCCTGCATACCCGGTCTATGTTGTGTATCCATTCGTTATTGAGTTGGCACAGATAAGTTAAAAGTTTGGCGAGCGAAATAATTATCTTACCTGATTACTCTGTGGAAAGGGGGGGGGGGGGGGGGGGGGGGGGTGGCAAAATGCGAGCTAGACACGAACAGAAGACCAAGGCTGAAGTATAAAAGACCACTTGCGGGCGCTGCACTAACGTATTGCGATGAGGTTTCCAAAAAAATGATGTGGCTGAGTGAGTTGAGATAGTGGCTGCCAATCGATCGATCGTAACACGATACAAGTGCGGATGTGGGGACAGGCGACTATATATAGATACTAGAAAGGTATGAAAACCGTGGCCGAGAGGCTCGATTAATAATCGTTTAGAGCAGTATTCAGTTTAACAAACTGAAAGAATCAAAGTCATGATTAATAATATTAACGACTAAACTGTATCAAGATAAGCGTGATAGGCATGGTATGTAATTTACGTCAAATCACGTTTAATCAAGTATGGTAGATAACAAATCGTACAAGTGGGTTTATACACGGGTCGCACTTTGTCCGGCACTACCATCCCCTCCCCTTTTATTGTCTGCACCCCCCCTCCCCCCGCTCGTCGTTTCATGTTTTTTGATCGTTATACTCTCTCGTTACCACAATTATAGAATATTTCAGGCAATTACAAGGCATTCAAAGGCATAATAATACAACTTCCGGTTCAGAGCCTCGTTTTCATGTCAATCCAACATTGGACTTCAAATAAAGTCGATTTTGAGGATGTTCCCCTAAATAGATTCATGTAGACTTTTAGTATCTTGTTCTAGATGGTATTCCAGGTTATATTATGCAGAAAAACCTTCTGTTGCAATTTGTGGTAGGTCTGTCAGTAAAATGACTGGACTATATATATAATATCCGAGACGTTAAATTACGTTACTGTGAAGAGGATCAAAATTCTGCCGTGACTCAAAATTCTGCCGTGACTCGTGAGAGAAATTGGAAAAGATCTAGCTGTTTCATTCAGACACTGGCAAATTTATTGAAAGCTACGGGCTTACTTTATGAGATTATTATTCATTGTGGAATGAAAGGAAACAGGTTAGCTGAAAGTTAAGTTCGAGGTAGGCTTCGACTTTCATTCCGATTCAGTGCATATGTGCACGAAGGTGGGATGCTGTCAACAACACTACCAAAAGATCCTAAACGAAAGTTCAGTTACGTAAGTACTGTAAGTAAACTCTTTTTGATTTGAATAAATTTCCTCTCAGTTTGTCTGTTAATGTACTTTTTCTTCTAATTATCGCTTTATTTAACATCTGTGATTTAGAGTATGCGTACCTCAGAATAAATTATTTGAAAGGTCAACTGAACTCTTGTGTCGATAAGCGCGTCTGTGAATTTGAGAAGCGGCTTAGGGGCCGACCATTTGACTTTTGAGGGGGGGGGGGGGATGGGTGTTCTTGTCTGTGCTCGATTTTTTTTTTCTTTAGCAGTGTTGTTGCACGAATTTTTTTGGCGAAAAAAGCGGAGCCAGAACAAAGCTTTTCTGCTTGCAGGATATTTTTTTTCAACACCGTTGGCTTGCAGGATATTATTTTTCAAAAACACCCACCCCCCCCCCCCCCCCCCCCCCCCTCAAACGTTAAATGGTCGGCTTCTTAGAAGAGCTTTCTCATTAGGAATTACATTTTTTTTCTTGCTATGAAATTTATGTTTTCATTTCACATTTATTCATACAGTTTTAGCCGGACATTTCCCAGAGTTTTTTATCTATTTTCAATCAAATTCAAAGTCTGAATATGTCATTGTATTGCATTTATACACTTGAATTGCCAGTATTCTGTTGTTCGAATCCTGTGTTATCATAGTCATGTCATAAAAGCGATTAATAGACCAGTCTGGTTTTATGACGTTCTCACTGGCGAATTAAAGCACGACTTGTTACTAAGAGGATTTCAAATGAAAGTGTATTTCATCTTCAATCTCATGTGGCCCGAGTGAAAGCCCAGATGGCCTCTTGTTTTTTCTTTAAAGTACAATCAGCCAGGCGCATAGCAAATTAGCGGCATTCATTTCACAATCTCCCCGGGCGCTTCAATTTCAACATTCCAGAGGACCTACGGCCTCGTTGACATGCTAGTTACCAGGACTTATGCATGGAGTCTATACACTGTTCAACGCTGAAATAAGTTGCCACAACCGTTGCAGAATATAGAACAGAGTTCACTAGGGACCGTTGACATATGCTTAGTGCCCCGCCTAACGTCCACTGGTCGTTAATTTTATTATTATTATTATTTGAGGGGGGGGGGGGGGGGCGGGCAATAAGACCAAACCAGTTCTGGGAACGAGATTGGAGCAAAAACATGAGCCAACATGGCAGTCATGGCTTCTGAAGTCGAAGCAAACTGTTTGGGACTTTCGACATAAGTTACGGAACCAAACATTTTATAGTATCGTAAGTTAACGTCGACAAACGGAGGGTGAACGTTAAGGGGGAGGGGGGTCCGACCTTAACGTCCAGTGGACGTTAAGCGGAGCATTAAGAATATGTAGACGGTCGCCATCTTGTCCCACAAGCTCTTCCGAAGGAGATAAAAACACAAACTCGATTTCTCCGGAAAGATTAAGAAATTCAGCGGAAGATAGGAAATCAATAAATAATTCGGTGTGACGAAGACTATCGTCGAACTCAGCCTTTTTCACCATATTTCTCGTGTTCAAGTTGGTTTGTGGGACGTAGCAACAGTAACTAAGGAGGGCGGGGCTTATTATGTATGATGGCACTTTTGCGAGACAAGTTTCACACAAAAAAAAAAGAGTAACAGCGCTTGTATATACGCAGGCTTTTTATTTCGACAAGTGTTTACTGTTAGTAATGAGTATACCTCACCGAAACTAGCAACATACCTTGGAATAATATAACGTTTATTTTCGTTCTACTAATCACGCCTAAGAAATACTATCTATCGTTAAAATCAGGTTCTTAAGACTGGTACAATACGTACCGTTTTGTTGAAAATATAACACATGACTAGAGCCGTTATGCACTTATCAATTGAAACTCCGACCCCCGTGTATATGTGGGTTGAGCAGTTTTCGGTGCCCCAGGGGGGCAGGGATTTTACTTGATTTGCTTGAAGTACGCGTACTTTCAAAATGCGTGGGAAGGGTAGAGATTTGCCCAGTTAATCGGTGGTGGCGATCGTCAGGTAAGATCTTAGCCGTTATTTTCCTGTTTCTATACAAAAATGCCATATACCATGGAGAAATACAGGATTTTGTTTTTCAGCAAACGGACCATCAAAGTTCCAGCATGGCTTGCTCAAAAATTCCAGCTCTACGCAATGATTGTATACGACAATCCAGGATACAAAATAGTGGTTCCGGACACTTTCAGTGTGTTGGACTTGCAAGCAAACTAGTTGAAGTCTTTCAAATGTCTATCCACGCTAGCCTGCATGCAAACAGGCCTGTTCACAGGCTACAAGTACATCCACACCAGTATTTTGTGTTATGCATATTCACGTTAGTTTTAGTGCATTAAAAATACAAAAGACAAGAAAGGAAATTGTTCTAGAGGGCCCCAGGGGGTTGGTTTTTTCTTACAATAGACTTTCGATATCAGACGAATAAAGGAATTAAACGATGAACACCTAATTTCTTAAGATGATACTAAATTATTTATTTACGTTCTACTAGGAGCTCCCGAAACTGTGCCAAAGGTCATCCCGAGGGGGCAGAGAGCTCCCAGTGAGGGTCATGGGTTCAAGTCATCGCTGCGGGGAGGAGCCCAACATATCTTGACTTATCAGAGGAAGGCGTCACAGGTTACGGCTAACACATTCCTGCAGACCGAATTCGGCATGCTGGGGTTACATACTAGTATGTTTTAAGGAATCGTATGTGGGACTCCAGTACGAATAGTCAGGCACAATCAGAAATCGGGGTCCTGGCCATGGGAGCAGAATGACTGGAGAAAGTTTCAGCGGCGACCTTAGGGCGTTGTTGTCTGTGTCAGCCACTTTCTTTTCATCGCTAAAAACTATCCGAAGTCCCACACGTATGGGATTTACACGTTTTTACTATCTACAGTCGAATACAAATACAACACTCTATTGTTCTTTCTAAACTCCGATTAAGCCTGGTACGCGGATGTAGTGCCGTATTTATCATTAGCGGAACTTGTTCCACTCACAGGTGTGAGATAAGAACACTACATATCAATAGATACAGCAATTATCCAATTACTACTTAATTATATACTACTACTAAAATTACTGAACTATAATTAAAGAGGTAAATTATATTTAAAGATCAACCTATTTACAATATTGTTCTTAAAACGCTCGTGGTAATTGGCTGCTCTGGTTCCCAAGCATAGTTAATAGAGTGAAATGGTTAGGAAATCCTGCCAACTTCAAAGGGGCTAACAAAGGCGCTGCGATTATGTTGGAAGGGGGTAAGACAAAATATTGTGCACGATCATAGTTCATTAGAGTCCCCTGAACGACAGAACCCACACGTTTCTATTGGCTGATTGATTAACATATTGGAATTTCTATTGTGTTGTGTGCACGGTAACGGTTGAAAAAAGCGAGCAAAGACATATAACAAACAAGGTCGCTGAGTTTCGTAACCATTCCACCGACTCTATTAACTTTAACCACTGGTATCAGGTCCGCATGTAAAGGATGTTCAGGCTGCTTACCTAGTTTATTAAAAATAGAATGGTCATATGTTTCTAGAATAGTGTAAACAGGAAATAGGAAACGAAATATATTTACGCTTGTAACAACGGTTTAAAAACTTCTGTACAGTAGTTAATTCTGGTTGCGAGGCTGCATAAATCGAGGCAGGCTCGAGTCTAATAAGGTCAGAAAACCTAGTTACTTTGAAATGTCATACCTAATGTTATTTACAGGTGCAAATGAATCTACATTCTGTTTCTTCATAATCGCCTGGAAATCTGCCAATATCAATCCTCTGCCTAAAGTAGACACCCCTTTAGAGTATACAGACTTCAGAGGCATTAATGTAATATGCAATTTGCATATCGCACGGGTTATAATTGTACTGATGCGCTAATTAGAATGCAGAATAACTATATTTATAAATCCCTTGATGATAATACTTGTAGCTCTGTTAAACTTTTCGCTATGGACTTCTCCAAAGCTTTCAACAACGTTAGGCATATTTTACTGAGTGATAAACTTGAATCTTTACCACTAGATCTTTATATTATTAACTGGTACATGAGCGTCCTTAAAGATAGAAAACAGCGGCAAGTCTTTAGGGGTATGTTCTGTGTATGGAGAAAATGTTAATAAGGGAACCATTCAGGGTAGTGTTAGTGGCCCGTACCTATTAAATGACTTAAAGATTAATTAATTAAGTATGCTGATGATGCCACACTCCAAATTAAGGTTAACAAAGCTGGAATGGACGAGTCTTCTGATGTTGTGAATCAATACATGAATTGGTCAAGTAAAACCTATATGCCTTGCAACTTATACTAAATGTAATGAGCTTATTCTTGGCCACGTGTGTGAAGAGAGCGACAGGTTCCACACAGCAGTTGTTACAGTACGGGATACGGTCAGGGTCAGTTCTCTTTATTTTAGATAGGGCCATCATGACGTCACTATCGTTCAGCTTGGGTGGGGAATGTGTGTCCATACCAATATCGAGAACAGCAGGTTCTACGTACTGGATATCGTAGCAGAGATTTCCGAGTCGTTTAATTCAGTCATGAAGCGAGTTGAGGTCTGTATTTTCTTTGTGATACAGTCTACCTTTCGCCATCAGTGTTGAGCGCCCATGGTGTCCGACTTGCCCCACTTCTTTCGGTTTTCAGCGATGATCTCCCTGAGAGATTCTTGTTGACAGTTCCGTGACATTAGACGTATTTTCAGCGTCTACGTCTGTTGAGTTGTGCTTATGTCACTTGTGAAAATCAGGCGCAGGTAAAACAAAGTTCCCACTCTAATGTTATGACCAATCCAAACCCTTTAAACGGCTAACTATAAAACAACATTATCTTTTTAAAGCTTATGCTGGGATAAACTCCACTCGACTGAAAAAAGAACAGAAGAATAAAAGTTCCCAAATAAGTGATTATTTGCACGTTTTTACTGTTGAAACAGAGTAGAGGGCGAGAAAGGGAAAATGGTAAGATCTGTTGGTGCACCATGTCCCATGTGTCCCATCTGTCCAAGCTGTCCCATTAGGACCGCCGGGGACACAAAAGGAGCGGGGGGCATCTGTTGAGTTAGGATAGTGTGCATATGGGGCAGAATCACCGAGGTGTTTGGAACGGTCCCTATTCCTGTCCCAGCAGTGTTTGCCGAGGTGATCTGGATTGTTGTATCCTGAGTCTGTCCTAGGCCTCTATCGTCGATTTCATTTCGTGCTTGAGCCTGGGGACCTAAATGGCGGGTCCTATCCTGAGGATTTGGGGACGTCATGGTCCCATATGGTCCAGGTACAAATATTGGGGCTTGAGTGGTTAGACATTGTTGTCCTATACTTTGTGGAATATGAGACAGTAGACCCTGTTGATTTGGCATCGGGGAACCCGTTGAAACGAAATGGCTCATGATTATTGGTGCCCTATGGTGTGCAGAATTCGAAATGGCTGAATTAAGTGGCGTAATATGGTAGCCTTGGCTAGCTGTATTCAGGGGGGTGCAACCCCTTGAGTTTACAAAGATCTCTTGTGAGCTTGTGACAGTGGCCATGTTAGGTACAACGGATGCCTGTTCGACCCTTACTTCTGCTTCAGCAACTTCTTCTTCACCACTGGAAACATCCTCAACATCACTTTCATGCGACGGATTATTTTCCTCATTGTTAGTGGTATCTTGAGAGGTACTGGCCTCTTTCTGATCCGCTGCCTCATTTTCAAGCCTAGAATCGTCCAGGCCCTCTGGGTTTTCCTGTTTCTTCATGTCCCCCTTTCTCTTTCGCTTAGTCTTCTGCAGAGTACCATCAGGACCATGCCAGCGCTTCAAGTGCTTCTTCAAGTTACCAAGTTGAACAAACCCCAGGCTGCATTGCTCACAAATGAATGGTTTGTCGCCCGAGTGCGTCCGGCAATGCATGGTCAAACTGCTTGGACAGGCGAACGCCATGCCACACAGACTGCAGTAAAACCGTTTCTCTCTCGGCCTGTCTTTGGGTCTTTTGAGTTTTTCGTGCACGTATCTGTGGATTGATGTAACACAGCGTTATGGCTATATCACTGTGGGTTATCACTTCGAAATATCAGTTACACCCACGGTAGTCTGCGTGGCGGCGCAAGGGGGAGGGGAAAAGAACGCATGATGTCACGCCATTGTCTTTCTCCTTCTAACTCCTAATTAAGTATCGACAACAAATGTCTGTAAAATGTCAAGCTGTCAAAATTGTCCAATCAGGATCATTACCTTCTGGAGAAATGCGAACGAAAAGTCGAGTAAATGCGGTCTTTCTAAGCGGTTATAATCGAAAGGAAACTAACGAAGTGTGCCGTTTGTGCAATTCCCGGACACCATGGCAGCCATCTTGAAACACGCATTTGATGAGCTCTGAATTCTTCCTTCGTTTACCACTTTAATTTCTATTTATAACTTTCCTGCTAATTATCATGTAGAATTAATGTTAATATTTGTCTATAATTAGAATACAATAAGTTATTGTTATCAATTTCTCGATCAACTTATATCTAATTAATAGTCTCTGATGTAAATAATGGCCGACCTTAACTTCTTGCTCATAACAATCAGCTCTGTTACGAAGCCAGTATGTAATTTCTTCTTTTCGTTATTAATCCCCGGGTTACTTCTTTTGTAAACATGTGAAATTTTTAAATAAAATCAAGGTTAGCACTATTACTTCAGTTGAATACAACTACCAGAATCCTTTACGAATTATTTTTCTTATTCAGATTTTATAACTTTTAATACCAAGACAATGGTCCAAATTAGAAGAACAAACGAATCAGTGCAAAGGATTCTGAGAGTTGTATTCCACTGACGTAATAGTGCAAACCGCCTATTCGATTATCTTTCAACACTCGTCACGAAAGGAAATATTTGGTGTTGTCCTCCCGCCGCTACGCAGGTTAGCCGAGAGTACTTATCAATTCTTTAATGGCTTAGGTGTATGACAGTTCTCATGGTAACATACTTTATATGCTTGGTGAGGTTGCCCATCTGACTGAAGGTCTTCTTACACACGTGACACTCGTATGGTTTCTCGCCTGTGTGGGTCCGCATGTGGCATTTGAGGTCGGACGGACCTGGGAACATGCGCTCACATACGTCACACTTAAACTTGATTGTCTTGATGGAGGATTCTTCTAACTTGGGACATCTCTTGCACCTAGTAAGTACAGTTAAAATTCAACACTAATTCCTCGCACTGTCTTTCACTTCCTACGTGAATATGGTCAGACTATGTGATCAGATTAAGAAATCTGGGAGTCTAAAAAAATACCACGAGTTTGTGGAGGCCTTAAAATAAAATAAATTTCAAGGGATCCTTGAAATTCTTCAAAGCGCCAAGGGAGGGATGTTCTCCAAACGAAATGTCTTCCAGCAGGATAAAGACATATATTATATATTATAATATAGATACGATAGTACGCGCGCTCTGATTGGCTAAGAAGCCATGTTTTATCAGAGTATATAACATGGTTAGCCGTGTTATATAGTTTTCAACTGGCGGTTTCCTTTCATCGCGCGCGTAAATCTATATTATAAAACAGATAAAGAAGCCTTAAATCCATGTTTTATACTATCATAAAACACTCTGGTCATTTGAGAACACTCTAGAAATGTTGAAAGCACGCGCCTTCGGCTTGTGCTTTAACATTTCTCTCATGTTCTCAAATGCCCATCGTGTTTTATGATAGTATAAAACATGGCTAAGGCTTCTTTATTTGTTAATTAAGCTTAACGCTACATGGACAAATGGCTTTCAACAATTAAGAATTTTAGAAGATAACTAAGAAAGTGCAGACAAGAATATCTAACTTCAAATAAAGTTCTTATAAGCTCTATGCAGAAATCGTCGATTTTAGTGCAGTAAAGTGTGTTACATGTTGTGTTTTGAACGATTTATGGTCGTAATATTGCTTTTAAATGTTGTTTTTCTGGCTTCAGACATTTGACCCTTGCAATCTTATTGAAATATATTTTAATGAATGGAGCCGACATAAAACAGAGCAAAACGAACTAGAACTGGCTGGACTTAAATGACGTCATTGAACTAAACGAAATTGGCAGACGCTAATAATTTTGTTTTCTATGTCGATCATTTTGTTTCCCACCGACTTTTAAATCAATGATACCTTTCACTCCGTAAAACAGTCAAACATGTATTTACTTATCGGATTGGGAGTTGAATTTGAAGGTACTATAAGTGGCATGAAAGTGAAAGGGGATTTGTTTACTTTTTGAATTATTTCATTGTTTAAAAAAATTATGTAGTAGAGGTACATACCTGATATGTTTGTTGAGTCCTGATCGCTGCACAAATCCCTGACCACACAGATCGCACTGAAATCCTTTCTCCCCAGAATGTGTCCTATAAAATAGACGACATCACGTGTGAGCCAAGAGATTTATGTCAATCATGCAGGATTGCGTGATTGGTATGAGATTTGCATCGTGCAAGGAGGGCACTTATAGGAGTAACAACGGAATCGATAAAGGTTCAAAACATAGGGCGAGGTCTTTTTTTTTTTATTTCAACGAAAGACCGAGCCCATAGTTTTGAACTTATTTACAGTGCGACTAATGTAACCCACTTAGACAACAAGAACTAATCACATTGCAGAACGACAATAAAGCAACTTACGGTTACCTGAGCCAATCAGTGTCGAGTACAAGACAATAGCATTTCAACTTACGGTTACCTGAGCCAATCAGTGTCGAGTACAAGACAATAGCATTTCAACTTACGGTTACCTGAGCCAATCAGTGTCGAGTACAAGACAATAGCATTTAAACCTGCCATAGCTTCGATTCGATAAAAGTCAAAATTGTGTGGCCTAGTTACTCGGGCCAGCCTGTGGCTGGCGCGAGTCAAGGTTTCCAAGTGTTTTTTCCCCCAAGTCGAGCTATTCAACACGTAACAGGATCAACCAATCAAATTCGACACCGCTCGGGACAATTCCAATATTTGTAGAGGCAAAGTTCGATAATTTCACATCAACGGGAGCGAAGATTTGGGCAATTCTTACCCATTATTTTGCTGAAATCAAAGGTTTCTTCGACTGAAATACCAAGATGTTCAGTTATTCTAGGGCTAACAGGACTTTTAGGGGCTTTCGATGGAAAATTCTCACATTTACGAAAGGGATGGCCGGAGAAGTGAAGGTTTTGGTCCAATAATCCACGGAAACCTGTACTGCTGCATCTATAAAGTGGCATAGGATTGCACTGTTGCGTTGTTGATATTGGTGAAACGCTCTTCGTTGATACCCTGATCACACACTGTGAAGAGGTCAAATGAGGGATTTTGATTGTTTAAATGTTGGCTGTTTACCGCCAAGTACTCTCCTGAAGTACTCTTGAGACGGTTCCTTGAGACAACTGGGAAGTCTTGAAGCTTCAACTCAGAGTCGCAAAAGTTGGAAGTGAACAGTGATTGACCCTTGTCTTTGAACGCAAACGGAATTATCTGAACTGGTGAGGCTGAAATTATGTATATACGCACAAAAATCTTTCTTGTTCCCTACTTTTAAAATTTCTGTAATGACTAATGCCTGTATAATGTAAATATGGAGACTGTAATTCGAACTGGAAATGAAATCGATCGTAAATTGAACTGTATGTGACTTCACAGAGACCAGGAAGAAAAAGTTGAAATCGTTAAAAGAATAACAGAACTTATAACCTGCATAAACCGGCAGAACTGGATATGACTTAGGGGGTGTTTACATGCTACCAAAACGAGTTTCATTCCGGATCGGCTTTCATTATAGACATATTTCTGCCTCTGTCAATGCTTATAAATACTCTTTCTATGTTAGTTAATTAGAACAATACCAATTTGGAATGCTCTACCCAGCTACACTGTACAGGCATATTCAATAGATCGATTTAGCTTGTACATTTGTTTTCCCAATTCAGGTCACCTGACTTTGCATTGAGTATTAAATGTTTTCTTGTTTTTCTCTATCCCAAGAGGAAATGTACAAATTCATCTAATTAGAAAACAAAGCACTCAATCCTCTGGAGAGCTGTCACATGATCTGAATTTGGCAACAAATGTACAAGCTTAATCGGTCCGTATTAACCAGTTCAAGGAACTCATTTAATATTCACATTAGCTTTTTGTGGCTTGGATGTTTTTTGTTTGTTTTATTGTTTATTTAGTTGTTTAGCATACCGCTGTACTAAATGCCAATATCGGGATTACGCTTGCCTATATCATTTGTTGATACTTAAAAACTGCAACTGCAACAGTATACAGAGTGGTTGAAAGAGAGGCTAGGTCAGTGTTATGTGAAGTTGATTTATTATAATCACTGGGAGCAGTTGTAGTAGGCCTTTTGCAGTAAACAGTCATGTGCTGGTATAATACTTTGTTAACGAATGAATTGAGTTTGTGATCTCCATGGGAAAGACATTGCCATGGATGCTAGATGGCAAGCTATCTTTAAAAAAGGCTATTTTATAAAGATCGACAATCGGTTGGAGGTGGAAAATAGCATTTTCAAACAGGTTTTGCTAATGACCCTACCGATCTCATACAATTGCCTTTAAATACATGTACATGTACCAGTATATGAAATAGATTTGTTTGCCATCTAGTACAACCACATGATTGAATTCCTGCAAAAGGTCATTCCATTATTTATAAATTACCATGAGCATCAGTAGTGAATCAATTATCTGGCTCCCCTAGCACAGACTATGAATGGCACACACATGCACATGCTACTAACAATTCAATGAACTACATGTATTCACCTATTCCTACATGTAGGTGGTCCCAGTTAAGGCTACTCAGGGCCTCTTGTTCTGAAGTAAGTATTTTGAATGAAGAAAATCATGTGGATATGCTAGGATTTGTTTTATTTTCGTGTTGCAATGTGTTTAGTTATCGCTGTCTAAGTGGTCCTGGTTCCAGTAGTCACACTGTAGTTGTAGTGTGTATAGTTCTCGCTGTCTATTAAGTGGTCCTGGTTCCAGTAGTCACACTGTAGTTGTAGTGTGTATAGTTCTCGCTGTCTAAGTGGTCCTGGTTCCAGTAGTCACACTGTAGTTGTAATGTGTTTAGTTCTCGCTGTCTAAGTGGTCCTGGTTCCAGTAGTCACACTGTAGTTGTAGTGTGTATAGCTCTCGCTGTCTAAGTGGTCCTGGTTCCAGTAGTCACACTGTAGTTGTAGTGTGTATAGTTCTCGCTGTCTAAGTGGTCCTGATTCCAGTAGTCACACTGTAGTTGTAGTGTGTTTAGTTCTCGCTGTCTAAGTGGTCCTGGTTCCAGTAGTCACACTGTAGTTGTAGTGTGTATAGTTCTCGCTGTCTAAGTGGTCCTGGTTCCAGTAGTCACACTGTAGTTGTAGTGTGTATAGTTCTCGCTGTCTAAGTGGTCTTTTTTTAATTTTATTTTTATTTAATAGCTTAACTCAGGCTGAGAAACAGACTCTAGGTCCAAACAAGCTCAGCCTGAGACAAATACAAATACACTGACAATACATTACAGATAGAACTATGAATAATGTATTAAGCATGAAATGTAAAATATATGATGCAAAAAAATAAAAAAATAAAATAATAATAATAATAATAATAGTGTACATTTGTACATTTGGTCGGCCGGCCAAGTACTAGTAAATAAGCGCAGAAAAAAGTTAGCGGCAACAAATAGTAGATATGTTAGTAGATCGGCATTTAGAACAGATAGTTTTATAGGTTCTAATGCGATCAGGGTCAAAAGTGGAAAGCAAAAGCGCAAGATAGTGAGCTCGTAGCAATGTTTTGAAAGACGAAATTGAACTACAGGACTTAATATTTAAAGGCAGCGAGTTCCATAGAATAACTATGCGATTAAAGAAAGAATCCCTATAAGTAGATGTTTTGCATGGGTTAAGCTTGTAATCTGAACCAGTAGTGCTTCTTGTAGATCTTGATGAAAGCGAGCATGGAGTTACATAACTAGATAGATCAGTATTGTTAAGCTTAAGGCGACACTTAAACAAATATATGAGGTCTAGATATTCTAGCCAGTATGAAAGTGGCAGTAGATTAAGTTTAAGTAGCCTATCTTTATAGGGTAAGTCTACTTTTAACATGAATTTGGTTGCGCGGCGCTGAATACGTTCGAGAAGTTGGATATCTCTAGAGCTTGACTGCGGGGCCCAAACCTGACTACCGTAACACAGAATGGAACGCACTAGCGTAAGATAAAGGGTACGACGCAGCGTTACCCCTAAAGAGTTAGGGGTATTACGTCTCAGGAAACCCAAAACCTTATTTGACTTAGCTACCACCGACACTACTTGGTTGTGCCAGCGCAGATCATTTGAAATGATAATACCTAAATCTTTTTGGGAGCTACTCTCTTTTAAGGCATCGTGGTCGATGTTATAGAGACGCACCAGTGGATTGCGTCTTCTAGAGATTTTAAGAACCTCGCATTTACTGGAATTGAAAGCTAAGTCCCATTTGACACTCCAGCTGACCAAACCGTTTAGGTCATACTGGAGAGCCAAATGGTCTTGCTGAGATTTCTGAGAGCGATAACATTTGGTGTCGTCAGCGAACATGACTGACCTAGTACTAGCCGAGGTTACACTGGGAAGATCATTTACATATAAAAGGAAAAGTATCGGACCCAGGATGCTGCCCTGTGGGACCCCAGAAACCACAGGCGTCCAGCTGGAACTAGACCCTTCGATGACAACACGTTGCCTGCGATTGCTGAGGTAATCAGCGAACCAATCCCACAGTGCACCAGCTACCCCGTATAACCTCAACTTAGTTAATAGCTTTATGTGATTGATCGAATCAAAAGCCTTAGCGAAATCTAGATATAGAATATCCGTCTCAATATTTTTGTCTAATAAGGCACCTATTTCGTGAAAGACGGTAAGTAGTTGAGAAATACAAGACCTCCCCTCTAAGAACCCAAACTGGGAATCCGAGATAACCTGCAAGAAGTACGGTAGCGTGTTTTTTAGAACGCATTTTTCAAAGACCTTACTTATGATGGGAAGTAAAGATATAGGTCTATAATTACTAGTTCCAGTAGTCACACTGTAGTTGTAATGTGTATAGTTCTCGCTGTCTAAGTGGTCCTGGTTCCAGTAGTCACACTGTAGTTGTAGTGTGTATAGTTCTCGCTGTCTAAGTGGTCCTGGTTCCAGTAGTCACACTGTAGTTGTAGTGTGTATAGTTCTCGCTGTCTAAGTGGTCCTGGTTCCAGTAGTCACACTGTAGTTGTAATGCGTATAGTTCTCGCTGTCTAAGTGGTCCTGGTTCCAGTAGTCACACTGTAGTTGTAGTGTGTATAGTTCTCCCTGTCTAAGTGGTCCTGGTTCCAGTAGTCACACTGTAGTTGTAGTGTGCATAGTTCTCGCTGTCTAAGTGGTCCTGGTTCCAGTAGTCACACTGTAGTTGTAGTGTGTATAGCTCTCGCTGTCTAAGTGGTCCTGGTTCCAGTAGTCACACTGTAGTTGTAGTGTGTATAGTTCTCGCTGTCTAAGTGGTCCTGGTTCCAGTAGTCACACTGTAGTTGTAGTGTGTATAGTTCTCGCTGTCTAAGTGGTCTTGGTTCCAGTAGTCACACTGTAGTTGTAGTGTGTATAGTTCTCGCTGTCTAAGTGGTCCTGGTTCCAGTAGTCACACTGTAGTTGTAGTGTGTATAGTTCTCGCTGTCTAAGTGGTCCTGGTTCCAGTAGTCACACTGTAGTTGTAGTGTGTATAGTTCTCGCTGTCTAAGTGGTCCTGGTTCCAGTAGTCACACTGTAGTTGTAGTGTGTATAGTTCTCGCTGTCTAAGTGGTCCTGGTTCTAGTAGTCACACTGTAGTTGTAGTGTGTATAGTTCTCGCTGTCTAAGTGGCCCCGGTTACTGTAGTCACACTGTAACAACATACCATGCTCACTCTACTTTCATAAAATGTAAAAAAAGTTGATTACTTCTAAAAATGTATAACATGGAGCGATTTTGTTTTCTGACATTTTGATGAAATGAAAAACGTAACATTGGAGCTCGGCGCCATAGTTTGCATCACGGACATGCGCAGTGTGAACACAACACAGGTCATACACTTGTGAGACATAATACAAGAATTGTACCTTGATAATTGATGGGATAGGTCAATGATGGGTTGCGAGACCTCCCTTTTATGTAGGTCTTGAAACACTGACCGATAATTGGTCTCTAAATATTGATCGCGGCTCTATTAATGCAGGTGTTTTCCTGGATCTCAAAAAGGCCTTTGATACAGTGAACCATGAAATCTTGCTATCAAAGTTAGAATACTACGGTATTACTGAACCTACACAGGACTGGTTCAGTTCGTACTTAATCGTACACAAACATGCTTAGTTAATAGTTGCAAATCGTCTTAGACATTCGTTGGAAGTGGCATCCAATACATCTCAAAAAAACAAAAGTGAGGGTGTTTTGATTCGCAAATGTTCTGACAGTTGACAACTCACAGCTTGATCTCGTGAGAAAGTGATCACACAAAAAGGAGTTTAATCCCCGGGTTGAAGCACCATCTTGTCTGATTTGTTTCTGTTGAGTTCTCCGTATTTCCAAGCATCTCTGTGCTCACAAAGTCTTTCCCGGGTTCGATGCAAATTTCTCTCAAACAACACTGATCTTTTGACCTGTTAAGCAAGCAAAAATTCTCCAAAGTGAGAGGTGTTTGTTCCTTCTCATAAACAAATGAATACCGCCATTGTTGTGTTGATAGTTGTAATGAGAATGCGTTCGGACTTTTCAATCAGCGGCACTGAAATGATTTCCAATAGTTCGCTGACCAATCACACTACTCCGTTTTGGGATTTATATACTCGGCATTGTCGGATGTTTCCACTATAGGTTGTTTTAAAGACGTTGTACATGCCTCTATTAAACGATAGGGCAACGCACAATTTAAAATGGGTTGATGGCTATACTAAGAGGTTCAGTATCCTCTCTTTCCCTCTCCACCGGTCTCCCTTCTTTGCCTCATTGCTTTGCATGAAGGACGAAAAGGACGAAACGAGCAATGCAGTTTTCCATACATCACAGATGATTAGGTAGAACGTGCACAGCATACTCGCCTTTTGTGTTGTGTGTGCCTGTAGAGCGTATCAAAATCTTTGTTGCATGTGTCACATGTAAACTTGTCAAGTCCATCGGCCGTCTTGTGCCGTTTGTTGAAGTGCTTGTCCATGTTTCCTCTATTGACAAACGTAGCGCCACACCTGTGTGGGCAACAGACCAACATTCCATTCATTAGGATTCTTTCGATATATGCTTCACCTGTCACACACAAAGGTTTCAATATGAGGCTGAGAGGCAAATCAGTTGTATTCTATTCTAGGAGAAAATTATAAATATAGCCCTTGCACTCGGTCCGTAAAAAGGGGAGGAAGGGGTGGGCCTTGGTTTGACAGCGGGATCCGACACTACAATGATTTTGCGTGCAAGTTACAAAAACAAAAAAAACTTTTTTCATACAAGCACTACAAAGATTTTCATAAAACACTTGAATAAGTTTTGCTGCTCTATGTTTGCGAGGATGGATTCATGGTATTTTAGAAAGAAACAAGGAGCCTATGCTAACACAATGAATATTTATATACTGCCGAGAGGAGTTCATTGATGACAAGGCCCACCACCCATTGGTGGCTGGGGTGTATAAAAAGGGAAATGCATGCTTGCAACGTGTCATTAACAAGAAACCCATAGCGAGAGAACACATCAATCACGACTTGAACTACACGATAGTCGTAATGGAAGAAACCCGGCCCCTGTGGCTGTCCCTGTTCCCATCCAACAGGCTGCTGAGTAAGGTCGTACAAACACCGTAAGTGCAGGCTGAGCAGTTGGGACGGTTGAACGAGTCACCGGTAGATATGTTACGCTTCCGTCGCTGAATCAGGAGGATAGTTTTCCTTCGTCGAATCGTTTGGTCGCTTTTCTTTAGTTCATAGTTCAGTGTCATTACTTTTCAAGTCTTTTACCCGCGTTTTCCGAATGTCTACAGGTTGGTTCGGTTGCTTGCCGCTAACATTAATATCAATTCCATGTGCAGTTTATACGCTTCGCTGCTCGGCCCCCGCTCATCAGTGTTAGTCCGGTTTCATTCAACGAGAATTTACACTCTCGCTATTTCCTAAATATAGTAATACTTGGACGCGTGTATGGGACCGGTGTGAGGGCTGACTTACGTCAATTTCGCAATGTAGCCTAAAAATGTTGGCGTCATCGACACTTTAGGAGTGCCAAGACTGATTGGCCCGTGAGCGAGACTGATAACTGAAAAGTTTTGCCCGTGATCGAGACCCGTTCAGAGTTACCAGCTTGGCCCGTGAGCGTACCGTGATCATCGAGGTCGTAAGAGAAGAGTCGCTAGATTAGCCCGTGATCGAGGTCGTAATAGAAGAGTCGCTAGATTAGCCCGTGATCGAGGTCGTAAGAGAAGAGTCGCTAGATTAGCCCATGATCGAGGTCGTAAGAGAAGAGTCGCTAGATTAGCCCATGGATCGTAAAAAGACTGGATTGGAAACTACAGGTCACGTGGGGTGTTTCCGGTTTGCTGATTGGCAGATACTCTACTTCAACATGGCTCAATCATAGTGGAAAATCGTGACGTGAAGGGCGGCGTAGGTAAAGGTTTTTTCGCTATTTCTTTGCCTTTACTTATGTTCTTTTGGTCGTGTTTTAGTGCTCTTCTCACTTTTAAGTAACAATGTTTTCTTTTTCCGTTGTTTTACGACGATTCCAACCCGCCTAAGCCACACATAAAACTTTAAGGTAAGCCCATCTTGTTGTTGTTTACTTTCATTTTATTCTGTTTTGGAGAAAATCGCATCCCCAAAACGGGCCTTTTTACGGCCAAATTTGGAAGAATGTTGTGTATTTTGGGATACAAATATTTGTTAGTTTTTTACGTTGTCGTTGTTCTAATTCTCCTATGCTTGATTGTATTTGCATCAAATTTTGGCTTAGACATAGTTTTACGAGTTAGGGTTGTAATTTGAAGCCGAAAATTATGGATCAATATGGTGACTTTTGAGGATAGTGGTGTAGCTTATGCCAAGGTTGTTATGCGGAACAAAATGTAAATGTCACTTCATTTTATCCACTTTAATAGACATATGTCAAGATTGTTGAGAGAACGTTAAGGCACCAGGGATGCCCCAGTGAATCTACTGCAGATCGAGATTACCTCCTTGTGGTCTGCCATTGAAATTCAGTTTCCTATTCACAATGTTCCTTATCAGCAGTCTGAAACTAGCCTTTTATCTACAACTATTATTATGTCTTCACAGTTATATCAAATGATGGTGTACTTATAATAACCAGTGGAACTTAATTGCAAAACATTCAGAACTATTCTTTATGTTCCATATTACATGTGCATATATTACTCTAAAAGAAGTAGTCTACATCAGTATATTGCCTTAGGGTTGAATGTTTTATTTTTCATATCATGACTCCATGATTCAAAATATGTTATACTTTACATGAACCATGCATCATTATTTATGGAGGAAGAGGGGTGAGATGACAAATTATAAAACTTGTCAAGACATTTCATAATCGGGCCCCATAGTAAGTACATTGAAATTTCGAGATTCACTCCTCATGGAAATTAAGCTATAAATTAAGCTATAATACAACGGTTGTATCTTATAGCAACACTGTATACATACTTCGTAACCAATAGTGCAGGCAGTCTTAGAGAAGTACGAATAAGTGAGCACATGAACAAAGTTTTATTTTTTGAAAAAAATACTGTGCAATTATTTAAAAATATCTTCGTTGGTCAGTGCATGACCATTTTCTAAGGTTGTTAGACAATGAACACTCATGCTTTATGGAATTTAGAGTCCTTCATAGTAGATAGAGTTCTAATGCTTGGAACTCTGAATCCCATAATGTACTTGTATTAATTGTCTATTAGCCTTATGATGATTTCACTTAATGGCATTGACTCTAGGTTAATGCCCTGAAGTATTGTGCAGTTTCACAACAACTTTAGACTAGCAAAAACAAAGGTTTTTTTAATCCTCCTGGGACTCAATTTATCAACATGGCCAGCACAGTGCTCAACATTAGATTTTAGGCTGGTTGTCTTAAGATCTGGTATGCCTTTATGCCTTTGTTTTTAGTTGTCCAGGTACAAAAATTACCTGGCCAGTTCAACTTTTTAGTTGTCCTGGGCAAGTGGGCAAGCATTACTGTCGATCGAGTCCTGCACCATGTCAGAAGAGTCGATAAGCAAGGTTTCTGCTATGCAAATTAGACATGTTTAATAGAGCTAGAGTGATAATTTTTAATGAAACTTGATGTTCAGTTCTATGCTAATTCTAACTGAACCTCAAATCTTTATTTCTAATAATTTATTTTCAGTTATATTACATCTGACTATAAGATAATTTTGATAGGTTTATTGTCAAGGTCACTATGTTTGTTGTACAGTACATGTTGATAGGTTTATTGTCAAGGTCACTATGTTGTACAGTACATGTTGATAGGTTTATTGTCAAGGTCACTATGTTGTACAGTACATGTTGATAGGTTTATTGTCAAGGTCACTATGTTGAACAGTACATGTTGATAGGTTTATTGTCAAGGTCACTATGTTGTACAGTACATGTTGATAGTTTATTGTCAAGGTCACTATGTTGAACAGTACATGTTGATAGGTTTATTGTCAAGGTCACTATGTTGTACAGTACATGTTGATAGGTTTATTGTCAAGGTCACTATGTTGTACAGTACATGTTGATAGGTTTATTGTCAAGGTCACTATGTTGTACAGTACATGTTGATAGGTTTATTGTCAAGGTCACTATGTTGTACAGTACATGTTGATAGGTCTATTGTCAAGGTCACTATGTTGTACAGTACATGTTGATAGGTCTATTGTCAAGGTCACTATGTTGTACAGTACATGTTGATAGGTCTATTGTCAAGGTCACTATGTTGTACAGTACATGTTGATAGGTCTATTGTCAAGGTCACTATGTTGTACAGTACATGTTGATAGGTCTATTGTCAAGGTCACTATGTTGTACAGTACATGTTGATAGGTCTATTGTCAAGGTCACTATGTTGTACAGTACATGTTGATAGGTCTATTGTCAAGGTCACTATGTTGTACAGTACATGTTGATAGGTCTATTGTCAAGGTCACTATGTTGTACAGTACATGTTGATAGGTCTATTGTCAAGGTCACTATGTTGTACAGTACATGTTGATAGGTCTATTGTCAAGGTCACTATGTTGTACAGTACATGTTGATAGGTCTATTGTCAAGGTCACTATGTTGTACAGTACATGTTGATAGGTCTATTGTCAAGGTCACTATGTTGTACAGTACATGTTGATAGGTCTATTGTCAAGGTCACTATGTTGTACAGTACATGTTGATAGGTTTATTGTCAAGGTCACTATGTTGTACAGTACATGTTGATAGGTTTATTGTCAA
Organism: Actinernus sp. WN-2022; assembly: GCA_030867875.1. Lineage (NCBI taxonomy): Eukaryota > Metazoa > Cnidaria > Anthozoa > Actiniaria > Actinernidae > Actinernus > Actinernus sp. WN-2022. The sequence goes on from JAOWCC010000577.1 coordinate 28,333,671, forward strand.
GGTCACTATGTTGTACAGTACATGTTGATAGGTCTATTGTCAAGGTCACTATGTTGTACAGTACATGTTGATAGGTTTATTGTCAAGGTCACTATGTTGTACAGTACATGTTGATAGGTTTATTGTCAAGGTCACTATGTTGTACAGTACATGTTGATAGGTCTATTGTCAAGGTCACTATGTTGTACAGTACATGTTGATAGGTCTATTGTCAAGGTCACTATGTTGTACAGTACATGTTGATAGGTTTATTGTCAAGGTCACTATGTTGTACAGTACATGTTGATAGGTCTATTGTCAAGGTCACTATGTTGTACAGTACATGTTGATAGGTTTATTGTCAAGGTCACTATGTTGTACAGTACATGTTGATAGGTTTATTGTCAAGGTCACTATGTTGTACAGTACATGTTGATAGGTTTATTGTCAAGGTCACTATGTTGTACAGTACATGTTGATAGGTTTATTGTCAAGGTCACTATGTTGTACAGTACATGTTGATAGGTTTATTGTCAAGGTCACTATGTTGTACAGTACATGTTGATAGGTTTATTGTCAAGGTCACTATGTTGTACAGTACATGTTGATAGGTCTATTGTCAAGGTCACTATGTTGTACAGTACATGTTGATAGGTCTATTGTCAAGGTCACTATGTTGTACAGTACATGTTGATAGGTTTATTGTCAAGGTCACTATGTTGTACAGTACATATTGATAGGTTTATTGTCAAGGTCACTATGTTGTACAGTACATGAACTATAATTTTATGTACAGTATTAAAAGTCATAGTTCAATAAAATTGTACACTGGAAAGAGTTGAATTGTTTTAACTATTGTTTTCACTGTTCATGTGTATCTTAGTTCACTTCAGATATACAGATTTAAATAGCATATATCATCTAACTAGAGTGGAATATGAATTATGATTCGTACAAACCCCAAGTATTATCTTCTAATATACCAGAGGTCATGATACAAAATGAAAGGCCTCAACAATGGACATTTTTTTGCGAAAAATCTTAGGTTTTGGCTACAATCTAAAAATCACTGAATAGTATGGGGAAGGGGCGTGACTTTGGGTGGGAAACTTATAGAATACCCCCCACTTTTCTAACCCAATTATAGGCCTTTTGGAGGAATGCAATTATGTGGTTGTACTGTGTTGGTATCGATTGTCCTTGCTCCGAGGATTTTTCTTTGGGTTCTCCGGTTTTCCTCCATCCACAAAAACGACACGCAATTAATTCAAATTTCTCTGTGATTTAGCCAGGTCCCGACTTTGCATGATCGGTTGGTTGTTTGAGGTCCCGTTACAAAATTTCAGTCGGTAAGCGCTATTTTAATTCCCTTCGGCTTTTATCAATTTCGTCAACAAGGACCTTCCAAACGAGTTCGTACACAGTCACGATAGAATGAATAGAGAAAATACTCGTGTTTTCACTTTTGGCAAAACGCATTGTAGTTTCCGTTTGATGTTCTGACAGTTTTTGCTCTTTTTTTGCGGTTTGCCTTTAATAGCTCCATTGTAGCTTCTTTCGTGTCTTATCATGAACATTTAGTATGTTAGACCTTTCTGCATTCTAAACACTAATATTTCGCTCACACTTTCGGAATTGCTAGAACTACAGCTATCGGCATCTTCGTAATTCATTCTCCTTTAGCTGCGTTTTCTCCTCCAAAAACAAGCTTTTGAGCACTCCTCGGAGTTTTCTCCGATCTCCATCCTTCAAGGCTTTATCTTTTTCTCTTCTATTCGATGTTTATTTTCCAATTCTTTAAAGCTAATAATGGCTTTGGCAGCTACTCGCGAAATCGAGCGCGCCGAGAAATTACGAAAATGTTTGTTTACAGGTGACGTCACGATTTTCCACTTGGTTGCGGCGATCACGTCAGCGCGTGCCCAATCCAGTCTTTTTACGATCCATGATTAGCCCGTGATCGAGGCCGTCTACAGGACAGGAGTCACTAGATTGGCCCGTGATCGAGGCCGTAAGAGAAAAGTAACTAGATTGGCCCGTGATCAAGGCTGTAAGAGAAAAGTAACTAGATTGGCGGCCCGTGATCGAGGCTGGTGCCATTTTCCAACTTCTGAAAAATATCTGTAGTCATGCATTTGATTGTTATGCAATGAATTCATTCGTTTCCATCACACTGAATGGGTTCTTATCTTATTCCATATCTTGTCTCAGCTATGATATTTTTTAAATCTTCAGTTAGGTTGAGCAACTCGTGACGTTTTCGGGCGTGGGCAGCTGTTCTTTCTTGATCGGGGAACCCAGCATCTTTGTTGATTTTGGATAGATGATGTTTTCCAGAGGATGATCCAGTAGTATCCCGGCATGCATTGCGATTTGATATATATTATCTTTCGAGGCGTGAGGGGGCTGTCGGGGTGACGCAGTGGTTAAGCGCTTCGCCTCTCACCTCTGTGGCCCAGGTTCGATCCCCGGACGTGGTGCCATATATAAGTTGAGTTTGTTGGTATATCGCCCTTGCTCCGAGGGTTTTTCTCCGGCTTCTCCGGCTTTCCTCCCACCACAAAAACCAACACGATAAATTCCAATTCGATATGTGGTTTAGCCAGGTCCTGGCTTTGATCAGCTGCTATGGTTGTTTCAGGTCCCGTTAAAAAATCAAATTCTAACTTTAACATGTGAAATAGCGGCTACGGTGTTTCGCCCTGCTCGTGAGGGCAATCAGCTTCACTTTTGAAGGACACCTCCTTGCTTATACGTCCACTGCATCTCAGAGGAGGAGGAAGATTGTGTTATTTCAGTAGTTAGCATTAGGTGTTTGAGCTTGTGGGAAAGTTCACATGAGTTTAGCCGCTTCTTGGCTGGTTTGCTTGGTAACTGGCGTATTTCCCGCCGATACAGAAGCTCGCCGGTATAAAGCCAGAGGCCTCCATTGATATTCTAACAGTTGACAGATGCGTACATTTTGCTTTGAAGTGTATAGAAGTATAGCCCTTAAGTACCTCAACCTTAACAGAGAAAAAACGTGGAGCTTATTTGACAATCTCGATGAATACTGACTCGCGTATATGGCGCTTACCTTCAGTTTTATACTGGCTGCAGCATAAAGGCTTAGAAGTGCCACAAACAGTAGATCATTTTTGATCATTTTTAGTTCACATATCTTGGCCACAAAAGTATTTCGCAACGGACGTTTTAGTTTCAACAACAAACACATTACGAGGCTAGGGCCGGAGGGGGATCCGTGACGAATGACAATAACAACGATTTTCATAGCACATAATAAACAAAAACATCCAATCAACTCAAGACATGTCAATCCACATATTAGAAATACAAAAGGCCAAGGGTTCTTCCCTCAGAGTAGCCATGCATTGACAACAATCAAGAAAGAAATGACCTGTCATGGCAAACGACTCGACCTGGCCGCCATATTGTAAAAACTAAACGCGCAAGGCACTTGGGATACTTGTGGATCTTCAACCTTTCGTTCCGTTGAGCAAAGCGGAATCTCTCCATGGGAATATCTGGATATGCCAGTATTGGATTGCCATGGTGATTGGGGTCCCCGTTCAGTAGGGAACTATGGAATGATTCCCATGATTAATGACTTTTGGCCTCCAAGGAACCGTCGGTTGATCTCAGTTGTGATTTCGAGATTCAGTTAGAGAATTTTAGTTGATCCCCCGGTTGGTAATAGAAAACCGAATTACACTATATTAACATTGATAGTAGATGTGCACGTTTTTTGCCGAGTACCGTTGCGTGAGCGCCGTACCGTTAAGTGCGCAGAGCGTGACTGTTATTATTAACCTGCGACAAAGCTACCGGATATGATTCTTAGAAACAGGCAAAGATTATACCGTGAAGGCGATTAACGAACTGAACACTTTCTGTGAGCTTTTCCAGATCAAATTGTATGTTCATACGATGTCGGATCTTTAAGATATAGGTCAGGTGTTGATGGGTTACTGGAATAATTCAATACGTGAATTCGGATTAGCGGCGTTATTGCTCAGTTCTGGTAGCGGTACTGAGAAGGGAGGAGTTTCGCTTCCATACCTCATTAATGACAATACTAGAGGCACAAATAATATACTATTCTTTGAACGAAGACTAAACGTTACATGCCATTTACCTATTAAATAGACCCATTGCATAAATGGCGTCCAATTTATGGTTTTGACATCCAAAGCGTTTTCACATGAATGTGAGGCAATGGTGATTCGAATGGACGCCATTTATGCAATGGATCTATAACGGTGTTCAAATTAACAACTAAACTGCGAGCTCGAGGTTTCTATTATACAAATAGAGTGTGTCCGTCGAGGAACTATCGGCTGATAGTTGCTCGCGGAAATTTGATGTCCTTAAAACAAATAAGCCTGAGATCGCACTTCGAGTTACATGCTTGATTTAAGAACATCAGATTTCCAAGGGAAACTCAATCAGCCGATAGTCCCTCGACAGACACACTATTGTTATAATAGACGGGCACCTGGCTAGTCACCGTCTATTGGTTATGCTAACACTCCAATCGATAGACTGCCTGTGTAACCAATCAGATTGCGAGTTTGCCGATAGTCGTGACTGGGTTATGCCAAACAATGGATAGACAGCATTTAAAACTGACTTATACCTCGTTTAAAAAAAGCAGCCAAGGCGTTTGAAGGACTTGACTTCGAATTTTAGTTTTTCATGTTCTCGGATAATAGCTGCCGGTAGTTCGTTTGGAACTTGGCAGACTGTTGCTTTGGATGTAATAGACCTTACCGAACATCTTTCTTGCGCAACACAAAAACGAGGCGACTGTCTAAAGTGAGCTATAACAATTGCGCTCCTTCAGTTGATACAAGTAAAATGCTGATCTGCTATTTCAAAGTTGTGACTTTCATTTGTTTTACTTGCTTCATCTAGAAAAGTAGCGCAACGTTTTATAGCTCACTTTACTTACCCACTTTGCCTCATTTCTGTGAAGAGCGGGAACATATTCGGTAAGGTCTATTGTAAAGGACTGATGTTGTTTACTGGTTGCCATGACAACTGTGTGGTAGGTTCACACACTACGTACCTATCACACACGTAAGGCCAGCTTGAGAGGTGTTTTGAGGCCATGTGATTGGTTAGTTCTGACTGACACGGGAATGCCATCCCACAACCCTCCGTGCTACACGTGTAAGTCCCTGAACTGATCTTCTTTTGCACTTCCTCGGAATCCGGGTGAACCGTGTGCTTGTGGCGCCAGAGGTGACCTGTTGTCATGGTAACAAGAACATTGATGCAAATCACCGTACCGAAAAATAGGCAGCTTGTACTTTTACCCACAATCATTTGCGCGAAGAATCTTTAAATCTGTTATAAATTCGCGGTAGAGTTTGTAAATCATAAAAACAAACCAGTACAACTGCTGCTACCAATACACTGTCATTGAAGAGATCGACTATATTATTTCTACGAATTTCTTTACTTTGTTAGGTTCGCAAGGGACTGTGGTCAACTATATGCAGCCGCGATCGTTTTCCGTAAGGTGGATTAATTCACACTGTAAACATTTTAAGGGAGACGCAATCTACGTGTTTGAAGTCCTGCTAAAATAACTTATTCACTATTTTGTTTTTCAATATTGTGAATTATATAAACCAGAAGTCCATAACCAGAAGTGTCCATCTGGTATTGGGGTAGCGGCCCATAAGTTTACAGAGTAGTCTATTTTTAGAAATGCTAATCTCAAATTTCGCGGGGAAAATCAATGGCGGACATTGGGTCAGATGCGAGAGTCATGGCTCCGGGGGGGCACTCATGTACACGACGTAAATGAGATGTGCGGCAGTACCGGATAAAGGTTTGAGCCCAATTTGGCAAACTAAGTCTTGTTTTGGAGCAATTCAACTATCAATTCGGGTTGATTTTCATATTTTATTGGAAATTCTGGTTAATAAAAACACCTTCATTACATTTTATTTTGCAAACTGGGTCGGGCTCTGAAGACGATACCTCACATACCTCCCCTTTATTATGCAAGCAGTGCCCCCCGGTTTGAAGCTCAGTACATAAAGTTCGCCAAGCGGTGCTACAAACTACAAAGCTAAGTACGGTGGCAAATGTCGGGCTTTTGACGACTAAAATTGAAGATATTGGAATTGTAATGAAACGAAATGTATAGACTGATCATCTGTGCCTCTGCTAATGGATCTTGGGGTGATTTGAGAAAGTTAAAAGTGATTTTCAAGTCTTCAAGTGTTGACTAGCGACGAGTATAAAAGTTTGAATTATGACAATGAATGAAAACGGAACCGAAAATTCACATTCATCTGGCCAGGAACAACTGACATTATACAAGGACAAAATTAAATCAAAGTAAGCCAAGTTTACTTTTATTTTTTTATTTAATTGTTTTGTTTTTAATCCATTGAAATCGGCCTTGGAAACTCGGTCGCATATGACCACAGGGAGCCCACACATAACGTTTGTATTTGATTTCATAAGGGATGTATGGAGATTAATTTAAAGTATCGAAGTATTGCAAAAACATGCATATTTGAACATAAAATAAACGTTTATTTACCTTATCTGTTGTGTTTTGTCGTCCTGGTGGCTTAATACCTCAAGATGAAATCAAATACAAACGTTATGTGTGGGCTCCCTGTGATATGACCCGTTGCCGTGAGTCATTTGATTCAAATCTTCTAATAATCTTGTTCACTGGTTGTCTGAAGAAAAAAACCTTGTTTGTACTACTTTTAACAACTGGAATTCATTTCCAGCTGTGATAGTTGCGTTCAGCTTTCTAGTTTTCGATTGTGAAGTTTATTCTTGGAGATGTACAACAGTTAGTGTCTTTAATAAAACAGCAAAGTGACAACTGTTTCATTGTTTGATTGTGCTCGATGAACTGCCTGAAATCAAACTTCGCTTCTTGCTAGTGTTAAGTGTACCAGAAATTGACTTTTTCACAGTTTATAGCTATTTTTATTCAGTTCCAGTCGATTATTAAGCCTTGCTTGGAGATTTGCCGGGCTGTTCTTTTATCTGCCAAACGCAAATTACTTCAGTACAGGATTTTCAAATGTTCACTTGAGCTCAAACTCAAAGTAAACAAACTCGGTGCACTTAATTACTCTTGAGAGAACATGTGATTGTCTTTTTCAGTACATTTCTTAGGTCATATTATAAACAAAAAATGGAATGATTTGTATGTGATATTTATCACTCGCTGTATTTATGCCAAATATCACTACAAAAATCTGTGTTTATGAACCAAAAGACAAAAACTTAGCTTCGTTCTGTATACATCACACAAGTGCTGTAAACACGAAGTCTGAAACGGATGAAACGGAAAAATAAAAGGTTACAAAGGAACCACATGTTCTGGTTTATAATGGTCTTTCCTGAACATATGGTGCTCACCAGTTCTTGCCTGTTAAAAATGAGAAATAGCTGATTATCAAGACGTTTCTACACTAGTACTGTCACTAGCAAGTAGCATTCGCTCGGCTAGTCCGCCAAAATTTTGTCGCATATATAAATAACTGTACAATATTACAAACAAAGGAAATCGCTGTATTAGCCAATCAGGTGCTGCTGATAAATTTTCGAAGAATATGATTGGCTGCGAGATGGCGGGAAAAGCTTTCTATAAATAGACTACTCTGTAAACTGATGGGCCAAACCCTATAGTGGGAGATGGACACTTCTAGTTATGGACTTCTGTATAAACCTATTATAAACAGAGGTTGCGAATAACCTGAAAACGAGTAGGGGACTGGGACAGAGTGTGGAAAATTAATACAATTAAAAAATGAACCCCACCACAAGAAATGCCACATCAAAATTAGTAGATATATCGAGTTGGAAGAAGATTGTTTGGATTTTAAAGATATGACCTATTTCAAATATCGCTAAAATAAGAGAGAATGTATGGTTACAGGGGACGCTTAACCCTACGCCCTGACAGATTGTTCTCGGCAACTTTTGGAGTTTTGAGCAACTTTTTTGTGGAACGTCGAGCAACCTCGAGCAACTTTTGTCTTCCGGAGCAACTGTTGAGAAACAATCGAGCTTATCGTAGATTGTGCTGGTTGTTTGATACTGCTGAGAAGTGAGAACAATGGTGAGTCAAACATTGACTTGTTGTAAATCGTTTCTGGTTGAACATTAATATCAGAGTTCTGATGTCGGTTGTATTTCACAAAGAGTAATTTTTGGACAGGTTGTTGTCAAACTTTGTATTGTTTTTATGTAACTGATTTGCAACACATCGAGATGTTCCAGAAGTGTTGTGTTTAGTTAAGATTTTTGTTGAAATGGTTCATTTTTGTCCGTAACTTTTCAAATTTCAGACAAGCCAGTTTTTAAATTTTCGGCAACTTTTGAGCAACTTTTGGGCATGTTTTCGAGCAACTTTTCACAATTTACTAGCACGATCTGTAAAGGCCTACTTGTCCCCCCTTACATACATTTAGTTCATATTCATCCAAACATACTAATATTTGGTAAAGTTACTTATTTCGATGTGATCTTTCTTGTGTTGGGGATCATTTTCTAATCAGATTAATTTTCCACAGTCGATCCCAGCCTCCTACTCGTTTCTAAAGTGGCCAGTTATATCCAGCGGTGTTTCGTGCGAGAGCTGGATACAATGTACGTAAAAACGTTTCCTCAAATTATACTGGTACTTTTGAATATAAATTCTAGACTGCTGTCAGTCCTGGATTTTATAGGAAAATCACATGCCTGACGAGGTAATTCTACGTTTAATTGCAAGAGTGAACGAAACACCAAGGATAACAACACTGAGCGTGCATCTTGGGTCCACGTGTTGGTGTCCGCATATTGGAGGTCGTTAATAAAACAACGTGCTAATCTTTATTAATAACGTAACTATTATCAGCATAATCGAAATGAGTTTTAAAAATTCAGACAGAACCGAATTTAGAGCTGGTGCGCCTTCTAATCCGAGTAATAAACCGCGCTCACGCAAAACCCATTGTAGGGTCCTGGGGTCGAATCATGAAAGCGAGGTCGATCGGTCCAGGATGGTAAACAGCCCAGTTTACGGTTCATGCGTGGTTGTACAAATCCTTGTTTGTTTGGCGGCAGGCAGATGTTAGACAATAGTGGACCGCCAGTTGAAACAAATGATGCGAACAACTACGCATGAACCGTAAACTGGTCTATTGACCGATGCCAAATGGTATATTTTGCGTCGAAGATACAGGGAGCCGTTACCGGGTCTCCCAAGACAGAGGCTTATGATTAAGTATTCCGACGAACTCCTGGATAGAATTGGAATTTAGGTTTGTTATTTTTTGAGGAGGGGAAAACCGGAGAACAACCCTCGAAGCTACTTTTCCCTTGGGTAATGTTTTCTTGTTTTTTTTTCTGTATCCCATGAGGAAATATATAAGTTTCTATAATTGAAAAACAGAGCACTGAATCCTCTGGACAGCTGTCACATGATCTGAATTGGGGCGCCAAATGTACAAGGGTAACTTTTCCCCGAGGATAGCGCTAAATCTGTAATTGTTATCTGTACAGGTTAACCTCGGGTTAGCGATTTAATCCAAGGGTAGCGCTTACCTTAAATAAATCACTCTTTTATTTGTTATAGCAGGCTGATTATTGCAGCTTACAGCTGATGTGGGCCTGCTTTTACTCCTCACTTCATTAACTGTTTTGGGCACACTCGACTCACACGTTGCCTTTTACGGAGGGAGGAAAACCGGCTCACACTCGAGTCACACTCGAGTCACACTCGAGTCACACTCGACTCACACTCGACTCACACATTGATTTTTACGGAGGGAGGAAAACCGACTCACACTCGACTCACACTCGACTCACACTCGACTCACACTCGACTCACACTCGACTCACACTCGACTCACACTCGACTCACACTCGACTCACACTCGACTCACACTCGACTCACACTCGACTCACACTCGACTCACACTCGACTCACACGTTGATTTTTACGGAGGGAGGAAAACCGACTCACAAGTCACACTCGACTCACACTCGACTCACACGTTGATTTTTACAGAGGGAGGAAAACCGGAGAACCCGGAGGAAAACCGGAGAATGCAGATAAGGAATCAACAACAAACCTAACTCACATACGGTGCCCGAGCCGGGAATCAAACCCATGCAGGACCGCAGTGGTGAGAGGCGAGTGTTTTACTAGTGCGCCAACCTTCCTTCGAACAACCGGGCCCAGAGGTTTAGTGCGCGGTGACGCTACCTCATCGAGACACTAAACAGCATCAGTGAGTTCACATACCTCTCTGCGTGAACGTGGCCTCGCAGTAACAACACTTGTGTGGCCTTTCCTTCTTGTGTACCGTCTGTATATGGACCCTGAGTACCCTCGCATTGGCGTACACCTTGAGACACTCTTCACATATCTTCGGTAATTCTGCCGGTGGTGGAGGCTTTTTGCCGGCCTCGTCATCTCCTTCTTGCGTCTGACTCTTGTGAACAGTCTTCAGGTGGCGGGTGAGGTGGGGCTTTTGAGAGAATTTCCATTCACAATACTCACACTGGAACGGTCGTTCACCAGTGTGGGTACGGGAGTGCACCTAAAATAAAACAATTGACTTTAAAGAAAACCATGTTGTCTGATCATGTCTTACAACAGATAAGTTATTACAATGCCATGCATGACTGAGTATCACCTAAATCAATCCGACTACTATACAAACTTGTATTCAGGAGAAATAAGTTCTGCTATTTTATTTATTCGTGGTGCACGTCTAAAAAGAGGAAATACGTTTTGAAGGTCGAAAAATAGCCGATTCTCCGCTGATAAAGCTAGTTTGTGTGGCGGCCCAATTCAGTGCTTTCCCCCCCGTAATGTACGTCATGCATACCAAGCAAAAACAACCACACCTTCAGCACAAAGAAAGCACACTAGTGCGCAATTATGAGTCGTTAGTCCGAAAACAACATGACAAAATTAATTTATTCCCCGTATAGTACGTCACAGATTACAGGAATTGAGCCGTCTGTACTTAGCGGCGGTTGGGAGGAAGATTTGCAGATTTTCTTTCCTTTGACAAAAAATACAGTAAAATATATTTTTGTAGAGTATTTTCATGTTTAGATCTACTCATTGAGCTAAAGATAATTTTAGACTTCAGTTCTCCTTTAAACAGACTTTATTGTGATAACTACCGACTGTAATACAACATTGAAATTACTCCCCCATGATTTTTGCCCGTCTGATCCAATCAGATTGTGAGAGTAATAGCACGGCCATGTATTTCCTTCACAAGAAAACCGAACTAGGGTGGATTTCATGAGCTGGAAATTTACGGCAACGACTTATGGTATGGATAATGTATAGAATGACGTAATATTGAAATGGTTTCCCCGTTGTTCCTATTCTGATCGAATGCATGCTCGAGGCACATCCAGTGGTGTTTCGTGTGTTCTCTGACGTCATCCACGTAGGAAACAACACGAAACACAGAAACATTCGAGCATGGATCAAATGGAACTGCAAAGTTACGGTAGGAAAAATCCGTATCGGTTACCGTACGGCATGCCGAGACATTGAAATGGCCTCCCATTATTTTGTTCTTCTGAACCAATCAAATTACAGAGTTATAATACGGCAAAGTTACAGTACGGTTACGGTACAGCTACAGTATTGCTGTATTTATCTCCCACTCATACGAAATCTGCTAACCGTACAACTACCGTGTAGTGCTTACCGTATTTATTCCCCATAGGAAACCTAGAGCGTATTTCGTATGAGTGGGCAACATGGTTACAGCAATGACTTACTGTACAGCATGCCGTGACACTGACATGTTTTCCTTATTGTTTTTGTCTTTCTGGTCCAATCAAATTACAGATTTACGGTACAGTAAGTTATAGGTAAGGCTAGTACGGAGATGCCGTAGTTTTTCTGCGAAATCCACTCTATTAAAAGCATTTGCGAACTGTGTACATACAAACCGCTTCACAAGCGGGCTGTGTGGCTTACTACATCACCAACAAGAAAACACTTCTCATAAATGATTTCCCATACCTCTAGCGCATGAGGAGTGTCAAACCTCTTCTGGCAATCCATACACTCGTGCTTCTTCTCGCGTGGTTCCATCCTTCTTTTGTCCAGTGCCGGTTTATAGTCTGGGCTGTGTTTACGCACGTGTTTTCGTAGATTACTACTGGAAGAGAATTTCTTGTTGCACTCGGGACATTTCAGACCCTCAGGCTCGTGTGTCAGCATGTGGTCTTTGAGGTACGACTTGTTGTACATCTTCAGGCAAACTGGACACGCAATAGGCTCGTGGGCGGCCACGCGATGTTCAGAACGGATATGTCGGCGCTTTTCATTTCTGTCAGCAAACTCGATATCACACTCTTTACATCTAAAGAAAACCAAGTACAAGAAGGACTATCAGTTAGAGCGGTTTTTGATTGAGTAAAACCAAAACCAAAGTAATTACAGAGCCAATCAGGAACAGGTAAAAACGCAATGAGCCAATCACGGGAGCAAGTAAAAACGCAATGAGCCAATCACGGGAGCAAGTAAAAACGCATGGAGCCAATCATGAACTGAAGTAATTCATGATAGCACGGTAATGAACCTCTTAATATGCCATTTTCCACTTTCGACCCCGGAAAAATGAATAAAAATAACACACAGAGCGCATTTACAGACTCGGACACGGGTTTGTTGAAGTTGGTGATGAAACTCTCAAAAGACTCTAAACATACATCCCACATGTGTTAGACGGATGTCCACATGACCTATATATACACTCACGGTACTGAGTATAGTAACCAAGATTCGTCGATGGAGATCCGGGTGCACGCGCTCTTAGGAAATATCGATTGAATAACGAGGCATCAGATGAGGTAATCGATTTGTTAACACCGTACGGAGTGAGTGAGCGAGTGACTAATGCAATATTCACGAGTTAAAAACTACTTTTGGTCCTACCAACCTACATGGAGCTGTTACGCTTTTGTGATATAAGTATTGTACAATAGTTATTTGTACTCTAGAAAACTCTCCTTTATTTATTTAGAGAGACAATAATGCCGAGATAATAAATATATTATTAGACATGGAATTTAGTGTGTGAACACTTGTGTAATCAACTAAAGTCGATTAAGGTATGCTAACCGCCGTGGAAAGCGAGTGGCAGCTGACGTTTCGAGCGTTAGCCCTTCGTCAGAGCAAAAGAGGGTTTAGTGTGTAGTATGGCGGATGCTTCCTACAGACTGAATAGAATATATGTATGTAAGGAAATAATATCCAACTCGAGAGAAACTCCTATGTCAACCATTTATTTCCTAAATCAAGAAATAAACTCCTTTAGAATATTACATTGTCCTTTTGTCTCCTTGGGGTCTAGAGACGGCATTTTAGGGGGATTTGAGACAAAATAACAATGGAATACTTACATTTACATGTATTTTATTGTGATATGAATACAAGTTACAAATATATAATTATTAGTAAAGCCAGAGCCTTCGGCTTATTATATGGCAAGGGTCACTGAGAAAATATAAATAAAGTAGTTTACTTCTTGATTTGGGATACAGCTATTTAATTCTCTCGCGCATGCCAAGGGGTGGACACTTAGAAAAGTGAAAGGGGGAGGGGGGCTATTTTTAGCTCACATGATTTTTTTTCTGCCCATATGTAGTGCAGGAATTTTATTGGGCACCTTCTTCCTCTGCACGAATATTTTGTTTTACTAATAGATAATATTTGGCTCTCTCCTCTCTGCCTGTTTGATGTTGTATCAGTAAATCATACTGAACTGGGCTTTTTATATCAAACACTGTATATGTCGTAAAAGTACCTAATCTTGTGGTCTTCATTTTTCCTTTGTTGCCTCATGTGACGTTCTAAATGTTTCCAGTCAACCATCACCTCATCACAAACTCCACATCTGTAAATAAACATCAATAAATCCAATGTTATTAAAGGACAGCCATAGTTGTCAACATCACAGCAATAATGTAGGACACAACATGAAAGTGGAAGAAATGTTCCTCGATTATCTTTGCAACCAAAAAAGGCTGTGATAAGAGAAATGCTAGTATCTTTCGCAGCCTTTATTAGTGTCGGGAGAAGTGTTGCGTGACGACACTAATAACGGCTGCGAAGGAGACTAGAGATGCGGGACAGAAATCGAAAAAATAATGCCCAAAAAAATCGATAATAAATACAAACGCTGAAAAGAAAATCCGGGACATTTCAACGGCCATGTGGGATGCCAAACAATTAAATGACTGAAATCCGGGACTGTCCCCCAGTGGGACGGTTGGCAAGTATGGAGCTACAGGTGCCCTCAACAACAGTGTATGAAGTCTAAATTGCCTAAAAATTACAAATGGTGTATTTACATATTGTAGCGACGAAGACACAGCTAGGGAGCTGTTACCGGGTCTCCCAAGCCACTGAGGCCTATGATTATATATAAAGTATTCCAACGAACTCCCGGATCGAATTGAACATTTTGGAGGGAAACAAACTGGGAACTCAGAGAAAACCCTCGATGCAAGGGTGAGATACCAACAAACTCAACTCACATATGACATCGGGTCCGAGAATCGAACTCACACCACAGAGGTGAGAGGCAAGTGCTTAAACCACTTGGCCACCCTTACTTTCCTGTTTGGCAAGAAGTTATTTACTTACATTGGGTTACCAGTACATTTGTGTTTCTGCTGGCTCTGTTTGTTTTGAAAGATACGTCCACATCCAGTGATACACGAAAACACCAGACTACAACACTCTCTGGATGTGACATGCTGTTGTGCTGCCTCGTGGGAGTCATTTTCTGTTGCACAGTAACTACACTGGTACTTTGTTGTCTCTGCAAGAAAGTGATCAAAGAAAACATGTGGGTCAATACATATATGTACAGATTTTTATACTGCAACATGTACAGTAGAACATGGAAAACCATAGTGTTTCTATTGAGGAGGGACTCTTTAACAATATTAGTGTATCTGCATGTCCAGGGACTATTATACTGACAAATATACTGTGTCCGTCGAGGAACTATCGGCTTATAGTTGCCCGCAGAAATGTAATGTTCTTAAAACAAATATAAGCCCGAGAACGAAGTTTGAGGGCTTATATGCTAGTTTTAAGAACATCAAATTTCCAAGGGAAACTATCAGCTGACAGTTCCGAGACAAACACAGTCTATTTGTCATTATTGTTCATCACAAAATTGTCTTCCGCTCTCAGCGGGCACTGTTATACAAATAGACTGTGTCCGTCGAGGAACTATCGGCTGATAGCTGCCGCGGAAATTTGATGTTCTTAAAACAAATATAAGCCCGAGAACAATATGCTAGTTTAAAGAAAATCAAATTTCCAAGGGAAACTATCAGCCGATAGTTCCGAGACAAACACAGATTATTTGTCGTTATTGTTCATCACAAAATTGTCTTCCGCTCTCAGCGGGCACTATCGCCTGATAGTTTGCCTCCGCGGACGACAACTATTACGTCACGTGATCGCTTTTAGCCAATGAGCGCGCGCCAAACATTGTGGTGAACTATAACGCCTGATAGTTTACCTCCGCGGGCGACAACTATCACGTCACGTGATCACTTTGACCAATGAGCGCGCCAAAATTTTGTAGTGAACTACAGGACTATAACGCCTGATAGTTTCGCCTCCGCGGACGACAACTATCACGTCACGTAATCGCTTTTAGCCAATGAGCGTGCACCAAAATTTTGTGGTGAATTATAACGACTGATAATTTCTCTTGGAAATTTAATGTTCTTAAAACTAGCATATCTCGGGCTTCTATATTTGTTTTAAGAACATCAAACTTCCATGGGCAACTGTCAGCTAATAGTTCCTCGACGGACACACTATTTGTATATTAGGCTGATAGTTGCACCACAGGCAGCCCAAGCTCACGATTTGTAGCTCATACAAATCCTACGATAGATTACGTGATCACTTGCGTAAGATCGATTGCGTGATACCGCACGCTAGAGTCGCCGTTTTGTCCAACAATTTTTCTTGTCTTCTCACTAATAGAGTTTGTATTGATTTCTTATCATGGAAAATATAAAGGTAATAAAATAACATTTTACAGTAAATGTACCTGGAGTGTCTTTTTCTTATGCCCTTGGCTATTCTGTGTTATTTTTAGCTAGTTTGGATCTATTTTAGAGAGTTTTTGATTTTTGAGATCTCTCTCTATAATGAAATGACTCTGATTGATTGGTCGTTGTTACGTGGTGAAGTCTGACAAACATCACATTACATTTTTAAGTATACTTTTTTAGGTATACTGCACTTCCTGAAGTATAATTTAAGTATACTTTCATGAAGAATACTTCAAAGCGGCCCAATTTTAGTACCTTTTAAGTACTTTGTTAAGTGTACTTGAATTGTACTTCCTGAAATACGCTTTATGTACATTTTAAGTATACTTAAAAAGTATACTTACATTTGGTAAGTGACACACATTTCAAAACATGTATAATTTACCCGAACACAAGAAATGAACAAAATATTAGATTATACCCAAACATGAATGAAAAAACGAATATAATGAAGTAACCACTACAACAGGGGGAGGGGTGAGTCGCACAGCTCAGACAAAGCCTGTCATCAGAAGCTAGTACAGCAAAATCTGGGAATCTAGAATTATTACTGGAAAAATTATTGATACTCGCTAGTTAATCAAAAATAATAATCAATTAATTTGGGACTGTATAAAAACACTCCGTGAGGAGGTGAACATAAGTCGGGAAACTTTTAAGAAAACATGTCTATGAGCTGTCACCCCTTATAACTAGTCCATAACGGAAGCATGCTGTGCACTTCATAAACAATGAAATGACAATACATCTAACTTATGTACGTCTATGCACTGTACCTGTGTTATTTTCATAACAGAAGCATGCTGTGCACTTCATAAACAATGAAATGACAATAAATCTAACTTATGTACGTCTATGCACTGTACCTGTGTTATTTTCATAACAGAAGCATGCTGTGCACTTCATAAACAATGAAATGACAATAAATCTAACTTATGTACGTCTATGCACTGTACCTGTGTTATTTTCATAACAGAAGCATGCTGTGCACTTCATAAACAATGAAATGACAATAAATCTAACTTATGTACGTCTATGCACTGTACCTGTGTTATTTTCATAACAGAAGCATGCTGTGCACTTCATAAACAATGAAATGACAATAAATCTAACTTATGTACGTCTATGCACTGTACCTGTGTTATTTTCATAACAGAAGCATGCTGTGCACTTCATAAACAATGAAATGACAATAAATCTAACTTATGTACGTCTATGCACTGTACCTGTGTTATTTTCATAACAGAAGCATGCTGTGCACTTCATAAACAATGAAATGACAATAAATCTAACTTATGTACGTCTATGCACTGTACCTGTGTTATTTTCATAACAGAAGCATGCTGTGCACTTCATAAACAATGAAATGACAATAAATCTAACTTATGTACGTCTATGCACTGTACCTGTGTTATTTTCATAACAGAAGCATGCTGTGCACTTCATAAACAATGAAATGACAATAAATCTAACTTATGTACGTCTATGCACTGTACCTGTGTTATTTTCATAACAGAAGCATGCTGTGCACTTCATAAACAATGAAATGACAATAAATCTAACTTATGTACGTCTATGCACTGTACCTGTGTTATTTTCATAACAGAAGCATGCTGTGCACTTCATAAACAATGAAATGACAATACATCTAACTTATGTACGTCTATGCACTGTACCTGTGTTATTTTCATAACAGAAGCATGCTGTGCACTTCATAAACAATGAAATGACAATACATCTAACTTATGTACGTCTATGCACTGTACCTGTGTTATTTTCATAACAGAAGCATGCTGTGCACTTCATAAACAATGAAATGACAATACATCTAACTTATGTACGTCTATGCACTGTACCTGTGTTATTTTCATAACAGAAGCATGCTGTGCACTTCATAAACAATGAAATGACAATACATCTAACTTATGTACGTCTATGCACTGTACCTGTGTTATTTTCATAACAGAAGCATGCTGTGCACTTCATAAACAATGAAATGACAATACATCTAACTTATGTACGTCTATGCACTGTACCTGTGTTATTTTCATAACAGAAGCATGCTGTGCACTTCATAAACAATGAAATGACAATACATCTAACTTATGTACGTCTATGCACTGTACCTGTGTTATTTTCATAACAGAAGCATGCTGTGCACTTCATAAACAATGAAATAACAATACATCTAACTTATGTACGTCTATGCACTGTACCTGTGTTATTTTCATAACAGAAGCATGCTGTGCACTTCATAAACAATGAAATGACAATACATCTAACTTATGTACGTCTATGCACTGTACCTGTGTTATTTTCATAACAGAAGCATGCTGTGCACTTCATAAACAATGAAATGACAATACATCTAACTTATGTACGTCTATGCACTGTACCTGTGTTATTTTCATAACAGAAGCATGCTGTGCACTTCATAAACAATGAAATGACAATAAATCTAACTTATGTACGTCTATGCACTGTACCTGTGTTATTTTCATAACGGAAGCATGCTGTGCACTTCATAAACAATGAAATGACAATACATCTAACTTATGTACGTCTATGCACTGTACCTGTGTTATTTTCATAACAGAAGCATGCTGTGCACTTCATAAACAATGAAATGACAATAAATCTAACTTATGTACGTCTATGCACTGTACCTGTGTTATTTTCATAACGGAAGCATGCTGTGCACTTCATAAACAATGAAATGACAATACATCTAACTTATGTACGTCTATGCACTGTACCTGTGTTATTTTCATAACGGAAGCATGCTGTGCACTTCATAAACAATGAAATGACAATACATCTAACTTATGTACGTCTATGCACTGTACCTGTGTTATTTTCATAACAGAAGCATGCTGTGCACTTCATAAACAATGAAATGACAATACATCTAACTTATGTACGTCTATGCACTGTACCTGTGTTATTTTCATAAGAGAAGCATGCTGTGCACTTCATAAACAATGAAATGACAATACATCTAACTTATGTACGTCTATGCACTGTACCTGTGTTATTTTCATAACAGAAGCATGCTGTGCACTTCATAAACAATGAAATGACAATAAATCTAACTTATGTACGTCTATGCACTGTACCTGTGTTATTTTCATAACAGAAGCATGCTGTGCACTTCATAAACAATGAAATGACAATAAATCTAACTTATGTACGTCTATGCACTGTACCTGTGTTATTTTCATAACAGAAGCATGCTGTGCACTTCATAAACAATGAAATGACAATAAATCTAACTTATGTACGTCTATGCACTGTACCTGTGTTATTTTCATAACGGAAGCATGCTGTGCACTTCATAAACAATGAAATGACAATAAATCTAACTTATGTACGTCTATGCACTGTACCTGTGTTATTTTCATAACAGAAGCATGCTGTGCACTTCATAAACAATGAAATGACAATACATCTAACTTATGTACGTCTATGCACTGTACCTGTGTTATTTTCATAACAGAAGCATGCTGTGCACTTCATAAACAATGAAATGACAATAAATCTAACTTATGTACGTCTATGCACTGTACCTGTGTTATTTTCATAACAGAAGCATATGCTGTGCACTTCATAAACAATGAAATGACAATACATCTAACTTATGTACGTCTATGCACTGTACCTGTGTTATTTTCATAACAGAAGCATGCTGTGCACTTCATAAACAATGAAATGACAATAAATCTAACTTATGTACGTCTATGCACTGTACCTGTGTTATTTTCATAACAGAAGCATGCTGTGCACTTCATAAACAATGAAATGACAATAAATCTAACTTATGTACGTCTATGCACTGTACCTGTGTTATTTTCATAACAGAAGCATGCTGTGCACTTCATAAACAATGAAATGACAATAAATCTAACTTATGTACGTCTATGCACTGTACCTGTGTTATTTTCATAACAGAAGCATGCTGTGCACTTCATAAACAATGAAATGACAATACATCTAACTTATGTACGTCTATGCACTGTACCTGTGTTATTTTCATAACAGAAGCATGCTGTGCACTTCATAAACAATGAAATGACAATACATCTAACTTATGTACGTCTATGCACTGTACCTGTGTTATTTCCATAACGGAAGCATGCTGTGCACTTCATAAACAATGAAATGACAATAAATCTAACTTATGTACGTCTATGCACTGTACCTGTGTTATTTTCATAACAGAAGCATGCTGTGCACTTCATAAACAATGAAATGACAATAAATCTAACTTATGTACGTCTATGCACTGTACCTGTGTTATTTTCATAACAGAAGCATGCTGTGCACTTCATAAACAATGAAATGACAATACATCTAACTTATGTACGTCTATGCACTGTACCTGTGTTATTTTCATAACAGAAGCATGCTGTGCACTTCATAAACAATGAAATGACAATACATCTAACTTATGTACGTCTATGCACTGTACCTGTGTTATTTCCATAACGGAAGCATGCTGTGCACTTCATAAACAATGAAATGACAATAAATCTAACTTATGTACGTCTATGCACTGTACCTGTGTTATTTTCATAACGGAAGCATGCTGTGCACTTCATAAACAATGAAATGACAATAAATCTAACTTATGTACGTCTATGCACTGTACCTGTGTTATTTTCATAACAGAAGCATGCTGTGCACTTCATAAACAATGAAATGACAATAAATCTAACTTATGTACGTCTATGCACTGTACCTGTGTTATTTTCATAACAGAAGCATGCTGTGCACTTCATAAACAATGAAATGACAATAAATCTAACTTATGTACGTCTATGCACTGTACCTGTGTTATTTTCATAACAGAAGCATGCTGTGCACTTCATAAACAATGAAATGACAATAAATCTAACTTATGTACGTCTATGCACTGTACCTGTGTTATTTTCATAACAGAAGCATGCTGTGCACTTCATAAACAATGAAATGACAATAAATCTAACTTATGTACGTCTATGCACTGTACCTGTGTTATTTTCATAACAGAAGCATGCTGTGCACTTCATAAACAATGAAATGACAATAAATCTAACTTATGTACGTCTATGCACTGTACCTGTGTTATTTTCATAACAGAAGCATGCTGTGCACTTCATAAACAATGAAATGACAATAAATCTAACTTATGTACGTCTATGCACTGTACCTGTGTTATTTTCATAACGGAAGCATGCTGTGCACTTCATAAACAATGAAATGACAATAAATCTAACTTATGTACGTCTATGCACTGTACCTGTGTTATTTTCATAACGGAAGCATGCTGTGCACTTCATAAACAATGAAATGACAATAAATCTAACTTATGTACGTCTATGCACTGTACCTGTGTTATTTTCATAACGGAAGCATGCTGTGCACTTCATAAACAATGAAATGACAATAAATCTAACTTATGTACGTCTATGCACTGTACCTGTGTTATTTTCATAACGGAAGCATGCTGTGCACTTCATAAACAATGAAATGACAATAAATCTAACTTATGTACGTCTATGCACTGTACCTGTGTTATTTTCATAACGGAAGCATGCTGTGCACTTCATAAACAATGAAATGACAATAAATCTAACTTATGTACGTCTATGCACTGTACCTGTGTTATTTTCATAACGGAAGCATGCTGTGCACTTCATAAACAATGAAATGACAATAAATCTAACTTATGTACGTCTATGCACTGTACCTGTGTTATTTTCATAACGGAAGCATGCTGTGCACTTCATAAACAATGAAATGACAATAAATCTAACTTATGTACGTCTATGCACTGTACCTGTGTTATTTTCATAACGGAAGCATGCTGTGCACTTCATAAACAATGAAATGACAATAAATCTAACTTATGTACGTCTATGCACTGTACCTGTGTTATTTTCATAACAGAAGCATGCTGTGCACTTCATAAACAATGAAATGACAATAAATCTAACTTATGTACGTCTATGCACTGTACCTGTGTTATTTTCATAACAGAAGCATGCTGTGCACTTCATAAACAATGAAATGACAATAAATCTAACTTATGTACGTCTATGCACTGTACCTGTGTTATTTTCATAACAGAAGCATGCTGTGCACTTCATAAACAATGAAATGACAATAAATCTAACTTATGTACGTCTATGCACTGTACCTGTGTTATTTTCATAACGGAAGCATGCTGTGCACTTCATAAACAATGAAATGACAATAAATCTAACTTATGTACGTCTATGCACTGTACCTGTGTTATTTTCATAACAGAAGCATGCTGTGCACTTCATAAACAATGAAATGACAATACATCTAACTTATGTACGTCTATGCACTGTACCTGTGTTATTTTCATAACGGAAGCATGCTGTGCACTTCATAAACAATGAAATGACAATAAATCTAACTTATGTACGTCTATGCACTGTACCTGTGTTATTTTCATAACGGAAGCATGCTGTGCACTTCATAAACAATGAAATGACAATAAATCTAACTTATGTACGTCTATGCACTGTACCTGTGTTATTTTCATAACAGAAGCATGCTGTGCACTTCATAAACAATGAAATGACAATAAATCTAACTTATGTACGTCTATGCACTGTACCTGTGTTATTTTCTAAGTTGCTACACTTAATCTCATTGATCTTCAATAAGATTTTCTTTTTTTTACCACTTGCTCGGCTGTTTTTTTGCTTCCATTCAGCATCATCTGAAGTATCACATTCCTCACTATATTCTTCATCCTCTTCCTCATCAAATTCAGGATAATAATTATCATGCTCTTCTACATTAACCTCATCGTTTTCCAATGGGCTAGAATCTTGTGATGTGTTTTCTCTGCTTCCTTCATCATGTTCATTGGCATCACTTGCCGCCGCCTCATCCTCCTTATTGTCCTTCAACATATCTGAGCTTGGTCCAGGAGATGAGTTATTCCCTTCTGTATCACCCAGGGATAATACTGTGAGTTGCCCCTTTTCAGATTGGGGTACAAACTGTATTGGGATGTTCTCTACATATGCTGGATATTTTTTCCCTAAGAAGAGATATCTTCTTTAAAAAAACGGTTTCTGTCATATATTTCTTATTATGTGGAAAACTCTTATTTTAACAACACATACATGTACATAATTATACAGCCTTTCATTTTCTACCTGTATTGTATATTTAAAATGACACTTCATTCCCCAATTTCCCCCTCAGAATACCACTCAGCTGGTCAACTGTACACTCATGATGGAGAAAGAACCTACCAGTACTTCCAGTACATGATATGTATTCTTTTGCATATTTCACAGTATCCTGGTGTTTTTCATTTTAAAGTTTCAATATTATTTTAAAGTTTCAATATTGTTGATGCATAAGGCCACCACCCCAGCCTACTTTCTTTCTGTTTCTCATCATCTGACTCAGATCTAAAATTTTAGCTTTTTGAAGACAAAATGGACCATGAATGTAAAGAAAAAGAAAGCCATGTAAATCAGTTGAAAACTATCACATGACAGAGCGGTACTTGGTCAGTGAAAATGGGTATTAGTTGCATAACATTTCTTCTCTGGTTCTTTCAAGCAGCTAAATTTCCTCTGCACTTGAACCTCAACATAGCTGGTACAGTTTATATACTTATAATAGGAAGCTTTTAATAGGTACCATTCTGGTGGCACAGCATCATTGCAAACACTTGTCTCTCACCACTGTGACCTGCAGGGCTCGACTCTGACACAGTATCACATATATGCAAGTCTAGTTTAACTTATTGGTACATGTATCTTGCCATTGCTCCAAGGGTTTTTCTCTGGGTTCTCCTCCCTCCATAAAAATCAACATGTGAGTTGAGCATGAGTGCAGAGAATATATGAATGTAGTAATTAATGAGCTGAGTGTGTGCACTTGGAGAATGCTTGGATCATTAGTATGAGGATCTGCTAGAGGCCTAATAAGCCTCATTATCCAAGGGTAAACAAACATTTTTATTTTTAGTTTATGCCAAGGTTCTAATTAATCTGCCATTTTTTTTCATCAACCCAACTTCAATGAACCCTTAACGATGAAAACATAATTGGAAAACAAGTAGGGATGGCATAATAGTTTTAATAATTTATGACATACATATCACCACATACATACATACATGTACTGTATGTACATGCAAGTCTAACCTCTATACGTACCATATACATTCATGTACTGTATATGTACATGCAAGTCTAACAACATGCATACATGTACATACCACATACATGTACTGTACATGCAAGTCTAATAACCATACATATATATACATGTATTGTACATGCAAGCTAGTCTAACAACCATATACATGTACCATATACATTATACATATTAATTATACTGTCCATGCAATTCTAACCTCTTTAAGTACAACACACATACATGTACTGTACATGCATTAGTCTAACCTCCATACATACCATATACATACAATCATGTACTGTACAATTGCAAGTCTTACTTCCATATGTACTAGTAACATATACATACATGTACATGTATACTAGTCTAACAACCATACACGTATCACATACATACTGATCATACATGCATACATGTACCTATACTGTATATGAAAGTCTTACCTCCATATGTACTATATGCTAGTAACATATACATACATGTACATGTACTAGTCTAACAAACATACGTACCACATACACTGTCATACATGCATACATGTACCTATACTGTATATGAAAGTCTAACCTCCATATGTACTAGTAACATATACATACATGTACTAGTCTAACAACCATACATATCACATACATACTGTCATACATGCATACATGTACCTATACTGTACATGCAAGTCTTACCTCCATATGTACTAGTAACATATACATACATGTACTAGTAACATATACATACATGTACATGTATACTAGTCTAACAACCATACACGTATCACATACATACTGTCATACATGCATATGTTGTGGTTGGAAATTTTTTTGGTTCAAAATTTTTAAACTAGTTCAAAAAATTTAAACCAGTTCAAATTTTTTAAACCAGTTCAAAAAATTTACACCAGTTCAAATTTTGAAAACTGGTTTATCTTTTTCAAAAGAAAAAAAAAATCTACCCACCCCTCCCCAGCAAAAAAAAAGCCAACCTATTCCATTCCCTTTTTTCCCTTGCCCCCCTACCTACTTACCTTGCTGTACCACTTACTTACCACTTTCCTTGGCGGTCACCCATCCACTCACTAACCCTGCCCGATCGGGCTTAACTTCAGCTACTCGATGATCCACTCGCCTAACGCAATGCGCCACAGAAGCAATCGTTGATTTGAACACCACCGTATATTCTATAAGTGCTAGTCATTGAAGCCAGTCCCTCTCATTATGCTAATTTGTTTCCAGTCTCTTAAATTTATACGCGAATGCGCACCGGATTCTTCAAAGATGGCCGATGAACCGTGCGTAAGTAAAGAGGCCTTCTATGATGCCATAAACGACTTATAATCCAAACAAAAAAACACATTTAAAAACACCCTAACCGTCAACAACGGGTGCTCACTAATTTAGGGTGTTTAGAGCTATAGTCACTACACTTAGAACTAGATTACTGAACAACTCAGAATAATAATGCTTCTTCAATGGTCCCGTGAACTAATACAAACCCTACCCCTACATTTAAAAATACCCTAACCGTCAACAACGGATGCTCACTAATTTAGGGTGTTTAGAGCTATAGTCACTACACTTAGAACTAGATCACTGAACAACTCAGAATAATAATGCTCCTTCGATGGTCCTGTGAACTAATACAAACCCTACCCCTACATTTAAAAATACCCTAACCGTCAACAACGGATGCTCACTAATTTAGGGTGTTTATATAGAGCTATAGTCACTACACTTAGAACTAGATCACTGAACAACTCAGAATAATAATGCTTCTTCGATGGTCCTGTGAACTAATACAAACCCTACCCCTACATTTAAAAATACCCTAACCGTCAACAACGGATGCTCACTAATTTAGGGTGTTTATATAGAGCTATAGTCACTACACTTAGAACTAGATCACTGAACAACTCAGAATAATAATGCTTCTTCGATGGTCCTGTGAACTAATACAAACCCTACCCCTACATTTAAAAATACCCTAACCGTCAACAACGGATGCTCACTCATTTAGGGTGTTTAGAGCTAGTCACTAATAATTTTGGGTCGCCTCGCAGCGCCCGTAAGATTTGCTCCAATTTGCTACTACCTTCACCGACAAACAATAGAACAAACATTAATAGAACGAAGCAAACAATAACATCTAGTAGTCACTAATTTAGGATCCCAAATCCAGCATTTAAAATAACCCTAACATCAGTTAACATAACTTCCCTTTTAGAATGTTAAAAAATAAACTGGTTTTAAAATTTTGAACTGGTGTAAAAAAAATTGAACTAGTGTAAAAAATTTGAACTGGTGTAAAAAAAATTGAACTAGTGTAAAAATTTTGAACTGGTGTAAAAAAATTTGAACTAGTGTAAAAAATTTGAACCAGTTAAAAAAATTTGAACTGGTTTAAAAAAAATTTGAACCAAAATTTTTTTGAACCACAACACACATGTACCTATACTGTACATGCAAGTCTTACCTCCATATATATGTACTAGTAACATATACATACATGTACTAGTCTAACAACCATACGTATCACATACATACTGTCATACATGCATACATGTACCTATACTAGTACTGTACATGCAAGTCTTACCTCCATATGTACTAGTAACATATACAGTCCCTGTCAAAAGTTTTTCAACCGTATACGGTACCGTATGTGCTTCGGTAAAACGAAGATTCGGTAACCACATGTGGTAGATTTCGTTCGGTAAACTCCATTCGTTTTAAGACCGAATTCGTTTTACTGAAAGTGGTAGAGGCACCGATTTCGTTTTACTGAAAGTGGTTCGGTCACCGATTGTGTTTTAACGAAAGTGGTTCGGTCACCGATTGTGTTTTAACGAAAGTGGTTCGGTCACCGATTGTGTTTTAACGAAAGTGGTTCAGTCACCGATTTCGTTTTACCGAAAGTGGTTCAGTCACCGATTTTGCTTCACCAAACATTGCAGGTCAAGACAGTCTACAAGTTGTTACTTGTACATGTAGTTCACTGCTTGCGACTAAAGTGATCTTTACAACGTTAAAACTGAAAATGCTGAAGTTTAGATTTCAAAAATGATATCTCGTTTTGTCTTCTTTGAAACGATATATCAAATTGTCGGCGAAGCGTCAGGTCGGTGTCCTGGTGCGATCATCGAAAAACTTATTTGTTTTGATCGTGATTTGTACCGAGAAAGCCGCGAAGTGGCTAAGAGCATTTCTCTCCTTCCTATTTCTTCTGATAACCTCACTGATAAACTGTACTGAAAAAAAAGGAACTGCTGTGAATATATAACCTTAAACTTACGCCACAAACTAACAACCGCCGTTCGTTCATAATCTAGCGGCAAACTTTTAAAGGGGCCCCCGCCAATAAGCAATAATCAACAAACGAACTTTAGCTTCCGTAGTTTAACATTTACGAGAGATTCCTGCGTTGTTCAAGGTTCCGACCAAAAGCATTGCAAATGTTTGCGGATTCTGGAAAGGCATGTTTTCGAAATTAAAATATCAAGATTGTGCAATTGCAATCAGTCACGCGTGAACCTGTCAGTCTGAGTTTTGACAGGTCCTATGTTTGATCGATCGAGGACCTGAGACTTGTTGGTTTCACATCTGACATCAGACCAATCGCTGCAGTCCGGTCTCACAGCAATTATAAACCGCAATGCCAATCACAAATTGACGAAGTGATAAAGTAAAAAAGCTGAAATTGAAACTCCAGAAGATTCGGTGCGATCTCACGGCAAAATAACCAATAACGAATTAAAATATCCAAAATGTATTCACCTGGGTGTTTTTATTTGACAGATTATGGACTCAAACCAGTTTTCGCATTAGGTGAAAACTGTTCAGACCGTAAATAAAATACAAAACTTTGAAAGCATTTGATTCAGTTGGAAGATATCAAGATAATTTTTGGTGTGATCTCAAAGCAAAACAAACACTGCTGTCAGAGCTCATTGATTATTCAAAAATGTCACACTTCTGTTCGAGCATTATTTAACTCTGCATTCTGCAATAAGATCACATGTTCCGCGAAGTTCGCGACATTCTTGTTGTGTCAAAAAACAGACAATTAGTTTCCACGGCTGAAAGCACATGTAAGCACCGAAAAGCTCTTGAATCTGTTGAATTGAAAACATACAGCGTACGCAACGACTTTTAAAGAATCGTGAAGGGATTGAGGGATAGATTAAAGTATGAAAGTACAGAAGTCTGTAAAGTTTATCAGATGAATAGAAACGCCGAACTTTGCTACAACTAAACTAGAATTGATCACGTACGTAGCGCCCCCATATTTACATAACATGATGACTATCCGAATTCATTTTACCGAAGGTGGTCGAATCACCGAATTCGTTTTACTGAAGGTGGTAGAGTCACCGATTTCGTTTTACTGAAAGTGGTTCGGTCACCGATTTCGTTTTACTGAAAGTGTTTCGGGCACCGATTGTGTTTTAACGAAAGTGGTTCGGTCACCGATTGTGTTTTAACGAAAGTGGTTCGGTCACCGATTTCGCTTCGCCACATTTCGCCACATTCATTTTACCGAAAGTGGTAAACACATGTGCCACATGCTACCACATGTGGTTTGTACGGTGTGAAAAACTTTTGACAGGGGCTGTACATACATGTACATGTACTAGTCTAACAACCATACATATCACATACATACTGTCATACATGCATACATGTACCTATACTGTACATGCAAGTCTTACCTCCATATGTACTAGTAACATATACATACATGTACAGTCATGTACTAGTCTAACAACCATACGTATCACATACATACTGTCATACATGCATACATGTACCTATACTGTACATGCAAGTCTAACCTCCATATGCACTAGTAACATATACATACATGTACATGTATACTAGTCTAACAAACATACATATCACATACATACTGTCATACATGCATACATGTACCTATACTGTACATGCAAGTCTTACCTCCATATATATGTACTAGTAACATATACATACATGTACATGTACTAGTAACATATACATACATGTACATGTACTAGTCTAACAACCATACGTATCACATACATACTGTGAGTCATACATGCATACATGCATACATATACTGTATATGAAAGTCTTACCTCCATATGTATCATCAAACAGAACCAGTAACTCTTCCCCTACTGATATATCATTCATGGCTTCATAGCAGACTCCAACAGCTGAGTTGTGTGCTACCATGTTCTGTTCCTTAGCACTTGCTGCAATCTGCATTCTCTGCAGCCACATGCACTGATCTTTATCATCATCATGGACATAGAAATAATAGTTAAGACAATCTTCGCTGCCAACCTAAAATTCAGCAAGTAAAAATATGTCTTAAAATATCACAATTAAAATCACCAAAACATTGTACTTCATTAAGCATTAATCTTTTATTCCTGAGAATATTTTCTGGCCATGGTATATATCTGGAAAGACAATACACACACTGACAGAGTGTATGTGAACTCCTCTCAAATTGCCTATATCCAATAAAGTTATAGTTCTCTAAACACTTGTGGCAGATTGGACAAACTCAAAATAGCAGTGGAAACTTTCCCACTTTGGCCTTGTGTTCCCATTGTCATTTCTCATTCTCCCAAACTCCCACTTTTGTTTCTACAACTCTATGGCAACATATTATTTTAATGTCCATTCAGTGCTAATTAATTATAATGTCTGGGAAAGATTGGAAATTAAATAACTGAAGGGTGAAGAAGAGGAGTTGTTATATATAATTATTATGAAAGAGTGGAAAGAAAAATGAATTAAAATAAAATTAGGAGATTTTTTGAGGTAATTAAAGGGGCTGTGTCATGGTAAGACTTTACATTCGTTTTTCCGGGCCGGAAAGAGCTATTTCCACCGATTTTGATATGAACTAACAAACATCTTGGCCATGTGGGATGCTTAAAATGAAAGCAAATATGCAAAAATGACTAACAAACAGTGTATATAAACAGTCTCCAGTGAAAATCCTTTCAATCAAGCATTGAGGGAGGGAAGTTTAACTGTTTGTATCCAATTAACAGCCACTAAACGAGTGATTACTCAATACATGCACAGTACCATGATATACATGTACATGTAGCCCCTCTAACTGATTGAGAGGAGTCTGATGTCCTCAGGCTAACTGATTACGAAGTATTGATTGGGTTGATTTGATCATTGAACATGTGTTAATTGATAAGTGTCACATCACTTCCTGTTATGTGACTGCCCAGTATGTGTGTGTGTGTGTTGTGGTGGTGGTGGTGGTGGTGGGGGGGGGGGGGGGGGGGGGGGGGAGAGTGTGCATGAAGCTGGCTGTGTGTGAATGTAGGGGGTACAGCTCCCTACATGGGAGAAATATCGGTTTTTTTTCTCGAATTGGGTCACCTGTACATGTGGTCAAAATGGGGCGAGGACAAAAATGAAGGGAGGGGAAGAAAGAAGAGCCTGCACGAATGCCATTGTTTTGAGAATTACGCCCCTCCACGTTTGACCATGCTTGACAGCCCGTCATGCTCCAATTGTAAAAAAATGGCCAATGAAAATCACGCTTAATGTCAACACGATTCAAAATGACAGCGCTCCGGTTCAGCACTCCACGTTCAAAATTTTCGCAGTAGTAATCATAACGCAAACGAGTGCTTATGGACCAAGAAGAATCCCCAAAGAAAGTAATTACCAGTAATTATAGAGGTCAAAAACTCAAAGAAACATCGGTGGATGATTTTTGCCGCCTTTGCAAGTGTTGATTAATCAAGGTTAGGTACGGAAATCTAGGTCATTCTGGAGTTATTTATACGCGGATAATCTTTTTATTCCTTCCAAACATGAAAGTTTATACCGCTATTAACATCAGTGTTGTCAATTCTCCTGGATTATCGAGTCGAGTTTGTAATCCCTGTGTGAGGAAGATTAGAAATCTCAATCATTTGTACTATTACGTGAAAAACCTTGTAAGTGGAGCTGGAGAAAGCTGCAGTAGTCCTATTCAAAGCAAACGCCATGCCAGCTACCAACAACAGTTTTGATACTCGATTGCAGCCCGTTGGCAAGAAAACAACCACGGTCTGAAAATTTACCAATAAAAACGACTTCTTCGCGGTTGTCAAGAAAGTCTTTGTTTCAAGTTCAACAGGAGTAAAGTGCCGATGAAGTGCTCACTCAACATTCAAATATTGATGTTGTTGCAGAAACGAAGGAGACCAGTGTGAAAGTAGTAATATTTCAGCCGAATGGAAATGTCTCTGTTTGTGTTACGACCGATGTAACACTACTACATCTGTCACGCCGGATTCGGTTTCGTGTGTGCTTAATTTAAAACTGGACACCTGTCACATTCTAGCCAATGGGAATTTTGCATTTGTGGACAAAAGGTAAATACTCCAAAAACAATGGCATTCGTGCAGGCTCTTCTTTCTTCCCCTCCCTTTCCCCTAGCTCCCCCTCTCTTCATTTTTGTCCTCGCCCCATTTTGACGCATGCCACAGGTGACCCAATCTGGAAAAAAAAAACGACTGAAAAAAATTTCAGAAGAGCCGGCAAGCAGACTAAGAAATGGGTTTGTTACTAGACATGTTAACTGTAAAGGTGATATATTGTGTTAGTGGAATTTGGAGAAAAAAAGTGGAGCACAGGAGAGTATGAGTTAAAGGGTCTTTAATTGTCACTGATCTTGCCACTGGCCAAGAATCTCTAATGTAACAAATTGTTGACTTTTCTGTGGGCCACTGGAAAGTCAACTATCTACCATTAGATGGAGAGCAAATATAGTATGCATAATTTAATAGACAGTGCAGTGATGTACAGACCACTGGCTTGGCTTTGATGCAGAAAACTATAAGTTACTGTAGCATAGACATAATGCCCCTCTACTGTATAATTGCATATGGCATTAATTATTATCTCTAAAATTGTCCACATAAATTCCCTGCATTGATGCCTTTATTTGCATCTGTCTTTTGTTGCTGCTTATACAGTACATGTACATGTACTTAAATCTATTGTCCAGAGAATTCAGATTGAGATGCGAAAAAACTTACAATGTATACATACCTTGCAAACTAGAGAATGCTTGTCACCAGGTGAACGTTTCTTGTGGACTACTTGCCCCCTGAAAGGACCAAAGCATTTACCCTTTGCCATGCTTTGATGGGCAACAAGGCCTGCCTGTCGTAATTCAGGGGGGAGGTTTGAGTCGCTCCTTAGTGCTGGTTTATCTGTTAAAATAATTATTAATTATAAACAAAATGCAGGAGATACAATTTTGGAGGACTGAGATTTTCAAAATTTTCTGGAGAAGCATACAGTCACATGTACTCCAGGAACTCCTTAGTAGTTGCTGCCTCTGGAAAACTAACTTGTCATGCACCAGTTAATTTCTTGCAATGCAAAAATGACTGAGAGCACTTTTAAAATGTTCTTCTTCTATATCCCATATTTTAATTGTTGAACAAAAGATTCCAAAGTAGAACATCATGATTGTCAAGGCAATTGAAGGGATGATCTAGCTGGTATTTTCTGGAGCTCTAAATAATTCTCTCTCTAAATTTCAATTTGACCATGGAGTTCTTTGGAACACTTAAACATAAGCCTCTGGCTTGGGAGACCCAGTAATGGCTTCCTGAATCTTTGACGTAAAATAAAATATATAAATAAAATAAACATGTTTATATATTCATCATGCCAACACACATTATTTATGTTTTGGTAAAAATTATGGAAAATCTCATGCATAATTTAACTGTACATGTATGTCTTCTTTGGTTTTGTTTGAAAATTGACTTTTGTCTGTCAGTTTCAGATGTTTCAACTTAATTAACTCAAAAGTACTCTCAAAATGCAGGAAATACGATCTCAGAGATCGAACCCCCAAGAAGGTCATGCCTATGGCAATCAGTAGTCTATGCTTATTTTCTTGCCAGTGAGCACATACATGTAACTGAAGCATTAAAAAACCTAGGCCAGTTTACCTGGTTTTATAGTTCAGGTTAAAGTACTCTAGGTTTATAGGGCAGGTGCTGGCAGTGCTGTGGTAAAATTGTTGGTGGGGCAAAGAAGTTGATGGCCATAAAGTTGGCCAGGCAAATAATGCCCCATTCTGGTATTTAGAGGGAGTGATATTTTCTTTTTCTCTCAAAACAATGGTGGTGCAAAATGGCTACACCCCCAATAGGGTTTATAATTATTAGTGCAGGTGACTTTTTGACCTTCGATCTACATGGTATAATCTAAGTACAACCAGTGAGCATCTTGTAATCTGGCAATATAAATTATGATGCTCCAATGTGTGGGGATAAAGATATTGAGGGGGACTCTTAAATGTTTTGAGTATAGTTAAAGGGGGCTCTTGAAAAATACTAGAGAAAGGGGGGAGACTCTAAAAAAATACTAGAGTGCTCAAAAAGTTGAAAAGATATATGGAAAGGGGGGCTACAAAATATTTTCATTTCCCCCTTGTCATATCACAGGCAGCCCAATCTATGGGTTTGTGCATGAAAATAGAAGATATGCATGGGGTTTTATAAATCCTTTCAAATTGCTGTACAATGGAGGACAATGTACAAATAAACATACCTTTTTGCTTCCATAATTATGTTGTTTCCTTTGTGGTTTTTCTTGTCTTGAAACCATTTTAGGCTGTTTTGGAGAGTTTTTCATCCACCCCAGCTCACCACCTCTAAGAAGAAGCAACTTTTGACCAACTGCAGGGCTCCATACTAAAGAATTTGGACACAGAGCGCTAACTGTCAAAATAGCCTTGTTAATCGTCAATCACCATAACGAGCGAGGCTATTTTGATGGTTGGTGCGCCATGTCCAAATTCTTTAATATATGGAGCCCTGCAGTTGGTCGAAAGTCTCGAAATAGTATTTGATTTTTTTCCAGAATGAGGGATCGCTGGATCCTAAAATTCAGGCAGGGCTTAATATATTTATCATTCTAGCAGCAACAGGAGTTTCATGGCTTTTCGATAACGAAAAGTGAAATTTTGGAGGTGAAGATTGCAGGTGATTGTGGCAGAAGACTTCGGAAGATTCCAGCCTTCTCTTCTTCTTAGAGGAGGTGAGCTGAGGTGGATTAAAAACTCCCCAAAACAGCCTAAAATGGTTTCAAGACAAGAAAAACCACAAAGGAAACAACATGGAGGTGAAAACGTATGTTTATTTGTACATTGTCCTCCATTTTACAGCAATTTGAAAGGATTTATAAAACCCCATACATATCTTGTATTTTCATGCACAAACCCATAGATTAATTGGGCTGCCTGTGGTCATATTAAATGAACTTTCCCTTGAACGTCATTATGTATGTACATGTATTGATAGACCAGTCAATAGGCCCTTTGCAGCTAACAGTCACGTGCTGATATAATACTTCGTTAACGAATGAATTGAGCTTGTGATCCCCATGGGAAAGGCGTTGCCATGGATGCTGGAGAGCAAGTTATCTTTAAAAACGCTGTTTTAGAAAGATTGACAATCGATTGGAGGTGGAAAATAGCATTTACAAACAGGTTTTGCTAATATCAATACCGACTTCGTACAAGGCCTTTAAGGTTACCGGATACCTTTGCGGGTCTCTCTCGTTAATAATTTTGTGCACACGTTGTTTTAAAGAAAACTATAGAAACCTATATACCTCTGTAAAGCTTATGAAGTGTAGAATACGCTGAATGGATTTGTTTAAAAAATATTTCATTGTAAAGCAATGCTAAGCCAACAAATGCAAAACTGACAAGGTTCATAAAAGCGAATTAGCAGCCTTTGGGTTAACGCATAAAAACAATTCAACTGCACAATGTTAATCAGCATATGACAGCCTAAAAAGTGTGTGATCATTTGTTAATATTTTACTTCATTCAAATGCAATTCATTCCTAAAGTTTTAGTTTTCAATAATGTCTGAGTCACATTACGTGGGATAATCTACGAGGAAAAATACTTTGAATATCGCTAAACGCTCGTGAACACCCTTTTCTTTGACAGTAACTTATCTGTCTTTTGGCCGAGTTTTATCAAAATCTGGCAAGTCTGCATACCCTATTAATTCATTCAAAGAGAGGGGATACAAAGAAAAACCTAGTCGGAGATTTGGCATGTAAAGTTTTGTGAACATTTCACACCTCATCAAAGCAAATATCAACACTTCGAACTAACTAGCCAATGACTACACAACTGAGGACCCCTGGAGCTTCAAAGCAGTAGCAAAATTTGCGGGAAATTGGTAAATACAATGTAGGTCATATTTCATAAGAAACCTTTCGCTCTTACAACAATTCAACAGTTTCGCTCAGTTCGAGAGCTAAGTTTCATTCCCAAATTTCCACAACAACTGCAAGTTGATGTCCTCTCAAGCTCAAGATTGAGAAGTCCAGGATTGACAACAGCCCAGGAGTGAAATCAGATCTGAATCAGACTCTGATGTGAACTCATCACTGCTCGCGTTGTCAGTCTCTTCAAATGACTCGGTGCTGGTTCCTAGTAAGCCAAACAACAGTTTATATTATTAGCCTGCTAGCGCTGCTTATATTTGGAGTTGACCCTGAAGTTGAAGGTTGTTCTTCGCTGCCTTTTGCACGTTCTTCGAACCACGAGCCTTTGTCGCTGTCCGTGAGCTCAATCCTCGTTTTACCGAATTCCTCCTTATCGTCGGTTTCCTTACTTTTTCAGTCCAGGGTTTGCTTTATGTTTTACCCAAGAACTTTGCTTTCCTCTTTTGGATTTCCCCATACAAACGATTGATAAAAGACTCTAAATGCACGTTTGTTATTTCGAAGAAGGGAAGCTTGTAACAACAACAGTTGCAAATTAATTACTCGGATAACAGCTCCCGCTAAAAGTCCACGGGGTGCCTGTGACACGTAAAGGGATTATAACGCCTCAGTGATTTATTTAGTTTCCTTCTAAATATGTTTTTCCTAAATATCTTGCAAGCTTTTATATCTTTTGAAATAATGTTTTTTTTTCTAAATTGTAAAACAATCCATAAACTTTCCAAATAATCAATAATATTTTTTAACAAAAAAACATGCCTTGAATTAAGGTATCCAGTAACCTTAAATAAATGAAGTCAGAATTGTTTTGCTCTCCAGTACAACCACGTGATTTGTTAGCTGCAAAGGGCCTATTGCATTTCAAACTATATACATGCAAACAAATTTACTTTTTACCCCAGGATAAAATTTGTGCATGTGTATGAGGGAACAAGCCAGGCTGCACCATCCCCATTGAGTTGCCTTGATTAAAGTAAATGTTTAACCCTTTGGAACCCAGATGCATAATTTGAGTCAATTGGTGAAATCCAGAGTGCTAACTCAACCCTCCCCCCTCAGTTCAAGTTTGGCTAGCCCAGGGTAGTTAAATACTGCTGACTTTTTAAACCAAGGGCTCAAACTTTCCCCGTGATGCCATTCGGCAGAACTCTACGGACTCGTCGGCGGTAAATATGCTTTCTTCTGTAGGATTTCCAACCAAATGTGCTCTAATTTTGTACAAATAAGCCACTGTAGGAGAGCTAGAGGACATCATTAAGTCTGATGATGGCTGAAAAGTACTTGTTTTGCTTTTAGTAGGCCTTGTGAGGGGTTTCACAGGATTTTTCTGTTGTGTTTCTTCTTTGAGACACATGAAATAATTCTTCACTGAAATCCTTGAAATTCTGCAGTTGGTTGTCTTTTCCCCCTGCTCAACCTATTAGGATGTGTTTTTGTCACTTTAAAGCAACGGCTCGAGTCCAAATCACCGCTCCTGGTTGTAGGGGTAAAAGACTTATAAAAAAATCCTACAGCAGTCCCAGAGGGGGGGTCCCCTTGTCGATTTTTGTCCATTACCCAGCATGCAATTGGAGGTGGGTGCAGGAAAACATGGTGGAGAGAAATGCAGCGTTAAGAACAGCGTGCTTCACAGTCGCTTTGTGTGTTTTGTGCCAAAAAAACCTGGTGGTTGGAGAGATTAAAGAAGGTACTGTAACAACTGAGTGCTGATTTTGTGTTTGCTTTTGATTTCAAGTGCGAACGGGAAAGGTTTTTTGAGCCGATTTTCAGCTCCTCGAAATTCGTGAAAATCAAAGAAACAAGACAAGATCTCCAAAACAAATGACTTTTTCTCCAAAGTTGCATGGGGAGTCAACCGAGCGCTGGTTATAGCTCTGGCTTTTAAGTAATTCATCTCTTGAAGTAAAATCACAACATCGTACTTCTAGCATATGTCTAGATTTGATACAATATTTTTTTCCAGTTACATGCTTCATATTGGCCGGTTTTGGCCGGGTTGGGTTCGAAAGGGTTAATTATAACTCTACCTGTCATTTAATTGCCAAAATTTTGAATCTTGGAATTTCAACAAAGATGCAAATATAGTTTGCAAACTACAGTTACATGTATAAATATATTGCTTAAAGACTGTGGAAATGGGTGAATTAATTGAAGTTGTGGGGCATTTGATATTTTTGAATTAGAACGTTGCATTAATGCTCCATATATGGGGTCAGCTAATTAAATACGTGGGGCTTTGGGATGAATTGCAAATCTCTTACAAACATTTGCTATATTGACTCTTTTTGACCAATTCCCCCACCCCAAACTTTTCTTTGCTGTCAAATGCCCACCTCCAGCGCAAACTCGGAAGGGGGGGGGGGGGGGGGGGGGGGGGCAGCATAACTATTAATGACTTACTAATTTTAATATTAGTTAATTAATTAGAATATACAAACAACAAACAAGAGTCATGCATATGTTCTCAGAATTCTAAACCGCTTATTCCATTCCAATTTCACGGAGTTTGCTACGCTGAAAGTCGCTGACGCTTGCCCAGCCTTACATGTCCAGACCCACATGCATCAAATAAATGTTATCTATAATCAGTGAATACTTGGAATTTCAAGAACGCTTAACGCGAATACATTGGTCGTTCAGAAGGGATTTCGTATCGAGTGTCGCGTTTCGTGAAAACCCGTTCCTAATTCACCAGTCGGAAATTTTATCCCCGGAAACTACTGCTTTTACTGACTTTAAATTATTACCTTTTCCTTTTGTTGTTTTTTTGCTTGTGGATCGTTTTCGACCGCCTTGTGTTGCAAGCCGAAGAGATTTTTTACTGGGTGGACTTCGGAGCTCAGCTCCGATTGAGGACGATTTGCGTTTTTCTCGCAGCGATTTCCGCTCATTTGTTCGCTTCTGAGCGGATTTTACAGGTGGTGTTTTAGTCCTAGCCATACTTAAGAGTGTTATTGAGCTTGTCTGGCGTAGTAGCTAAGCAATCCGCTGCGAGAAACCGCTAAAATCAGACATATCTCGGCGCCCTCTTTCACGCAATCCGCTTACCCTCGCCGTCCGTTCCGAATAGTCTCCAGTTTCACGTCACGTGGTACTTATACCTTTCCTGAGGGGAGGGGGGTATAGATTACAATTATAGATTTATTGCTATCCTAGAGATAAAATTACGCTTGCTTCGAACAACCGAGGCAAGTTTGGGATCATGTCTTTAATAAAACTGAATCGAAACAAGTTTTTGAAATCTTCACTTTTTTTAATAGAAAATACATAGCAAATACCGTGAACAAAAAGGACCTATACTGCCAAAATATAATCGATTAAATAAGACTGAAAAGTCCGAAGACTATACAGCAAAGCTGATATACAACGTAAAATTCTAACACAAAGCACTACGGTTAGCTAGGCCTGACACGAAAAGTGCTCGAACTACATTGCAAGCCATAGACAGCTGTTTCGTTCTTATTAGAACTCGTCAGTAAACCCACAGGCTTACCATCCTCAAAATTGGTTTTGGGCTTCCTGTGGCCGGATTCGTCAGTTGTCAAACGGATTTCCCCCAGGATTTTGCCTTGTTTACCTCAAATTTGCAGGATAAATATAGCGTTAATTCTAAAGTTGAAATCTTTAAACTTGTATCAAAATAAACTTTACTTATTATATTTACCAGTTCTGTGAGTCTTCTTGTCGTCCGATGCATTTTAAAGATGCTACAGGTTTATACGTTCGAGTACGTCCTCGGTTTCGTCTTGTCTATGCACCACCGATAGATGAATCGTATGGGGAATAAGGAATGTATACAAGGCAGACTTGAAGATTAACGTACCATCATCAAAACGGTCTGCCACTGGGTTCAGTTGAAGCCAATCTCCTACTATTATTGTTTGGATACCACCGAAGGGACGTTGATTTCCTCTACTCGTAGAAATGCGGTGATAAAGCTCGAGCATCCGAGCACTTCCCATGGAACAGTTCATCCCAAATCACACAACTGGTATCCTCCAATCTTCTCCTAACATCTATATTTTCGTAGGCTTTATCCACTAACGCATCTACGGAAGCTAGAGCTGGTCCAACTCCGAGGAATGAATGGAGAGTGATTGGGGTTTGCTCAAGTGACGTGAATCCCGTGAATACATCACACGCAATGCCAGTTGAGCAGACCACTTGGACATTTCCTCCTTTGGCCTTACAAATTTGCGAAATCACATATGATTTTCCAGTCCCAGCTTCGCCTAGTATACAAAAATTGTGACCTTCAATATAGTCCAGGCATTTTATGGCAAAAAATCGGTCAACCTGTGACTAATTGCAAAAGAAGGTATTTCAACGGTTTTTGACTCAGAATAATGTCCTCTACAACATATCAAAAGTCCCAGAAAGTCCCAGTATGGGAAGTTACTTAAAAACGGCTTTTATTAAAACCCCAAAATAGCGCAACATGGAAACGAGGCTGGATGAAGAATATAATCCAAAAACGCATATAAAGGGTCAGAACTATCAAACATGATACAAAACTTTAACCATCCCTTAAATTAAATTACGTGTACTGTCAAAAGCATGATTTTCATGGATGTTTCGCATTTTTGCGAGATAATTCAATATAAAATTAGAAAAAATTAGTGGGTCTGATTAAGTTGGAAAAGCCGGCTAAGCTTTTCTGAAGGTTTATTTCTCCAGAACACTTGCTATAGTTTTGTTACCCTAAACCCTAACCCTAACACCTCAAAACTAGTCTTATCTCCAAATTTAAGGGTTACCATACGATGTTTCGGAGCAAAGTCACAGGTCGTCAAAGTCGCGAATTGTTACAGATGTTTGTATGGCGAACGTGCAACGTTGCCCGTTGGTCATACAAATGTCTGTAAAAAAATCCATGTACCTGCAAATTATATACAGTAAATGCTCACAGTAGATTCATACCTATTTTTATTTAGCTGTATAGTTAGGCAGTATAAATCCTGGGTGAAGTTTTGCGGGAATTATATTGAACTAGTTGACCCGCTTTGATTACACTGCCAAGCTAAGATAGAGGACTTCAAGACTTGAAACATTTGGGAAAGAACCACGATTATGCATTAATTAAATATACATGTAGAAACTTTTCGACACTACTAAAACTGAAAGACTGCGAATGTTCGTTTTTGCCCGCATCTGCCAGTGGACTAAAATAGTACAAAATTAGTCGTTTTGCATTTCTGCTGAATCATTGTTTAAACCGACAATCTAATTTCCATACATTTTACAGACTTAAGGTTTTCAACAATGGATGAAACAGTAAATTCCGTAATTTGCAAAAATCCTCTCGATGGTGAGGTCGTGGCTCTTCGCGAAAAAGGGAGTGAAGGTATAAATCGGGCAAGCGCCGAGCGTAATGTTACTATTGAGACTGTCCCCTACCGGGCAGCCGCAGGTACATCAGAACTGCCGACGAGCGTATTGTCACCCCAGCAACATTGCACGAGCTAAAAAAAGGGGAGAGCATGCACTCAGAAACTCTCAGAAACATCGAGTAATAGTTGCTCTTTGACTCGCAAGGCAGAGCAATCTTTCTCCTTCAAAACTGACTGCTGCTTCTGTGGCATCAAAGTCGACTTCGGAAAAAGAGATCAGTGGGGGTTTGACCAGAGGAAGGGGCTTGATGGAGCAACGACGACTCATCTGGCTGTTATCGCTTTATAAACATGCTGAGCCAGGCTCTCCAGAAGGCTGACTGCACGACTCATCACGCCGAGGGCGACGCCGATCTTCTCATAGTGAGAAAAGCCGTGCAGTCTGCTCGAGGAAAGACCACGGTCCTCAGTGTCGGAGATGATACCGATTTGCTAGTGCTCTTGTGCTATTATATCCGCGAAGATGGCTGTAACCTCTACTTTAAGTTGGACCTAAAGGAAAACACGATGGGGGCGCGTCTGGAACGTGGAGAAAGTGAAAGAACAGCTGGGTGAGGATGTTTGCAGAAACATCCCATTTCTTCACGCCATAGCCGGATGTGACACCACCTCCCGCCTGTACGCCATAGCCTGTACGAAAAATTCCTCAATACCCCGTACTTCATTCGTTCTCATTCCGCCGCGGGTGATGTTATTACTGCTGCATGATGAGAATGCACTGGTGTCCCTGTTCAATAGAAAGCCAGCAGAAAGGCTCGAACTCTTAGATATCAACGATACTATCAGAAACTTGCAAGCAAGAGTTCAGTCACAGATACAGTCTCAGAAGCTACCTCCAACCTCAGCAGCGGCCCGGTATCACAGCCTACTAATGTATACCTTCAAGTAAAGCAATGGGAGGGGCACGGACATGGCGTTAGAGGGCTGGAGATGGGAAGTTAGTGGTAATCAAGTACTCCCAGTAACGACCGAAATACCTCGTGCACCAGACTCCCTTCTTCGTTTGATCAGGTGCAACTGTTCATCGGATTGTAACAGTCTGCGATGTACCTGCCGCAAGAACAGCCTTGAGTGCTCCTCTGCGTGCGGTCAATGCAAAGGCTCCGCATGTAATAATTCTGCGAACCAGCCCGTTGACTATGACAGTGTCGAGTCTGATGAATAATCTGTGTATAGATATTATCGCACGGAAAGCCCTCACAAGCGAGAGTACGAACATGTGATATTAACTGTAAGATGGATTGCTTTTGTACGCACAGGAAGCCCGTAAATAGATCGTCTTGAGGCTATATTGAGCTTTGCTCTAAATCATAGAGCGATAATGTCATTTTAACAAATCGCATACAGTTTCCCATTGTCCGTACTCTTACTGATCATAGAAATTACGTCATAAAATTCTCAAAACTTAAGTGGAACAACTCGCGCATCACTGCAAAGTTTTGAACATTTTATGGCGTTATTTCTACGATCAATAAGAGTACGGACAATGGAAAAATGTATGCGATTTGTTTTTTACAACAACAAAACACTTTTAGCTTAAAAACGAGTGTGTACAAGCTACCTTCGAGTCGAAAAATCCAAACGTAAACACTAAGCATAAAGAAGTCTTCTTTATGCTTACCCGAACTCTATAAAAAATACCTAAGCTGCTCTAAACTGTTTGTTTCCACTTAAGAACGTTTGTAAATATCAATAATAAGAGATTTTAATCACGAACTAGAAGATTATGTATTTAATTCAAGATCATTTCTCAGTTCTAGTTCTAAAAGATCGCTCGAACTTTGCAGAATGCAAATTAGAAAATTCGGTCAGCGGTGCGTAGGTTCTCCGATGGTGTAGTGGTAGATCCTCCCCAGCGAACCACATTTTCAAATACAATGTCATATATTTCGCTTTCATACCTTTACATACTCAGTACCTTTGATATGACAGATCTACAGAGATACTGTGTGAACTGTGGCTGATTACACTTAGTTAGAATGCTATTTGCTGCCTTACTAGAGTTTCTAAAAAAGTTGTACATCACTTCGCGGCTAAATACAGGAGGAATGAGTCCAACCTCTGACCATATAAAGTAACTAAAACTCTAACCCGAACCATAAAGCATACCCTAACCGGTCAGTGAACATAAGTTCCCAGGTAAACGACGAGGTTTTTATGGCTAAAAAATCACAGGTAACGAGTTTCACGAAAATGGCGATCGCGAAGCCGTCACACTTAGAGCACATGGTTCGCGGCTCATGGTATTTCCGCTGACCGAATTCAGCATTCTGCAAAATACCCCAACCGGGTCGACCTTGTCACAAACAATCAAAAATTCGCCGAAAATATATGCTTTGTTCCGACTCGAGAGAAAGCCAAATTCTTACAAATGGCACCATGCAGACAAGGAAGTTTGACTTACTGATTAACTTTTCCCAATGATGAAATGCTTTTAAAATCCTCATTTTCTTGATTTTTGGAACAGATGTGTACACAACGTGGATTCACAAATCTCTGCAAAGCCCGCTTCAAGAGGAAAGCCGGCCGCACGTCTGTTAAAATATTGCATATGAAAATTAGCCAATCAGATTGCGAGAAAACTGGCGGTTGTTGTAAAAAGTGCTTCTTGGTGCCGAGAACTTTTGTGTCACAAGCGAAAGCATAGCCTCCTCCGCAGGCAACTCCAATAAATGAACCGGGATTTTGAATAAACCAGAAAGTGGGCTCCCTGTCCTCCCTTTCCTCTTTCCCTAGTTTTTCTAGGAAGCCCAATTTCTGGTTTATTAAAATTCTCGGTTTTTATTCAAGTTGCCGGCGGAGGAGGTTAGCGAAAGCATAAGAACATCGGATTTTAATTGAAAAAAATATTGCTTTTGTGTTTTGTTGTATCTTTTTCTTGCTAGGTGAAGCTCTGTAAGCGTGTAATGAAGAGCATTTTCTTAGTTTTGAACAAAATGGTTCGACTTCTGGCAATATAATAGCGCAGCAAAAGCAACTTCCGGTTTAGAGCCTCGTTTTCATGTTGCAGCAGAGAGCGAGTCAGCAATGAGTCCGATTTCAAGGTGTTCCCGTATTTGGATTGATTGGGACTTTTAGTATGTTCATTTAGAGGCTAATTCTAACTGATTGGTGATGAGAAAGCTTCTTTTGCAATTAGTCTCAGGTCAAACCATAAAATGCCTGGACTAATAGCCTTTTCTACGCATTCAGCTTGTTGTGTTGTCAGGCTGTGAGCTGCCATCGGAACATCCGCGACAACAAACGTGGAATACGAAAACTAAGAAAGATGTCGCAAAGCGGTAAATCAAATTATTTGAAGCTTTCCTACAGAGATACAAAATGTGTATGATACTCTTGACTTGTTTTTCTAGGTTTTCAGTAACTAGTAAATCTGCTGTCGCAATTGAAGTGAAAAAAGAATTGCCGCGAAAATCTCACGTGTAGTTCATTCAAATCGCCGGAAAATAGCTATAAACAAGAATGGTGATTGGTTGTAATTTACTTCCTTTCTGCGAACGGAAGTAAACAATTCTACTGTGTTGACCCCCTTGAGATTTTCAGTGATTGCAAAAACAATTCGCGAGTAGGGAGGGGTTGAGGCTGGAATTCTACCCGGTGGTGACCGGGGACAGCGATGTCTGCAGGACCCTTCCGAAAGCACAAATTCTGACTTCGAGAGTGTTTTTTTAGCCTGAATTTCAGCCGTCTCCTCTGGTTCGTTCCTCAGGCTAGTGTTTTTTATGTACTTCTCTTGCATCAATTGATCTTAAACTTGGCCAGAATATCCATAAAGAATCGTTCTTTCATATTCCCAAAGTAGACGGGCAAGCGATTAGATTTAAGGTGAATTTTTGCGAGTAATCGAGTGGTGGTTCGCGGTTTGGCGGCGTCTAGTTGCATGCCTTGTCAATATTCATCTACATGAAGCACAGGGAGTCCCTAACCGATA
Source organism: Actinernus sp. WN-2022 (assembly GCA_030867875.1). NCBI lineage: Eukaryota > Metazoa > Cnidaria > Anthozoa > Actiniaria > Actinernidae > Actinernus > Actinernus sp. WN-2022. The sequence continues at coordinate 28,378,517 of JAOWCC010000577.1, forward strand.
GTAGAATATTGGAAGATTGGATCGAAACGTTAGTTTTGATGCGTGTGGGTTGCCTGTGGTGTATTTACCGCGCGAGAGTGGTTGTGAATTTATCGTAGTCTGTTTGTTTTTATCCCAAAATTGTTCATTCGCAGCGTCAAATTCCAAGGGCACCCAACGAAGTTTTCGGTTAAAAAGCTGTTCGGGAGAGTAAGTTAGCCTAAAACTTTCGGATTTAAAAAAATTGTCCCTAGAAAATTGTTTTATGAAATACTGGCTAGAAAATTTGTTTTCAATCCCTAGAAAATTATAGAAGAAAAGGGAGACTAAAAGGTTTCCCCTAAAATATTCGTACGTCCCAATTCGTCTGATCAATAGAGTCAGAACAGGAAAAAAGAATCCCTAAAAAATTCGTACCTCCACAAAACATTGCAACATGAAGTTACTTGGGCTAGAAAATTCCGGCTTGTTATGTTCTAGACTACTAACAAATTCGTAGGCCGGGAATATTTTGCCATAGTATTTTCGGTTGACGCGATTTCCACCTAGAAAATCCGAACAGCTAATAGCTTTCTAGAATACGTCAAAAGACATAGTAGGCGCCTTAAAATGGCTAGATAAGCTGCAGACAACTGGTTTCAAACGAATTTCAAAAAGTACTCGTTGGGTGCCCTTGAAATTCGGACAATAAAGTTATCTGGCTGTGAAATGAACCAGCTAAATGTGTAGCTTATTTATTATTCTGTAGTTTGCATTAGTTTTAAGACACCGGATAATGTTTTGAGCGAGATTCAAGCGTTTCAGTTCACCGATACCTGTTCGCTGATTTTCGCTGCCAATCGCCTTGCTATAAGGTATTGAAAGGGAAGACACAGCGTTCAGAAAAACGACCAGAAGTCCTTTGCAAATTTCATAATCTCTAATTTAATTCACATATGTGAGTTGTTTAAGTATTTTCTCACTCCTGCTGTCACTTTTTTGGCAAGCCTTATAGTTTAAGACAACATTTGAACACATTTCATTTTCGTTTTTATGAGCCGAGGTGTTTACTTTTTCGCTGCAACGTTGTTGACCAAAAAACGACTCAGTAGGGGAGGTACCAGGAACATTTAGTTTGACAAATAAACCCCTTCGGGGTTACTAAGGGCTTGAGTCGTTATGAGTCACGAAAAATGTCGCGTGACGTATCTCCCTTCGAGGATATGGTAAGGCATGTCCTGTCGCTCCCCGTGGGGTTATACGTTGCAGTCAAAAAGTAACAAGAGCCCATCTGGGCTTTCACTCGGGCCACATGAGATTGAAGATGAAATTACACTTTCATTTGAAATCCTCTAGTAATAACCGAAGGGAAGAATTATTAGCTGAATTTAGCAGTCTTTAGGAGTGGCTGGTAGCGCGGTGACATTCATTCTCTGCTCCCCTAGTATATATATATATGTAATTTAATATTTTTGTTTTTCTCGTGTATGTAAATTAAAGAAGTTGACCTCTACTTTAATATTCATGTTCATGTTACGCACGCTTATAGCAGAGCGCGGTAATTACGTCACAAGTCTAGACCCCCCGCCAAGACTCAGACAAACAAACCGCTTTTCTTGTATCAACTTACAAGAATTGACTAGCACTTCAGTTCGTCCTCTGTCTATTCTACCAGAAATGACTGCTTTCCTGGACCATATTTTGAAAGGGAACCTGATGATTATACTGTCGAACAGCTTAAACTTTGGCTGAAATACAGAGGATTGAAACAAAGCGACAAACGTTGATCTTGTCAAGCGAGTTTTGCATCTTTGCTGGCCAACCAACGAGACATGCTTACTATATAGACTGTCAAGTCCTATTTAAACTGTATCCCAAACTCATCTTTTCCCATGCAATATCGTTGTAAGACTTCACCTAAACATTGAAAAGTTACAAAGGTCAGGTTTTCCTGTATTAAGGCAAAAACAAAAGAATGTAGCCGCATGCCGAGTGCAATCATCTTCTTCAATAAAACTCATCGGAGACCAAAGCTGTTATGGCTGGAAGAGCATATACATTAAAACTATGAACTGATAGCATCCTAAAATTCGGCAATCTTGCTTATGTTGGTGTGCTCTTTCAAACCATTATGTTATTGTTTGCATTTATCGAGTTTTCAAATTTAATACCTGCAGCTCCGAAAGAAATTAACTTCATTTGTGCTCAGAAAATAAATCAAAGCATTGTAGATGTAGGCTTTGCTTCCAAAATTTATTTAGAATCCACTAATAAATTCAAGTAAACTTAATGGTTGAACAGTAGTTCCTTCTCATTGTTTACTGGTGGATACATAGTCAGGGTTTCAGTAATTTATAGCCACTTACGTTTCATTGCCAGACCTAGTCTCGTTGTTCTGTGCTTTTAAGGTCTCTTGTACAAACATTTATCCAATGCTGACATTTCTCACTGAATTTGCTGTAAAGGTTTTGGAACAGAAAAGCTCCTCCTGTGGGCTTACGGTACTTTGCGAAACGAAACGGTGCGAAACGGTATTTTGCGAAACGGTATTTTGCGCAACGGTATTTTGCGAAACGGTATTTTGCGAAACGGTAATTTGCGAAACGGTATTTTGCGAAACGGTAATTTGCGAAACGGTATTTGCAAATATGAGAACAGTTAGTAAACGATTTCTTGTCGAAAAATCTAGAATACTAACTGATACTCATTTCTGTAATCGCAAAATGTCAAAGTTTCTAAGTTTAGCGTATTCACGCAAAAAGCCGTAGCTGTTTGTAGCGCGTTAGTAAACTGTTCTGTCTATCGGCTCTCCCAGAGTGGATAGAACTTTATACTGTATGAAAAATGTTGACAAGCTTATCCTTTCTTAGTTGCCCGTGATATTGGCGCTTGAGGAATCACATTTTAAGAGAATTCGTACAGTTTTCAGAGCATAGTGCGTCAATTTTTTATCTGTAATGGCGTTAACTGCGTGCAGTGTTAAGCGGTTTGTTACACTGGTCAATCGGGTCTCGCGGAATGGATAATCACTTTTAGAACTTATCCTGTATGACAACTGTTCACACTGCTATCCTCTCTCAGTTGCTCGTGATATTTCTACTTCATGAGTTATATTCTAAGAGAAATCGTTCAGTTTTCAGAGCATGATTGAAACTGTCTTTGTTCATCCTGGTTTCCGTGCCGTGAATATTTGACTTTTCGGCGCCTCCTTTCTCCTAAACAGTTTGTTCAAATATCATCATTTTTTTTCTTTCGTATGTTCAGGATGTTTGTTTTGTCGTATGCAAAAATGAGAACATTTGTTCAAGGATTTCTTTTCAAAAAAGTTTGAAAATCAAATATGATAACTTCAGAACTGATTTTCATGTTTGACGTAAACGATGTGGCAAGACATGCATTAATACCGATGCAACTTCAACTTCGTTGATCTTTCTTTTGGTGTATACCCTGGTCCCAGAGGTTTTCTAGAGAGAAACCTCTGGAACCAGGGTATTTGGTGTAAAGAAACCCTAGCTGTATTATCTGTATGCTGAGATCGAACTGGCCACAACTTGACGGCTTCGTTTCTTTGGCGGCCATTTTGAATCACTTGGTCATGTTAAAACCATTGTATCTTCGGTTCTATTGCTCGAATTAACTTCATGTTCACAAGATAATGTACATAATGTCAAGCGATTATTGTATTAAAGTTTCAGTCTCATCGAATCATTCTTTCTATTTAAAGTTTGAGTATGTACGACAACGTGGTTTTCCAGTTTCACGTAAATTAGGTAGCAAAATATGGCGTGTCTTTATACAACTTTTAACCCCACGCAGAGCTGAAAGTTAACAATGCTGTACATTGGTTTCATCTCTATTATCTAGGGTTTCTGTCGGTATATGGAAACCCCAGTTTTGTTTCGACTACGCTAAGTTCGAGATACAAATGTTCGATGCAACATAAGTAAAATATACTATAATATACATATTTCATTTATGTGCAGCTGTCTTCCAATTTTTTAAAAATTTAACAGAAATCTTTCAGCAATCACCTCCATCTTTGGTACACAAATTATACATCCCAATGATATTGCAGCATAAAATTCATAATGATTGAGATACCAGAAGCAAAGTTGGCCGTTTGAGAAATTCACTTTTGAGAAAATTTCAACCCCAAAATTCACTGAAATAAAAAAATGTCAGTGTGTTTACAATTTTAGAATTATAACAACCAATATTCATATTGGTGCTAAATGGCACCCAGGTCTTGCTGATGGTTTCTGTGGATCGAAACAAGACAATTAGTTAAGATCCAGAAAATTAGCTTTTAGATTTTGATGTACAGCATGATTTTTCAACATCGTTTACGTCAAGCATGAATATAAGTTTTCAAGTTATCATGTTGGGTTTTCCCAATTTTTAGAATTAAAATCTTTAATCAAATGTTCTCATTTTTGCAATGAAATTTTCTAAAAAGTGAATTTCTCAACCGGCTAACTTTGCTTCTGGTATCTCAATCGTTATGAATTTTATGCTGCAATATCATATAGTTCATGTGTACCAAAGATGGAGGTCATAGCTGAAAGATTTCTGTTCAGCTTAGCTGACATTCAGAATGACACGACTGACTTCTATTGAAAATTTTTGTCAAAACATGCTGTACCTTTGAAAATCTAAAAACAAATTTTCTAGATCTTTAACTATTTGTCTTGTTTCGATCCAGAGAAACCATCAGCAAGACCTGGGTTCCATTTAGCACCAATATGAAGTCAATCGAGCAACTATTAGTTGTTCTAAAATTGTAAACACAATAACACTTTTTGATTTCAGTAAATTTTGGGGTTGAAATTTCTCAAAAGTGAATTTCTCAACCGACTAACTTTGCTTCTGGTATCTCCATCATTATGAATTTTACGCTACAATATCATTGGGATGCATAGTTTATGTGTACCAAAGATGGAGGTCATTGCTGAAAAAATTCTATTAAAGTTTTAAAAAATTGGAAAACACATAAATCATAACAGACTTCAGTTCTGGGGGGACCGTTTCGCAAAATACCGTTTCGCAAATTACCGTTTCGCAAAATACCGTTTCGCAAAATACCGTTTCGCAAAATACCGTTTCGCAAATTACCGTTTCGCAAAATACCGTTTCGCACCGTTTCGTTTCGCAAAGTACCGTAAGCCGTATTAATGCTTGTCTTGCCACATCGTTTACGTCAAACATGAAAATCAGTTCTGAAGTTATCATATTTGATTTTCAAACTTTTTTTAAAAGAAATCCTTGAACAAATGTTCTCATTTTTGCATACGACAAAATACACATCCTGAACATACGAAAGAAAAAAAAAATGATATTTGAACAAACAGTTTAGGAGAAAGGAGGCGCCGAAAAGTCGAATATTCACGGCACGGAAACCAGGATGAACAAAGACAGTTTCAACCATGCTCTGAAAACTGAACGATTTCTCTTAGAATATAACTCATGAAGTAGAAATATCACGAGCAAATGAGAGAGGATAGCCGTGTGAACAGTTGTCATACAGGATAAGTTCTAAAAGTGATTATCCATTCCGCGAGACCCGATTGACCAGTGTAACAAACCGCTTAACACTGCACGCAGTTAACGCCATTACAGATAAAAAATGACGCACTATGCTCTGAAAACTGTACGAATTCTCTTAAAATGTGATTCCTCAAGCGCCAATATCACGGGCAACTAAGAAAGGATAAGCTTGTCAACATTTTTCATACAGTATAAAGTTCTATCCACTCTGGGAGAGCCGATAGACAGAACAGTTTACTAACGCGCTACAAACAGCTACGGCTTTTTGCGTGAATACGCTAAACTTAGACATTTTGCGATTACAGAAATGAGTATCAGTTAGTATTCTCGATTTTTCGACAAGAAATCGTTTACTAACTGTTCTTATATTTGCAAATTACCGTTTCGCAAATTATTGTTTCGCAAATTACCGTTTCGCAAATTACCGTTTCGCAAAATACCGTTTCCCAAAATACCGTTTCGCAAAATACCGTTTCGCAAAGTACCGTTTCGCAAAGTACCGTTTCGCAAAATACCGTTTCGCAAAATACCGTTTCGCAAAATACCGTTTCGCAAAGTACCGTTTCGCAAAATACCGTTTCGCAAAATACCGTTTCGCAAAGTACCGTTTCGCAAAGTACCGTTTCGCAAAGTACCGTTTCGCACCGTTTCGTTTCGCAAAGTACCGTAAGCCCCTCCTGTGAGTGATCAAAAAGGCCGAGAAAAGATGAGAAACCTGATCTACTAGCGGTGTACAGTCTGAACGATGCTTCATTCTCCGAGACATATCTCTTTGAAAGCCGGATTCACTCTTATATCTCCCCCAGCAACAATGCTTGGTATAGTCACCATTACTGATATGACTAGGAATCTTACTGAAGCAGCTGAAGGCATTGATTCTTTTTTTTTATCGAAAAAAATACGAATTCGGTCCTAATTTAGTCTGCTGTTCTGCAGGTTCAGAGTACTAATAGATGAGTGTCTCAAATTTATGTTTATATTTGTCCCATATTATAAGTTGTATCCTGTCCACCTATGATGGAGCTATCACTGTATTTCTCTACTGTTCTTTCTACCCTGCGGCTCTTTGATCGCGTCCATATCGGTATTTGTTGGACTAAAGATTATTAACTGAAATGCCCGTTTTGTTTATCTCTATTTAAAAGCTTTTACCCTCCTTCCCAAAACTGCAGTCTGCTCATTATATTACAGAACTATAAAGGGAACTGTTGGAAGCCTTTAATTTCTCGAACCAAAATCTCGGCCGTGAGAGGAGTCTTGTTGAATAACTGCTTCGGTCATCATATTCTGTGCCGAGTGAGTGTTTATTACCTACGAAACGTACCTCCAACAAGAGCGCCAGTTGAAATATCCTGAGCCTGTTGGGAGTGTTGGAAGGCTTTCGCACGAGTGAACTTAAATAAAACATTAAACTGCTTACATTTGAGAGATGGGACTCCAAATTTGAGAGAAAATTCCTCGTGCCGTCGTCCACCATCTTGATGTACTGTATTTAATTATGTAAACACATTAACCTGGCGATTGTTGCGTGACCAGCACAGTGCAATCTGATTGGTGTGAATTTGACCTTTAACGCATGCGCAGAAGCCGTCTGACAAAAAACGACTTGCATTTTAAGACTCGGTGCTGCCACAGGCAGCCCGAGTAAAAACCTCGGCTCACCGTGTCTTCACTTTCTAATACTTATACAGTAGTGAGAATGAGCGAACTGGTGTCAGTGAACTCAAACACTAAAATCTCGTTCAAAACGTTCTCCAATGTCTTCAAACTAATACAGGCTACAGAATAATAAATAAGCTACACATTTAGCGGGTTTGTTTTACAGCTAGATAACTTTATTGTCCATTTTTCGGATGAGAAAGTACAATTTTGGATCAAATAGCGAAAATCAGCGAACAGGTATCGGTGAACTGAAACGCTTAAATCTCGCTCAAAACATTATCCGGTGTCTTACAACTAATGCAAACTACAGAATAATAAATAAGCTACACATTTAGCTGGCTCATTTCACAGCCAGATAACTTTATTGTCCGAATTTTAGGCTGCGAATGAACAATTGTGGGATAAAAACAAACAGACTACGATAAATTCACAACCACTCTCGCGCGGCAAATAAACCACAGGCAACCCACACGCATCAAAACCAACGTCCAATATTCTACTATCGGTTAGGGACTCCCTGTGACATGAAGGACGTACCCGAACGTAACCTGTAGCATCTTTAAAATGCATCGGACGACAAGAAGACACACAGAACTGGTAAATATAATAAGTACATTTTATTTTGATACAAGTTTAAAGATTTCAACTTTAGAATTAACGCTATATTTATGCAAATTTGAGGTAAACAAGGCAAAATCCGGGGGGAAATCCGTTTGACAACTGACGAATCCGGCCACAGGAAGCCCAAAACCAATTTTGAGGATGGTAAGCCTGTGGTAAACCTCGACAAGCGTTGTATTTGATCAGCATTGCAGTAGTCTTCGGACACTTTATCATTGCTTTTTTTAAACAGACAGTACTGACAGGTGAAAGAGAAGACAAAATAAGCAAAGGGAAACTATGGAGCGCCATTAGTGCCAAAATTATATCTTTGCATTTGTAGTCGGGGAGCAAGAGGTCGAAAATTAGAGGTTTTGACTTTTGTTCAACCCAGACCACAGTAAAGGTTTGAAACCGGATAATGGTTTTAGCATGGAAACGAGGCTAATCAAGTCATTACCTATATATAACCTAGCTAATTCTTTGTAAAAATAGACAAATCGATATTATTGCTAATACAAGAAAATTTTCACTTTCGAAGCAAAAATGGGCCTAAGTCGACCAAATTTGAGCCAAAAAAGGTTCAGCCACAAATGAACCAAAACTAACCTCACAGAAGCCTAAATTTTCGAGCCTCAAATGAGCATAAATCGAACCAAAATACGAACCTAAATCCGGTAAGACAAAATGAGGCTCTAATTTAGGTCAAAATCGTACAGCAAGCTTCAGGCTGTGAATCAGTCGTCCCATCATGCAAAGCGTTTTTTCATGGCGGCCATTTTGCCGCACGTAAACGAAACTCCCGGGGATGAGCGCTAGTCACGTGAAAAGTTCATAAATAAAAGAACAACAAATGTGCAAGCATTGAAGCATCTCAAGTTTATTACCAAAATAATGTTATTGCTAAATTGAGCCTTAAACATATACGTATCCAAAGGCTTTTACAATGAATAATAAGCAAAGCCTCGTTAAATTACCAAGCTTTTTATGAGAACCTTATTCCATTGCTTATAAAATATGGGTAACTTAGCTAATGGTTACATATAATTATACGTACACATACATAATACATACAATGACGGCAAGCGGCCCTTCATTGTTGGATGTATGCTTCCCGGCCTTTCCTATACCTTGTCCACAGGATTTTCCTAATTCCTCGATCTATTGAGAACACGAGGGGAATAAGTTTCTTCAAAAGGTGGAGTGCTCCTTTCAAATGTGCAGTTTGCACCACACTTCTAAGGCTGTTTCAGTTGACGTAAATGTCACTGTTATCCAAGAGTTGTACATCATGATTGTCTTTAGTTGTTGGTGCCTATGAAAAAAGCAAAAGGAATGCGTATTACATTAGGAAAAATAGTGGGCATTGTACTAAATTTTATCATAAATTGATAAAATTTCAGTTTTGCAAATTGTCAAGTAATTTTACAAGGAAACGAAATAATATGTCCATGCGGACGGATTACACTTGTGCACTTTCAAGAACGGAATCCTGTTCTGTTTTGTAGCCAATCCATGAATATTATTAAAATTAACGATAATATACATTATTGGAGTATCATATGAACGCGTGATTTCATAGGCTGCTCAGCGTGCTTGATTTTCTTATGATTATCTTACGCTCAATATAACTTAACAGGCGATATTCTTAAGGTTTAAATTTATACCGACACTTTCGGGGTGCCATTTAGAAGAAAATAATCTAGCGCCTGCTTTATATTTAACCTCCATAAAACCTGGTATCAATTTAAAGCATACTGGTAGATATTGAAGAATGTCATGGTGCTTTTATTTTCTGGAAGAACGGACTGATATGCCAGCGTATTATAATTACCCAATAAATTGCTGTATTACCGCTAGTAAACCAGAATTAACCAGTTTAGTGCACGAGCGATTCTGTTCAAAGCTGAAATTTTATTCGTTGCTTGTATTTTTCCTATGCCCCTGCGGGCTTGGTAAAGATCCGGGAAAAGCGCAACTCATGGTTTTTCAGGTAATAATGATACGGGCTGATATTTTATCTAATATTAAGATGTATCTTTAAAAATAAACTGATTTCCAAACAGGCAAAAAAAACGATAAATCTATAGAAGACAACCAAGATCTTGCTGATAACAATTAACACTTAAATACAAGAACATGGCCTTTGCATGCATTTGGGTGGGATCACGCAAATTTTATAAAATATCCCGGGAAAACATATGACGCACGACGCAAGTTAAACGAATAATGCAGCATTGATGCAAATCTACTAGTTCATCGATATGAGTGAAAAAATTGGCACCCTAGCTCGCCATAAATCTCGGCATCATACCCAATATAAAAGAATACTCGGGGGGGGGGGGGGGGGGGGGGGAGGACTCCCATATAAAAGGGGTAGGGATGCTCGTCGGACATTTTCGATTTGACCCCTAAGAGGTACTAAAATGGGCGTGGCTCAAGCTTATTTTGACCCCTAAAAGATAATAAAAATGTAAATTGATAACAGCTTTTTTGTTCAATTGACACCTGACCCCTAAAAGGTACCGCTTTACATAGAAATGTCTGTGTTTGATGGTGGATACCCTAAGTGGTACCAAACTCCTGATTTTGACCCCTAAAAGGTACGACGAGCATCCATGTACCCCTCACATAAGGGAGTCCCCCCCCCCGGGTTCGAAAGGCCCGCGCAACACACAGCGACTTTTTGGTACAGTGCTTTAAAGGCTTTTGTCGGAATCAAAATACAGGCAACCATAGAAATCAATTTCCAAACTAACAACTGATACCGAAAACTATCACCGGGAAGGTAACGATTATCCACACTTGGCTTAGTCTTACAACAGCCTTGATGTATGGAAGCTATACGACCAAACGGAACTGCTAAAATGAGCGCCAAAAATTTAAGGAACCAATAGAAGCCAGGCCTCTATGATTTTTAGATTGTATCACCCTTGCGTGCTCAGAATATTTCGTAGTCGATCATATTACAGGAAAGACACGACATGCAGTAGTAAAAATGCTCCTTAATATATTTTGAAGTCCTAGAAATTGTGCCTATACACAAGTTTATAAACGTTCAATCTAATCGCGTCATTACTCTAGTATCTGCAAAGACATATTATTACCCTTTGGAAGTATGTAGAAAAACCAACAGTGAAAACTGATCTAAAATCACTAATTCTCACAAATACTAATAGGACAAGGTGTCTGTCAACACATTTGCTAAGTGTTTTTCTAAGCACGCAAAAGTCACGATTTCTAATATTATGTTCTACTTTCTAGCAGTGAAAACAGAACAATCGCTTTTGTGTGATTTTTGTGCGTTGAACCTGACCCACACTAACCAAGCTGCCCATCATGATAACTTCAGTGGAAACATTTATGGTCTGTCGATCTATGGCAGAGAATATATAATAGAGTACCAGAAAAATATATTAAGGAGGAGGAAGAATTTAGTGCCAAGAAAATCAAGGTCCGTATCGGTCCGAACACGCTGAAACTGAAAGTTTAATTACTACAAAGCGAGTGCTGATAACGAGTAACCTGCTTCGTCAATTAAACGGGCTAGAATATTTGACTCAAGGGGAGATATTGTGGATCATGGAAGAAGAGGCGACTACTGTATGGTTGAAGTGATAATTGCTGACTGACTTAGCTTTGAGGAACCAACTTCGACAACCTCAACACATAATGTCTTTTCAATAATGAGTGTTTATTGAGAGTATATATACAGAGGAATGAAATAGCACTCAAAAACATTGTCCAACGAAGGAATGAGTGTATGCGCGCATCTGTTCCAACTCTGAAATATTCTTAATGGTTCAGCGCGCGGGTCACCGTGAACGAACTCACGCACATGAGGTGGGCTGGCCCACTTTGGAGAGACCGGGAGGCTAAGCCTGGCTTGGCGAGCAAATTGCATTGTCCATACGGCAGCCATTTTGAAAAAGAACGACTTCCCGGCGCTAAAAACGTTTGTTGTGCCAAAGGCCACTCGATCACGTATGATGCAATAATTATTATATGCTAACGTTGAAACCAGAACTCACCGACAACTGACACTGAACCGATTGCCTCGTTTCTGTGAAGGATGAGGCTAATAACTTTTGGAGGCGACTGGGCCAAATTTTCAACATCAACAATTTTGGCTGCTCTGAGGTTATGACTTCCAACTGCACGACCTAAATATCGACCCAAATTTTATCATCACAAATTTTGGCTGCTCTTAGGTTTAATGTACGAACTGCACGACCTAAATATCAACCCAAATTTTAGCATAAAAAAATTGGCTGCTCTTAGGTTTAATGTACGAACTGCAGGACCTAAATATCAACCTAAATTTTGTGTGGCTCAAGCTGTTTGGTTCATCTTTGGTGGCTCTTTTCCCCTTGGTGCCATTTTAAGGCCCTAATTAGGCCTTTTTTACGTTCACGTTACCTACAAAACTACAATACCTACAAAACTACAATACCTACAAAACTAAACTTACAAAAATTCGTACAAAACAAAATAAATGTATTACAAGTTCAGGTTTTTTGCTCATAATAGAGAAACTGCCTTGCCATACTATAAGTTTCTAGGAATTTCTAATCTTGATAATATTTTTAAAATAAAAATTGCTAGCTTTGCTCATAAAATAAAAAATGATAAAGAAAGTATTCCATCAATCTTCTCCGATATCCTTGTACCAGTCTCTGACGTTCATACACATAACACTAGGTATGCTGCCAAATTAAGCTTTTATAAACCAAAGGTTAGAGCGAATTACGGCAAATTTACTTTCAAATTTTCCGCACCTGTAATCTGGGAGTCAATTCCTCTCGACTTAAAATGCTTACCATATAGAACATTAAAAAAACGATATAAACAATACCTCGTAGACAATCAAATATAATAGCTTTTGTTTCTTTGTTTCTATGTTTTTACTCTGTCTGTCCATGTAAGTTAAATCTGTTTTAGCTTTATTTGATCTATTTTCTTATATATATATATTATCGCATGAACTGTACTTGTCAATTTTAGGATAGGCAGTGGTTAACTCGAAAGTCTCTGCTACTTTAACCACTTTGCACAATCCTATTTTTTTCTTCTAAAGTTATCTTTTTTACATATATAGTCATCTTTTAAAAATGTAATTTGTAACTTTAAGAAATGTACAAATAAAGCTAAAGTCTAAGTCTAAAGGTACAAGACAAAGACAAATATCGAAAGAGTAAGGTGATGTGTTAAAGTTTAGTGCACATTCTAGCTACTGGAATATGACATTCTGACTATGAATTGAATTTGAATCAGGGGGAGAATAATCATGCAGTTTGATTACACGGCGATAAGTGCCACCGAGTTCCCTCGTTACCTATGATCGGACGCTTATCTATGTGAGTTCTAGTAAACTAAATATTTTTGAACTTCCATAATTAAGGTCAGGTTGCGTGACTGAAAGATTTAACAATTATTCACCGAAGTGGGGGTAAATAGTGGACCACTATTCACCAACACTGAGGTGAATAATTGTTAAATATTTAGTATATACCACACTCCAGGTGAGTAGCCAGCACCAAATAGTTATTTTATTTTCTGTCAAATGGACAAAAACCCGCTAGCCTGCGAACCTGTTCGCAGGCTAAAAACTCGCGCGAGATAATCGCTGCTTTGCTCGGAGGTGAATATGAATTCATTGTTTGACTGAGTAGCCAATCAGAGCGTAAGTATATTAATTTATTCACTATCATCAAAATATAATGTAATTTGATATTCGTCGTGTTCAAGATCCAGATTGATTCTTTTCATATATATCCAATATATGCGGGCGAACCGGATAACTCGCAAACTATATAGCTCCAATAATACATAAGTTTCGAAAGCAATGGCAATATCAATATTGTCATAATCTACCTTAGTCTTGCGTTTAAGGCTGACAAGTTCCATACAAAAACACACAGCGAATCTTTACATCGTAGCACAACCCCAGTTTTGCACTAGCTCGGTAGTCGCCTTTTGTTGTTCGTTGATATTCTCGCCTTCCGCATGCTTTTCTTCGTCCTCCCAGTCTTCTGAACTTCTCTCACAATATCGTCTTCATCATATTTTTGTTTTAGTACGAAATTGCTCTGCCGTTGTAAAAATTCTACAAAGAAAACAAGTCGCTACAAGTTAGCCGCAAGACTCCGGTGGGACGAAGTGACGTAAAAAGCGTCACAGGAATTAATGTGAACAAAATGGCGGCGCCCAGGTCTTCGCGGGGCCAACTTTGAGGGTCTCGTTCTCAACTCTGAAAAAGTTTTATCAAATTTTAATACATTTTCTGAACAACGTACATCTGAAAGATGCTTTTGAGCCCAAATGTGTTTTTCACATCCCTTTAAGTGAATAGTTTTTAATTTTAGTTTGAACTTTTGCGCTTATTACTCGGGCTGCCTGTGGCAGCATGCAAGTCGTTATTTTTTTTTGTGGGTGTCGCAAAATTTCTGCGCATGCGTTAAGGGTCAAATTCACACCAATCAGATTGCACTGTGCTGGTCACGCAACAATCGCCAGGTTAATTTATTTACATAATTTAATACAGTAAAGCAAGATGGCGGAGGACCCGCGAGCAACTTTCTCTCATCTCTCAAATGTAAGCCAGTTTAATGTTTTATTTAACTTCACTCGTGCGAAAGCCTTCCAACATGCAGGCTCAGGATATTTCAACTGGCGCTATTGTCGGAGCCGAAGGACCGCGTTTTTTAGCCAGATGGCCAGTGATTTATATACGACACGTACGACGACCTGAAGCCAGTGAAGGGACCAGGATCCGGAAAGCTAAAATTCGAAGAAATAGATATTGGAATCTATAAGCCATCGGCTCGCTGTGCTGCATTTAAAACATCCTAGAAGAACATCCTAGAAGAACATCTCTTAAAAACTGTCAGAGATTTAAATTTACCGTAAGTTGGATCAGAGAGTATTGAGATCAAGTTATTTCGTTCCAGCGAGGATATTGACCTAGCGGAAACGGTACAAGCTGTCGAAGGATTTTACTTATAATCATCCACGTCTACTTAACAACAAGAATAGTTATGTGCCAAGGCATGGGCAAAGATTGAGTTTCCCAGATTACAGATGAAAGTAGATAACTTAATGTATGAAGAAACAGAGGTCACGCGCGACACTTTATGTTATACTAAGAAAACAAAACAAATTACAGAGCCTGCAAGTTCACAAGTCAATGAAAAACCCCAAGAGCCTGTAGTTTTGGATCAACATATCCTTGAAACTCCAAAAGCAACATACACATGAGTCAAATTCAAACCGGAAGAGACGGAATTCTTTAGATTCTTCACGAGGATTGTTACCCCGCAATAAGCCGAACTCTCTCGCTGCTTTAATGACCTTGATTTGTAACATGGAGGCTGACCTAACTGATATGCGTAACGAATTCTTACTCTCGTCACATCAAAACACGAATCAAGAAACAAAACTCAGTCATTTGGAAGACAAATTAGTGCAGCAAGATAATATACACAAGACCGAAATCAAGATGCTGTCATCACGAATATATTATTGACCTAGAAGTTGAAAATGGCGATCTCGAGTTGAAAGTGGATATAATAAAGCTGAGATCCGACTTTCAAACTTTAAAAAAAAAATCAAGAATACAAAAAAGAAGACAATGAAAGACCAAGGTCTCCAGTGTTCCGAGACTATTAACTATTAACTATTTTGATAGAAATGACATTTTATTTAATAATCAATATGGTTTTAGGAAAAAACACTCTACTTTGCAAGCTTTGTTACATTTATTCGATAGAATTACATCTGCAGTTGACCAAAAACATTTTACAGTAGGAATTTTTATTGATCTTTCCAAGGCGTTTGATACTGTGAACCATGACATTTTGTTAGTCAAACTTGAGCATTACGGTATTCGCGGATTGGCCCTTGAATGGATCCAAAGCTATTTGTCCAATAGATTACAACAGGTTGAATTCAATGGTACCTGTTCATCGTTCTGTGGCATCAAGTGTGGTGTACCTCAAGGGTCAATTCTCGGGCCGCTCCTTTCTCTGGTATACATAAATGACCTCTGTAATGCCACTAACGCTTTTGAACTAGTGTTATTTGCTGATGATACAAATCTATTCTTTTCTCACAAGGATCTACCCCTTTTGATAGATACAATTAACACTGAAATGGTTAAATTATCAAATTGGTTTGATGTTAACAAACTATCGATTAATATTAAAAAGTCCAATTATATGATTTTTAAACCACGGCAAAAAAGGCAAACAATTGATTTAACGATTGAGATTAATAATCATAGCATTGATCGTGTCAGTGAGGTGGTATTTCTTGGGGTGGTTTTAGACGAACACATGTCCTGGAAACCTCATATTTCTCAAGTTGCAAGCAAAATATCCAGATCAGTAGGAATAATATATAAATCAAGTTTTTGCCTTTCTAAGCCGGCCCTACGAACACTATACTTTTCCCTAGTGTACCCGTACCTCCATTATAGCGTTACTGTTTGGGGCTCAACGTATCCATCTAACTTACATCGTATTATTTTGCTCCAAAAACGTGCAATTAGAATTATAGATAAGGTAGCCTTTGACGCCCATACTGACCCAATATTCAAACAACAAAGGATTTTGAGATTTGAAGATATTTATTTACTCAATTTGGGAAAATTTATGTATTCGTATCAAAACAATTTACTTCCTCGAGGTTTCGACAACTTATTGTTGAGGAATGATCAAATTCACAGTTACAATACCCGAAGTTCTCATTTATTTCATGTTCCTTTGTGTAGAACAAATATAAGACAATTCTCTGTTAGTTTCCAAGGTCCTAAATTTTACAATACTTTGAGTTCAAATATACGTAACGCAATGTCCTTTTCTTCTTTCCAATTCAATCTTAAGAACTATCTTTTCTCTCGCAATTAATTAAATATAAAATTGTATTGTCTTTCATGTTTGCATTTTAATGTATTTGTTTAGTTTTGTTAGCGTGTTGCTCTTGCCGCCTCAATCAATTTATTAACCAATATTAATTGTAACGAGGTGGCCCAGAACCTCACAAGCCTTTATGGTTTCTCTTGGGCTACCCCGCCACTTATTTTAATCTTTGTAAGATTTCGTACTATTTATATTTGTGGCAAATAAATAAATGAAAATAAATGAAATGAATGAAACTACCCAACCAACTGAAGCTTATCAGTTTGTTCAAGAGCCATCTTTCTTACATGACAACCCGATCCCTATCAGTTCATCAGAATACATTTTCTGTGCTAAATGACGAGAGTTTACAATCACCTGACCGACAACCCACTACTAAAGAAAGGGACCATGAAGTACGGTAGTACGGTTAATTCTCGGGTTCAAAATAATGAATATATGCCTGCTCAAATGCAGTGTGTTAAACGAATAAGTAGTGTTTAAATTAAAAGGTCAATATACGAGAAAAACAAAACTATTAAATTACATATATACTAGGGGAACAGAGAATGAAAGTCACCGCGTTACCGGCCACTCCTAAAGACTGCTAAATTCAGCTAATAATTCTTCCCTTTTGTTATTACTAAGAGGATTTCAAATGAAAGTGTATTTCATCTTCAATCTCATGTGGCCCGAGTGAAAGCCCATGCAGATGGGCTCTTGTTCCCTTTATTCTACCAGTTAGTTTTGTCTTTTATCTTTGTTTTCTTTATGTAATTTATCCTTTTCTCGGGTCGTTACTTCAGTTCAGATAATTGGGAGCTCCATTTTTAGCCTTGTCTAAATAAATATATTTACACTGTGCATGCAATGCCCGAGTAAAAGTCAGTGCCAGAAACACGTTAGCTTTGCAATGTCTGTGCATCATCTGACAGCCTCCAAGCTACTCATTTACGCTAGCTGCTGAATCGAATGTGTCATTGCTCTTCATACGGCGAAGACTAAAATACATCCTTGGTTGCTTTTGATCAGTATGACAACGATATTAACGAGTAGACCTTAGACGGCAAAAACAACCCATACAACTACCATGGTTATTTACCAATGAAAGCCCTTTGGCCCATCGCCCCAACCAGCTGTGCTTGCACATTATGAATGTATAGACAGAATAACAGCCTTGCAAGCAACAGTTTCTCGAAGCAATTAGTGATGAGTGGTACAAAGCAGAACTTCTTGTCAATATATAATTAGAAAGAATTATATCATTTCAGGTCTGATCAGTCAGGCATGCATTACTGTTGTTGGATCAACATCGGCTTTGATGAAAGGCAACTCCTGCAATCGATCGAGGGGCCGGGTTCAAGCGGCGCACAAGTTGTCCATGGAAGCGTTCTTCCATCTTATGTGGAAAGCATTTTCCCAGTGGTTTAGCCCCGGGGGTTTAGCAACACCGGAGCAGACAAGGGACGCGTTAAAGAGGAGGCCGTACTAAAAATATCAAAAACGAGTAGATTTGCATTGGCATCTGACATTCAGATTCGAAACCTCGAACGAAGTTCAAGATGTTGGCATTCTAGGAGGAGTATATGCATGCATGGCTCTATGGTGAATTCGCTTCTAAAGACAGAACGGAAACTGTCATTTGCACCTTTCCGCTACATGCAGCAACTATGGTACCCGGTATTTCTTTGCAATGGATATACCAAACTACTGTCACTGATTGCCAGCGTATCTCGCAGAGTCGACATGAATCACGAGCTGAAAGCCAACCGCATCTTTGCACAAGTCCATCGGCAATCAGTTATCAACGGCAATCATCATGCAGTACCAGCCATTTTCTCAGCTGTGGACTGACGTGGCTCTTGAACTTGTATAGTATCAACTCGCCGGTGATCCTGCCCTTTGACTTGGAATCCATCACACAGAGCCCAACCGCGGCTTGAGAGGTGACGGGTTTCTTACAACTGAGCGTGTGCCAGTTACAACATTTACTGCAGCACTCAAGTGTGCTAGATCAACTGAGGACGCACAAAGAAGTGGCTGAAGATGATATACAGAAACTTGTTCCATGTTTCACATCTGCATGGACTGATGACATCCTTTTGCACAAGATACAGAATCCTTGCTACAGGCATGCATGGTTCTGCCTGCCGAAGTAGCAGAAAATCTGGTCAACAGCACATATAGAACTGCCGGGAACGGGAAGTTTCTGGGATCCCATACAAACTTCAAGATCAAGACAATTTTATAATACACACTGACAAAAAGGTAAATGGCAAAGGGGCAACTAAGAAATGTGTCACCGTTGGTGCAGAATGCAGATACTCCTAATCGCTGCTGGTGCCGTGAGACAAATCGATTCTAATTCATTATACTAGAACCGTCAAAATATGCTAGATACGCGTTCCAGAGGTTAAAAATGTATAGATGTTTTGCCCTTCGTTGGTAAATAACCTTTGAAGCAGTTTCAGTTTGGCGAGCGAGAGGGCAAAAATGTTTGCCTTCTCGCTCACCAAATTCCTTGTGCCTGCGGCGTCGCTATCAATTAAATAACGCTATTTAATTAACAGCAAATGGCAAAACATTTCGCATATCGAATCCAGGATACGTTACTGTCACATTGCCAGTAGTTCCATAATTTAT
This sequence comes from Actinernus sp. WN-2022, assembly GCA_030867875.1. Lineage (NCBI taxonomy): Eukaryota > Metazoa > Cnidaria > Anthozoa > Actiniaria > Actinernidae > Actinernus > Actinernus sp. WN-2022. Next base: position 28,397,821 of record JAOWCC010000577.1, read on the forward strand.
TGGTTCAGGAGCCCATGATTGGTTTCATTCTCCAGAAATTACAAACCGGCAGAGAAGCGTACTCAGAGAATATCGTTAAAAAGGGGAATTGTTCATATTTACGTTTTTGAATGAAAAAGTCACTGAGTTAACTCTAATGATCTACCTTATACGGCCGACAAACGTCTTCAATGCAACTGTTCGCCTTGACGAACAATCATTTGCGCGCGTCGGGGCGGATTTCGGATACCTGGATTTACACTGGGGAGTATTTGAAGGGGACGTGAAAGAACCTGTTGTACTACTCGAAAAAGAGAAGGGGATTGTCACCCGGTACAGCAGCCTGGCCATTGCACTAACCACACACTCAACATTGTAAACTGCGTGGCAGCCATTGGCGCCGTAATAGCAGTCCGAAAAAAATCACTGACGGGATATGTCAGTAAAATGTAAAGCGCCATGAGACTGTGGTATAGGGCGCTATATAAATATGTAAAAGTTTATAAATGAGCGACCACGAACAACACTCCACTGGTATACGTCGCCGGATCAAACAATGATCTAAATGGTTCGCAGATTAAGAAATAAGTAGAATGAAGAATAACCAATACGACGTAGAATTATACGGATTTAATGTAGCACAATATTTCGACTAGCCATACTAGTCTTCATCAGGTGCTTAGGAGCTTTTACAATGTGACTTGACAATATATAATGGTAAAACGGAAATGACGTAAAAAACATAATATGATAACGAAAGATAACTAACGAACATCGTAGGACAGTTGACAAACCTTCCAGTAAATCCAAACCCACCACTGCATCTGAACATTTTCTATCTAACCCTGACCACTCTGCATCTAATATCCTTTTAATTCCTTTAGAACATATTTTCTCTTCTCGTGATGCTATTCGCAAAGCTAGAGAAGCTTATCTCATAACACGTGCTAACACTCTTGAACCTAATGGCCTTAACAAACGCGATGAGACTTACTAATCAGTCACACCGTTAGTTATCTTTCGTTATCATATTATGTTTTTTACGTCATTTCCGTTTTACCATTATATATTGTCAAGTCACATTGTAAAAGCTCCTAAGCACCTGCAGATGAAGACTAGTATGGCTAGTCGAAATATTGTGCTACATTAAATCCGTATAATTCTACGTCGTATTGGTTATTCTTCATTCTACTTATATAAATATGGGCTATTATTATTATTATCAAATTCAGAATGTCATATTCCAGTAGCTAGACTGTGCACTTATAAACTTCAACACATCGCCTTGCTCTTTCGATGTTTGTCTTTGTCTTGTACCATCTTTCTATTCAAAAATCATGTCTGATCACGTGTTCTGTCTGATCTCTGGTCACGTGACTCCCTAAAAGTTTGTGAATATCCTTCTTCGTTATAATCACACGTGGAACCAGGAGCCCATTACCAGGAGCGTCCATCTTCCCCACTGTGTCTGTACCCCAGCACAGAGGTAGATGAGGCTATTTTTAGCATTGCGTTTCGCGCGAAAAAGAACAAATGTAGGCTATTCTTAGCCAATCAGATAGCTAACGTCACTTCTCATTATCATTCTTCTCACTTTCAACGCGGGAATTCGAATTGCTGGTTTTCACTCAATCCCCAGAGATTCAAATGTTGGTGCCCCAACAAAAGAAGCTAACGAGGAATCTATTGTTTAAGGGCACCAACATGGCGGCAACGTCTTTTCGCGGGAATTTCGAATCTAAAAATAGCCTCATCTACTCCTGTGCTGGGGACCCAACCCATAACAGAGGAACGCTCCTGGTAATGGGCTCCTGGTGGAACTCACTTTTTTGGTGTTAGTTTTGTTTCATACACATAACCAACACAATTTATAGCTGCTCACAGCCTCGTTTTCATGTTGACATAAATTTCCCAAAAAAAACGTACTAAAACCGTATGAGAGTTCAAAAATGCCGAATAAATACGTAGCAATACGTAGTAGGCAACGTTATTTCAAATTTACAAGTAAAAGTAGTATAATTGGACCGTTCTGTAACAGAATCTTTCATGTATCCTTTTTTCGATTTACACCAGGGGCCTGGTTATCCAACAAATCACGTGACACCTTTTGAGTTATATATAACAGAATATAACAGAATATAACAGAATATTAGTACCGAGCCCTAGAGTAAAGAAATGATGCGTATTAATAAATCGTGAAAGTAGCGACCCAATATTTACAAATGTTATTTTATGACGAATAATGGGAGCCGTTGCCGGGGGCTAATGTTTAAGCCTAAAACAAACTGGGGCAAACAAAAACTTTCATACCATGCATCAAAGGACTTTTAAAATAACTTAGATTTAGATGTTCAGACCGTAAGATCATTATCTCTATTCAAGCTCAAACTCCGTATATGCAATCAATCGTTTTAAACTCTAACCATACACGTTAAATACTTTACTACTATTCTATTTGTAACTGTTATGCTTACTTTGTATTCCATTTAGTTTTTCTTTTTACATGGCCTCTCTGAAAAACACTTCGGTGACGAGAGCACCCTGTCAAAATATTATTATTGTTAATAAGTATCGACGAATTCATTGGGATAACTCGGCCTATATATACAGTGTGTGCGAACTTCAGTTTTTGACCCATTTATACGAATCGTTCGCGGCTTAGCTATAAATGGCCCTATTGTTGCCTATTCCAGATTCAAGGCGAAATCTCTCCTTCAGATTTAAAAAAAATGGTACCCTGTTCCAGACCAAAACGGTGCGGTATAGCGATTTATATAATACGTAATCGATCTTGCGCGAGAGGATGTATAAAATACACTAAAACACAAAGATATTAAACATTACATTTGACGGGATTTCATGGGACATTAAATACCACAACAGAAAGGAATATTCCTACTTAAATTGAATTATATTCAAATACAGTACTAGTATTAACGTTCTAGATAAAATATTTCCAAACGAGTCACTGTTTAATTTGAGTGAAAACAGTATGCAGAATCAGTTCAATTATAACTTAACATCTCACCGCTACCCCACCGACACCTTACCGATATATACCACCGACCCACTATCGGCCGACACTGATAAACAGCAGGAAGGAACTGACTGTCGACCGACATATAGGCCAACCCTCGACCGACCCGCGATAGACAGTCGCCCGCGGGTCGGTCGACAGTCGGCCGATATGTTGGCCAACCGTCGACCGATACGTCGGCCAACATTGCGTACAGTACAGAGATTGTTATGTTTATAACGGGCGGTGAGCAAATATACGATATTGCATATCAAGAGTTAGGGGAACAAAAAACCGTACCCTATTTAAGGATGATATTTTTTTAAGGATGATAATACAAAATATGAGACCCTATTTAAGGGTCCGGTACCTCGCCCATATCCTATCCCGCGGTACATACCTATATATAGGTTTGTCAGTCCGTAGAACGAAAAGTTCGTAGAATGAAATGTGTGTATAAGAATGAAATGTGTGTAGAATTAAAAATCTGTAGAATGAAATGTGTGTCGAATGAAAAGTCTGAAGATCGAATGAAATGTCTACAGAATGAAATGTTTGTATCCAAATGAAATGTTTGTAGAATGAGAAATCACTTTGCAAATAAAATGTATGTAGAATCAGGATAATTTTGGCACTAATGGCGCTTTGTACCGCCTTGCAATTGGGATGGTACTAAATATAATTTTCGCTCGATCTTTCCAATTTATTACACGGTCACGTGACCGCAATTGATTGTTTGTCTCTGCTGGAGTTAGTTCCGGGTCCGATATGATCACATCCGGTAAGACTTCCAGGAATCTTGAGAAAGTTGCTGGTCAAGCACATTTATTGCTAAGTGGAAATTTCGTTCATCTGAGTCATAAGAAAAAAGAAACCAGACTACTTTACGTTTCTAACCATGATGACTTCAACTGAACTCAACACAGTTCTGAACAGATACTTTCATAAGACAATAACGATCCAACAATCGGCTAAAGAACGTGCTCTGACAGTTTGGGAAAAACCTGTTAGAAGGATTCTTCACAAAGTTACAACCAAAGACGAGAGGTTTACTCTAACCGTCCTTCCAACAGGCAGTTATTATGAAAGAGCCAAGGTAAAGGAACCGGACGAGTTCGACATCATGTTGGAGATGGAAAAACTAAAGTTGGATGCTCCACCCTATGGACCCGAAGAAGACAACATTACAAACGACCCACCGAATGGTATGTCGACACAACTCTGTCGATTTATCGAAAATCACACCGAGTTAATATTTAAAACATGTATCGATCGATTGATTTCTCGTTTATGCACTTATCAGCAGCCATTCCGGTGGGGTGACCCCGGGAAACACTCGGGCATTTGTACAATGACGTTAACAAATCCCCCATAAACAAAGGCAGAATTTTTTTAAACGCAAAGCTACCATGCATACTTTATTAGCATGATCAGGCCAATAAACTTGGGGTCCCTCAAATGCAACCAAATCATAGCTCTTGAGTTTTATAATTTTGGTACTTATTTCATCAAATTTGGTCACTGCAGGCAGCCCAATCTCGTGATTTGTGTATTTATACTATAGTTTCACGCGCTTATACAAATATCCATTGAATACTTCACCCTCTCCTGTTAAGTTCAATATGTCTTCGCCAGACCGAGGCTCTTCGACTCGTTCGATTTCTCCAGAATATGGTATCGCTGGATCTTAAAATTTGGATAGGGATGAGTTCATTTGTCATTCTATGGCCTGCCATAGTTTCTTGTTATTTGGAGTGAGCGAAGTGTGATTTTCGTGGCAAAGATTTCATATGGAGGCCCGTTCTGGTCAAAATTGTATCAGAATAATATTATCACAGTGAATTATTGTTTTGTTAGTCTGTGTTTATTTTTTGCACACTGCTCATTAATTTTTGGTTTGTGAATTATTATTTTTTAGTCAGCAAATATTATTTTGGTCTGCAAATATTTTTTTAGGCCTGCAATTTTTTTTGGGGTCTGCGAATAATTCGTTTTGGGGAGGTACAATTTTTTGGGGGAGGTATAACAAATATTTTTTTTGGGTTCTGTTCTGCGATTATTTTTTTTGTCCTGTGATGTAATTTTTTTTGGGTGCATGGAATAATTTTTTTTGGATCCATAATGCATTGCATGCACATAATTGCGCGAAGACTGAGTTCGAGTCCTTCCCAATGAAGTACTGTACATACTAAACAAGCATGTCAGAATCAAGGGCAGAATCTGTTCAAAGTCAAATCTCTCAAATAGCTCAAAATGCAATACAAGAAATCAACAGAATAGCTTAACTAGTCACTACGACTTCCATACCCTCAAACTCTTCCTTTTCGAGGTTAAATGAATCGCTGTCTGGTCTCGCTGGCAGATCTACAACTACAAATATACCGACATCGAGAGGCATTCAGTCCGGGTCCACATCCACTTCCAGCATCTTATCTAGTAATCCTTCACCAAGTAATACCGGTTCCAGTAATCGAAATGTGCTGGGTGAGTTACGAAGAAGATTCCCTACATTTTCTAGTTCACATGGCCCTGTTTAAGAGCCGGTGGCGGATCTGGAAGGAGAGGTACAAGTAGCAACAGTGCTGGTCGGCCAAAGAAAGACTATGCAATCAAGGATATTGTTATTGTTGGTGCTCAGGTCCAAAAAACACCGATGGCTCGTCAAGAAAAAATACAATTGGAGAGAAAGAATCGGGTGATTACCGGTAGTGGCTTTACTATTGACAGAAGTTGGAATGAAAAGATTTTGTATGACAATGTAAAAGCACAATTCCCAGAGGACTGCAGAAAGGTCGAGTATGAATTTATTAAGAACTGCTACGGAACACTGGTAAAGCCAACGTTAGCTACTGGTGTTAAAATCGATGGTAGCATACTTTTAAAATCCATTGCATCAGCGGGTGCCGTGTATGTGCGACTGTTTGCAGATGATCTTGATGACATGGATGACTCACGGTAGTTGTAGATCTGCCAGCGAGACCAGACAGCGATTCATTTAACCTCGAAAAGGAAGAGCTTGAGGGTATGGAAGTCATAGTGACTAGTTGAGCTATTCTGTTGATTTCTTGTATTGCATTTTGAGCTATTTGAGAGATTTGACTTTGAACAGATTCTGCCCTTGATTCTGACATGCTTGTATAGTATGTACTTCATTGGGAAGGACTCGAACTCAGTCTTCGCGCAATTATGTGCATGCAATGCATTATGGATCCCCAAAAAAATATTCCATGCACCCAAAAAAATTACATCACAGGACAAAAAAAATAATCGCAGAACAGAACCCAAAAAAATAATTTGTATACCTCCCCCAAAAAATCGTACCTCCCCAAATCGAATTATTCGCAGACCCCAAAAAATTTTGCAGGCCTAAAAAAATATTTGCTGACTAAAAAATTATAATTCTCAAACCAAAAATTAATGAGCAGTGTGCAAAAAATAAACACAGACTAACAAAACAATAATTCACTGTGATAATATTATTCTGATACAATTTTGACCAGAACGGGCCTCCATAATTTCAGGTTATAATTATGCATCCGTTGTCCCCAGCCTTTTCCTTCCCGGGATAGCCCATCAATGAAATTGATGATCGATTAAAATCGATATTAACCGATGCCAATCGATACCAATCAATCGATTGATATTGGAAATCTGAACAATCAATGGACCAAATATTTGTGACCTTATCAATTGCCCTTAATTGCATCGATTGGTATTGATTGACATATAGATTTTCGAAAGGATTAATATAAGCAAGGCAGGTAGGTAAAGCACCACAAACACCCGTGTATAAGCCGCACCCCAAGTTTTGAAGCTTGAATTTAGGAAAAAAACTTTTTTTGAAAAATACACAAAAAAAAAGAATCTTTTGTCCAAGTTCATAAACGCTTGTACTTGATGCCAAACTTATTCCCCAAAAAAGAATAATCTTTTGTTGGAGTTCATAAACGCTCGTACTTGAAGCAAAACTTCATCAGATTGTCAAATACATAATTGCAACTTTAATTCGATCGAATATGGTTCAACTTAATTGCCTTGTCATTTCTTGTGTATATTTTAACCTGCAGTCTTTAAATCATGTACTCCATAATTCTTCCGCTTTTATTCTTCCATTAACTAACAACAATTCCAAGGAACCGCTTTCCTTTAATCGCTAGAGCAAGAAAGGTTTTCTGGCAAAACTATACTTGCACGAGTAGGTCTGAGGTCCGCCATCTTGGATTTTCATTAACTAGTGCCAATCTCGCACGTGTAAAATTGCACAGAATGCCTGGTTGTTTAGATGCCTGCTTTGACAAGCACTGCGAATCAGCGTGTTTTGTAAGGTAAATAAGCTTAATCATGCACGTTTAAATATTCACGAAATTCTAATATAATATTATTAGGTATAAGCTAGGTGGGTCTTAGAATATTTCTGCTTTAATTCTTTCAAACTGCGTGTTTTGTTTTCAATGATTATGCTTAAATTGCTATATTACACGATCGGATGCGATTTGAACCCGATTGTAATATACGCACTGTTGCATAATAAAAGCTTAATTCATACAGGTTCATGATATGTAAATATATATGTTAATGTTGGGTCTGACGTTCCTTTAATTTCTAGGTGTTCCCGTAGATAAGCCACACCCCCGATTTTGAACGAAAATTTTGGGTGAAAAGGTGCGGCTTATCTACAGGTGTTTATGGTAACATATTGCAAAGTATCTCCAATGGCCACATCAAATAAACAATTATCAGGTATCCTTTCACTGTACAGTAAATGGAAAGGTTATCTGTACTACCTTCTGATGCTCGTGCCATTTTGTGTTTACTGGTGAAGTTTGCCACTAGTAACATGATATTCCATTGCGTTTCCTTTTAGAAGATTCACGAAAATTAAGCACACCCCAAAATCGAGAAATTAACGTGTTGGGCTCAATCGAAAATGGCAATCGATATGCATGGATTGATAATTTTTCTGTGACTACATGTATATCAATTGGTCATTGATTGACCGATTATACCAATCGATTGATTTCCGATCATCGATTTCATTGATTGGCTACCCCGGGTTCCTTTCATTTAGGATTAGCGAGGGAATTAAGGAGGATTCGGAAAAAAACCGGATTGGAAATGACCCTATAGAAGAGCTCGGAGGTATGAATAACCACAACTGAAACATTGTAGGGTGAATCGAAGTCATGTATTTATTTGTCTAACATACATGTTTTGGAAGGATTTATAATATGAGCTATTCAAGCGATATTTGTAAGCGTACAATTATACAAATCACGAGATTGGGCTGCCTGTGATTTGGTCCACCCAAAGCAAATATATGAATTTTTAAATATTAAAATTTGCACATTCTTTTGTGAAATTTAATATATATTCCATGCAGTGATTCTAATGTACCATCAAATCAAAACATCAGCATCAATATAATAGCAGGGAACGAGCCAGGCTGTGCCATTGCACCATTCCCGCATTAAAAATACATTTGTCCCTTGAAAATAATACTGACAATAATGGTCAAATTGACCAGTGCTTTGTCCCCTTCCAAAGGAAATTAAATGCCAATTATCTTTCTCAAAAGGGCCAAATTGTCCCTTCTCATGGCTCAATTTCTGGCAAAATCCCTGATATATATAGGCATAGTTTGTGATCAATTTTTATACTTGAATGATCAACACTGGACACGGGGGTGGGGTTCAGCAACCCCAGGGGGTTTTGTGGATGGCAGTGTCAATTTCCCATCCCCTGGGACCTATATATCCAGATCAAATTTCCCTATACATTATTTGACCACATTCACCATTTATTGTGACTGCATGGGTATTACATTGAGATTAAATTAATATCTGGCTTCCAGCATGTTATTTAGTAGGCCGGGACAGGCACTTTTTTTTAGTTGCCACTCAGCCTTTGTCAAGTGAAGATCTAGAATTCAAAGCTCTGCATTATTGCACAAAATTCAAATCAAACACTCTAATGATTAATATGCCTTAAAATAATGTATGAGTCGATTCAAAAGGCAATCAGGGTGGGCCACTGGACATGCACCCCCTTATATCAAGAATAAGTCCAGCAGTTGTCTTGCTCCTAGGCATTCATGTGTCCACTTTCAGGGGCCTCTTGATCAGACCTGACACCCAATTTATGTGGAGAAGCAGAAGCTTGCATATATTACTTAATTGACTCGCTTGTATTTAATATTTACATTTTTGTTACTGTAAATTCTCTCATGTCTTTGATTTAAGGCTTTACAACAGTGATGATAGACCAGGGAGAGGAACGCCAGTGGGCAAGTAATAACTGTATTGGCCATGGAGGCGCAGCCGGTTTACTGAGTGCCGAAAAGGTCAAGGGATTGTTTGCAAGATATGTAGCAGATGCAATTCGGGAATTGGATTACAGGTATGTGCATATTATATACAGTAAAATACCAGAACTTTATGAAGCTTTTATATGGGATATGGGCAGATCAAGCTCATGACCATTTTTAACTCATGCATGTGCACAAGAACGAGTTATCAGGATGGTTGGAGAAATTCTGTCACTTGCTCACTCACTCACTAGGATGTTAGCAGAATGGAATGCTTGGAATGCAAATTTATAATAGTAATCAAATTGCATTTGTTTAGTAATTGAAGATCAATATCGAACATTAATAATTATTGCTGTTGGAATTGACATTACTCAAGTCCTCATCGCCAGTTCTCCTCTTGCTACGTATGACTTTAAAGTGAAAGCAAGTGTATACCGTTATATATTTGAGCAAGCAACTGTGTTATCCATGTGGGAGATGTGTATGCTCATTCAGCTGCATATACAGGAGATGTGTGTGCTCATTCAGCTGTGCATACCGAGTCCTGCCGATAGTGACGTAATACCCTTGTACGTTTTCATGCCTAACTCGCTTATTATTAAAACTTTAAGACTGAGGCATAGTATTGGGTACACGCCTGTATCAGGGCCCCATAAATCACTTAGTGATGTTACGTTGTAGTCAGTACATGATTTTAAGTACACACCCGTATCAGGTCCCCATAAATCACATAAATCACATGATTGCAGAGTTCCCACTAGTTTTCAAAAATAAGGGTCACTAGGACCCCGTCTTCAGTTAAATGGGGGTTCATTCTATTTTTCAAGGGTCCCATGTTCGTTTCCACTCTGATGTCTGACAAGCGAAGAACGCTGGAAATTATTCGCACCCTCAACGAATGCAGTTGCGTTCTTGTCACGGTCTCTATACACTTCTATGCATATTTTACATTTCATTTTTTTTCTTGATCTTCGAAGATTAGCCAACTGAATTCCTGCAGCCACTTATCATTGAGAGATCAAACTTTTTTCTTGGAAGTGGAATGCAAATTAGTTGTCATTTTGACGGACTCGATCTTCTGACTATCAGCTGTTCAAAATGATGGGTCAACAACTGACGCGTGAAAGGTATTCTGGGTAGGCCCAGTGTCTGTGCATCCCAGGGACGCACATGCAGGGCCCCCGAGTTGTGCGTCCTTTTCCATTTTTGTGTGTCAAATACGGACAATTGTGTGTTAATGGGAACTCTCTACACAGGCTATCACAATAGCAATAATATACCATAAACAGCAGCAGATCAGATAAGCCGCACTCGCAGAAAAGCACATCCTGAGTTTGGAAGCCCTAATTTTTGGGAAAATCAAGATTAGAAAGCTACATCACCTTCCTTGCCTCATCGAACTTTCGGCAACAAGATAATTCCATACTTTTACCCATGTTACATTGTACATGTAGATCTGAAAGTGTTTAAACTTCATGTCCACTTACTTACACATATACATATACAATAGAATTTGCTTGACAGTACTTTTTCATCCATGGTCGATTGTTAGCTGAATGTTTCATGTCAACAAAAACATGCTCACACTCGCTTAGTTCATTAAAGCTTAGTAACCAGGCATTTTATTGGAAGAGAGAAAACTGGACACGACCATGCGCGAGTACTCCAGGGCCGGATTGTTCAAAGCCCGATTAGTGCTAATCCAGGGTTAATTTCCATGAGAACCAATAGGTTTTGTGCAGAGTTAATCCAGGTTTAACACTAATCGGGCTTGGAACAACCTGGCCCAGAATAGCATGGTATTTTCTCACTCGGTTACTGGGAAATGGCAACACTGCATAAAGCTTTGCGGTGGAATGGAGATTCTGTGTCTGGTGACATTTAGTTGGTTGAGAAAAGCAACTGTTAACCACTTACCAGTAAAATATATTTTGATGAAGAAGATTTAACAGTAGAACATTATAAAGGGTCTGCAACAAGCAACAAGCAACAAACAACACAAACAGCTCTTTTAGGAGCCACCAAGCTTGCAAAAGTGATTTTCTTCGGTTTTGTATAGTTTTAATCAGTCTGACTGTTTTTTAAAAACGTTAATTTCTGGAAATTTATTGGACCTTTTCTAGATGTTCTTGCAGATAAGCCGCACCCCTGTTTTGGGTAAAAATGTGCAGCTTATCTGCCACTGTTTACGGTATTACTTGAACTGAACACACAAAAATACACTTTACACACAAAAATACACTTTAATTTATTAATACATCCACAAGTTCACCATTGCGGTGCTTAGTGGTGATGTTGTAATTAATTTTAATAAAAAATTGGATCCTTGTAGTGCAGTACGTGTGTACACAGTCATTACAAATAGCTGTCTCTGGAGTTAATTGTTGTTGGTAATTGTTTGGTAATTATTACTTTCAGTATAGCCTGTAAACAGCATGTAAAGTATTCTAAAACTATTATACTCTAATTATACACTAATCTAATTATACACTAATCTTACATGTACATCGATCTCCGGCAAACAGAGTCCTCGAAAGACGAAAATTATTCGGTATACAATCTATTAAGTGTATATTTAAATTTATATTTGGACATACAGTTCGAAAGCTCTAGATCTGGCAAAAAAAGTTCACAAATCTCAAAATATTGGCCTGAAATACTTACTATACCCAAAATCTCAAAATATTGGCCTGAAATACTTACTATACCCAATATACTAGACGAGACACTGGAGTTACATTAATTTTGCTTTTTTTGTGCTGGCCATACTGTATTTGTTTTCCACAGCTAATGGTGCTGAATGTAGGCATGCAAAGACCCCTAGGAATGTGGTTTCTTAACACACACACACCAGATGAAACTTCATGGAAGTGGTCACGTAGCTAGTATATATTTTGGTCTGAAGAACAATGAAATATTGTACATGAAGTATACATATTGATTCAACATGATGGCATAGAGTCTACTTTGTGCAAGCGCCGAGTGAGTAGACTCAAAAATCATATCAATGGCAAAACCCCAGGGTACTTTTTTTTGCAAACTGGGTCTCGCAGGTTCTGGAGCAGATATAAAAACCTAAACTACCCAATTAGATCTATGATGCACCAAGTCAACTATACATACTGTACAATTAGAGCAGATTTTGTATGAGTGGGACAGCATGTTCGTAGCCTTACCATAACCGTACTCTAACTTACTGTACCATTAAACTCTGTAATTTGATTGGATCAGCAGGACAAAAATTATGGGAAACATCATAGCATGTCGTACAGTAACTGTAACATAAGTCATTGCCGTAACTTGCCCACTCATACGAAATCTGCTCAATGTCTATTTGCATGGTTGCATTTCAGCTCATTCATCAGTCAAACATCAGCAGGGCCAGCTGTTACTCTTAAGGTAAAAGATAGAGAGAAGATATATTCTATTGACTTGACATTGGCAATCAAGGACTTTGAATGGCCAGATGAGGCTGCTGAATGGAAAACAAGGTCCAGAAATGGTAAAGTTATTATGTAAATTACTGTGAATTTGCATAGCTGAGGATTTGTACAGTGATATAATTTTGTTTCTTATATTATAAACCACATTAAGATTCAGATGCTGAAGTAGCCACTTGACAAATTATTGACAATGGACGTGTAATATATTATTTGAACTGAAGCAAAATATGTTTTCAATATTGTTCCGAATGGCTATATATTGCTTGTGAAATGTCAAACTTGCTTATTTTTTTAACCAATTGAAAGGAAGTTTAACATACTAATGCAATTTTTACTTTTAATTAGTTCAATGTATTATGTTAAACATATTTGATTTTATAACTCTTATAACAGTTCTATATTAGTTAAGACTTGAGAATAGAACAAATGGTGCCCAGAATTCATAGTCCTGATCGAGTTAATCCCAACAACTCAGTTCCATACCTGCTTTTAAGTAATAGATAAAGAATGAGTAGCCGATTTCAGCTCGAGTTTGTAAATTGGATAAAGATCGGCCACAAATTATTTATCTTACTTATCAAACGTCTAGATGTAGAGTCATGTTTTCAATTATTTTGGCAATACAACTTATTTTGGCCGAGAAAATTGAAGCCAAAGTTTATGTAAATCAGAACGGAATCTGTATCAGATTTAAAGATCACTTATCGATTGGTGATTTCCTTTGTTTTTGCTTCATAAATTATCAATGAGTTTGATAATTATTTATTTTAATTTAGCACTTCATTTAAGTAACTTTTTCATAACTTTTTCAGGATCACCTTCTGTTAATGCAACAGTGCAGGAAATATGGAGAGAAGGATGTCACTTGGTTGCCAAGAGACCCAAACAGTATAGTGGCCCTCAAAAGGATATTGAATTTTTTTGGCGATACTCTTTTTCGGCCGCAGAGAAAAAAATATTTGTTCAAGGAAGTCAAGGCCAGGCTGGCACATGCCGCAAGATGGTACTCCGCATCCTCAAGGGACTGAAGGAGGAATATCATATGACCCCCCTGACATCTTACTACTTGAAAACCATCTTGTTGTATGAGTGTGAGCAGTTCCCTCATGCATCTGAGTGGGACAACAGCAAGCTTGGGACACGCTTCAAGAGTGCTCTTGGTAGGCTTCTCACTTGCCTTCGCCAGAAACAATGTCCTCATTACTTCATCAAGGACCTCAATTTGTTTGCTGCTAATTTCAATGATGAAACCTACCAGAGGCTGATAAAAAATATTCAGCATATTCACACTAAATTTGGACTCTGAGTTTACAAGTAAACTAAAATTGACATATACATGTATATGTACATTAAGCACATTATAGTCACTTTAAGATTATTTTGCTTCTTGTAAACAATGGTGGCATAACGAACAGGCCTGTGGGACTGCTAGCTATTCAAAACTCTTGAATCTATGTTTTCTGTGAATGAGAAAATGGTGTACAAGACGTAAAGGATCATGGTTGAGAGTGGCTTTTTAAACTCTTGTCTGTTGGATATCATTTTTCCCTTGAGGTTACCGGATACATTCAGGGTGCGTTTCCAGTCTAAATTGTGTAGCACCTCAAGGAAACATCGTAGATAAATCATCCACGTATCATTTTAAAGCTTATAAAATTGGCTATAAGAATACATAAAAAGTTTTGAGTTCTTTGAAAATCTCGAATTTTCTGCGATCCCGTTTATCGGATCTAGTGAGATGGCTTTCAGAAGCTCCGAATCTGAAAATATTTTAAAGTTTTAAAATCTGTTTGCTTTGTTGCATTTCAGAGGAATCGTATTACAAAACCGTGTCGGGGAATTTCAAAATTTGATTTAGTTCAAAAGTTATCATGCTCTCCGTGAAAAGGCGAAAAATAATCAGAGTAGATTTGCGAAAAACGCCATCAAGAGCTCTATTTTTAGAATTTTCCAATTCCCCGACACGGTTTTGCATTTTGACATTTTGTGAAAATTTCGCACAAATCGACTAAATTCCTCTTGAGTGGGAGCTTTTTTAAAACTCTATTTTGGTTGAAAATCGAAAGCGTAGAAAATAGCATTTTAGAAAATCTAGCCATCTGTCGTGCCCCGCCTCTCCAACAATTAGCGAGCTCTTGGCCAATCATTTCTCATCACAGTTCAACTATCTGTCAAGATATTTCCCGCCAATGGCAATGTTGATTTCCGATCAAAGCTACGCGCTGCATCGAGAAAATGTTAATATAGTTGGTTGTTCTAGTTTTCTTGTGTGACTTGAAAAATGAGAAAGACAGAAAGACCTTGAGGGACAAAGCCAAGGTGAACACCTAGAGACGCCTTGAATGCCAGCATAGTTAGTAGAGGAGACAGAGATTTGCAGGCGGCTGAAACAGCATGGCAATAGCGAGCTAAGATTGTGGTGTTGGTTTCAAGCGATTCACTTTACGTTTCCATTTAAGCTTTCTTGGAAACAAATATTCTCTCAGCTGGCTCCTATCAATTCTTCATGTTCAGATGTGGGCCACTCGGCACTCTGTCTGAAAGTGAAAATACGAACCCTTGTCGGGTTTTATGAGGATCGACTCCTATTTGGCTTTGTAGTCTTATGCATTGTTTGGCCTTGTTTTGCTTTTCTTTTTTATTTGTTTTCCAAGCTAAGGGCATCCTGCTTGCTTTTTTGAAGGCACAAGGCCAACAACCGATGGAATTATGTGTGGAAAAACGTTTCTCAATAAACGTAAACATTGGTATATGAAATAAATTTAATATTACATGTATATGCGCCAGCGTCGTTACGGGCGAGTGAGCACTTGTCATGTGTTTATTGATCTGCTGTCAATCAAATGGAACCTTTTACTTCCGGTCAAAAACTTCCTTTTGGTATTTCTCCGTCAACATTAATTTTTATTCAACAGAGTTTTTGGTATATGAGACACTACTACTAAAACTACATTTCTGTGCGAAAAATCCCCCCCCGCATCTTTTTCGTTTTGAAGGTATCCGGTAACCTTAACAGCATTGCAAGAATTATCTTTGTTATTAGAGCATTTAGTGTGTTGTAAGCTAAAGGCAGTAATTATATTGTAGGGGTCCATTTGCCCAGCCATTACTCATACATTGTTACAGACTTCACTGTTTGATGGTCAAAATTAACACACCATTTTAACTCAAATTTGTCAAAACTTTCTGGGGATCTCCTACAGCCGTGAACATACATGTATGGCCTAGTTGCTAAATCTGTGGACCCAGCTGGCCTCCTTTCATGGATTTGCTAATACCAGCATCTACTACATTCCATGGAGTCTGAAGCTGATTGATATGTATTATGCAGTACACTCTTGATTTATTTCTAACTAATAAGACTGGGCCTGGGGTGAGTGTTAGTGATAAAATATATAATAAATAATATTTATTATAATGTGCTTGTACCCACGTATAAGCCACACACCCCAAATTTGGACCTAAATGTTTTCCTTTAAAAAAGTTTGACCTATATGCAGGTATTGGCAGTACTTGTTTTGGCTGTTAAGTATTTAGACTACTGGTTACAGTTGGATGAAAATACCATCATTGCCTTAGCCTGCGGAAACAGCTGTCTCTATTCGAGAGACAAAAGCGAGCCCCCAAGATGTCTCTGATTTGAGCCCAAAAATTCCATACTGATGACAAACCGCAAGGTTCAGAAATGTTGCGAGGAATCAAAACTATATTTGCAAGAGGCAGAGAAAGGGGAAGTATGTAAGGACTGACATTTCGCATTTGTCATCAATCTAATTAAAAAATATTGCCATAATATCTTGCCAAATGCATTTGACTGTACTTTTCATCCTGGGTTTTCATAGAAGACACTGATTCTTGACATATTGAATCAACAACCCATTTTGCTTTCATCTGTGCAAAGGGTTACTTGAGAAGAGACAGGAACTGCCAGATAATCTTGCCACTGTTGAGTTAGAGCTCAGAAATCATTGTAATGTGAGAGTGCTGGTCGTCAGTTGGAATAAAAATTATGGATTTGATCATGTCGGTAAGACTGACAAATGTAGTTCCTTTCCCTCAGTGGACAAAATATACGAAATTTGAAGCTGATTCTCCTGCAGAGACAGAGAATCGGCACACTGACAGAGAGTATCTGAAGAAAGCTTGCTACATACCCTCCCACTAGCGACTAGCATTATCTCCTTTGCCATTGACCACGGTTTCTTTGCAAAATTTATACAAATCTTAGTGAACTGACCAATCACTGAGTTTGACCAGATTCTGGACAAAAATATGTTGTCAGTATGGAATTCAGGCTATACATTGTAGCATGGTACATTAAAAATGATGTACATAATTTATGTACTAGAAAACAACATCTAAATTAATACATTTTATTTTATGTAAAGTAATTAATATTTAAAGCAACATTTTAGCATTTAATGCATGCTCAGGATTAGCCTGCATAGCAAGCGTTTCCGTGTTTTTTTCAGAGCGTGGGAAGACTTTTTCGCTACCTTCCATTTTTTGCTCTCGCCCCATTTTTTGTGCGGCCAAATAGTGAAAAAGTGTTCCTACACTCTGAAAAAAAACACGGAAATGCTTGCTACGCAGGCTAGCTCAGGATGGTTTTAGTCAATCTTTGAAAATGTACCATAGACTTACCATAATTATAGGTCCATCTGGTATTATTGTTAGAAATACACCATCCCAAGAAATAAACATTATTTAATGGTAAAGTGTGTTTTGTATTAATAAAAATATGGCTAAATTAATATTTTTTCCCCAGCAACTGTTATTCTACAATATAAAAAAACATCCATATTGGCTAAGAGTTGCCTGACAGTGGTAATTAGAAAGTGATATCTCTTGATTTGTATGGAGTTGGTTTATTTGTAGCTTGAAGTATGCTAATGAGGCAAACAATATACCATATCTGCATTAATTTGTTTAAAAACTGGAGATGTTTAGAAAACAATGTAGCAGTTAGAAGGTTTTTCATTAATTTTGAAAGCTGGTGTAAAAGGCATTTCAAGTTGCTGTTAAACAAGCCTTCTCCACTGGCATAATAACATGAAAACAAATCTTAAATTGGGTTACCTATGGCTTCACCTGCCACAGGAAGCCCACAACCTGAGAGGGCTAGCTGTATAAACACAAGCACTAGAAGCACCTTGAGGTAGGTAACCAACAGTAGTACTAAAGTTGGCAGGACAAGGAACAGTAGTTTCCAGTTCTCCAACAGTAGCTAGCTTCTATTGAAACCCTTGCAGTTGAGCTATTGTAAATATTTACTATTAATTTAAAGACTAGCAGGTCCACAATCGGTAAAATCACACCTCAGCAGTGCACCAGTTGTTTCCTTCCTCTAAAGTCAAAATAAAACCTATCAGTGTAAATCTTTGGGATATAAGTGTGACAGTTCACTTTTGGTTGTGGAAAAACTTTCTCTTTTATCTCCTCCATTGACATTCCTTCACTTTTACTTGCTAGAACATTGGTCATAACTTTTTTCAAGTCAATTGCTGCCTTGGACTGAAGTCTTGAGTTCTTAGTGTTTAGAATGTAGTTATCAAACCCACCAGCTTTATCTATGCATCTCATTGCATGTGTTGTAAAGTTGTAGGTTACTGTTTTCTCAAGAACTTCGCTGTAGTACTTCTTGCGATGGACATTTGGCTTCCAAGATCTCTTGGTTCTGAAATCAATGAGAATTTAAGAAAGTCAATTTACTGGTCAGGGAGCCAGGGTGGTGCAGTGGTTTAGTGCCTCAGAGAGTGAGAGGTCAGACCTCATCTCTGTGGCCCAGGTTCGATCCCTGATTGCAGCACTGTATGTGAGTTGAGTTTGTTGGTATCCTCAAAAACCAACATGCTAAATTCCAATCCAAACTGTTGTTTAGCCAGGTCCTGACATGCTAAATTCCAATTCAATCTGTGGTTTAGCCAGGTCCTTTGATCAGACCCTATGACTATTTCAGACATTAAATTCAGAGAGTTTGTTCCATTTGTATGCATGGCAGCATTATTAAATTGTCCTTAGATGATAAAACAGTGAAGTACATTTTATCTGTAAAATGTACTTGCACTTGATATGTTAGAATGGCATAAACAGATGTACCAGACTGTGCATTATTGGCAACTCCCAAATAATGTAAATATAATCAACCTTGGCTAAAAAAACAATGTTTGTTCTCAAATTAATGTTTCTTACTGATGGGTGCCTAAATCTATATTGGTTTGTCTCCTGTAAAAGCTACTAATCAGGGTTTTCAATAACATTTGAAGTAAGTGGCAAAACTTGAAGAGTAGGCATCGAGCGCCATTAGTGCAAATATCACGTTTTCCCTAATTTTTCAATCAAAGTAGGTGGCGATTTCATGTAAAATACCCGGCGAGATTCGCCGGCTGCCGGCTTCTATTGAAAACCCTGCTAATGTACATGTAGTGTATAATTATTATACACTTCTGACTGTAGTGTATAATTATAGATAGTTACAAACGTAGTAAGTAGTGTACAATGAACAGACTATCCTGTCCATAAAACTAACTTGAATTGCCAGGGCATGTGTGCTTCATTTGGGATCTTATATTTATAACATCACAGTATTTCCTGTTGTATGAAGACAATAACTCTCTTGTTGTGTAATAATTGGGGCAAAACGGAGGCAGGCTGGAAATTCAAATGAGTTTTATGTACATGAAAATCAGTCCACAACTGATATCTACATGTAATGTAGAATTTTTATACAGGACAGAGCGAGACAAACAGCAAGTTACTAAATTAGATTTAGGTATCAATATTGATGATGAAAAGTTTTAAATGATTGAATCATTTTACTTGTAGTATCCTCCAGTCCTAGTGAGTAATGCATCAGTCAATTCCAGCAATGCCCATCCCCCCCCCCCCAGGACATGGTGGGACATTTGCATATTTTGAGATCCCGGGAGTGGGGCATTTGTAACCTTATATCGGCCCGGGGGTCGGGCATTTGACACTGCCGAAAAGAATTCTAGGAAAGAGCAGGACTGGTCTCGTGGTAACGACGCCATACTGTATCAAGTAAAAAAATAATCTGATTTCTTGTAATTACTCCAGCTGGCCGTGGATTCTACATGTATCTATTTCTCTAAACCTAGAAACCTGCAGTTTATGACTGTCTTATCCACGTATTTGTATATACTAGGACACGAAAAAGCCGGGAAATCTATGGATGTTGAATTTTTTACACTAGCTAGAAAATAGCAGTTCCCGTACGGTATTCTTAACGCTAAAATTTTCAGGAGCCACACGGGGCCCAAGCTCTGCCGGTCCGAGTTTGAAACGATATCAAGCAGTTCGTTTACAAATATACACAGTTTGCTGCTGTCCACCGGACGAACAGAACAGTTACACTATTATTATAAAGTCACGTGGTTTTAATGAATGATTATTTATAGGAATGAAATAAAAACTATATATACCGATGTATTAATACCATTTTGCTCCAGGAAGCTCAATAGTATAATCAAACAGCGGTAATACAAATACAACAAGATGGCGGGTCTACGAAACGAACGGAAACTATCAATGAATAGATTCTCTGCGCCTTGTGTATTTGCATGGAATGCATGGAATTAAACTTGGGCAGTATATCATTATGGATGTGCCCGGGGGTGGGACATTTTCCTTACTTCTTTGGCTCCACTGTGGGGCATTTGAACACCTTGCTTGTCCCCACGGTGGGGAATTTGAAAAAAAATAACGAAAATGGCTAATGCCCGGGGGTTGTCCCGGTGGGGGATGGGCATTGCTGGAATTGACTGATGCATAAACCTCGGCAGGTATAAAACACAAAGCCCATCCTCGATGTAAAGTAATTTCACTCACTTCTTGCCAGAGAAGGTCTCCACGTGGCCAAACATGATCCCTTTACCGGCGTAAATTCCAGCATGTGCTCGCTTGGGAATGGATTTTAGAAGGATAAATCGCAACCCAAGGAGCACCATGGTTTATTTGAGCTCCCCTTGACCAAAAGTATTTAAACTTACGAGAACAACTTGAACACCAAGTGTCAGACTCGTTCCCAGAGCCTCGCGTTTCTTTTGGTCAAGCATGCACTCGTGGATAAATCCGCTGTACGGAAACACTACTTTTTGGATCAGGTTTTGGCGCGATTTGGTGCAGTATAAAATTATCGGGAATTTTCGGTTTCAAAACAGTACAGAAATCCGGAAATAAGCTTACTTACTGCTGAAAGAGTGACTGGAGTTCATTTATAGGATGTTAAGATGTCAAGCTGTCGGCGATCTGGCAGGTAAGATTGAGGAATACGTGTTATAAATGTCTGTGGTGATTGGTAGCACTGTCAAATCATGGTCGAGGGACACTAATATAAAATGTAGTTTAATATTACATGTAAGTATTATTTATAAATTTAATTGAGCATGTAAGTTACGTTTATGAAGTATTTGGCTATTTAAACAAATGGAATGTTGGTTTACAAGTTAAGGTGCAAATATTTAATTTCTTTTACTTTTAGCTAAGCTTATGCATTTACTTCCTCTTGCTTTTATAACTGGAAGAAATATGTTCCCTCAGGCCTCAGATTTGAGGAGCTACATAATTATGTACTCCTCAGCCCTTGTTTGGTTAACCCTGAACCACATAGTCAGGGGCTCAAGTATCCACCAGAATGCCATTCAGGAGGGTGCCACAGTTGCTGGGGAAGATTTGCAAAGCTTGTTCTCAAAGCTACAGTAGATGCACAATTAATATAACCCTTTCACTCCCGGACGTGCATGTTTGAGCTCAATTGGTGGAATCCAGAGTACTAACTCATCCCTCCCACCTCAGTTCAAGTTTGGCTAGCCCTGGTTCGTTATGCACTGCTGACCTTTTAAGAATCTGCTCTAATTTTGGACAAAATTAATAAGCCACAGACTGTAAGAGAACCAACCAGAGGCCATCGTCATAATTAAGACTGAGGATGGCTGAAAAGTACTTGGCTTGCTTTTAGTAGGCTTTGTGAGGGGATTTTACTGGGTTTTTCTGTTGTGTCTGTGTTTTGAGACACATCTAGGAATTGTTCAGTGAAATCCTTGAAATTCTGCAGTTGCCGATCTTTTCCCCGTACTGCTAAACCTATTAGGATGTGTTTTTGCCACTTTAAGGCCTCTGCTTGTGTCAAAATCGCCGTTCTTGGTTGTAGGGGCAAAAGACTTCAAAAATAATCCTACAGAGTCCCAGAGGGGGGGATGCCTTGTGGAATATTTGTCAATTACCCAGCATGCAATTGGAGGTGGGTGCAGGAAAACGTGGTGGAGAGAAATGCAGCATTAAGAAGAGCATGCTTCACAGTTGTTTGGTGTGTTTTCTGCAAAAAAAAACCTGGTGGTTGGAGAGATTAAAGAAGGTACTGTAACATTTGTGTTTGCTTTTGATTTCAAGTGTGAACTGGAAGGGATTTTTGAACCAATTTTCAGAGCATTGAACTTAGTGAAAATCAAAGAAACAAAAAAGATCTCCAAAGTGGGGAGTCAACCAATCGCTGTTTATAGCTTTGGTTTTTAAGTAAACTATGTAATTCATCCATTGAAAGAACATTGCAACATTGTATTTCTGGCTTGTCTAGATTTGATGCAATATTTTTTCCAGTTACATGCTTCACATTTGCCAGTTTGGTAGTGAAAGGGTTAAGTGCACTTGATGAAGGATGAATGCTAAATAAAGCCTTGGCCAAATGGACTCGCAAGTTTCAAACTCACATTGCATGGGCTTGCATTTCATTTGGCCATCCACTTGCATGGACTTACAATGACTTGAGTTGACTTTGATCAAGCTCAAATTCGCACGCAAGTCAATGCAAGTTTTTCACCGTTTGGCCACCCAACGCAAATTGACTGCAAGTAAAAAGTGGTAAAGAAATGCTTTTATCAATGAAATTTATAGGGGAATTTAACTTAAACAGTACAAACATGGCTTTTTACGGGATGTCTTGAAACCTAAGAGTAAGAGTCTTGAAAACTAAGAGCTACATTGTAAGACTCTGTTTTCGTTTTCCGAGTTCTCGAAAACTAAGACCCTGTATTTTGCAAAACATGTATTTACAAAATAATGTAAGCAATACTGGGAACAGCTAAAACAATATTAAACTTAGTTCAGACATACTTAATACCTTAATTCAAGCATATATATAGCACCGGGTAGACTTGTTTACTTGCTCCTTTTTACAAACAAAACTTCTCTTTGCTTCAAACCTGCCTGTCCAATCCCGCCATTCGAAATAAAATTAAGTTCGCCAGTCAGTTGATCAAGACTAGTGTATTTACATGTACTTCATTTAATACCTAAACTCACTGGGAGTGAGTCATCCCCTTTACCTTGTAAATTGTCAGGCAAGAAGCCAAGCGAGTCTTGATTAAACAGCTCTGTTTTATTTCTTCGCTTCGCTTCACACAGTTTTCTATGGCCAGGTCTTAGTTTTCGAACCACAAAATTAATTATGAAAACTAAGAGGGGGTCTTAGTTTTTGAGAACTTGGAAAACTAAGACCCCTTTAATAGTAAAACCATACATGTACTAGAAAAATGGAATCCCTGGTTTATTTCAACAACTTGGTAGAAGGGAGGTTATTCTCAATACAATATAAACTCACACTTGATGTGTCGATCGAGTAACTGGCGAACTTGAGGTGGGATTGGCTGGCCGGGTTTGAAGCACGTTTCGAATGATTGCTTTGAAAGGCTATGATTATCTTAGTTAAATATTATTTATTTACTAGTTAAATAAAGAAAAATAGCAGAATGAGGAAGGAGAGCTAAAAATGTTGTCCAGTAAAAAAAGTGTTCCCTTCGAGATTCGAACCACCATCTGACCTATCAAGGCATAAGTCGACACCAGCCTCGTTATCATGGCTACGCAGTTACTATTCCAGTATATTCCAATATGGCACTAGATTGCTGGAACTGTAAAGATGAGTTTTGTTTGTAAAAAGGAGCAAGTAAACAAGTCTACCCAGTGCTATATTTATTTATTTATTTATGAAGGAAGGAAAAAATACATATCAGGAATGATACCATGAATTGATAGTTTTAACAAATTACAGTGATGTAGAAACAAAATGATAAAAGGCAGGGTGACCGCAACAGCTTAAACGCCAATTACTGCCGGCCCATGACACTAAATTAAATAAATAATAGTCAAAGAAAGAACTAATGATAAGGATTTCACAAACACAAGGTGACTAAAAACAAAAAGTTAAAGGACTGAGTAGGCTATGGACAGAGTTACATTTTACACAAACTGACTTCCATGTGTCCATGTGCGCGGATTGTCTGGGTTATAAGATGTTTTCAGAGCTGACCTATAATATTGTAAAAGGTGAGACTTGTAGGAAGACAGTGAAAGTGCTGGTTGTTGGGTTTCCTTACTAGGTAGAATTCGGTTGCAAATTCCAGTGGCTCTTATCGTGTAGGATTTCTGATATGTTGTTGTTTTACAGAAGTGTGCCACTGGTGTTATTACTAAACCTAGTTAGTCTAACAGGGCAGATTTCCTGTGGTAAAGTGTTATTATTAAAATTGATAAACCCTCTGATAGCCTTAAAGAAAAATACCATATCTAAGTACATGTACTCGTGCCAGGTAGTAGACTGGTTCTTATTAGTCTATCCTTATAACTCGTTTCACAGAGAAATGGTAAATTCAAGATAAATTTAGAAGCATGTCGTTGCACGCGTTCTATACGCTGAATAAGTTCTACTGTATGTGGG
The DNA here is from genome assembly GCA_030867875.1 of Actinernus sp. WN-2022. NCBI lineage: Eukaryota > Metazoa > Cnidaria > Anthozoa > Actiniaria > Actinernidae > Actinernus > Actinernus sp. WN-2022. The sequence goes on from JAOWCC010000577.1 coordinate 28,422,297, forward strand.
GCCCAGACTTGCGTTCCATATATCCCAAATGGGGATATATGCTAGAAGGTATAAGTATAAACTAAGTTGAATACTGTATTTAGCTGTTCCCAGTATTGCTTAAATATGTGTTTCGCAAAGTACAGGGTCTTAATTAGGATTCCGAGTTCTCAAAAACTAAAACTTGCATAATAACTTGCGAGTCCATTTGGCCACCTGTCCACATATCTGAGGACAAATTTTAATTTTGAAACGTGTGTTAATTGACTTGTGTCGAGCGCATTTGGTCAAGTTTGCTTGCAATAGTTCACACTTTGAAGATGCGCAATAAGTAATAAAAAGCTAAAGCAAGCTAGTCAAAGGACAATGCTTGCAAAACTTCTCTTATAATTTGCATGAAGATGTACAGTAAAGCTACAATTGTAAGTGAGCTGGTCGAAGGATAGCCTGCTATGCAGACATATTTTTTCACTCATAAATTCGAAGAAAAAAGTAACGTCTGCTTACCCAAGTTCATAATTAGTTAAATTCCAATATGCAAGCATGACGTCAGCACGTTTGTTTAATTTTTCTGCCCAATCAAAGCCATTGTTAGAATTTTAGTGAATTGGTGCACCAGTGAACACTCCTATGATTGGTCAATAGCAACTTTATTGTCTGAATTCCTTTTAAATGTAACAGTACGTCACTTTCCAGGATATGGAATGTAAAATCTGATTGGTCCATAACACAATGAGGTGTGCATATTGGAAACTAATAAAGCGCTCGGGTAAGCAGATGTTACTTTTTTCTTCGAATTCATGAGAGTGAAAAAATATGTCTGCATAGCATGCTAGTCGAAGGAGGAATGCTTAATTTGTATTGAATTCCATTTTGAAGACATTTAACCCTTTTACACCGGAACACTTCATTGACATATTTTACTGGTTACTTGCTTTGAAGATTTCAGTATGTGTAGAAAAATGATCCTATTGAACTACATTAGGCATATTAAAAATGAAGAACTTCATCTAAATCCTCCTTTCTTCGTATGCGTTTCTTTGCATACACTGTACGTTAACTAATGTTATTTCAGGGGGAAAAAGACTAAAATTACACTGACAAAAAAAATTGTTCTCAGAGATGCTAAATTTTCTTACAAAAATGCATGTTTCACATCAAAATAATATTATAGGCTTTCAAGTTTCCAGTAACCTCACTTAATTCTGTCCTGAACACTGAAACTTGCCCAGCACCAAGCCATCCATTTCATATTAAGCACTTCAGAGCAAGCTAAATTCAACCACTCTGACTGCAAAGCATGCTGGGAAATCCACTAAAGTGGAGGAATCGCCCTCCCCCATCTTCATTCTTCAAAATATAAATATAAAGCCATTTCGACCCAATAGCTTCATATTGGAATCAATGGCAAGTAAATGGTGTCCAATATTCCAAAAAAAGCTATCATTATGATAGGTGGCTCCAGACATCCATTTATAAAGCCCACGGGAAGATGACTGAAGAGCTTATGGCCCATCCCTGCAAGCAAGACACAAGGCTCTTTCTCAGTCAAAACACCAGGCACTGACTAGTTCTTCAAGAAAGTGCTAATTGAAGCTAGTCACACTCCAAGACTAGTGTAAAAAAGGTAGCTAATAAAAAAATCACATTACTGATAAATGTAAATACAGAATCTTCAAAATGACAGTTGTGGTCCTCACAGTATAATCATAACACAAATAAATGCGTATGGAATGAAAAGAAACTCCTAAGAAAGTTATTAGACAAAGTATAGTAAGACAGGTCGTAAAAAAAAAAGATGATTATTTTTGCCTCCTTTGGAAGTGTTGTTTTAACTTTATAAGTATGGAGATCCAGAGCAGTTGGGAGTGACAATTTATTCAAAACATGAGGGAAGCTGTGGAACTGTATTTTATAAGCTTTACTGTGTGAAGCTAGGAACATCAGTGTTGCCAAGTCAGCTCCTGCTAAATGCTTTGTCCAGTGTAGTGTGCAATCGCTGTGCATGCAAGGAAGATAAGAAACCTTATATTTATGATCCATACAGCCTGCATGCACTTTCCTTTCAAACCCATTTACAAATGAAATCATGTGATGGGGGCCGTGCATGTTTGACATGAAGTGGGCCAGAAAAAAGTCATCCGGACCTGTTCCAATTTTGGCTTGTTGTTTAGCCATTTGAAAGTGGTTGCATGATAAAAAACTTTTGATTGAGTTAAGTCGGGCCATACAGAAAAATATTATATTATGGCTCTTGATCAATTTGTATGGACCTCCCTGCACTTTGTCCAAACAACATGACCTCAACCCAAATATATTTTCTCCTCAAGTCCTCCCACTCAGTTGAAGTAAGTACCTATTTAGGATGTCTTTCCGAATCTCATCTATTAGGCATTTCTTCACTAAGCGACAGTCATTTGATGCCAATTGAAAGCAACTGATGAGACAGTAATTTGTAATTTCTGCTTCATGATATCTGTCACCTAGCTAATATTTTCCATTTGTCGGCAAACAGAAATACTCACAAAACAATGCCATGTGAGCAGGCTCTCTTCCTATCCCCCTCATTTCTTTTTCTCCTCACCCCACTTTGACCACACATCATACTAGATAGCCCAATCCGGAAAAAAACACCATTACTGAAAAAATACAGAAGAGCTGGCAAGCAGGCTAGGTATATACCAGGTATTTTTGGCTAGAGTATGACAACAGATGTCAAACGACGTCATGAGACTAAAGGTACAAATGTAGCTTGTACTAGTACTACACTATCAATTAGATACAATGTAAACTAGATAGAGAACAAGCAGTCACAAATAGGCAAAGAAAACTACACAACATACAAAATTAATGTACCACTAAATCACATTTCCTCAAGCAACATACTGTCTAGTGTAACTGCCATTCAGGCCTCCAAAATACGCTTCATAAGACTGGAGCTTGCAAGTCTGTAATGAAATTGGAGAGGAGCCCAGGCTGTAAGTAGGCTGTGGCAACCAACCAGCCCAGCACACTGGGTCACACATCAGTTGACAAACACAAAGAAAAAAGGGGGAGGGGGACGAGGACGGGAAAACACATGAAATCTACACACAAAGAATACCAATGCAATCCAAACACACAGCACTCTGAAAACACTGGACTTGCAAGTGATGCACTGAGCAACTGCGAACACGGCTAAAGTGAACAAGTTGCACCGTAAATTTGTTGTCGGTAAGTGGTCGGCCGACAGCTTACCAACAGCTTACCGACAGCTTACCGACAGCTTACCGACAGCTTACCGACAGCTTACCAACAGCTTACCGACAGCAATTTTTTTTCGTCTCAAACTCAAAGTGTGCGTATGTGCGTATGTGCGTACATACTCGCTACGCTCTTGATATCACGTAGCTTTCCAATGTTAGAACGAAATTTGTCAATAGCGTATTCTTACTACGTTGTAGATAGTTGGATATTGATGAAAACAGTGTACTCAATAATCTGTCTTTTCTTTGCAGCAATATTCTCGTAATTAGTGAACCCGCGCCATCTTGGATTCCCACGTGATATCACGTGTTCTTTAACTGCGGCAAACTGCGTCAAACTGCGGCAAATCTATTATTTTAGAATCCTGACTTTTTGACGTCTCTGGCACGCAGGGTATTTACCAAAACCATCTTGCTGTACGTTTGTAAAACTGTTTGTCATGAATTCGAATTCGCGTTGGCATTCGAAAAGTTGCCCGAAATTTCGGCGACATTCGTAGGAACATTAAGAGCGAACTTCGTCGTAATATGTTTGCATGACTTTAGCACAATACTGTAGTTATCTGTTAATTTGCCGTACGTGAGATCGCACTGTAGCGAAGGGGTTTATCGTTGTCACAACGTTGGAAACTTTGGAAACTATTAAGCGTATTTTGGTTCAAAATATTCTTGAGCCAGTATGAGATAACGATTCATGCGCTTTCAGACTGATTGTCTGGTTTTTTACACAACAGGAGAGGCCCAACAGTGAGTGCCGCGGATATTTTAATTTGTTATCTGTTATCGAAGCGGTTTTATCGTTGCCAGAACGTTGGAAACTTAAGAAGGTATAAAGCATATTTTGGTTCAAATGAGTCAACCACAGCTTACCGTCAGCTTACCAACAGCTTACCGACAGCTTACCAACAGCTTACCGACAGCTTACCAACAGCTTACCGACAGCTTACCGACAGCTTACCAACAGCTTACCGACAGCTTACCGACAGCTTACCAACCACTTACCGACACAATTTTACCAACCACTTACCGACCACTTACCGACCACTTACCGACCACTTACCAACCACTTACCGACCACTTACCGACCACTTACCGACAACGTATTTACGGTGCAACTTGTTCACTTTAGCCTGCGAACACCCTGCCAAACAAAGCAAAACAGATGCTGACCCAGACCCTGCAAGCTGTGCCACAGTACTAAGATTAAATATCCAGCTATGGGGATGATAGATAATCCTAGATGTGTTGAAGTGAATTTGTAGGTGTTTGAGAACTTGGTTGCCAGGCAACTGTGGTATTAAACTAACCAGCCAAATGAGACTGTGGATGAGCTGAACAAGGACTGACCGAATTCTGAGCACTAACCTCCGTCACTTGTCGCCACAGTAGCCAGTAGTGAGGGTGAGCCAGCGAGTACAGCAACCTTGATTTTGAACAAGAACCAACAGGGATCAGGTTTTTGCTTAATTAATTCCTTGATTGTCTACAACCTGTTGAAGTTTGCTAAATACAGTATGGTGAAAACAACCAGACTCTTTTCTGTGACGACCAAGCAACAATACACTAATTAGAAGCATTGCTGAGTACAGTGTGCATTGTGTGTGATTGTGAATCCACAACCAACATTAGAACCAACAACAAATTCTGCAGTGGACAATATTTGGCTTTTTGTTTGATCTTACATTATTAACTCGACCAAGACCTCAAATTGCGCGGTCATGAAACAAAATGTGAGGGATTTTACCGGTAATCACAATTTAAAAATCAGGAATTATACTGATTTTCTTTTCTTTTTTCTTCATCCTCAGTTTTAATCTCGACTTTGAAAATAAATGGGGTTAGTGGCACTTTAAAAGCCAGAGCTATAACAACGATGAATGGACTCCAAACGTTGGAGAATATTGCATTATTTGATTTTGGAGACCTGTTTTTGTTCTTTGATTTTCACGAATTTTAAGGAGCTGAAAATCAGTTAAAAAACTCTTCCCATTTTCACTTATCAAATGGTGGGTGTAAAGTACAGGTCACAGGTCAGGTTGTTAATTCTAAGACAAATCCTAACCCTAACCACAAACCTAACCCTAACCATCGGACGAGTTCACAGGTAAATGATGGGTTCTCACTTGCCTAGAGCTAGCTTATTCTTGCTCGCCTAGAGCTATAGGGTTCACAGGTAAACAAGATCAAGTGACCTGACCTGTGACCTGGCCTGTAACCTGGCCTGTAACCTGGCCTGTACTTTACACCCATCGCTTATCAAAAGCAAAGTAACATGAAATATGCATTCATGCCATACGATATTACCTTCTTTAGTCTGTCCAACCACTTGACTGTGAACCAAGCTATTAATTCTTATACTGCAAACTGTTATTAACACCATAGAATCCTCCCAAATGGCATTTTTGGGAAAGCTTGAGCCCTTGGCTTAAAAGGTCAGTGGTACGTATTAACTGACTAGGGCTACCCAACTTAATTGAACTGAGGGGGTAGGGTTGATTTTGTACTTGAGATTTTACCAGTATTTCATCTCAAATTGGTCCAGTGGTGAAAGGGTTAAACAGGGTGAGGGAGAGCAACTTCAAACTGAGTTACTGATAAAATTATGTTGATTTGTTGATTTTGTTCTCAATGTTTGTGCATTTGACAGGGCAAGAAAAAAGGTTGATTATGGCAATTTGGTTATAGAAAACTCCCCAGATGGCAATAGTGATGGTAGGTACATGTGATATTGTATGTATATATATTATAGTTATAGCATAATGCAATCTCGCAGGCCAATTTCGAGGAAGAAGCGTACAAAGAGAAAAATCAACTATTTTCCAATGTTTTCCATGTATGCTTTTCTCTAATAATTTATATAAATCGACAGCTAAGTTGTAAAGAACTGTAGCTTGGTTTATTGTTAAAACAAATATACAATGTTGTTTAAGTACTTAGGTTTTCACACTTGCAGTTATTTGGATTGGAAAGCGGATTTATTGCACGGCTGAGTTTCAGTTGCTTCGCGTTCTTTCCGAAATCCTTGCGAGCTATCCCCGTAGCTAACACAGATTAGACCTGATTCCCTTTGGTTTACCTTCGGACTTAACATGGGCTGAAAATAATTGTGGGTACACAGCAAAATTTTCAACAGCAAAATGCCATAGGGTTTTGTCTTAAAAATATTTTAGAAGTCCCCAAGGTGAAGCACAAACCAGGTCCAACACGACTATCTTTGGAAAGCTCAGACCACGAAACTTACCGAAATGGTCTTCTTAGCTCCAAAATATTAACAATTTGCTTTGCCTGAAGACGTGACTGTGTAAATATCCAGCAATAACAAATCGCCTTTTAGTTCAACAGTTCTTAATTCATTCGACCATGAGCTAAGTGGCAACTTTAGGATGTTCAATGCACTTTAAGCACTTTACACAAATTCGCTTTTTCAAGAAGTTAGTCCACCATTCTGACAAGAATTTCCACTGTTTCAACCATCTCAGTCTCCAGCTTCAAGGCATCCAACTTCAGAGAGAGAGAATGTCTGTTCGTGATTCAGTTTGTAAGCGGTAAGCTATTTCCTGCCGAAACATATAGCGAATTAATGAGCGTGTGCATCATTGACAATGTTGTTTCTAGACCTATCTCTCCCCCCACCCCCCAAAAAATAGAATAGCAAAACAATATTAATGAATCTTTTCACTGTAGAAACGGCTTGATGACTTGCTTATTTTGAGCACGATTTCATTTCTTTGAGATTTCAAGTGATATCCTATCATTCTAGAGGAGAAATTACAGGTTTTCTTATTAATTATTAAAAAGCGAAGTTGACTTAAGTTTCAAGATTTTCAAAAAAGTCACATATACTTGTACGTCATTTTCATTCTGACCCCTTCAATTTATGGATCAATACGCATTGGCTTATTTTTTTGGTTATTCCAAATTAAACCAATTATAATTAAACATAATTTTATAGTCTATGACTACCAGAATGATTGTGTTTTGTTTAAATTAATAATCAATATAATCTAATAACCAGACACAGAACTGCCGTACACACATGTACATGTACATGACAATTACCAGACTCTACATAACAACTTACTGTAACCTGAAACTGGATTTAACTGGATTATTAAAGTGGTATCAAAACTGTTTGAAATTCTCCAGATGACTTCCAAGTTTCTCCCAGTGGCCCTCCACCAACCAAGAAAGTGAAAACATCAACAAATTCTAAGAAAAATGACCAAAAGGAAGAGAAGCAGCAAAAGCCCAAAGCATCATTCCAGTTGACAAAAAGGAAAGAAAGGTTTGTGTGGCATTGTTGATTTTCCTAACAAGCAGTTACTTGGAATGTTTTTTGTTTAATGTTTCTGGTCTGGAATCTGAAACTGCAGACTGTGATAGGCTGGTGGCCAGTCTGATGTTTTCTCATCCAGGCCAGCTCATCCCAGTGCAAATTACATTTTCACAAACATTTCAAAATCAAAGTTTTTTATCAAGATTCTGCATGCTAATCCAGGAATAACAGTCATCTCTTGGTTGATTAAGCTAATCCAGTAATAACAGTCATCTCTTGGTTGATTAAGCTAATCCAGGAATAACAGTCATCTATTGGTTGATTAAGCTAATCCAGGAACAACAGTCATCTCTTGATTGATTAAGCTAATCCAGGAATAACTGCACAGTCATCTCTTGGTTGATTAAGCTAATCCAGGAATAACAGTCATCTCTTGGTTGATTAAGCTAATCCAGGAATAACAGTCATCTCTTGGTTGATTAAGCTAATCCAGGAATAATAGTCATCTCTTGGTTGATTAAGTTAATCCAGGAATAACTGCGCAGTCATCTCTTGATTGATTAAGCTAATCCAGGAATAACATTCATCTCTTGGTTGATTAAGCTAATCCAGGAATAACAGTCATCTCTTGGTTGATTAAGCTAATCCAGGAATAACAGTCATCTCTTGGTTGATTAAGCTAATCCAGGTATAACAGTCATCTCTTGGTTGATTAAGCTAATCCAGGAATAACTGCGCAGTCAACTCTTGGTTGATTAAGCTAATCCAGGAATAACTGTGCAGTCATCTCTTGGTTGATTAAGCTAATCCAGGAATAACAGTCATCTCTTGGTTGATTAAGCTAATCCAGGAATAACAGTCATCTCTTGGTTGATCAAGCTAATCCAGGAATAAGTCATATCTTGGTTGATTAAGCTAATCCAGGAATAACAGTCATCTCTTGGTTGATTAAGCTAATCCAGGAATAACTGCGCAGTCATCTCTTGGTTGATTAAGCTAATCCAAGAAATAACAGTCATCTCTTGATTAAGCTAATCCAGGAATAACAGTCATCTATTGGTTGATTAAGCTAATCCAGGAATAACAGTCATCTCTTGATTGATTAAGCTAATCCAGGAATAATAGTCATCTCTTGGTTGATTAAGCTAATCCAGGAATAACAGTCATCTCTTGGTTGATTAAGCTAACCCAGGAATAACAGTCGTCTCTTGGTTGATTAGGCTAATCCAGGAATAATAGTCATCTCTTGGTTGATTAAGCTAACCCAGGAATAACAGTCATCTCTTGGTTGATTAAGCTAATCCAGGAATAACAGTCATCTCTTGGTTGAATAAGCTAATCCAAGAAATAACAGTCATCTCTTGATTAAGCTAATCCAGGAATAACAGTCATCTATTGGTTGATTACGCTAATCCAGGAATAACAGTCATCTCTTGATTGATTAAGTTAATGCAGGAATAATAGTCATCTCTTGGTTGATTAAGCTAACCCAGGAATAACAGTCATCTCTTGGTTGATTAAGTTAATGCAGGAATAATAGTCATCTCTTTTTGATCAAGCTAATCCAGGAATAAGTCATATCTTGGTTGATTAAGCTAATTCAGGAATAACAGTCATCTCTTGGTTGATTAAGCTAATCCAGGAATAACAGTCATCTCAAGGTTGATGAAGCTAATCCAGGAATAATAGTAATCTCTTGGTTGATTAACTGTGCTAACTTGTTGACTTCCGATTTGCATTGAAAAGTTACATGTTTCTTGATTTGAAGTAGTACCTTTTTTTTACCATATCAATTCTACATCAAGTAAATAGTTGAATAGAAAAATATTTATGGATTTGGGTGTTGCGTACATGTATATTATAAGGTAATTATAGAGGTTTATATCTCCAATGATGAGTGGCACAATCACCATGCACTTTTGGGGGTGCATGGTTGTCAAATTATTTAAAAAAAATTTGTAACCAGACGCAGAATGAAAGCTATTTATTTTATTATTGTAAAAGTGATGCTTGAAGAATGCTATGCCAGCCTTTGGAAGTAAAAGGACTTATTTTCTTTAGAGAAAATTGAGTAAAAACCCATGTCAACAGTGAAATTTAGCTTGTAACGTGTAACACATGACCAGACCGTAAAAATGTAAAAACCTAGTTTTCCCCTCTAAATTAAGCATGTTCGAGAAAAACAATTCCACACACTGATAACTGATATTAAACACTTTATTTCTGCAAAGTTTGAACATTTTCCCTTTGTTGAACAGTTCAGAGCGTTGGAAAACGTTTCTACAGTCAATCACATTTCTTCTTGTAATGCTGACTCTGAAACACTGGTAGTTCGTGCAGTTATTCGACTCGGCAGAGTTTAGTTTGAAACCTACAAATAATAAAAACACATCTGCTAATTGCTCATTGTATGAGCTTTAATCTAGAGTACAAATCGTTTAAATTAGTGGAAAAAAGCAGAAGATAATAAAGTTTAACTTAGTCGCTACGCTGAAATGTGATTAAATTACAAAGTAGAAATTTTACGTAAGTTACTTGTTGTTAGTCATCTGGAAGTGAACAGCTTTTAGTTCGATTTTGGCAACTAGTCCATCGGAATGCTCACATGTTTATGTGTGTTTCCTTCAATTTCATCCCAAAATCTTCCTGCAAACCAGAAATATTTGAAGAAGAACGCATCGCTACGATTTCCGCCATGTTTGTCTTTGTTTACAATGTAATTTTGGGCCAAGTAGATAGCTAAAACGATGTAAAAACTAGCACGTTTCTTCACAAATTCGCCCACAGGCAGCCCAGACTCGACATATGTTTCCCGCTTTTAGGGTTACCTCTGGTATGTTTCATAAGCGATCTCGGAAGAGTTTATATGATTGCTCCTTGTGAATTCTCTTTTCCGATTCCTATGAAATAAATCTTCAATAATAAAAGATTGATACTTAATGAAGTTGTGTGAGTGGTTTTGGGGCGATTTTGGGACTTCTAAAGCACTTTATTAGGCCTCAAAGTTTTGACGGTTGGCCGCGTGTCTACCCATTGGACACAAATATACACAAGGTATGCAGCTTCGAGGCACTTTTCATCGATGTGACCTCACTCGCCGCCGAAATTCGATAAGAAATTCAAATCGATTTCGTCTCTGCTTTTGGCACACAAATCCAGAGATGTGTAAGCACTTCTCATCCACGTTTCAGGCCAAACGATGTGAAAATGGCTTGGAAAATAAATTCCGAATTCAAAATATTTCTCTCGGCATACGATCTGCAGATTGATCGGTCCACAAATCAGCATGGGCATGGCAACTACATCTTGAAAGCACCGCCTGCAATGTCTACCGCTGATTTGTGGTCCGATCAATCTGCAGATCGTATACCAAGAGAAATATTTTGAATTCGGAATTTATTTTCCAAGCCATTTTCACGTCGTTTGGCCTGAAACGTGGATGAGAAGTGCTTACACATCTCTGGATTTGTGTGCCAAAAGCAGAGGCGAAATCGATTTGAATTTATTGTCGAATTTCGGCGGCGAGTGAGGTCACATTGATGAAAAGTGTCTCGAAGCTGCATACCTTGTGTATATTTGTGTCTGATGGGTAGACAGACGGCCAACGGTCAAAACTTCGAGGCCTAATAAACTGCTTTAGAAGTCCCAAAATCGCCCCAAAACCACTCACACAACTTCATTAAGTATATCAATCTTTTATTATTGATGATTTATTTCATAGGAATCGGAAAAGAGAATTCACAAGGAGCAATTATATATTAAACTCTTCCGAGATCGCTTATGAAACATACCACAGGTAACCCAAAAAGCGGGAAATATATGTCGAGTCTGAGCTGCCTGTGATTTGCCATGCTTTCTTATTCACGTGAAACAAGCTTAGTAACCTTGCCTTAAGCTAGTAATAGGGGAGTTCTGCTTGGTTTACAAGGGCTTGCAAGAGAATCACGGGAAATTCGTGAGAAAATTAATATTTTGCTTTCTGGTTAAATTTTTTGAACATTCAGTATTAGATGAATGAACAAAATCATGAGAAGTTATCAAGGATTTAGGCATGGAGATGGAAAAAGAAAGAAAAAAACAGGCTAAAAAAAAAAAAAAGAGAGAAAAATCGGGAAAAGTGAGTAAAACATGCAAAGGAAAACCCGCAAAGGATTATGGGTAATAGGTTTAGCCCCCCCCAAATATTTTCTTCAAATATTTCAAAAGATTGTTGTTATCTGTATTCAATTAAAGCAGTCTCTTCAGTTTGATCGAGAAAACAGACATTTTCATTTTTAGAGCATGTTACATGAAAGTACATTGTGATTGTGCTACTCATCAATATGATAATGAATGTGACATCTACCCAGGAATTTACTTTATTCTTGTCAATGAATTAAACTGTTCTCTGATCGATTTAGTTATTATATAGTTTAAAAAATATTTGGTAAAACCATTGATACAAATGATAAAATTAATATAACATGGATGTTTATAAAACTCTGGTAATTATTTTATCTCTACCAGCTTGTTTTTGTATAATAAGGAATCCCGTAATTATATAAACCTCTAACTCATAAATTGCAACACTCAAATCCAAAAATATTATACTATTCAACTATTCACTTAATGTAGACCCAATATTGATGATACAAAAAAGTGTTAGAGGCACTTTAAAGCCAGCTGGAGAGGGAGCATGATACCGTACTCTGTCTCAATTTTGATTGGCCACCTGTTTGACCACAAAAAAGAGAGCCAAGTCAGAGAACAGCCATAATTTCCAGTTTCTTAAAGGTTATTCAAGCTTTTCATAACAAAATAATTAATAACAAAAATAGATATATTCTTGCCAATTTTGTGTAAATATACCTTGAAATATCACATTTAATTTGGGGAGTTTTCTAGGGGCTATAAGTGGAGATGGGTGGAGGCCAGAGGAGATAGTGCTGGATCTTTGAGCATGTAACACAATTTACAAGGAGTTCTTACTATTTTCTCATAGGCTTTCCTTGGGAGAAAAACTATATCAGAGAGAACTTGAAGCTGCGATAGAAGCCTCCATGAATGATTCCCAGTCTGGGGAAGATGCAAAAGATGTTGTAGAGCCGTCTGATGATGGATCTGAATCAGATGGCAAAGAAGAACAAAGTACACATACTAAACAAACAAACAAAATGAAACTAAAACAAATAAAACTGGACAAAGAAGATGAAAAGGAATCTGATAATAATAAAGAAAATGACAATCTCCCAGAGAATTTGATTGAGAGTCCTTGTAGTAAGGATTACAAGGAGTCAGTTGGAAGGAAGACAAAGGAACCAGCATCAACAATGATGTTAAAAGAGGAGAGTGATGGAGAAAATATTGCAGAAGAAAACAGTAACAGTGGTGGGTCTTTCAACCACATTTTATGTGATTGTAAAAGATTGAGGTACATGTAGCTAGAGTAAGTCCTTGTTGGATTTGCAGCCTGCATGATTGCCTTACAAGAATTCATTTTCGTCAAATACCATAAAATCCTGTTTATGAGTTTCCCATTAAATAATAAAAAACCCTCATTTACATGCCCATAGTCTGGTAACAGAAAATCCTTTCAGATCATAAATGCCCCTAGTCTCCTTTGCAGCTGTTCTTAGGGTCATCATGCAAATGCTATCCCCACTATTTAATGGCTGCTTACACAACATTCCATTCCAAGGCACTGGCCAATCAGAATTCTGTTCTCAGAATCCAAGAACCGCTCGAAGCAGAACCCTCGTCTGGCAGAAAATCATTTTTTTTTTGTGGAAATAATATAGAGGCTAAATTTGAAAATATGGAACCGATGTAGAATTGGTTCATTAATAGCTTCATCTACATTCTGTTCCTAGTTTTATCAAGAAAGAATATATGTTTTGGAAGAACTCATTTATTTTGAGGCTGAACTGGTGAGCTCGTAAATGCAGACAAAAGTGAGGTGTATCATGTATGTTGTAATTGGTCGAGACTGACATTGCAAACGATGGGGAATGGAATGTTGTGCTGGTGTAATTAAGCAGCTGTTCCTGGTGCTAGCATTCATGTGAAGACCCTAAGAAAGGCTGTGAAGGAGTCTAAAGCACCCCTGGGTGATCTACATGTACATTGTAAGCCCTCTGTAAACAACTCTTACCAGTAGCTGGGTGACTATTAATTGTTGTTCAATTACATGTACAATCTTCAGCATCAGCTGTCAGTGACTTTGACATGGATGATGATGGTGAAAGTTTTTGTGATGCTGATGATGATAGTGACTTTGATGCAGAGATGGAAGAAAAAAGGAAAAAGAAAAAAGAAAAGAAAGTGAAAGTAACACCTGCAGTATCGCCAACAAAACTGGGGGTCAAACCAAGGACAAGTGTAATTACAGGTTGTGAAAATTACTCATGATTCTTTTAATTAGCAATTTGATTGAATGACTTGTGAATGACCATTACTGAGCTACAGTACCAATCGAAACTAACATCACCCTTGCGTTTGGCTTTGCATTTACCTTGAGTGTGCTTTTTAGTATAAAACAAAGCAAATGCAGGGTTTACGTTGCAGGGTTTACGTTGCAGGGTTTACGTTGCAGGGTTTACGTTGCAGGGTTTACGTTGCATTTGCTTTGAGTGCAGGAAAAATAAAACCATAAAGCAAACCCAAAGTAAACACAAAATAAATACCACACTGATTGGAACTAAACTTCAAGTCGAATGAAGGGGTCCATGCAAGAACAGTGTAAGTGACTTCTGATCAAATTCCACATTATTCTTGATATTCTTGTTTTCTAAGGGAGAATTTAGAACTTAATTTTTATAATGATCAAAAGTCACTAAATACGCTGTTCTTTCATGGACCCCTTCAATTGTTTGCAGGGTTTGCCTTGTAATGCGATTGCTTAATGGGAATTGCAGGGGGTTCACATACAATGTAGCTGCACAAGATACATGGAGCAAATACAGTGAACATAAAACAAAAATATTTGTTTTACTTCATGCAGTTTATAATAATATTTCCTATTGAGAATTACTCGAAAATCAAACAGTTATGCTGACGGCTAGCAAAGACTCTATGCAAATTCAAAGCTTATTGAAACTCCTCTCTTTTCGAAGGCTTAAAGTTAAACAAATTCAAACACCTTTTGAAGGCACCAAACCTGTAGTTAACCGTAAACTTGTCCTACACAGTCAACACACTTTGTTCGGATTATTTATTTAGGTTTTCGTCCATGCTTAGTGTTCTTTCTCAACATTTGAGTTTGCTCAATTTTGATTCACTTGAACTTCCCTGGCGAGGTCAAGTAACAGATTGAAACTAAGGAGGTGATTGGTTGATTTTGACAGATATCAGATGACACTGAAAATTATAGAATTTGGGGGCATAAGGAAAAATACAGGGGGTTTGTTGCAAGCGCTCCCTTCCCTTTCCTCTCCCCATTCCTCCTCCACTCCCCCTCCCCCTCCCCCTGTGCTTGTGACAAAGGATACATTGACACTGCTATTATTAACAGTACTCACTCAGTAATGTTTTTTGTGTGTGTGTTTAGTTACACCCTTAAAGATGCTTAAAGGGCGACAGCAAACAAAGAGCAAGAACTTGTCTGCAGCCTGCAGTATTAAATCAGTATCATCAGTTTCTAGCTCGGCATCAAATTCTCCTTCAAGTAAGTTGTAATTAGATTTATGTACTTCATAATAAACCATCCAATCAGGAGATATTGCTCACAGAATAATGTTAAAATTACAAATAAACTGTGCATTGGAAATTCAAAGAACTGAAATTAATTCAGTTAAGGCCAGTTTATTATTGCACTAATCATGCTCTATTACAAAGTTACAACGTTGATTTAAAAGGAAAAAATGAAAGTACAGTATTGTGCAAAAGTCTTGCAACAACCTTTCGGCGAATTTCTGGGCTTTTCGGGGCTTTACGGCGAAAATGAACGAAAATTTTCACGATCCGAAATTTCGGCGATATTTCGACGAAAATTCGTTAAGCCCTTTGTTTAATCTGTGCGACATTTCGCAGTGCTCTGCGACAAGTTGACACGAAAATTCGCTGCACTCTACGAAATATCGTGCGAAATTTCGTTTGACACTCTGCGAATATTCGCACGAAACTTCGCTTCTTCGAAATGTCGATCCTTCGAAATTTCGATCCTTCGAAATTTCGATCCTTGCCCGTCAAAGATCAAGTTACCTTTTCCGGCTCACTCGGTCAATTCGACCAACCTGAGTGTAAACTTTATTCGGACTTTGACTAACTCAACTAATTACCGCTCACTTTCGAACGGTACAGGAGGATAACTGTAGAGTTTACTTCAGTTCAGTCAGTATAATCGGGATAAGAATGGCTCCGCTAAGAATAGAAATCCGATGCTTTGAACCCGGTTTGAATCGAAGGCCGGAAGGGTAATTAAAACGAAAGGAATGCGTTACTATAAATCGCGCGCACGTCCCAACTTCGGAAGTGTTCAATGTTGTAAACGTTATCCGTATATCCACAATAATATTACTCAGATCCTTCAGCCTTCCAGATCTTTGTAAAAGTCGTTGCATAAAGTTTTCAAGTAAATTCGGACCACGCAGTTATCGAAATATCGTGAGCCGTAAAATAAACAAAACAACGGCTAATCGCTTTTTAGTTCCCGGCGGTGCGTGGCCCGCTTTAAAGTTTGACTCACTCGCTGAGCGCAAAGCATGACACCAAATAAACTTTTGCTTCAGTGTAGTTTCACATTTACAGTAGATCCTTGTCTTGTTACTAGTATTAAAAGGTTTCGGCAGAAATCGTTGTAAATATTTGCGTATTAAAATCTCAAATCTCAACTCTTCTGAATTTCCACGTGCAATCAGTCAGGCGTGAATGTGTCAGTCTGATATTTTACTGAACATCAACAGAGTTTTGAAGCAACGTTTGTCATATTGAAAGACGTGCAAAAACTTCTATACTCTTACCAGAAAACTTCTACTGGGAAAGTGCAATTCCTTTTGAATTTAAAAGAGCTTTAATGCATCGGATCAGATCAGTCAGTTCGCGTGAATGGAAATTAATTACGCTCCCGCGGTATTTGTTTCAGAAATGAGACACACGTCTGGCTGACAGTTCACGATTGACGGGGACTTTTATCATACAAGAATCTTGACTTTTTGACGCCTCTGGTACGCAGAGTATTTACCAAAACCATCTTACTGTACGTTTGTAAAACTGTTTGTCATGAATTCGAATTTGTCACGCGTTAATCCTGGTGAAAGAAAGGTTAAAATACAAAACTGTGCAATTGACACGTACGCTTGCCGAAATTTCTTGGAAATTTCGGATCACGATATTTCGGATCACGATATTTCGATAACCTGGTCCGAATTTTCGTTTGACAATAAACGAAATATCGTCGAAATGTCGCTCGCAGGTTGGCGATATTTCGTCTTGGCATTAAAATTTTCGCGTATCTGATCGATTTTTCGTCGAAATTTCGAACGAAAAGTTGCCCGAAATTTCGACGAAATTTCGGCGACATTCGTAAGAACAAAGAGCGAAATTCGTCGAAATACGTTTGCATGACTTTTGCACAATACTGTACAGATAAATATAGAAAGATAAATATAATAATTATAGGCATCATGCAAGAGGTCAAAGGAGCATTGATGCTTTCGAGTTGACCACTGTTTACGATATTTGAAGGGCTGTGTGCAAAAAGGGCGTAAGTGACTCTTGATCACATTCTAAATTCTCCTTCAATTTCTGTGTTTTCCTAGGGAGAACTTAGAACGTGATCAAGAATCACTTACGCCCTTTTTGCACACAGCCTTTAATTTGATACTTACGTAAATATATGGACGATATAAGAATAAAAACTGTTTGAGTAAATAAAAGAGTTTATTGTTTTTTGAATGTATAAACTGAGTTAGACTGTTTTATATTATAATCAATTGTTTCCCAGATTCTCGACAAAATAAATCTAAATGTGTAAGATCCATAGTTAGTTTGAGCTTTTGGTCATGCAACTAAAGTTTTGCTTAGCGGTGAATCTACTATAATTATAAGAGTAACATGCTGAAGCTGTCCTTATAGAATTTGCAAATATTGATGGTACTAAATAAATGTCTTTTTCATTAATAATTTGGTAAGTAAAATGGCTGTTTTCGATTTAAAAACATTGTTGAGCTTTAGGATTCCTAACAGGCTAAAATACGGAGTGGCATCTACTCCTTTATGGGCAAACAATTTTTTTCTGATACATTTGTTTTGACAGGTACACTTTTTTGTCAGATTAGTGGTGTATGGTGTATAATTAAATCAGGAGTCAAAGGTACCGGTACATGATACAAAAAAATGTACATTCATTTGAGACTTGCTTGATGCAATAATCATAATGACCATCCACTGGTGGTTCTTCATTGAATGTATTGAAAATGTCAAACCAATCAATAAAGCATGTTAATATATAGAGTGTACTAAAACATAATTATCTTATTTTAAAATAAATAAGTAAAGGTAGTGTGGTTACAGGTTTTTACTGAACATCTATTAGTATATAAAGAGAAGCTCAGAATATAAAGGTCAAGCAAATCCTAGAAGCTAGTAGATGCAGTGTACATTGTACTGTATAAACTGCATATTAGGATGTTTTTATAAACTTTAATAGTCATTGAAATAAGTGCCTAAATTATTGCAGTCTCATAATTTTTCAACTGTAGCAAGCGGTAGGAAAACAGTCAAAGTAAAGAAAATCCTAGAAGTAGATGCAGTGTGCTGTATAAACTGCATTTTGTGATGTTTTTTATAAACTTTAATAGTCCAGTTCTACCTTACTGACTGTAAACAGTTTGTAAACATCAATCATATGGTACTGTCTCCTTTAATCATGATCTACATTATGGCGTGCTACATGTACATTGTACATGCAGGCATCCCAGACCTCCTATATTTCCTATAATTTGTATAGGATCCTATAAAGAGCCTATATTTCAAGAAATCCTCCTATATTTCCTATAAATAGGATGTATGCTGAGTGATACATTTATATTTTGCACTTTTTAGCATTTTTGTTGTGAATTAACAAAAGCAAAATTCTTTCCTATCAATAAAAAAAAAAACAGGTTTGATCAAACACATTAAAAGTTCACATGTTTTAAAAATTGTGTGTTTATTGTTTACTATTATTTGTTTGAAAGCTATTTTAGCTCCTATAAAGTGCCTATATTTTGGGGGGAAATCCTATATTTTCCTATATTTAGAACTTGCACAGCAGCCTATATTTCCTATCAAATTTGTCCAAAAAGTGGCTGGGATGCCTGTACATGGCTCTGTCCTAGGCCCCATCTTTTATCTTCTTTATACTGCATCGCTTGAAGACGTACCATATACGCAGGCACAACATGATTGTCATATAATTTATACTCCACCTTCATCAATAAATAACCCTGAACAACTTGCCTCATTGAAGTGCTGTATCGAAGCATGTCTACTTGAAAGTGAACAATGGATACATACATACATATCTTTAATATAAGTTCCCAGAAGGGCTTTTCAACATATATTTACAATTAAATTAAAATAAGTTAAACTAGGAGAAACTATAAATTTGTTAAAATACTTATTGATAAAATTGTATAACTATTATATCTCAGATTAATGACTAATTGAAATTACATTGAATTCAGTCGAAATAAGAAGCTAGTAACTTAGACTTAAGAACTCTCTTAAATTGAGGAACTGTAGTTGACGCTTTAAGTGTGCTACAAAATGTATCTAAGGCATTCCAGATCTGTATAACACCTCTGTAACTAATTAAAGGACCTCTGACCAGATGCTGAGTTACATTTAGGAATGTTAAGGTCACCGCAATTTCAAGTATTGCGCTGGTGTATACTGGATCTCTTGCAAAACTTATCCGATAAGTAGCATGGGGAAAGCCCATTTAAGCATTTAAAGGTCAATAAAGTGTCTCTGAAATTAACAGTTTCTTTAACTGGTATGACTTGTAATAAGCTTAAACTTAACAATGATAAATCTGAACTTTTAACTTTACACTCCCGCCATCGTCCGTATGCTCCCTTATCATCTCTTGCTGTTGGTAATGACATTATAGTAATCTTCCATGACACTTATATATGTCTAATTATATGTCTCACCAGGTCAGCTCTATTTGTAAGTTAGCATTCTATCAACTAAGGAATATTTCTAGAGTAAGGACATTTTTGTTAATAACTACAGAAATTCTCCTACACACATTTGTTACTAATAAGTTACTCAGTAGATAACTGTAACTCCCCATAATATGGCCTGCCAAAACAACTAATCCAGAAGCTACAGTCCAAATTGCCACCACTCACATTGTATCATGCACATGTAAATACAATCATGTCACACCTACCTGAAAGGAACTGCACTGGCTACCTGTAAAAGAGTGCATCACATAAATTTAAGATTCTTCAACTTACTTATAATGTTTATAAGGTCCTTAACAACCAAGCACCTGCCTACTTAAGAAATTTACTACACATCTACAAACCTAACAGAATGATCCGCTCGTCATCTGACACACTTCGCTTAACTCAACCGATTCCTAGACTTAAAACCTATGGTCAACATGCTATTTCTATATCATTCAGCACCTCAAATCTGGAATAGCCTACCTGTAGAAATAAGATCTATCCCAAATGTAAACATTTTTAAATCTAAGCTGAAGTCTTATCTTTTTCGTTCTGCTTATAATCTGAACTTAGTTATTAATTATTATTACCCATATGTACTACATAATTTGCTACATGTACATAGTTTAATTATTAGTCCTTACATTAGTAGATTAGAATTAATTAATTTGTTATAAAATTTATACAATATTGTAAAGCGCATAGAACAGATATGCTATATTATATATATAATTATATTATTATATATTACATATTATATGGCGTCAGGCAAAAAGGGTCCGGACAACATTCAAGTTAAATAATTCATACAATGGTATTACTAATAACAGGTTAAAGATTATATTGTACTTTTGACAAGAAGCGCTACATTTCATTCCTAACAATAAATGTCAGTTACAAGAAATTGACAACAAAAATCAGGGGTGAAATTTAAGTGATTTTGATTGCCCAATTACAAGTATGACCACAAAAATTGGGAATCCTGTGATGTATGCCATTCATTTATACCTGCTGGCATTGAAGAGTAAAAAATAAATAAGATGAACAAGATGATCACTTTTATGCAGTCATTCTACTCCCCGTAGCTCATAATATGATTTTAGCAATAGTACAAGACAATAGTACACCTTGAAACAATCGTCTGATGATAAGGAATCATTTGCGCCTGCTAAAATTGTGATCACACCCTTGTGTAAAAATATTGTAAATTTTGTCTTCGATTTCACTGGTCAATTTCATGAAATCAACACTACTTGTTAGTAGCACAATGTGGCACTCTCAATAGATATTGTAATCGCACCACAAGTATAAAAAACATGGTACAATTTCAAAATACATATACATATTATGTCGTCTGGGCCCTTTTTGCCTGACGCAGCCCATATAATTATTATATATTATATTATTTATTTAATGATATTAAAATTTAGATTATGTACATAATGCCATGTATAACTCGACAACCATTTGCAGTGTGGGGTCCTGGCCTGCAAGTACACGCACATGCCATATACATGTACCGATTTATTTCTACTACTGTACATACACCATTACAGGTAACCCTGTATTTTGCTAGTAATAATATTACTTCATAGATAATCTTGTCAGTTAGGGAAAACCAGATATATAGTCCATACATTAATATCCAGTACATTGCTAATCCAGATTTACACTGCACGTAGTTTTCAGTGAAAAAATCGGATAAATATGAACTTGAAAAACCCTTGGAGCATGAGTGAGAATTGACAAACTCAACTCACATATGATGCCACGTCTGGGAATCAAACTTGGGCCACAGTGGTGAGAGGGAAGCGATTTTACGCACTGCGTCACCCAGCTTGATTGGTTGAACGAACAAGGTACTTTAACCAGACAACAGAACTATGAAAAGAAAAGAAACAAATTAAAGAGAGCATCATGGTACTAAAATATCAGGGTTGCCAAGGTCAGGGAAAAGTCAGGGAAAAATGAAATTGTTTCAACGTCAGGGAATTTTGCATCTGGTCAAGAAAATTCTAAATTTCTTGTCAACGTCGGGTTTTATTTTCAAGTTGCCACAATGGACCCTTGTGCTTCAAAGAGTCTGCAAGGGGATCAGGCTACAGGTTTTGATAATGACTTTCACTTCATTTAAACAGTTGTATTCTGGGCCAGGGAAAAGTCAGGGCAATTGTTTTTCTGATGGGTGCAGGCAGCCCTGAATGTACATGTAGGTACAGTGGTAAATGTAGTTAATGTAATTAGTGTAACCTATTCAGCACAATTTTATAACTAAGTAGCCCTAACCAAGCATGTATTAATTATACTGTCAGAAAACAAGACATGCATTATTAATTAAAACTCTTGATGGGTGGCTTTAGGAGCATGGCTAAGCACCACTGGATTCTCAAGCATGTGAAAACAATTATGAGAAAATGTTGAAAGCACAACTCAAGCTGAATGCATGTGTTTTTAACATTTCTCTGTTCTCAGGTAGCTGGTCAGGTGCCTTTGACAGCAAAATTACAGTTAACATTACCTTTAATAGCTTTTTGATATAGTTATTAAGGAATTGTGGCCATGAAGTGAAAGCAAACTTTCAAGCAGTTGATTAAAACACAAGCTTGTGCATGTCAAATTTGAAGTAGTTGGGTAAGTCTGAATAGTAGGCAGGTTGTAAAAAACTTGGCAAAGCATCACGGAAAGTTTGCCTGCTGACTTCTCTACAACCCTGGCATGTTCCATAGTGGCCTTAATGTGTTGCCTACGATCACGTGAACACATTGCGGTGTTCACATGCCCAGTTATTTTACTGACTATAGGCAGCTAGACAGCTGTTATTGTATGAATATTGAAGTGACTAGAAGTTCGCACTGAGGTAAAATTGTAAGGAGCTGAGGCCTATAAATTTGTTGAACTTTTCAATAAGATACTCTGATAAGACCTTTCTGTTTAAGTCAATTAAATCAAAGCATGCATTTTATGGTGGCTTAATTTGTTATAAAATAATATGTAAATAATTTTATTATGTAGCCAATTCCCTGGTTAAGGTATATAATAATAAATATTAATAATTTACTGTAATCACTCAGCAGACTTCAATAAGAGTTTGACACTCCATGCAACTGCTTAATAATATTTTATTTTTCAACGCTAGAGTTTTCTGCAAGATGCATCATTAATTGAAATAAAACATCAGATGACTGTTTGATCAAGAAACTATTGATTGCACACTAGGTTTATGGCAGCTAGTGCAGTGTCTTAAAAGATCCTATTTATAGCACTTTAACTCTTCTGTGGTATTTAACAGTATTATTCTCTGTTTTCTTGACAGTTTACTCAGGTCACACAGTATTACCTCTTCCTGCCAACCTGAACTCGTCATCAATTCTACGAAGAAGTCCTGGCTCAGGTCTTGGAGGTGTAAACATTAAATCATCTGGGATGCCATTACGTCTTGGGCTATCTAGGAATGTACGAGTTAAGCCTTTGCATTCTAATGTCTCTATTCAACACTGACATTATTTTAGACAAATCATTACATTGTAGCTACTGATCAAGTTCTAATTTTCCTTAATATTTTTGGTTTTCTGAATGAAACTTTTGTGCTTGATTACAGGTCACTTGCAATTTATGTGCATACTGGCTTCATTTTTTAATGAATACCTGTGATGGAACACAGTCTCAATCCTGTCTAGCATGCAATCATGTCTTTTTCAATGTTATAAGCATGGCAAAACATGAACTCTGATTGGTCGATATACATGTAGCCATTTGCTATTGGAGACAGCTAGTGACATCACATCTGGCACAAAATCAGTTTATCCATTATTTTTTTGATTATTATAATGGTATAAAACAAACTAATTTCTTATAGATACACAGATTCCAGCCATCCCTTCATGTAGGACAACACGAATTGCTACCAAATTGTATTGTATTGTGCTGCGTTCTATTGTTGTATTGAATTGTATTCTATTGCATTTTTGGTAAACATTCGTGTCGTCCTACATAAAGGGATTGCCCAGATTCCATCAAAATGTAATAAAAACGAGTCACCGCCCCCCCCCCCCCCCCCCCCCCCATCATTAGAGTCTGAAGTACTTTGTTATGTCCAGGTGGAACTTAGGCATTTAGAATTAAGAAATTGATATAATAGTATGGTTATAGTTTTATAACCCATCAAATAGTTTCTCTCGCACATGATTGGTTGAATGCATCACGACCCAAAATTTTCTCTCCACGAGCAGGAAATATCACCAAATACACGGTCCCTCTGTGAACGTATACATGTACATTGTAAGTGTACATCAAAGAAAATATTTGAAGGATGATAACAATAACCTACACTGTACATTGTGATGTCGAAATAATAATGCCCTGATATCTGATCCACGAAGCTATGTTTCCCTCAAGCTTCGCCCTTGGTAACTGTTCTTTGCTCGGAACAGATAATGTCTTTGGACAAACTGTCAGGGCATATTTTGATGCCACAAATATTTATAGTATTATTAAGTGAACTTTTAATAGCTGCAGGCAGGCATTCAGAAAGCAAAACTAAATTTTAATGCTCAGAACTAAATAATAACTGCAGGATTGTATTTTTACAATAATTATATAATTTATACATGTACATAAATATATAGCCCAGTATAAATTGACACCACTTTACATATGTTTCACTCACATTAATAGGCCTTTTGCAGCTATAGTCACTTGGCTGCCAGTGTATCACTTCAATAATGAATGAATTGCACTCGTGATCCTATGGGAAAGGCTTTACTGGATGGCAAACAAACTTCAAAATGCTGTTTTAGAAAGATTGATAATAACTTGGAGGTGGAAAATAGCATTTACAAAGGTTTTGATCACAACACTACCAATGTCATACATTAAATATAAGTGCCTTTAAATAAATGAAGTCAGATTTTGTTTGCCCTCCAGTACAACAATGTGATTGCCTAACTGCAAAAGGCCTATTTCCTTGACAGATCTGTCTTAAAATCTTTGGCAGTGTCTTGTATTTTTTTCTACTAACATAGCAGTCAAGCCAATATAAACTGGTTGTATTATTCACCAAGACATACAATGAGCGGATTTTACATATACATGCAGCCTAAAAAGTTAAAATAATATCAACAAATATTACACAGCTGTGACATCACATTCACGTTGCTTGTAAAAACTGGTAATATATAGATTGATGAATAATAAACAGAATATTACATGGCAGCTTGGAAATAGTACAGCTTTATTTTAAAGTGGTGACATGTAGGTACCACTCAAAGATTTAAAAAACATCTGCATGGCCATGTGATATATCCTCTATTTAGCAATTTTAGTAGTCTAATCTGTCCAATTCAGATCGTATTGGCTTGACTGGTGAGTGTTTTTTAAAGGAACTTATCTTTTGACCACAAGACTTAAAGTGCCTGCTAGGTTGATCTCATTTGAAAAGTTAATCCTTTTGAAATGAGGAAGGGTACTGGCATTTTCCATTTGTCAATATCTCACTTCATTCCAGATATAATCAGGTTTTTGCAATATGCAAATTAGATGAACTGTGACGTCATTTGATGGATTCAGCCTGGAGACAAATCACAAAATGGAGAATATCTCTGCAAATAGTGGGTGAAAACTATTGAAACTTTGCATGTGTGGTATTAAGGAAAATACACATCACTGTGCTAGTTAATACACATCAACAGTTTGGAAAGACTCTACTGAAATTACAGGTGACTGCGTCAAATATTTTAGAGACTGGTCTAATGGTAACAGTTGCCATGTCATGTAACCCATCTAAATGTAAAGACTAGCTCATATTTCGCAAGAAAGGACATGTTAAACAATATATCAGAGTTGGAAATATTCTGCAATGCACTGAACTTAAAATCCTGGGTGTTACCTTCCAGCAGGACTATAAATTTCTGCTCATGTAAAAAAGAAACAGAGGTGAACAAATGTCTTTATCCTAAGATCCCTAAGAAAAGAAGGATTGAACCAGTCGGAAATCAACCAATTTTTAAAATCTATGATAGATAACTTTATATGGCTCTTGAATCTGACTTATCTATTATCCAGTGATTTCTAGACAGGTGTTTTAAGAGAAAATACACTACTAGTCACTTACGAATCAGATAATTACTCTAGAGGTGTGACAGACAGATTTTCAGTAAAGTCTGCAATAATTCTGATCACCCTCTGACTCAGCTTTATGCCTAAAATTAAACCTTTCAGGAACCTCAGAAAACAATCCTCCCTTTCGCCTAAAATAAACCTCTCGCTTCAAGAACTCGTTTGTAAATAGATTAATCTTTAGATATAACTTGGCCCTTTAATTATAGACACTTACTATAACTTATTATGATATATTGTATTACTGATATTTCTTGTATTATTATGACTGTAAAACTTGGTATGTATTTTACCGGTTGAAAAATAAAGACATCATTATTATTAGTAATTATGTTAAATTACAATAATAATATTATAATTTGTTTAAACCACTCACATACAATGCCTTACTGTTCTAATGAGTTTCCATGGCAAAGTCATAATTAGTATAGTGCTGTGTATTTTCCTTAGTACCACATGTGCAAAGTTTAAATTGTTTTTACCCACTATTTGCAGAGATAGTCTTCATTTTGTGATTTTTCCATCAAATGACATCACAGTTCATCTTATTTGCATATTGTAAAAACCTGATCACGAATATCTCTGGAATAAGAGATATTGACAAATGGAAAATGCCACCCTTCCTTAATTCGAAAGAGTCGATTTGTCCTTAAGTTATTTAAATAAAAATAACTACGGTAATACCGATATACTTACCAGAACTGTAGAGTCCTGCAATGCAAATTGTATTTTAAAGTTTTCATGCTCTCTACCAACTAAAGCTAACATGAGCAGTTCAATAAAGTTATTATTGCTCATACTAAGAAGACTTGTTGCATTCTATCTATAAGTTACTGATTTAGTTAGTAATAGGCCAGCACAGGAAGCCCATGATGTGATGTGTGGTCAAAATCGTAAGGCTTTGTATGGGAATTTGTGAAATGTCTCGGTTGGTAAATATATCAAATAAAGTACATGTAACTTGCCTGATGAGTTGTCAATGTCCTTGTTCTTTGGTGGCAATTTCAAAGGATTTTAACCCCCCCTTTCCCCCTCGCCTAGAAAAAAGGGTGATCCGGGAAAGAGGGAGTTTAAATTAGTCAAAATTGCCACCAGAGAACAAGGATAACTACTCTTCAGGCAAGTTACATAAATACTTCATTGGAGTATTTACAGATGTAACAAATTCTTATACTTGCAAAGCCTTACAAATTTGACCACACAAATCAAGCCTGCAGGGTTTCCCGTGGGCACAGGGGCTCAGATATTTGACAGTCTGGGTGCTTTTCATTGTTGGCATGACCTGCTCTGACTGGTATTTTTATGGGTACATAATTAATAGGCCCAATTTTGAAATTATTTGAATGGGTAAATGAAAATTTTACTAACATTAATTATTCAATAATATTCACGAGGACAACACTTTGAAACCCCTGTCAAATACTCGTGAAGAGAAATTTAGACTAAATTTTAATTAAGTCCGAAGACTTTAAAGTACTTGGGGTCTCTGCATGCATGAAATGTCAAATTCCTGCATGTCCATAATAACTGGAACAGTAAAGAAGTCTAGTGACATTGAAAGAAAAAAACCTGCCTCAAGTGGGATTCAAACCACAACTTCCTCAGAACCCCATACTCGTGTACTGATCATGAGTCACTACTACTCCCTGAGTGGGATAAACTAGAGTGATTTTACTTAACCCATGAAACAGTATCTATTAGTTAGTGTGTAATATACCAAGATAAACACAAGAGGAAATAATTAAGAGTGTATATTTCATGGGTTAAGTAAAATCACTTGTGTCTTCACAATAGTACTAACAATAGAACAATGTTTACATAAAACAGGCCTACATGTAATAACATTAATGTTGGGAGTATAGTAGCTGATGTTTCATATACTAGTCACAAGGGTTTCAAAATCCTCATGAGAATGTCAAATTGCCTTGGGCTGTCGCCTCTACATTCGAAATTTCACATCACGGATTTTGAAATCACCAGCCTGAGCAGTCTCCTCACAGGCTATGAAACCACCTTTGAATCCAGTTACTCAGTGAAGTCGAATATGAAATTACTTAAAGCTTTAAAGTGCCTGTAATACGATCAAAAACAGTATTAATATTGATGCTTATATACACAGTGAATAATTTAATGCAGGTACAGTATTTCTGGATTTGCCATGCAGACGAGTTAGTTTAATCTACAAAATGCTAATTACCTGACGTCAGGGTAGGTATCTGCCATTATTTCTTAATGCTTGTGAATGAACATTTTTTGCTGATATAGGAAAACAAATTTGTAAAATAATTTTATTAAAGTAGAATGCATATATAAAACAATTGTTTATCTGTAATGGCAATTTTTGTATAATAAATCATTGATGCCTACCCTGACATGTAATTAGCATTTTGGAGATTAAAACCTCTAATTCATTGGCATCGCATTCAAACCCAGAAATATTGTACCATTCAACTATTCACCGTGTAGAATCAATATTGTTTTTGGTTGTTTATATAGGCACTCTAAAAATCACACTTACCGTACTGATAGTTTGAATTAATTTTACTGATGCACAATACACGACTTTCATAATGGCCGCCTCCTAATTTGCATAATTTGGAAGACCAATCTGTAGAGGAAAACTAATCCTACCACATGAAAGATCACATTAAAACTAGTAATTGTTTTGAGTTTTAGAGCAATGTGGAAAATTGCGGTTGAGCTATGAGCATTTCTAATGCAGAAAAACATGAAAGCGAGGCTAGTAAGGCTTCCGTTGTTTTTCTCATACAAATCTCTCTAATTTCAACTGGCTGTAACTTCATTGTTTTTTAAGCTCTAGCACTCAACTTTCACAAGTTCGCTAATGTCGACATGCTCTTTCACATGGCAATGTTCATATTTTCTATACATGTAGATAAACTACCGAAACGGGAAATCACATATGTAAATTAGGAGGCGGCCATTATGAAAGTCGTGTATTACCTTTCAAAAATGTACATGAAAAAATAGTTTTACTTTCTTTCTTATGTTTGAAACAAAAGTAATACATTTCTGTCTTTAATGCATGCTTTTTATTCGAAAAATTGTGGTGTTCAGGCAGCCTGAGCACAAACTAAAAACTCTTCACTAATCACAAGAAGTTCATTTTAGTTTTCCCCCACTTTTTCTGAGGCTTTTTTTACCAAATGTGACAGACATAACTACTGGGGTATTCAATACATGGTACATTTACACTGCAATCTAAGCAAAAACATTCATTTTGTGAAGTGTCTTATATTGGATAGTGATTTTCATTTAGATTTCTGCACAAGTGTTGCCTTTTTGTACTGCTCTAAGCAATAAGCCAATCAGTGGACAAGAATAAAATAGTACATGTACTTACAATGCTGGTTTATTTCATTTTAAAACGTAATATCTGTACTGCTTTCCATATTTCATATAATAATTATATTTGCATCTTGATACAATAATTCCTCAAGCTAAAGTCCAACTAAATTGCTCTTGGCTAGTTTTCTTAAAGTAGGAGGGTCGAATTGTCAAATCTTTTTACCCTTTTAATTCCTCTGGCAGAAAAAACTAATCTCTTTACATTTATTTTCATGTGATTTTAACATCACACTTGTCAGTGTGCATTAGGCTAGGACATGCCATTCCCATGCAGGCCAAAATGGATTGTGTTTGTTGCTGAAAAAGCTATATTAATAGTGAATTTATTTGTTTTGGGGGTCCTTCAAATCAAATTTTGAATCACTCCAGGGCACAACAAAAGTGCTGTCCAATAGCCTGGGTCTAGTGGATTTCCCTGTCTGGTTAGTAGATTTGTTTGATGACTTGCCCATGCAATGACAAGGAACCAACATAGGCTTCTTACTATTTTTAGTTAATTAATTAAAATGTGGGAAAGCTTAAGACCGGAAGGTCCTTCACATTTGCATATACATGTAGTCTCCATGACAACCTATTTTAAATAGGTGTATTCACTGACAGCACTTGCATATGAGGTTTCATTGAAACAAAAAGACAAAAACTAATAAAATTTAATGGCAAAGCATAAAAAAAATATTTTAACTATGTTTTACTTCATACACCTATTTCAAAAATGTTTTGATCAGAATGAACAAGCCGAACAAGTGTGATGCAATGTTACTAGAATAATAGTTTTCATTTCTTTCCTTGCATCTAATAGACTAAGATTTTGTTTATGGTTTATTGCAATCATTCTAAGGAACCAAACAGTAAGACTGGTGCACACTTGTAAAATTAATGCAAAGGCAAGAAAATAAAACAATAGGTGGTAATGATCTTGTGTATCATCTGGCACTTGGTAGCTGACATGACCATAGAATGCCATATTATACCATGTTAAATTTTAGATATAAAAATCATTGTTCAATCTGATCAACATCATTTTTAATTGGTGTGTACTGACAAACCAAAGGACCTTTCAAATAAAGACTGTCACTGACAGTAACTTCACTTTACATGCCTGCTGACCATGCAGCTACAATCACAGGTCATATTTTAAATTAAGCTGTACTGAGGGCATGGGTCTTGAAAGGTACACATTTTGGGAAATAAAATTATTTTGGAATTTTTTCAAATTAATCTAAACTCGAACATACTTTTAGCTGTTTTTTTTTTGTCTTCATGAACTGACATCATCTAATGGCTGGTTGGCTTAAAATGTAGAGTACAATAACACAATTAGAACAAATTTTGTATGAGTGGGAATAATGTACACCAAGTCTGACAGCAGCTGTACTATAAGGCTACTGCATGCAACTTTATCATGCCGTAACTCAGTAATTTGATTGGTCAAAGCTGCATGAGGACAAAAACAATGGGAAACCATTTCAACGCCTAAAAGATATGCAGACAGTATGGTAACCATGCCATAAGCCATTGTAACCTGCCCACTCGAACGAAACCTGCTCTAATGCCCAAATTACAGTACATACAATTCCTTCGTGCAATTTTCATAGCTATGAACCTCCGAAAAGTTTTGAGTACTTCTTCTACGCTTGTTTGAAATCGTGGAAATGTGACCTTTCCAGACTTATTTCCGTGTAAGTAAAAGTGTGGTCGATTACAGAGGCGACGTCATCTCATTATTGCATTATTCTCCATGGCACCTTTCTCTCACCAAAACATCGATTTTTAGATAATGATACAGTATAGGAGTTGAAATAAAAGAAAAAAAATTAATTGTAAGTTTTTATTCGAATTATTGTAAAGTTGGATTAATTAAATGAAGTCACCTCAGGAATCAACCCAGGCTTTTACTTACTTGGAAATGAGTCAGGAAAGGTTACGTTTCCACTATTTCAAACAAGCGTAGAAGTATTCTCTGTAAGCCAAAAATTTCTTCACAGAAGTATTCAAAATTTTTGGAGGTTAATAGCTATGAAAATTACACGAAGGTTCATATGCACTTTAAGCACATTTAACATGCTGCAACATGTAGCCTCATTCAAGCAAAAGGACTTATTATGCACTTCACTAGATAATGGTCTAGCAGGCTGTGTCACATCAACTAAACCTTAAATTTAAATGGAGTTTAGCAGAGATGCAATGCAGGCAACTACATACTGGTGTAAGTTTGTTCTTTATACCTGACAGGTAAGATTCAGTAACTAAACATTTCCTCTCATGAGTGTAGATTTTTTTACAAGATATGACTAAACTTTACGGTACAATACTGTAACCAGGACCATGAACCAATCAAACTGCAGAATGAAAACAGCATTCCAACTTGTGGTTATTTGAGCCAATTAGTGTTGAGTAAAAGACAGCATTTCAACTTGCTTGAGTTTTTATCCAGTAAAAGGCAAATTCAAATTAGTTTTGAAGTCAGAGTCTTGGATTAAGAAAAATGCATGGGATGTGTTGGGATTTGTAATTAACGTTGGAATTTCTTAAAATTTTGACTAGACTTAAATAAATCATGTTAATCTTACTTATTTGGTCACACTCAAACCTACTGCTTTTAGATGTACTTAACATTCCCACAGTGTAAAAATAATGCATGACCAGTAATACTACTGTAAGCATATATACATTGAGTCCTACTGAAAAGACAACACAATATGTTTTACTTCTGTTTAACTACAAAGTATTGTTTAACTACACAATAAAACTTTTCCACATGTATTTTACAAGTCTGGCCTAATTCTTTTCAGGACTTATACATGTGTTGAAGTTTAATTGAATTGAGCTCTGGTTAAGTCTGATGACAACACTTTATTATTTTATACTCTTAAGGTTATCGTATACCTTCGGGGTACTGTTCCGGATAAAATTAAGTAGTGTCTCGAATATTCGTCATATTTAGATAAATTATACCTCATTTTAAAGCTTATAAAATTGGCTACAACGATATACGTAAGGTTTGTAATTTTGATAAAAGTGTGATTTTTAAATAAACTTATTTTCCGAACAAGTGAGTTGGTTTCCAAGAGCTCCAACTCCACGGCAATTTAATGAATTTAAGATCTGTTTGCTTTAATTTCTGGACTCCCACAGACCTTGTTTACGAAACTGTGTCTGCGATTGTGGAAATTCGAAGCCATTCTGAAGATATTTCAGTATTTGTGAAACTACTAACACGCAATCCAAGTATAGATGCGGGAATCACTCTCAGCGCCTCTCTTTTACAAATTTTAAAAAATCGCAGACAGATTTTTAGCTGATATCATTGCAAACAATCTGTGAAAATTTGAAGTCATTCGCGTCGAGTTGGAGCTTTTTTCAAACTCTGTTTAGAACGAAAATAGAAAGACAAGAAAACGCTCTGAAAAGTTTTAGCCAGCCGGCAGACTGATTCTGGTGCCCCGCCTCTTTCACAGCAATCAAACACCTTCTATATAAAGCAGCCAATGATGTTCAACCAGTGACTGGGAAATGTCACTGTCAAAACTTCCCGCCAATTTCTCAGCGGCATGAAAGCAACACAATCAAAGGTCTTCACGCTAAGTTGAGTTAGTTTCGCGTTTTCAATCGCTCTTCATTATGGGAAAAACCAAGAATAAACCGGTCAAACGCCAGAATAAGGCAACGGCAAAGGATAAACCAGCTAAAGACAAGAAGAAGGCAAAACAAAAGCAGACCAAATGGACGCGGATGACGAAAGAAAAGCACAAGGACAGATAAATTACCCGAAGAATCAGCCCGTGAATATATGCTCTGGAAAATGTCAGAGATTGGGCATGTTATTGTAGAATCAAGCGGCCTAATGTACAACAAAATAGTTTAGCCAGTGGTAATAAGAATAATTAAATACATATAACTTCGAACATTTCTTTGATTTTTTCCTCTTTCTTGAACTCCATGGACCAGATACTTGTTTTGAAGAAGACATCTACGGATAATTTTAGCGAATATGCTTCGAATTTACGATGACATATTTATGTGAGAAAAGATTCGATAGAACGCTGACAACAAGCCACAGAGCGAACTTCGAACTGAACAGCAAACAACGACTCCCGCGCTTAGCTATGGTTAACGGTTGAATGCTCATGACGATTGATGTGGTGTATGAGCTGTCAATCAAAATATGTAATGCAATCTTCCGGTAAAATGTTTCTTTTTGATATTTCTCCGTCTGTTGGATACTTAACACTCTAAACTTTGTTGTAAATTTTTTTTTTTACAATTCAGCTCTGAAGCTATACGATAACCTTAATTACATAAGTAGGTGAAAGAGAAAACTAAGAATAAAGAAAGTCAGAGTAAGCGCTACTTAGAATAACCTAAGGGCTAATCGAGCTAAGATTTAATGAGCTGTGATTGGGCCAATGTTGGTCAATGCAAGTTGAAACAAACACTAATTATAATCAAATTAAATCGAAATCAATTTGTTTCCACATAGGCCAGAGTGAACCATGAGCCATCATTTCTCTGACTGAGACGTCAAACAGTTAAAAAGTAATAATTTATATCTCTCAGCATAGTGACTCCATACTTGTAGGTATACAGTTCACAAAATTTGTTATTGTGGAAAACAACTTGGCATCGCTTTAGGGGCATACAATTTATTATCTGGATTGGGAGATGCCGAATTTTCCAGTAAGAGGGGGTTCATAATAAATTCCATCATCAGTGGACAACAAACTTGAAATGACTAGCTCTCCATCCAGGTAATAAAAATTATCTGTCCCTAAATTCATTACATTCCATACTCTATTTACTCTCTTGTGATAAAATTAAGTAACAGACAAACTTAGAAGAGCACAATAGGCCAGCTTCGCATCAAGAATAATACTGCTAGTGAGATGACTACAGACATTTACTCAACATTAGCCTCATTTGATGTTAAATATTCATAAATACCACCAGCAAGATGGGGTATTCACAACTCAATGTATTGTTGTAGTTTCAACCTCTGCTAATGTTGAGTCAATGCATCTGTAGTCATTACAAACAGTGGTAATTTCTTACTGCAAAATACATAGGCCTATTGAACAACAAGTATAATGCTAACAGTGGCATGTAGATAACCCCTTAAGTCCTATTATCTAAAGGTAATGAAATAATACATTAATTTTATGATATGTGTACAATAAAAAGGTAAGAAGAATGTGTCTTATCGCCGGTGCCACAAATACACAATACCAAGCACCGACATGCACATCCCAACAACACACAAGAATTCCATGGTCTGTCTGTCTTTCAGTCCTTTCACATAGTCCACAATGGCTTCCTAAAGAAACCAAATACACAATATATATTAGTATATTTGCACAAAATCTTTTGAAAGCATGACCAGGCATGCAAGCATATACTGAAAAATATGGAATGATCTGAATAATTATTCAAACCTAATAATAATATTATGGGGTACGTGCCAAGATAATGTCAAACATTCCATGTCCTTGCATTGTACTCTATTTGAAATCTTTTTCCCACTTAATTGTAATGCGAGGGTACTTAAATTTATAGGGCCCAGACTGATGCCTCCCCCATAACTTTCTGGTGGGAAATCTAGGAAATGAAATATCGAGGCTAAATTTGATATGAAATTTGTTCAAATAGCTTTGTATAATATATTCTGTTCTCAAGAAAGCAGATAGAGTTTAGAAGAAATAGTTTGTTTTGACGCTGTACTGATGAGCTTGAAAGTGCCGACATAAGCGAACTCTAATTAACTCCTATCATGTTACATAATAAAGATCTTGATTGCAATTGGCTTACACAAACAATCAGGAATGGAATGTCTGGCTGGTGTTAGCACTCCAGCCATTAGTGGGGCTAGCATTTGTGTGACGACCCTAAGAATGGCTGCGAAGGAGACTATAATTATTAGGCCAACTAAAAAATAAACATGTTTATGATCCCTGCACACTTCCTTTTTTGAAGCTGCTTCCTTTTTTCTTTTATTCGTTATTAACCAGAGTCTGAGCAAGAGTAAACTGGTTGGGAAATATGGATCCACATGAACTGCTATAAAAAGTGACGGGAAAGCTCATCACACAGTAACTACATGCCCAAACACCCTCAAACTTGTAACCAAGTCTTTTTCAATGTTAGAAAAAAGTAAAAACAAGAAATAAAAAACGGATCTTTGTACATGCATACATCCTTTTTAAAACAATAAACATGTTAATTGTTTTTACTTGGCCTTACGTGCCTGTTGTAAAGAAATTAACAGTAGTCTAAACACTGTATGTAATTCAGCGCTAGTTTGTTTTGTACTAGACAAGTGTGGAAATACAACAAACTGTAAACACCCTTTTTTCAGTTGTAATACAAACAAGTACTTACCCATCCCCCCTGCTCAAAAATCCACTTGGCCAGTCGCTCCTTGATGAATTTCACAACCCACTCAATTATCATCTTAATCAGTGGAATCTGATTTATAACTTTGCATGCTAACTTGTAACCAAAATAGAAAAGGGTAACTATTCTTCCCCAATTAACCACTCCATCTCGGAAAATTTGCACAGCAACTTGCAAAAATGTATCGAATGCTGTATCCTTAGAGACATGACACTTTTCTATTAACTGGTTTAAGGCTGCATCATTCGTTAGTCTGTCTCCGACATCACGCAATACATGTGCTACTTCATTATTGACTCTCTGCTGTCCTTCAGTTAGTTCTACGGGCACTGCTAGCCCATCCTGCTCAAAGCACATTGACAAGAATGACTTGACAATAGCAGGTGTTTGTCCCGAAACATCCTCTACACTGGTTGCCCTGTGGTACGTTGGCCTTTGGGGATGTTCATCACTGTTTTCATCATCATTTGCTTCTCTATTTCCTTGTGGTAGACCACCTGGAGCCATAATTAAATATTGTCCTATGATAAAGAAAACATCAATTTACTACATATTCCTGACATAAGTATGTTAAAGTGCATAACGTAGGAGCTCAATTTTTTATCATTAAAATCGATTCTACATAAAGTAAATAGTTGAATAGAAAAATATTTCTTAATTTGAATTTAAGATAAAAGAATGGCAGTTAAACATATATATATATATATATATATATGAGGAGTCAATAGAGATGGATTTAAAAAGATTTGATATTCACATAACAATGCTGATCTTTCTGATTTTCACAACCCTCAGAAATCAGTTGTGCACGCAATGATTCATGGGCTCAGACAGTGTTTTACATTCTAAAAAAAACTTTTTTTAACAAAAATTTGGCAGTAATCACCAAAACAGACAATCAAGCGAATAGACCTTTAGTTAGTTGTTTTTGTTTACAGAATAAGTGTAGCACTGAACACTATGAGTACAAAATCGTTAATTTAAACACAACATTATTCCGGTCTCGTTAGAGACCTGAAGCTAAATATTCAGTTATATAACCCATCAAATATT
The DNA here is from genome assembly GCA_030867875.1 of Actinernus sp. WN-2022. NCBI lineage: Eukaryota > Metazoa > Cnidaria > Anthozoa > Actiniaria > Actinernidae > Actinernus > Actinernus sp. WN-2022. The sequence continues at coordinate 28,458,854 of JAOWCC010000577.1, forward strand.
TTCTGTTGTGCATGATTGGTGGAATATGTAATGTGACCCAATATTTTAATAATATTATGAATAATAATAACAATATTTTAGCAGGAAAGCTCCCTCACTGAAGTCATTTTCAGAGAGGTCCTGTGAGAAATATACATTAATTTGGTAAAGCTATAAATGATACTCTAAATATTAAATGAAATAACTATGTGGTGCTGACTATTCACTTGTGGTATATACTAAAACAATTTAATATTCACCTCAGTGTCGGTGAAAAGTGGTGGATAGCTACATGTACCTCGCCACTTCATCACTCGGTAAATATCCACCACTTACTATTTACTTCCACTTCGGTGAATAATAATAATTATTATTGTTCAATAATATCCATAATGGTCACCTCCCAATTTGCATAATTTGGAAGATTTATTTCTATAGAGTTATAGAAACAGCTTTCAGCCAATCAGAGCGTGCGTACTATCAAATAGATTTTATAAAGGCGGTATTTCATGGTTTTTCTATGAAATACTGAGCGGTATTTCATGGCTAGATCAAGGCCAATCAAAAAGCAGGAAATTTTGCACCCTTTCTTTATCAGCCAATAAGAATTCAAGATTTTAACTACATAATTAGTCTGCAGACGCATCCACCACTCAAATTTTTTGGTTTCCATCATCCGGTAAGTTACTTTGGTTTCGTGATAAATGTTCATGTACATTTGTTATTTATAGGGTAATATGGTTATTTCATGGCTTTCTATGGAATCCTGGCAAAAATTTTACTCGAAATTCTTATTATATTGGTATACAACTCACCTTGCCTGTATTCCATAGAAAACCATGAAATAAGCAGTAAATAGCTAAGTGGGCAGTTGTAGGCTATAGGTCAAACTCATGGACTAGCTTTCTTAAAGTTGTCATAAATAGAGGATATTACATGGCCGCGCGGAGATACGGATTTTATCTTCGAGTGTTGATGAAATATCTTACGAGTGAGCGCAGCGAACGAGTAAGATATTTCATCAACACGAGAAGATAAAATTTGTATCTCCAAGCGGCCATGTAATATTCTGTTTAATATATAATTTTCGATGAAATACCAGTTTCAATCTCTTCCCAAAAAGGCTAGAAATCTTTGAAAGCAAGTAATATTTTCAAAAGTGATATCTTCACGTGTGAAGATATCATTTATATCTTCACACGTGAAGATATCACTTTTTAGAAAGAAATATACACTGGTATTTCATTGAAAATTATATATTAAAAAGTATTCTCCATTTAAAGTGATATACAGTTACTTACTTGTTCAATGCAAAAATATCATTCAAATCCAGGATAAATTCCAGCTTTAGTTGAAATGAAATGATGACTATGACTGCCTATCAAATATATATACTGTCCATTTATTTATAGCACACTAGAAATGTATCTCATCATCAAAAATAATGAGAGCAGGTGGGCAATTCCCTTTACATCCTAAAATAGCAAAATGAGGAATACATACATGTAGCTTAGTATGATGTCAGAGCACTACACTTTATAACAAGCTAAACTTAACACTGAATAAAATTAAAGTATTTAACAGAAGGAAATAGCCTGAATTTCAGCAGTCTCCTCCGGTTCGTTCCTCCCAAGAGAGATGTCTGAATCCAATAGCCGATAATGCCATCCAGTGACGTCACTACCAGAAAACCTGGTAGTGATCTTTGATTGGTTCATATTCTATAATTTCGCATAATTATCTTAATTAACTCATCCGAGAAGATGGCAGGATTCACTTTGGACTCGCGATTGTTGATCGTTGAGTTTCAGTGGAGTGATTGTCTTTGGCAAAGACATCTGGAAATGTGTGAAAATTAATTATTTTTTTTACCCTTGCCACAATGTCTTTATTATTATTGATTTTCAAACCATAATAGTACTTGTGCATATAGTCATGTACTTTTAGTTCAGTTAAGTTATGGTAGTGATTAATTGTTGTTTTATGGTTATACAACTAAGTTACAGCATATAAGGAAGGAGAATAGTAATTATGACATAATTACATAACTCAAAATGTGTTTACATGTATACACAAGTATCCATGGAAACATGCATGTTTCAACAGGTGAAACTCAAGCCATTCAATGCCTGGCAATCATTATCTGGCATTGAACTGAAGACCATATTAAAAAAACTAAGAAGCAAACATTCTTTCTCAGCTTAGGTGAACCCCCCATTACAAACGATAACATTACTTTGGTTGGTTAGGACGGTTATCAGGAAACACAACATACATGTAAACAAAAACAACAAGACTAAAATCATGAAAACTTCCTTAAAACGTAACAAGGTCAGTCTTCCAAGGTCTTTCAGGATTTAGAAACTTAGCCATGTTTGATTTTTTTATTAAACACAAACAGTTGGACAATAACGACCGGTAATAACCGTATTATAACGGTTAGATAGTTTAACACAACATTGAAGTCTGAAGTTTATGGGTTCTAAAGTCAATGATAGTCATGTAAAATGTGGATAAAGTTTAAGAGCTCGGTCTCGGGTCAACACTAACAACAACAGCGAAGAATCGAAGGCATGAGAGGTTGGAGTGAAAAACACAAACCAACAAACACTTTCGGCAAACAGTTTGAACACTTTCGCATTTCACTCGTAAACGGCCTTATAAGTTATCGAGTATCGGTAAAATTAAAGAAAAGACATATAAATTCGAATATAAATTCAGTGTGTTCGATATGACATTCTAGACGGAGTTTATAATTTATATAGACATGTCGATTGATCCAACTCATTAAAATGGAGTAGTAACAAGGTAGTACTTGCTCTAACTTTATTTCAAGCAAAACGAGTCTCTTAAATTAACAACAAGCAAGATCACTTCGACTTCGAGCAACTCAAGTCTCAGTTCGACAGGAAGGTCTAAGTTTTGTTGATAGAAGCTGGAATACAAGTACGAGAAAAACTCTGTAGTATTTCTAAAGAAAAATCGTAGAAGATGATTGGGAAACCGTGACGCAGTATAATAGTCGCAAGTGGGGTATCTGGCTATGAAACCCTGGCGATCGGGGCGCCGTTTGAAAAAATGGCCAAATTCTCGCTTCGCGTGACAAATTAAAGTTCTTGAGGCACCTTTCGGCTTTTAATAGGCGAACTACCAGCAAAAGGGGACCTCTCAAAAACAAGTGTATAGCACTCAACGAAGAAAGCCCTACTTGCAAACTATCATAGATGAACTCTGAAAAACACAAGAACAGCGGTTTGTGATCGCGAACGAGAACAAGCGCAAGACTCGAGAGACCAGAGACGTCGAACACTGGCCAAAAATCTTTAAATGCAAATCTTCACTTACCAAAATTGGATACCAGATCTGTTCACTGAAGTCCAAAGGTCCTTCTAACGACTAACGTCGGAAACACTGAAAAAAAACGCACTTCTAAATCTGACGTTCTGTTGTGGAAGTGAAAGACTTTCAGCAAGCAATGATGGCGGCGCCGGGCGATCGTGCATTCTTATTTGATATGACGGATTTGATTGGTCAAGAAACAAAGCTTTGTACTCAAAGGAAGGTTTTGATTGGCGAGATTTTCGCGGCACTCGTACGATGATGACGTCATGTGAATAGGTTGCCGCCAACTTCAAAAGCTGTCGAAGGAAAAAAATTAACCGCAGCTATTAAAATGCAGTATAATTTAATAGTGCTCATCATTTTTAACGAAAGACGTTAATAAAACAAAGCTGCGCCACTAACAGGAAGTCACACGTGTGGAAAACACGAGGATAACAGAAAACACCGCAAACCAATAATAGTCAAAACAATAATAGTCAAAACGTTGCTCGTGAACTGGTACCCTGGATACAAAAAAAACTCCTTTGGGAATCAAAACTCCTTCGATCGCGGCACATTACAGTATATCCGTACCTGAGCACCTCTGGAACCAGGGTAGTGAACTGGCAGAACCCGGGGGCAGAACACAGGAAGACTTTCGGGAGGACGGGACACGGTATAGAAGAGGTCTCAGTCTCGGATGCAACCGTCATAATTAATAGAAGAAACGTTGGAAAGAGCGAACGTGCCTAAACACGACCGCTGCGATAGCAAATAAACAAAGCCTCCTGAATAGAGACAAACTAATATAGGAGCCAGGATCCGAGCCAGGATCCGAGCCAGGATCCGAGCCAGGATCCGAGCCAGGATCCGAGCCAGGATCCGAGCCAGGATCCGAGCCAGGATCCGAGCCAGGATCCGAGCCAGGATCCGAGCCAGGATCCGAGCCAGGATCCGAGCCAGGATCCGAGCCAGGATCCGAGCCAGGATCCGAGCCAGGATCCGAGCCAGGATCCGAGCCAGGATCCGAGCCAGGATCCGAGCCAGGATCCGAGCCAGGATCCGAGCCAGGATCCGAGCCAGGATCCGAGCCAGGATCCGAGACAGGATCCGAGACAGGATCCGAGACAGGATCCGAGCCAGGATCCGAGACAGGATCCGAGCGTTTCATTCTTAACTTTCCTTTACATCGCACTCATGACACAATCGGCTCAAAACAAATCCATGAGTGTCGCGATCTTCGTCGTCAGGATACAAGTTTTGTTCGATTTTGTTTCAGGATACATGGTACCCTGGTTCCAGAGGGGTATAATATAATGTGCCGCGATCGAAGGAGTTTTGATTCCTCGGATTTTTTTTTTCGAGACGACCGGCCGTCTTCGCTGGCGGCGCTTCGCGCCCTGGCACCTCTGGTATCCAGGGTATGTAGAGTACAAGGACATAAATATTTAATTTTCCGCAGAGGGAAACCTCTGAAACACTTTACTAAGGTACCATAATATGTAGGAGTTATCGATCTGTAGTGATTTTGCGGGATGAAATTCAACATGTCTCAAGTTACATTTTTTGTTTCAGTTGTTTGCTCAAAAGAAATGCAGCTTTGGGAAGATTACTGGTTCAAAAAAAACCTGAATTAATAGCAGGCATAAGAGTATGGGATCGTTTGGTGGATAATAAAGGGAGGCTGAGGAGGCGGCTGTATTTCAGGCTTATAAAGTTTTAAACATCTGTAATTCACTGAATGACTTCATGAAAACAGATTTTTATGCGTATGCGGAAACTGCGTCGGTGTAGCTTCTAGCGTTTCTGCTGTCAATGTTTGTCTTTTTGTCGCGTTCGTTTCTCCTAAACTATTTCTCCAAATGCCACCAACCTAAACCCTAACCCTAAGACTCTCTTTTGTGAATTGCTGGGGTTATTTCGGTTTCAGGAGTTATATTCTAGAAGATTTCGTTCAGTTTTCAGAGCATAGTTGGAGCTGCCTTTGTTCAGCTTCGTTTCCATGCCGTCAATGTTTGTCTTTTTGTCGCGTTGGTTTCTCCGAAACGGTTATTCTAAATGCCACAAAGTTTTTTCTTTGGTGTGTTCAGGATCTCTGTTACCTTGTGTGCGAAAATAAGAATATTTAGTAAAGGATTTCCTTTTGAAAAAGTAGGAAAACTGAATGGTATCGATGTGTGCAATATCAAAATATGAAAGTTTCGAATTTTAGCGTATAAATTTATGCAAACCGTAGATGTTTCTAGCACTTTCCTAAGTTCGACCAATCGGCTAATAATAATAATAATAACTTTATTTACCCACGGTAAACTCATCAGGATTTTTACATATGAAAATAACGTAAGATAACTACAATAAAAATACTACTAATAATTAGACTATAAACTTATATACAGACTATAAGCGAATAAAATATTGTAAGAACTATTAAACTACAAATATTCAACTTTAATTCTAATTTATAATTAACTCTAAATGACTACAAACATCAACAAAAGGACCTGCTTTACATGAGTGCCGTGCTTCTACTTAATAATCTAATTGATGTCAGAAAAGTAACTGCTGCAGGCAGAGCGAAAATTGCTTAGAGTTCTAGCTTGCCGCAATTCTACAGGGAGGCTATTCCATATCACTGCACCACTATAGGAGGGGCTGAATGGGGGGGTACCAATATCAGTTAACAGCTAAATTTTTAGCTATTTATCAGTTATCAGTTAAATTTTGCTGTTATCAGTTAAGTTATACTAACCTGATTTCAATACATATTTGCTGGTATGAAATGAATAATAACCGCTAATTCAACATCAAACACTACATTTTGTCTATTCAATAGATTTTTCTAGTATCAGATAACTCTGATGTGTCATGTTTAATATTTGACTATTATCAACTGGATCAAATCTGTCGAAAACCATCCGAAAAGCCAATAATAGCATGTGACGTTACGTCATTTTAATAAAAAATAATGAAATATCAGGTAACAGCTATCTCACAAATATCAGCTAACAGCTAAAAAAAGGTAAAATTCTCAGTTAACAGTAATATTTTTGGCCATTTCTCAGTTATCAGTTAACCCCATTCAGCCCCTCCTATAGCTAAAACTATTTTTCAAAAAATTAGTGCGCGGGAAAGGAACAGCAAGTTTGCCCTCAGTGTCTCTTAAAGAATAATTTGAAACGCTGCTTCGGTCGACAAATTTGGTACGTAGATAATCAGGGACAAGTCCGTTAATAGATTTATAAACCATGACAGCTTTGTGGATATGGCGTTGTGTTTCAAGTTTTTGCCAGCCAAGTTCCTCTAAAAGACAATCGGCATTAGCGTCATAATTTGAAAAGGTTAATACTCTGGATGCGCGATTTTGTAATTTCTGAAGTTTGGCAGATAAGGTTTTATTACAATTCCCCCACACAACACTGCAATAATCAAAATGTGGTTGAACTAAAGAGTTAAATATAAATTGCAGCGTTTTGCGAGGTACAAAAGATCGAATGCGCTTCAGGGCTCCAATGCCGGAGGCGATTTTCTTGGACATTGATTCAATGTGAACGGACCAAGACAGATTTTCGTCGATATGGACACCCAAAGATTTTGAAACGGGTACTTGTTTTATAGGAGTCCCATTGATAGCTAATGATGGGACATCGTCAAAGGTATTAAGCCTTTGTCTCGACCCGATCAACATAAATTCTGTCTTTGAATTATTAAGTGTTAGTTTGTTAAATCACTTTTAATAGAGCTTGAAACGTATGAGTATTGTTCACAAGGCTATCCTGACTCTCAGTTGCCTATGAGATTTGGTCAGGAGTTACATTCTAGGAGTTTTCGTTCACATGAGTCAGTTCTCAGACCATGGTGCATAGATTTGTATGCACAATGCCGTAAAGTACGTGCAGTTTCTAGAGCAAATCGTTCCAGTAGATGACTTGTGAAATAAGGCCTAAATCGACATGAACTACCCGCAAATCGTTTCGTTCTATCCGTACAGCTTGTCAGAAATTGAAATCGGACGTAATCCGGCAAAGTTATAGCCAAAACACTGTCAAACTCAGAAAAAATCATCGGTGGTAACCTATGCACCATGCTCTCAAAACTGAACGAAATCTCGTTAAATGTAACTCCTGAAACCCAAATATCCCGAGCAATTGAAAGAAGTTAGCCTTGTGAACAATTCTCATACGTTTCAGGCTTTGAAAGTTCGTATCCACTGCATAAGGGCAGATATGAAACTTTTCAGCTGCAGCATGCAAAGTAAATCAGTATCTAATAAATATATTGTATCCATAAAATGTACGCAATGATATTTTTGCTGTGTACGTGTTTTGTAGATAAAAGAACCTACACGTCTAAACTTTTAAATTTGACAATCATACGCTTATTCGACTAAAAATGTAAAAAGTTGGTCCGCGGTCCACCGGTTCGCAAGTGTCCGCCGGTCTGTGTCCTCGTTTTATCCACGTTTTATCCACACCCTTTCCTGCCGCGCATGGTTCGTAAAATTCGCTCGGATCCTGGCTCGGATCCTGGCTCGGATCCTGGCTCGGATCCTGGCTCGGATCCTGGCTCGGATCCTGGCTCGGATCCTGGCTCGGATCCTGGCTCGGATCCTGGCTCGGATCCTGGCTCGGATCCTGGCTCGGATCCTGGCTCGGATCCTGGCTCGGATCCTGGCTCGGATCCTGGCTCGGATCCTGGCTCGGATCCTGGCTCGGATCCTGGCTCGGATCCTGGCTCGGATCCTGGCTCGGCATTTAGGTAGACTCTCCTGAATAATGTTTTGAATACTTATCAATTCCAAAATATCCCCCGAAGACAAACATATTTCTTAGCGGATTACTGTAACTATTCTACTCAGTGACCTCATTTCAAAGTTATTTTGTTTTCGAAAGGACAAAAGAATGAGAAAACCACAGCCGTTGCGTTTAATAGAAATTCGAAATCATTCGTTTATATAATAAACATCCCCTATATCAGTTTCTCTGTGTTTCGCCGCCCGTAAGAACAAGCGAGCTCTCGTTGGTGTCATCGTTTATGTACGGTAAACGTTGAGTTTTGCGGTAGATCACTGACAGTGGCTATTGACTATAAAACACCGTCTGAGAACACCTGGATCAACGGGCATGCTTTATACATGTGTTTCACAGCTGGTGCTGATATAGCAGAAATGACGATATAATGTGCGCACATCCCCCCCCCCCCCCCTCCCTCCGATGCAAACTCAACATTTATTATATTTATTACTTTATTATAGTAAAAAGTATGAAATGGTCAAAAGACTGAACCAAGTCCAAGTGTTATTTTTTGTAGGGAATCTCGTTAGTTTTGGCGCTTACTGTAGCTATAGGAACCATGATCTGCTTTTTGCAGGTCTCAAACTTGTACGGATAGAGCACAGGCTAACCATCCTCACATTTGGTGTATTTGTCACTGATATCATGTCTTTCTGTTGATCCATTATTTCTTAGCAAATTATGAAATACAAGAAGCTGCACGCAGCTGGAACTCCGGCGTATTTTTTAACGCGGATGTGCTCATACACCTGCGTGTTTGGCACATTACGAACACACAATCAGATGCGAAAGTACGCACATACAGTCGATCTCATCTAAAATTCCACACGAGTCGGAACATGAGTAAAAAAAACGAGTGAACACAAGTAGAACACGAGTGACTTCAAGTAAGCCAGGTTACCCTGGGATAACACAGGTACAATGTAGCTCAAAAATGCTCGGATACTGTTACTCTGATCTAAAATCTGATCTAAAACTCCACACGAGTCAGAACACGAGTGAACACGAGTGTATAATTCTTCATAATTTAATTTAAAATATATATATAATAAAATAATAATAATAATAGTTTTATCGTCTTTATAGTTGTTTCAGGTTACCTGTGTTATCAGTGTCGTACCCTCATTGTATTTCCGGGCTACCTGTGTTATAATAAGTATATATAGTTAAGGTTAGAAAACCACAGCAAAAACCGTGTACAATCAATCCTGCCAGACGTTGGATCAAAAAACAGATCTTGATCAGCAAGAAGAAGAAAATATAATGATAAAGTGTCCGAAGACTACTGCAATGCTGATCAAATACAACGCTTGTCGAGGTTTATACGATATTTCGGCTGGCCAGTACCAGCCTTCTTCAGGTTTATTTTACAGTGGAGGTCACAAATGGCTACAAGGCTTATATAAATTGTTGATTACGTAACTATGAGCGGAAATTACAAATTCGATGACATATGTTTTATACGATAGTAACACATAAAAGGAAATTACGAAATAGGTTTGAAACGGATAGTGCAGATACGAGTAACATAACAGCCGACCGAAGGTCAAACGGTGAAATTACATTTCATCACGTCTATTCATTCGGAGTGGTTCGAGGGTTTTAGCTTTATAGATGATATATGATTCACGTGCTTTTCTCACGGAATCGCGTTTAGAATAGATGACTTCTAAAGGAATAAGGAGCATGTCAGTACTAGAATGGTTAGGGCTGAGAAAATGTTCAGAAACGGCTGTAGGTTTAGATTTGATATTAGATTTATCTACAGGTCGTCTGTGTTCGTTAAAACGGTCTTTAAGGCATCGTTTTGTTTCTCCGATGTATTGTGAATTACAGTAGTGACATTGAACCATGTAAATTACGTTTTTAGTATTACATGTAATGTGAGATTTGATATGGTGAGGCGGTTTCGCCAGTGGAGGAAAAAGTGTATTGATTGAGGCCATGTTCGATGTAAGGGCAGGTAATGCAGTTTTTACCGCAGCGATAAGAGCCGGGTGGCAGTGGAGAGGTGTTAGTAGTGTTAGGTAATGCACTAGTCAATTGAAACTCCGGCCCCCCGACCCCCGGGACATAGCGGGGAATGTAACATTTATACAGTGTTACATTTTGACCTTTTCCCCGCCCATCGGGGACAGTTGGCAGTTACAATACCCGCCCCTATTGAATATACATTAGCTTCAATCTGTTGCTCCATTATTTGAAAAAAATACATTTTCTGAAGCACATCACTAGCGGATCCAGGGGAGGGGTTTCGGGGGTTGCAACACTCACTATGATTCCTGTAAATCACTGTAAATTCAATTTTAAATCTCTAGATTTAAAAAAAAATGCTTTTGCAAACCCCCCTTTCCCGCCCCTGTACATTTTCTATTTGACTATACATGCTTTCCGCACTTTTACAGTCTCGACCATTGTCTTGTTTATCAGAAACCGTTGTCTGTCAACAAAAAACAACAATGCGACAAAGGAATATAAAGGAAATGTCATGCAGCTGCGTTTAAATATATTTAAGTAATGATCCGTGTAAAACGTACGACAAAATCCATTGAGCCTCCCTCACATGTGATTTGTCTGTGTTTTAGACTACGAAAACAATGGGTGATAATTATGATTATTCTGAAATAAAAGTAGTATGAAGTCTTAGTTTCATTCCATTTTTATGAACAAATTATCTTCCAACCAATAGGAACAGCCAAAAACAATAGCTACGAAACAAGCACGATTGATAAGGTTCCGAACATATCGTAGTTTTAATAGTTTGAAAAATTGGAGGAAATTAAACGTCTTCCTAACCTTTAAGGCGATTTTCATGTTTCAACCAATCAGATCAAGAATTTTTACAATACAAAATTAACACCTTGCCATCTGAATACCGTTCGGTGTCGTACTTGTTACACGAATCATTACTTATGAGGGGCTGAATGGGGTTAACTGATAACTGAGAAATGGCCAAAAATATTACTGTTAACTGAGAATTTTACCTTTTTTTAGCTGTTAGCTGATATTTGTGAGATAGCTGTTACCTGATATTTCATTATTTTTTATTAAAATGACGTAACGTCACATGCTATTATTGGCTTTTCGGATGGTTTTCGACAGATTTGATCCAGTTGATAATAGTCAAATATTAAACATGACACATCAGAGTTATCTGATACTAGAAAAATCTATTGAATAGACAAAATGTAGTGTTTGATGTTGAATTAGCGGTTATTATTTATTTCATACCAGCAAATATGTATTCAAATCAGGTTAGGGTAGTCTTTTTATATAACTTAACTGATAACAGCAAAATTTAACTGATAACTGATAAATAGCTAAAAATTTAGCTGTTAACTGATATTGGTACCCCCCCATTCAGCCCCTCTTGAGTTAATCTGATATTTTGCCGTGACGCAAACTTTAACAAAACCGGCTTTGTTGTTGCAAATAACAAAGTGTTTAATAATAAACACTTCCTGATCTACTACTCGTGACTTAACTCAGTATAAACACTGCCTCTGATGGAAACACCCAGGACTTGTTTAAATTAGCTACGATTTTTGCGTGTCCATAGCTTCCGCCATGTTTGATACACGTTGTTGATGCTCGGGCCCAGTCCCGCTCTGTCGTGGCTGGCGTTACAACCACCGCTAAAATCCCCGCAAATTTTGCAAATCGTTACTTTCCCCGTTCCACCTAGCGGCCGACCTCGACCGTCTGAAAATCAGGCTACGTTCCACCGGGAAAATGCAGCGTTAAATGTGCGTTATTCCACGGCCATATCCCCGTTAATGCCCCACTATGTCCCGGGGGTCGGGGGATCGGTGTTTCAATTGACTAGACAGTGCATAACTGAGCTCTTACTAAAATGTCACTTATGTTATTACAGCGGTGGTGGGCTACTAAGGGAAGATTTTTGAAAATTATTTCGGAACGTTTAGATGAATAGAGAATGTTAGAGTGTTTATGAATTATTGATGAGATGTTAGGTAGTGCTGGATTATATGTAATGATAAAAGGAATACGGTCTGCGTCTGGCTTGGGTTTGTTTTGTAAAGCATCAGTGCGAGAAATGTTAGATGCACGTTGTATTTGTGTCTTAAGGAAAGTAAGATTATAGCCACGTTTGTTAAGGTATGTTATTAATTCATTAGTGCGTTTCTTAAAGCTATCGTCCGAAGAGCAAATGCGGCGAAGGCGAAGTGAAAGGCTATATGGGACAGAGTATTTAGTGTGACCGGGGTGACAAGACGTTTTAAGAAGGTACTGGTGTTTGTCAGTGGGTTTGGTGTATAAGTCTGTTTCTATAAGTCCGTTTTTAAGTAAAATGTTAACGTCGAGAAATGGGATGTTGATGGGAGAATGGGAAGAAGTGAACTTGATGGTAGGGTGGAGGTTATTGAGATAATTAATGAATATTTTCAGTCGATCCAGTCCTTCGGTCCAGATCACGAAAATATCATCAATATATCTCAATCACGTGTGTGGCTGGTGGGGTGAATTAGATAGTGCGTCACGTTCGAATTTAGCGAGAAATAAGTTGGCGAAGGAAGGAGCCATTTTAGTACCCATGGCTGTTCCATGTATTTGTAGATATATAGTGTTGTTGATTAAACGAGAAATTATTCACATAGTGAGAATCATGCGTATAAGGTCTCAGATGGTTTCTGTGGGTACATGTTTATTAACGCGGTTACGAAGAAAATAGCGACAAGCATCAATGCCTTCATTATGAGGAATGTTAGTATATAAGGAGGAAACGTCGAGAGTTACGAGCAAAGCGTTATCAGGGAGCTTGTTAAAGAGGGAAAGTTTATTAAGAAAGTCTGTTAAGTAGTGTCCTTAACATAAGAAGGAGTGGTGGTAACTAACGGTTTAAGATGATAATAAACGAATTGCGAGATGCGTTCTGTGGGGTGGTTATTAGAGGATATTATGGGTCGTCCAGGATTATTGTTTTTGTGTATTTTAGGTAATATGTAGAAGCGTCCTGGTTTGGCGTCGTTATGTACGAGGTACTGTCTTGTTTTCATATCAATCATGTTTTCGTTGAACATACGATTAACGTATTCTGTTACTCGTTTCTGTATGTCGTTGGTTTTGTCGGCATCAAGTTGTTTATAAAATGTAGGATTGTTAAGTTGTCGATTACATTCGTCGATGTACCATGTTTTGTCCATTACAACTGTTCCCGATCCTTTGTCAGCGGATTTGATTACTATGTCCGGTCGTCGTTTGAGGTTATATAAGGCTTTACGTTGAAGTTTAGAAAGATTGTCAACAATACGGGTAGGTTTCGTTGTAAGTATGTCTTGTTTAACGGCGCTTAAAAAAGCATTAAGTGCAGCATCTCTGTCTGTAGGAGGTGTCCAAGAGCTTTTAGGGTGAAAAGGATTACGTTCGTATTTGCTATTAGTTTCGTCATAAAAGAATTCAGTGAGTCGCATACGTCGTGCAAATTCGTCAAAGTCAGCATTAACTTCCGACCAGTTGATTAGTCGAGGATTAGGGCAAAAGGTTAAGCCGATAGATTAATTACAGCTGAGGTATCAAGAAGTACGTGTTTGCTTTTGTCATGCTGTATCTTAGTGTTCTTACGTCAGGTCCGTTTACGTTTATGTACTGTTATGTCGTTGTGATCCGGATCTTGGTGGGCTTGTTGAGTTAAGTTGACTGTCGCGGTGTCAGTTATGGTAGAATGATTATTTCTACAAGAGAAAGTTGTACGTTTGTTATTTATTTTAGTTATTTTAGTTTAGTTAGTTATTTCGGGTTACCTGTGTTTTCAGTAAGGTACCCTCTCCTTGCATTTTCGGGCTACCTGTGTTCACATCGCTATTAGTATGCACACAGCCAGATTGGCAATTCAAGCGTAATTCAGCGCAGTAAATTCAATGCAAGGACATATTTAGACTCTCAATTTGATTGACCTTGGGAAAATGTCCGGCTAAAACTATATGAATAAATGATGAGTGTGAATTAAAAACATGAATTTCATAGCAATAAAAACGTAATCCCTAAAGAGAAAGCGCTTTTAAGCCGGCTTCTCGGCTTAGGTTTCCTTTCATCGTGCGCGTAAATCTATATTATAAAACAGATAAAGAAGCCTTAAATCCATGTTTTATACTTCGAGAAATGGTGAAAGCACGCGCCTTCGGCTTGTGCTTTAACATTTCTCTCATATTCTCAAATGCCCATCGTGTTTTATGGTAGTATAAAACATGGCTAGAGAGATGAGCCACAGGAAGCCCGAGCTGTATTATGAGCGCGCGCTAAATCAACACATACGCCCGACAGCAGAATTAAGTCAAAAGGTATTTTATTTCACAATTTGCTAAGAAATAATGGATTAACAGAAAGACATGATATCAGTGACAAATACACAAAATGTGAGGATGGTTAGCCTGTGGATAGAGTACTGAGATATACGAATCAAAGATAAATTATATTTACTTGGCCAACAAGGAAAATATCAAATATATAGAAATAAGATTTCCCTACTTATTCGTTAGCCTGAATGTCAGCCGTCTCAATTCGCTCTACAGGGAGAGCGAATTGAGACGGCTGACATTCAGGCTACTTATTCGTATAAATAAAAGAAATTACTTTCAACAATTCTTTGAAATAAAGGCAAACAAACATGGAAAGGAATTAATCAACTAATCTCTCGGTCAAGAAAGAAATTGAAGCAAATAGTTTATCTACCAATCTAAACGAAATTTCGAATATTTTGAACAAATATTTTGTTAAAATAGGTCATGAGCTTGCTTCAAAAATACCATCATCAAATCGGTCTTTTTATGAATTCATGGGCCAGCCCGAGCCTAACTCTTTTTATTTTGACCCTATTATCCCCTCTGATATAATTTCTCAAATAAATGTTATACCTCTTCATAAAGCACATGGCTTATACTCATGCCCTATTGAAATACTTAAAGTTTCTAAACATATTATTAGCCAGCCTTTAGCAGATCTCTTTAATTTATCAATTCAGTCGGGAAAATTCCTACTATACTTAAGTTTGCTAAAATAATTCCAATTTTTAAAGAGGATGACGAAAGCAATGCTTCAAATTACTAGCCTGTACACAGACCTCCGTAATCCCTTGAAGGGATTACGGAGGTCTGTGTACAGGCTACAAATTACCGACCTATATATATCTCTGCTATCAGTATTTAATATAAATTTTGGAAAAAAAAATATGAATGAAAGACTTACTAAATTTATCTCGAAATACGATATTCTGAATCACTCTCAGTATGGTTTTCGTAGTGGCCACAATATGCAATATTAGACATTATCAACACAATTCAAAATAATATGAATGACGGAAAATTTACTTGTGGAATTTTTATTGACTTGAAAAAGGCCTTCGATACGGTTGACCATTCTATTTTATTGAATATACTTCAATTTTATGGAATAAGGGGTATAATAAATGACTGGTTTAGCTCATATTTAACTGAACGTAAACAAACCACTTCTAATTGCGTACACAAAGGAATCAGTTTATGAATTTTAACTTATACGTACCTTTTAGGGGTCAAAATCATTATGGCTTTGAAACCTCTTTTAATATAATTTATGCGTACTAAAATCTGAGTCTGGATTTCAATCTGAATTTGAAATAATTTTGAATGATGTCTAAATTTTATCGCGGTAAATTACAAAACTCATTTAATGCCTCTGGTTCGTGATGGTCGGTTGCATTGGTTGGTCGGTAAAAAATAAACAATCTGGAACCAAGTCGGTTTGAAGACTCACATAAAAGTTTTCATGTATTCCTCAACTACTTTTTCCTCTACTAGTTGTGAATTGACAAGTTTGCATGAGAAAGGCAAGAAACTAATATGTAGAGAGCTCGGAAAGGAGTTGTAGTTTAAAAAAAATGTTCTTCAATCTTTTTTTTCTTCAAAATTTTCCAAAAATATGGTCGGTGTCAAGCTTTGCATTTTCTTATTTTTACATTTCCACCAGGGAATTGGTTTTGTCCTGGTAAGTGATTGCCCCTACATAAAATGTATATGATGTTATTGTTAGCAGGACAGACTTTTTGGGAGAGTAGTGTTTTGTCACAAAAGTTTGAATTTTTAGTATACATGTACATGTGTATATCTGTCTAATTTAATTTCCTGCAGATTGCCAGAAGAAAAGAAACAAGAAACAAGTGACGTACAGTACAATGTATTCTGTTATCCACTGAGCACTATTTTGAAGTAAAATGGATCTTTACAAAGTGTTTCAGGTTTTAATAAGTTTTTTTTTTCAAAAATAAAGCTTTGATACTCTAAAGAATAAGTGAGCACTTTGGGTTGAATATCCAGGGGCGGGGGAGTTCACCATGCATTTTTGCCCCGGGGACCGGGGACCGGGGACTTTCTTTCACTTGCTTAAAAAGTGAATGCCCCGATCATGCCCGAGGGGGAGGGGCGGGGGGGGGGGGGGGGGGGGGGGGGTGTCAGGGGTTTCAAATGACTGGTGCATTAATGTTATATATAGAATCCCATAGCACGACGCAAACTCGCGCGCTGATTGGCTAACGAAGGGTTGAATTTTGTGGAATAGCTGTATTCAACGATGTACAGGAAGCCCGCGCGTTGTTGTTTATTTTTATTATCGCTAACAGAGACAAAATCATGTTAAAATAAAACACTTCCAAACCAGGATATACATAAAGTTAACAGTAGTCAAAGAACGTGAACATTATCTATCTTCTTTTCCGTTTTTCACGAGAAATGATATGTTTTGGCGCTGTCGAGGAATCGCCAACAACAACTGCACTCTGCTGTTGCAAAAATGTGTGATTTTGAATGGAAAAGCTGGGGCTTTGTGGGTTTGCTGATTTAATTCATGTAGTATTCACACTGCCTTCAAAGAACACGGCTATAAAACGCTACTAAAATCGTGGTATTTTCTACAAGTACAAGTGAAATTTTAGAAACGAGTGAACTGAACACAACATTCAACAGTATAAAAAAATGCTTATTTATTTTGAGACTGAGAAATTCAGCATTCAAATTTAGTAATGTGCTTATAAAAGTAAGGAACACTTTATACAAGTTTGTTCGTATCCTTTTACAGCTCTTTCTTGTCAGGTTTTACATTTTCACTTATCGCCATCCGCCATAAACAAATGATTTCACCACTCACACCAGGCCACCAGTTTTCTAGTTTCACAAACATTCACCATTTTGTTTCCAGTTAATGCACTTTCGCTTCCTTGGTAAAGATTAGGTTGAAATTAAGTGTACCTATAAAATGAAGTACAGGTATTTTCATGCACAAAAATGCACTTTTGATTTCGGAAAACCAAATGTGATTCCTATTCTTGGTTGCTATTTTGAAGTCTATTCATTCGGATCTTCTTCGTTTGCACGTGACGTCATCAGGAGCTCATCAAAAAGCTATAATCGAACTATATATCCTATAAAGCTGTTTCTTTTACATTTTATAGAGATCCGAGATATGAGTCATAACAGAAAATTTAAGGTCGGTAGGATGTGTTGCTTCCGAGTTGTAGAGGTTTGAAATGTTTCCCACGAACCTAATCATGCACGTTTCAGATACGGTCGTGAAAATCAACAAAATGTTTTTGGCTTAAATAAATGTTTAGAAGTTCGATTAAATGGGACTTATAGTGAAACCAAATGAGCTGGATGAAATAATCGCTTTAGTTAAGACTTTGAAGTTTTGAAGGCCATGGTGGTGGTTCACGGCTATCACCAGGTCCAGGATGGCCGCCCCATACTTTTACAAGGACAATTTCACATATTCGTTCGCCCATAACTCTGTAACGAAATACTCTTCTGCTTCAAAATTTGGCCCGAAGGTGTAGTTTTGATCCCTCTTCAAGCTTATAAACATGTTATTTTATTTAGCAATGGAAAATATTTTTCGTGACATCGATGCAATACAATCAGCGGTGGTTGCAAGCGAAGAATTCGCTCTTCAGAAATTCCCGCCTCTTCAGGCATACACATACACAGGAAATACATACACATACGCATACACAGAAATGCATTAAAGAAAGATTGAACGTAGTTAGCTCAACAATGCAGATTCCACCTCGTGTAATGTCACGTGACGATCAGATCCGTGCAAAGCAGTGTGGTAAAAAACGACAATAGAAGTGATGCATTGTGGTAAAAAAAGAAATCGAGATACAGACTAGTATACCTATAAACAGGCAGTGAATGCTGCTCCGCTCAGTTAAGGAAGTGTATTAGAAGAGAACCTACAGTAGCACTTTGGCAGGAAAAATAGATTACTGACTGGGTGATAAAAATGCCAAGGTGTTAGATGAATGTATTTTGTAGTTTTGGGGCTATCGTGTAGCCTGAATTTCAGCCGTCTCCTCTGGTTTGAATCCTGTTTGAGTTATGGTGTGTATCTCAAACTGGGGTTGTCCCGATTTATTTTCATTTTGTCCCGACATATCAACGATCTCCCGGTAAATTTCCTAAGCCTACCAATTCCCGACATTTTCTTAAGATTCCCGCCACAAAAAACTGCTGTTCTCCCCGGTGAAGTTTAAACACCGGAAATCAACTGTAATTGTAAATGCTAATTGTGTTTTAAACCGGCGGCCTGACTTTATCGAAGACCAATAGAATAAAATTATTTACTGCTCACCATCTTGATAACAGGAGAGATCTTGCTCTTTGGAAACTGATAGTTGACACGTACAGAGTTCGCCTACACCTCTACACGTCAACAAATTCATGATTACCAAGAGCCCATAACCAAGAGCGTCCATATCTCTTATATAGATGCTACGGCGTTTTCACAAGTTCGGCTATTTTTAGATTATTTTTGCCGCCAATTAGTGGGTTACACCCGTGGAGGAACAAAAGATGCCTCATTAGCTTCTTTTGTTATACCAACAACAAGTCTGCTACGCTTTTGTGATTTTATTCCCTTAAGAATGATTCGGCAACCCAATAATAGCGGGAAACCGTTCTAAAAATAACCTAACTTGTGAAAATGCCGTAGCATAGAGGTAGTATGGGAGATTCTCGCTCTTCAGTTATGAGCTCTTGTGATTACACAAGGATCGCATACACAGAAATGCATTAAAGAACGGTTGAACGTAGTTAGCTTCCACCTCGTGTAATTTCACATGACGATCAGATCCGTGCAAAGCATTGTGGTAAAAAAAGACAATAGAAGTGATGCATCAGTGTGGTAAAAAAAAAGAAATCGAGATTAGAACTGCTGCCTTGCCCGCTCGCTTCAAGCTCGCTCGCTGCGGCAGCAATTAGAACTGCGCGCTGCCTTGCTCGCTCGCTTCAGGCTCACTCGCTGCGGCAGCAATAAAAATAAATCAAGGTAATGTAGACGGCGAGTTTTTTTGCATCAAGGTTTGTATCCGGCTCAACCAAGGGAGCGGCGACAGACTTGCCTGTTTTGTTTCACTCACGATCTTCAGTGAAAGTCGCATTGTAATGAAGGCATTTCAAGATGACGGCTAAACCTGGAAGAGATCGTGAGTGAAACAAAACAGGTAAGTCTGCCGTGCTCCCTTGTCTCGACTAAACTTCCTTGGACTCATGATAGGCAACTAGTTCCTGTAAAAACTAGTTTTGGTCTGCGTCGGCGGGGAAGATAAACAATGGTATGTAATCAACTAAAGTCGATTGAGGTATGCTAACCGCCGTGGAAAGCGAGTAGCAGCTGACGTTTCGAGCGCTAGCCCTTCGTCAGAGCAAAAAACTCAGTCAGGTGATGGTCTCTTGATTGAAGGCGCTGAGGTATTCTCTCTCGATTGGCTCTGCTATTAATAGACTGATCCCTCGCTCATCAACTTAGTTTGTTAATAATTATCGGTCACCTTCGATTCTTTGGCACGCATGTAAACAAATAAATCTCTCCCTAAAGGAGGCACAAAAACATTTTCAAGCATGTCCGAGGCTGTTCACTTTATATAGTCTTCAGGGGCGTACCTACCTATACGCGTACTAAAAATTTTGATTCAGAATAAAAAAAAATACATGATCTTTTTACTAAAAAACAAAATAAAATCATGCAGATGTCAAATGTATTTCTTATTAGATATAATAATTACCCAAATTAAAGATGGCGGACTAGCGATATAGTCTATGTACGTTCTTCTTCATCCTCGTTCTAACGTAAAAGATCTACATGGCATCTAAGCAAAGTGATGTGCGGCGCATTGACGAGTTGTTCAGCCGAGTAGATAAGTGTCCAGTTGAATGACCCCGTTGGTCGTTCAATAGAAGACGACAATGATAATAGTGGTACTCGTAGTATCACTTGGACCCTAGTTAATCATTACTAGAGAAAATCTACAATGACCAAATTTGTCAGTTATTTTTCGGTTGTCAGTTGTCAGTAAAAAATCGTCATTTGTCAGTTATTAATTATTTTTAAAATTTTGGCGGGAATTATATTTTTGCCCAGAGTGTAACTGTGTAAGCATCAAATTAATAGTGAAAAAAGCAAAGGAAAGGTAAGTTATCGAAAAGAAACGGTTTATTATCAGAATGTGAAAACTCGTGGCACAATTTATAGCACCGTGTATAAGCTATAAAACAACTACACGCAACGAGGCAACAACGACGCTTATTCCCGCAACGCTTGCCCGAAATGAAGTCAGTTTTGCAGGCCTAAATAGTAGCTGAATAATAACTCTGGCCTCAATCCAAACATTTTTTAAAGGGTTTTCCATGGTTACAAAGAGAACAAATATTGAGTGGCCGATAATGGGTATGGTTTGGCCGATAGTGGGTTGGTGTGGCCGATAGTAGGGTTGTCAATATCGGACATCTTCAGTCGATTTTCAGGAATAGTGAAACCGCAGATTTGATTCCCCCTGGATCAAATCCGCTAGCGTATTCGATCCCCTCTCGCGGATTTCATTCCCTTGATTTTGATCCTCGCGCGTTCACGGATTTGATTCCCTTGACGAGAAGTAAAGACATGTCCATGTTGTTTTGAGACTAGTGAAGTGATTTATGACTGCAAATCAGTGAATTCAATAAACCAGACATTTGAATCGATTTAATTATAAACACTGTTATATTTATTCAAATTTTCAACCCGCAGTCAAAACATTTTCAGTTCAACTGAAAGTTTCTGAATCCTTGGCTAAACAGCATTCGGTGATAGGAAGAACGAGATATTTTATAGTCAGAGCAGTGGGTATTCTCAAATAGTCGGACCAGTCTTTGAACGCCCTCTGTGCGAATTATAGGTCTATCGAAGAACTCCGAGGAGCCCAAACCTCACTACCATAAGACAGGTGAGACCTCACAAGCCCAAGGTATTTAGGAGAAGGCGGCAGTGAACATCGGTCATGCTGGTGCAATTGTGGCATATTAGGAACCCAAGCATGCGATTGGCTCAGTATGGAAATACATGCAGCTGACTCCGGAATGTGAGCAGCCCACTCTGCTAAGAATAGTTTCATATGACGTGCGAGAAAGTCGGGAGTCAACTCCCGATCGAGGGCGAGTTGCAGTGAATGCAGTGGTTCTTTGGCTGTGCTCTTAATTGGCATTAGTAAAACTTTATTGCCTCTATAATCATGGGTAATCAGAGCTTACGTTAAAACAGAGAAAGGTTTGACAGATTACTTTCAGTCCTTTGTGTGTGTAAATTGAGTCCAAACCTGTTTCATATCTTTGTCAATGATATATCCGATATTTTATCAAAGAATGTGAACCAGTGTTATTAGGAAGTCTAAAAGTGAACTGCCTTTTATATGCAGATGACTTTAATTTATTATTATTGTCAAATAGTGAAGATGGTTTGCAAAATTGTTTGGATAAACTTCATTCTTACAGCCAAAAATGGAAAATGAGAGTAAATTTAAGTAAAACGAAAACTATGGTATTCAATAAATCAGGGCATAAAATTGATATTAGGTGCAACTTTGGTGGAACTGATGTGTCAGCCCACCAAATGTTACACTTATCTTGGTTCTGTCTTGCCTCCTTCTGCGGGTTCCTTTGCGGTTAGCCAGTGAAATTTATATAATAAAGGAATAAGAGCTCTTTTCAGCCTTTTGAACGTTTTCCATCCCCGTTCTGGGACTTCTTTGAAGATTTTTCTTAAGTTATATAACACATTAGTACTGATGTACAATCAATTGTGAAGTTTGAGGTGCTTCATATTGTAAGCGTTATAGCTCTTTCACTAAGTTTAAAAAATCCATGTTCCACCCCAATTTAATTTCTGAAAAGTTCAACCTTAAATTAAAATGTATAAAATTATCCTTGGAGTGAATCTTAAGTCTGCCAATTTTGCTGTAAGAGCAGAACTTGGAGTTTTACCTATGCATGTACGTTTCTATTTACAAAATGTTACTAAAATATATTTTCCACTTAGTTGATCATAACGATAAAGTTAGTTATAAGAAATATAGAACAAATGTATATTAATGAGTGGGATAAAGAGAAAAAAGAAATTTCACAGGGTTTGAAAAATTCAAAACTAGAACTATATGCAGCGGTGAAGGGTAGTTACGCGTTTGAGGGGTATCTTAGTAAAATCAAAGATTTTGAAACACGTAGAGCTGTAACAAAGTTACGACTTTCACGCCGGGCACGAATAACCGTAAAAACGGCGGGGTTGAGTGTAACATAAACCGAAAAAGTAACGCCATTTCCTTACTTCTACTCTAAATTTGACGAAATGTTGGCAGGTTGGTAACAAAGTAAGACTATATATTTCGGGACAATTGTTTCTGTATTGTATTGTGACGTTGTTGTGACGTCATAAGGGATACCTTCTTTTTTGGTGAAAATTAACCTTTAAAACAAGCTTCAACAATATTACGTCATCAGAAAGCTTTTATGAAATATATTAATTTGCCGAAAATTTGAACTTTCTACGATAAACATATTCAAAGTTATGGACGATTTACTGTTTTTATGACGTCATTATTAGTGACGTCATACTTCAAGCTTAAATCAGATTGCCGACTATAAAAATATTATTAAAGAGAATACTATGACTTGTAAGTGTTAGCCAAATGCATTTAATTGATAAAATTCCAAAAACATTGAACTGGCAATTTTCTGAGGGTACACAAATATATTTATGACGTCATAATGACGTATACAAAAAATGGGGCTTCAATTCTAAGCTGTTATACTCAAAAAATCAAAATTCTAAAAAGAACACGTTGTTATTACTAAAGAGATCTATTATTGTGCAAAATATGATGTACCAGTATTTCGAACTGTAAAAGTTAAAAGAAGCGACATTTTCATAAATGGTTTTATGCTATTTATTTCCCGCCAATTTTTGGCGGGAAATTTACCAAAATTCAAACTTTAATAACTTTCGTTTACTTCAACCGATCGATATCGGGTTTTCGATTATTTCATTCTCATGAACAAGAGATTTTAAAAAGATATAATAAAACGTTTTTAGAGGTAATAAAAATTTAGAAGAAATCTATTAGAAAAGGATATATGACGTCATTGTGACGTCATAATGATGGCTATATTAGGTTAACTTATCAGACTATGTTTTGTTTACACTCCTTTATACACCTACCAAAATTCATTCTTTTATGTCGAAAACTTTTCAATATATATAAAACCCGCCGTTTTTACGATCATTTGTGCCCGGCGTGTTTCAGCTCACCAATTCCTTATCGAGCGCGGTCTTTATAAACAAATATCCAAGAGTACAGAGAGTTTGTACCATTTGTGATTCGGGTGAAATATTGGGAATGAATTTCACTACTTGTTTAAATGCAGGAATTGCAGTATGATACAAGCTCGAGTTTCTTTCATTAATGAATTATATATGCTATAAATCCTCTTTTCTCTTCTTTTAGTGACATTACACTATGTAAGGGTTAGAGACTGCTTGTGAGTGCTTTATCGACAAATACAGGCACGCGCTGACTGTACGATGAACGAAAAATAATGAATACTGCATTCGGCCTTCGGCCTCATGAAGAAATTTTGAGTTCATCATACAGTCAGCAAGTGACTTTATTTTGCCGATAAAGCACAAACATAAAGTCTCTAACCTTTTAATATTCAAACTGAGTGCACTGTCAGCCGTGAATTTCAATTGAAATCAGTTGTCAATAAAAATTTCATAAAGAAGTCAAATATTTCGCATGAATTAAATCATTTTACGGTAAATATCTCCACAAAGAAATGTCATCTCAATAGACAATGAATAAAAACAGAAGTAGATAACTTTGCAAAGAATAATTTATTTTCATTAACTGGCGTTCGGTCAGTTTAGTTGACGCCTTGCGAGTATGTTTGTACATTTAACTCGAAAACGTTTGCTTGGAGCCATGCCCATGTATTCAAATATCGAGTATTTAGCCGGCTTAACTCCTAGATACTCTATTTTCTTTAATAGTTTCTTTCATTCGAAAATAACTAACCTGCAGATTCCAGTGAATTGAAATCTTGAAACCGGCCTCCATGTGCTCGGCTCTGATGCAAACATTTTCCTAATAAAAAATCCTAGGTTTTCGAACCTTCCACTGAATTGTCGCTTCATTGTCTCCTCTTATTGACAGAGTAAGATCTCGCCAGAAATAAAATCCATTTCTTCAGTAAGACTGCTAGAGTGTTGTAGAAACTTTTGTTTACTCGGACACATGTTGACTTGTTAGTTGTTGTACTTCCAAGCGCTTGCAAATCAGCCATTTCTAACGAAGATTATGCAAATGTTTGCCTCAAAACATAATGTGAGGCGAATAGTATGATTGTACATTTAACTCGAAAACGTTTCTCTTGGAGCCATGTATTCAAATATCAATTATTTAGCCGGCTTAACTCCTAGATAGTCTGCTTTCTTTAATAGTTTCTTTCATTCGAAAATAACTAACTTGCAGATTCCAATGGGGCAGTGAATTGAAATCTTGACTCAGTGAAACCGGCCTCCGGCTATGTGCTCGGTTCCGATGCAAACATTTTCCAAATCAGAAATCCTGTGTTATCGAACCATCCACTGAATTCTCGCTTAATTTTCTCCTCTTATTGACAGAGTAAGGTCTCGGAAATAAAATCCATTTCTTCCTACTAGAGTGTTGTAGCAACTTTTGTTCAGTCGGACACATGTTGACTTGTAAATCTGTACTTCCAAAATTTCTCCTTGACTTGAGCCCTGCCTTCGATACGATCAATCCGCACAAGATACTTCTTGACGTCCTGGATATTACTGAGGACTTTGGAGTTGTTGGCAATGCTCAAAAATGGCTTGCGTCATTTCTATCCGAACGAAAGCAGAAGGTGGTTATCAAGCAGTATGAGTCAGACGCCTTCGATCTTACATCTGGCGTTCCCCAGGTAGCTGCCTGGGTCCAGTTTTATTTCTACTCTATGCCTCAGGGCTGCTTAACATCATCGCCGAACATATCCCAAACGCCCAAGGGTAACGTATGCTGATGATACGCAACTGTATCTCTCCTTCAAACCGCACTCCATCGCGTCCCAGGATGCTGCAGTGAGTATTATTGAGGATTGCATATCAGAAGTTCGGAACTGGATGATCTCTCACCGTCTCATGATGAATGATACCAAGACTGAGTTTTTAATGGTTGGTACCCGGCAGAAGCTATCTAAGGTTAACATTGAGAAAGTTACGGTTGGCGAGTGTGCTATCAAACCGGTTAAGGCTGTCCGTACCTTGAATTGGCGTTTGGTTTGATTGCCATGCACATGTCCATGAATGCTCATGTTGGCAAAGTATGCAGTAAAGCATTCCACAGCCTGTACAACATCAGGCAAATCAGGAAATTTCTCTCTGAAGAATCCACGAAAATTCTGATTCATGCTTTCGTCACGTCCCATCTTCACTACTGCAACTCCTTACTTTACGGTCTTCCTAAATACCAGCCGTATGAACGCCTACAGAGAGTATTGAATGCTGCAGCACGAGTCGTGTGTCTGACTCCCAAGTTTGACCACATTACTCCTGTCTTGAGAAGACTTCATTGGCTTCCCATGCAGTACCGCGTCTGCGTCACATTTAAGATTCTCTTGCTGGTATACAAGGTCCTGCACGGAAAAGCACCTGGTTACATCCGTGAGCTCCTAAAGCCAAGGCCTGTGGGGCGCTATAGTCTGAGATCCAATGATTAAGATCTGCTAATCATTCCTTCGACTACCCGCAAGACACTGGGTGGTAGGGCCTTTGCAAAGGCGGGACCCATCCGTTTGGAACAATCTTCCTCCTGATGTACGTCGTTCCTCCTCCATTGACTCATTTAAGAATCGACTCAAGATATACTTATTTAACAAGGCTTTTTCATTAAGAATTTTTAAAACAGTATACTTGTATATATATTTATATATTTACTTAGTTAGTCAGTTAGTTCTTTTTGTTTGTTTTTATATAATACAGACTATTGTATTTTATGGATAGCGCTTTAGAGGCCGGAGTCGAGCCCTCGCCACCTTTTGATCTCCGGGCTCAGCAACCGCCCACCACGTGCTCACCAAATATAAAATGTCACTTCTAGGCTTCCGTAGATTCCTCCTCTTTTTTTTACTAAGGTACAGAAAGGAGAATCAACTAGTTTAAATTTAAACGGCAACTGCGGCCCTTGGGCCGGTTTCATTATTTTCTGGGCATGTGGAATCCCAGTGATAAAACAGTTGAATTCGTGTTTGAAATAGTTTATACTCCAAGTCCGGAGCTTTGAAATTTGAAAGTACTATAGGGACTCTGAAATGTCTAAGTCATGTCCATAATAACTGGAAACTAACATGTCAGCAACTAACAGTAAAGAAGTGAAATGCATGACATCGAAAGAAAAAGTCTGCCTCCAACGGAATTCGAACCAACCGCTTCCTTACGGAACCCGCCATGGTCCTCTCCCTAGAACTCTCCAGCCCCAAATTATTAAGGGACCGGCTTAAGCAACAGAAAAGTTCGAAAATATGATTAGTATAGAGCTCTGTTCAGGCCGAACGAAAAACGCTCAGGGGCGAACTCAGCTGGAGTTAAACAACTTTTGAACCATTTTTATTTGATTTTATTGCACTAATTTGTGCAAATGTTCTGGTTCTTTGGTGGAAGAAAGGACAATTAATCATATTGCGGCCCGAAATGAATGCCATGCAGTCATGCCGTTCACGACGCAACTCGAGAGAGTCGGATGCACGACTGCGTGAACATGTGGTAGCCTTCCGGGGGTAGTCTGGGGGAGGGAGGGGTTAGAAATTTTACTCACAGGGTGGGAGAATAATTTTAATTTACCATGACCCGTTCGTGAATTCCCCCACTATGTGGCGCAATGTGCTGCCGTGCAGTTTACAATCATGAGTGATTGTTAGTACCTCAGAATACCAGGCTGTTGTGTCGGGAGAAAATCCCCTACTATTTCTCGAAATAACACAACAGGTTAGTTCACGTCCCCCTTGTATAGATTAGAAAAGGAAGGAGACAAGGCCAACGACTTGTACGTCCCTGACCAAGGCCCCACGGCCGGGATTCGAGCCCCTGACCTTCCGCACTCTAGACCGTACTCTACCAACTGAGCTCTCCCGTGGGTGGGGATTGTGGTTACAATTGACTAGTGCATAATTAGAACCAAACAATATTAAATATGGAATGTGACGCGACCAGTCCTCCTTATATAAACTGATTATGAAAAAGACATTTCAGACACATCACCTGTTTCGGACAAATAAGGATTTCGTCCAAAATCAAAAAATTCGGACAGTGAACGTAATAAGTAGACATAGACATTTTTTATTTGGTCCAAATAACCTTAAATTAATTGAAAGGCTAATAATTAATAATTACATCTGATTGTTTTTGTATTCGCATGTTGTGGTGTTATATTGTCTCGGCCGGGATTTTGAGGGTTAATAAGAAATAAAAATATATCATTGTCAGTCATTCGGTTCATCTTATTTTCAGTTTGCTTTTCTATACTGGAGAAAAGAACATTCCTTTTTTCACGGTATAGAGGACATCTTATCAAGAAATGTATTTCAAGTTTTTTTTATTTCGCACTATTTACATAAATAAACACAACAGTATATTTTAAAGAAGAAAAAAAAAGTGAAGAAATAAATACAGATTACATTTCAAATAGTTGGTAGTGCGCAGTGACCAAAGGAGCAAAAGCTTTCGAGTTGATCACTGCATGTATCTCACCCTCTATTGCCTTTTTTGCATATTTGTCATATTCTTTCCTCGAGTTTTCAGTTATATGGTTTTGTATAACGCCCAGTTTCTATTTCCAATTTGTGGTTACTTATTCTTAACTTTGTAAGGTCGAGTTCTCTCAATTTCAACCATGAAAAAGGGGATCATTCAAAGCAGTAAAGGTCAGAGAGGATGTATAATTTATGAAGCAGGTGATATTTCGAATCCTCAAAATGCCAGCATTTCTGAGGCTTCTAAAATTGAAAAATGTCTGTGAGCACTTCCCCATGCAGACCCTCTAGCTGAAGTTCTCGGTCCCACCAATAATTTCACTCCACTTCCCCTCCCCCCCCCCCCCCCCCCCCAAAAAAAGGCGATAAATAATGAAACCTTTGAAGGCTAACCGTCATCTTGAGTAGTTCTATCAGTCTTCATTTTTGCGGAAAGGCCTCCCTCTGACGCTACTCACTTAGCATACCTCTATCAACTTTAGTTGATTATACCAATGTTTGTCTTCCCCGCCGACGCAGACCAACACTAGTTTTCATAGGAACTAGTTACCCAATTAGGCGCGCAATTAGGCGTGGAAGTTCGTGGAAGTTCGCGCGACCGGGACGTTTTTACTTGCTCCTGTGACCGTTTTTTCCCTGTCGTCTGAACTGAACGAAAACCAGTAACCAGCTCCAGGAGCCTGACGGGAGCTCTGTCCATTAAAAAAGATTACTCTTTTAACAATCTTTTGTACCATTTGTTAAGCATTTGGACGATTAATGCCGAACTACAATTTTCACCAATCAGATCACTGGCTATGGACAATTAAGTTAATACCCTACAAGGTAATGTATTCATAAGCGTCACTCCCTTCCGATTCACTCTGTCTGATCTTGTGGGTTTCATTCCTCCAGGAACTCAAGTTGCTGAAAGCTGACTTCGTATCTCAAGCCGATCTTAGAACTTCAACATGTCGGACGGTAAGTTCACAGGGAGTCCCGGACGGTCGTGGGGCTCCTACCTATGAGTCGTAACCGCTTCCAAGTTTTGCAACTTCGTGCTGTTTGCATTC
Source organism: Actinernus sp. WN-2022 (assembly GCA_030867875.1). Taxonomy (NCBI): domain Eukaryota; kingdom Metazoa; phylum Cnidaria; class Anthozoa; order Actiniaria; family Actinernidae; genus Actinernus; species Actinernus sp. WN-2022. Next base: position 28,488,095 of record JAOWCC010000577.1, read on the forward strand.
ACCTATTAGATTTGTGCTAATTAGGCCTTAAATGCAGATGAAAACATAAGCAGTTCGGCAAGTAACCGGTTTCTAGTGGTCTGATTTTGATCTCTTGCGTATTGTACCCTGAGAACCCAGATAACTAAACTCCTAGTAATTCAACGTGATAGATGACCGATATCTGATCTTATTATATCTGAATGTTATAAGGGCTTAAGTGCACGCTTCATTGCAACACCGCATAGCAAAAATTAAACAACCATGTAATTACTGATGTATCATTGATGGAGTTGTGGCTGAACTCTAGAACTGCTCTGTTGCAGATTTCGGTGATGCAGCGCGCCGGAGGAGGGAAAGGCGGGATCGAACGGCAAAAGACATGGAGGAATCCAAAGCTGATGAGGTACAAATTATGTATATAAAGTATGCATTGTTATGACAAATATGCACAGCGGAAAGTTGCGAAGGTTAGACCAAATGACGCTGAGCAGACTTCTACGGTAGTAGTAGCTAATCAAAAGATTATGGCGATCTTCAGACGTCAGTAATATTAATTGGACCATAATAAGGAGTTGTTTTTAAATGAGCTATTCGAAAAATGGCTCTCCTCCATGACTTGGGTCGCTTTAATGCAGCAAGATGAAATGATGGGAGTTTTCTTTATTAAAGCTAATTACATTTAATTATGATAAAAAATGTACATCTCAGTAACTGGAGCACTCGATTGAGCATCCATTGAAGCAATTGGAAAACAATTTTTTTTAATAATCAAAATATTTTGAAAATTCTTGCAATCCAGAGAAACAAATAAAAGTAAAAATCAGGACTATTCCATTTTTTCCACACCCCCTGTCGATGATGTCTACATCGCTTTACCCTAAGAAATGAATCTTAGAGCTTTACCACAGAAAATATGATCAAAATTCCAGTCACCCCCAGAAAGTCACTTGAAAATTGTGAAGCCCCCTCAGAAAAACTAGAAAAAGAGCTAATTAATTACCAATTCATCCTATAAACTGGACCCCCTCAGAAAAATATATATTGGTCTCTCTCGGGAGGAACAAATCATAGGAGATGGCTGAAATTCAGGCTACTTCTTTATTTCATAAATTGAAATTGGATTTTAATAATGCAGCTTGGTAACCATAAATATTTAGATTGTTTGAAAAGTGATTGATAAAAACCTTTAATCATCAAATGCTTCTTCAGTGTTCATTCTAGGGTGTGATTTTGTGATATTCACACACTTTTACCACTGACATCACTAAATATTCAACTTTGCACAAGTTTGCAAAATTTGAGAAACAATGAGAGAAATGTCCCACCTTGTCTCGTTTCTAGATTGAACTCTTTAAGATTTATTGTTTTGACATACATATAGTAGTTAAATGTTTATTATGTGAACACACATATTTTCTTATCAGAACTAAATTTCTAAAACTTTAAACAGTCTGACAGTCAAAACAGCAGGCACATTATTGATTTAACCTTCTGACCTCATGGCTTATATAATTATATCTTTAAAAAATCCTTGAATTTTTAATTTGGATTAATTCTGTAAACTGAAAAGTTGATTAAAAAACAGGCATAAGTTAATGTAACAAAAAGGATTTCATATTTGGTCAGTTTTGTAACTATAAGTTTATTTATATCTTTTTTTATATTATGTATAAGAGCTATTTTATAAAGGCCTCATCCAGGCTTTTTGTTAAAAAAAGTTAAAAAAATACTGCCATCAGTAAGAAGGCCAATATATGAACAGTACCGTATGCATTGTGCAGACATGGTTCATGCCATGTTGTATTTGAAGTGCCTATATGACATTTATATTTTGATCATATTATCCATTTTATGGTAAAAAATTTTTTTTTAGGGTTGCGTTTATGAATTATAGAGGTTTACATCTCCAAAATGCTAATGATGTGATTTATTTATTCTGGTTTACCACTCGAAAGTGGATGGAGAACCTCAACAGGCTAAAAGCCCCTCTATGGAGGTCTCAGAGGGCCTATGACATATCATCCTTATCTGAGAAGATGTGACTGTTTAAAACCATATGCATTTGCAGTTCGATCACAAAGGCAGAACATTCTACTCAGTTATTTTAAGACCCTGCTGAGTGTTGGTATGGCCGGGGTTTGAACCTGCGACCTCCCACTCATCAGACCAGAGCTAATTAATGCAACCACTGAGCTAACCAGGATGTCTTAACACAGGAATTTACTGTCATTTCTTTCCCCTTGTGTACTCTCTGACTTAGTCAAAATATTTGGTATTTTAAAATAACTGATATAAAATATAACATGGATGTTTATATATTAAGGTCACTTATTTCAGACTATAAACCAGCCTTGTTTGTATATCTGGCTCAATTCCACGTACAGTCTCTGGATGGAACAAGATCTCTGATAGTAAATAGGCCCTTTGCAGGACCTGGTCACATGTTCTTTTTAGCCTGTCAATCCGTGTCAGTCAGCCTCACAAACTCTGTTAAATTTAGAGTTTTCAAAAAATTGCCATTCCTTCAGTTTTAAAGATATGAACCTAAACCTTGGCCTTTTACTAATTTTGGCTTGCTCTTTCCATTTCTGGCATCCATGTTGTTCTAGTGCCAATTTTTTATTTATCGACAAGCTAAAAAGGTCACATGACCAGGTCCTACAAAGGGCCTATTATTATTTTAATGTGATGTACTTTGCTTACCCAATTTTTATTGTTCTTAGACAGTAGGTACCTAACTTTGTTTACTTAAATTGATTAACTGTTCTCACATATGGGCCGTGCTAAGCAAAAAGGGACCTCATGACATATTTTTCTGATTTTGAGTTAAGAGTTAACATTGGAACAGTTGGACACTGATTTAGATAAGAGAAAGAATGATTTGCCAAAATTCAGTGCCTAAAGTGGAAAAAATTGCTGTTCCAAAGTTACTACTCGAACGACTGTTCCCATTTTGTTGACATTTTATCGCCCTTGAAATTTAAGTGAACATGAGCTAGATGTAATATTTATAGCGATCGCACAATCTTATCTCTACATGTTAAACTTTGTTTTCAAGTTAAGCTGCTTGGAAAACCAATTTCGATCACGAAAACTTCCTCATGGCTTCCTTTCACAATCCGACTCAAAGTGCTGACTTGCCATCACCTCAATTATCAAACTCTTTCTCTGTAGCATTAAAACTTAGCAATCCTACATGTGACTTAAAAGTTCTCTTCCAAGATGCCCTGTCAGTCCAAGATTCTCCTTATCATTTGTCTCATTTACACAGAAGGCTGGCTCTATATTGCAGTTGTTTTGCGATATATTCAAGGATAAAAGTTGAACAATGGCAGACACTCAAACCAGTGCTTGCATCATTCACAAGCCAGTTTGAAGTACGTCTTACAAATTTATTCTTCATTTGAAAAGCCATTTATAATATAAAATGCCTTTCTAATTAATTAAAACATGTGCTACATGTACTAATATTAGTCCTCCGTTTTCCTTTCATTTTTTATCGATTCAAACAGATCTGTGGAAGTAATTTTGAATCTACTGATTCTTTGGTAGCCTGTGAACAGCTTGCTGTACTAAATTCAAACTGATTTGTTTTAACGTTTTCAAAATGACGTTATATATCATAAGATCCTTTTCGATTGGCTCGGCCCATATATATAATTATTTTGTACATATTCTATTGCACAATTTGTATAGGTAACCATACGGTTTTGAGTGCAATTTGGGATTAATTTGCACAAGTGGGTTTTTCAAAGAGTATCAAAATTACATGAGCCTGCAGGGCGAGTGCAATTTGAGCTCTTTGAAAAGCACACAAGTGAAAATTAATCCCAAATTGCATGAGAAAACCGTATGATTACTTAATTGTTAATCATATACTCATATATTTTGAGTACAGTGCAATTTGGAATTAATTGAACTAGTGCAATTAAGGATTAATTGCACTGCTTTCAACCAATCAGAATCAATAAATTTTGTTGTGTATGTGATTAATTAAATAAACATGTGGCAAACTCAATTAGACCCAAACTAATGGCTTGCACTTTGTTGTGCTATATTGTGAATAACAACAGTCATTATAAAATTAATAATAAAATATTGTAACATTATGTAATAGATACAGAATGAGAGGCCATGCTTTTTGGGATTTACAAACTCGAGCTGAAAGCAATAAATCCCACAAAGCATGGACATGTATTCTGTTTTGGATGTCTAGATGTATAGAGTCATGTTTTCAGTTATTTTGGCCAAGAAAATCCAAGCAAAAGTGGATCATATGTACTGTACGCAATGTCGGCCAATGTATCGGTCAACATGTCGACCAATATCTTGGCCAAGGATCGGTCGGCTGATAGGCGCCCGAGAGTCGACCGCTACTCGGCCGACACTTAACTATTCTGAATGTCAGCCAACAAGGTTGATGGTGCACTGACAGTCTGCTGATTGATCACCGACACTCTATCAATAGTTTACCGACAGTTGGCCAAGGTACCAGTGACTGTGACATTTTCAGCCAATGTATATGTACTTCAAAGGTTGTAGAGGCCACAACTATTAATGCTTTCGTACAAAACTAACCTTTGTAAACTTAAGATAGCATAAACTAGCAGCTATTTATTCCCAGTCATTTGTGTCTGCATAATACTCCGGTTGGAGTGCACAGAGTATATATTAGAATTAGAACCGAGCCTACAGTAATAATTTGATGCTTATTAATATTAAATCATGAAAGTTAAGCAACTCCAATATTTTCAAATGTTATTTTAAGTATCAACGATTTCATTGGGATAGTTCGACCTACATGTATACATGTGTATTAGTCGCAAACTTCAGTTTTTGACCCATTTATCAGTACAAATTGTCCGCGGCTTAGCTAAGCGGCGCAGCTAACTTCCTCTTGTATAAATGGCCCTATTGTTGCTACCCTATTCCAGATTCAAGGTGAAATCTCCCTTTCAGATAATTATAGTGATTTATACACGTAATCAATCTTGCGCGAGCAGATGTATAAAAGACACTAAAAAACACAAAGATATTAATCGTTGTATTTGACGGGATTTCATGAGTCACCAAGAGAGATTAAATTGTATAAAGGGACATTTTATACCGCAACTTAAACTGAATTATATTCAATACGGTAAATGTTCCAGATAAAAAATTTCCAAACGAGTCACTGTTTATTTGAGTGAAATCAGTATGCAGAATAGTTAATCATAACTTAATAACATCTCACAGATACCCAATCGACATATGACCGACACCTTACCGATATACTACCAACCCACTATCGGCAGACACATAAACAACAAGAGAAAAAAAATCGGCTGACAGTTGGCCGATATGTTGGCCAACCATCGACTGATATGTCAGCCGACATTGCATGCAGTACACATGATCCGCAAAAGTTTATGTAAATCAGGATGAAATCTCTAGCAGATTTAAAGGTAATTTATCGCTTATTGAGTTTGATAAAGTAACATAGAACTTTAGAAATGAGCAATGTTCAGTGACTAGTAAACATGTGTATTTTAACTGCATGGTCTACAGTTATGAAGAACACTGTTTCTTCTCAAGGTTGTAACAAGCTTTATGAGGTTGTATAAAATAATACTGTCAGACCAGATTTTATTTAAGTGCTTACATATGTGATCATGCATGCTTGTAACTTAAGCATTCCTGTGTAAGTTTGATGTTTCAAATTAAGAGACAGAAATGTAAGATAGATATGTAATGTTACCATACACATAACATACACAAATGAATGCCTTTATATTCATGTACATGCAGTGGACATTAGGCATGTTGTTTAGAACTGATCCTTCAGAGAAAATTATTGACCTTAATTTTTTATACACATTTATTATGTGCTTCCCCATGACTATCTGCATACATAATTTCCCCTCCACTAAGCAGATCTAACTCATATATTCACCATGTGGGCTAGCAGGCTATAATCTAGATGTAGGGTGGGCATACAATGAAGTGTTATACACAAACAATGTTGCAGCTTTGTACCCACTGTGTTCCCTCGTATCTGTGCACCATTACATGTAGTTGAGGTCTTTTTGCTTTATCCACTGAGCCACCAGCTTATATTACATTCCAATAGAAGTTCCCTTGAGGTCTCTCTTTACCAAAGATCAGCACTTTCTCTAGCACACTTCTTGTGTGAAGGAATTTGCATACCTCTACCATGTTCATGCTCATCACAAAACTCCAATTCTATTTAGATTTGCCCAGGTGAAACTTTATACCTGTTAGCTGTCATACACAAATCAGAGTTCAACTATCTTAAGAGTCATGCTTCACACAAATGTGGTCTCACTATAGTCAGATGGCCAACTCTATGAGGATATAACTGAAGAAACTGATTTCATTTGCTGAACAGAAAGTGTAAATTTGATTATTGAATACCATGCTGCTAATGTACAATAATGTCTGGTTTATTGTAGTTGAATTATATTGATTTACATCCAGCATGCTCCTTACAGGGGACTGGGTAGGATGTAATGAGAAACTATGTATGCGTTATTAATGACACTGTCACTGGATATCAGGCATAGTTCTGGGGCTGTGAATTATTCAGGCAGCCATCAGGGCCAGTACAAGTTCTCTCTGTGCTTTCTGGATCACTGCTTCTGGAAACTCTCTTCTCTCACACTCTTGTATCTTCCCACCTATATTTTTAACATCTACCTTTCTCAGTCAAGAGTATAGGAGTACAGCTATGGCTGAGGTAAGTAAATGTTGCCAGTGTTTTTGCATTTTATGGTTAGGTGCACCTCAGTATCACCAAAGTGTAACACACCCTTATGTGACTTATACAGTCTGTTTCTTCTTTCTGGGCTTAGTTTTTAGCTCTCTCATATTGACTGTGTTCTGCAAATTGCATAGTATGATACCAGCAATGTTGTACTTAGCTTTTATATAAAAAATGTTATTTAGAGGGAAAACTGAGTTTAGCAAATGACAACAGAATGAAAAATACCACACTTAACTGGTGAGAGCTTTGTTCTTTTGTCTGTCAGTATCTTGCTTAAATGCACACCATTATAAAGCTTACTTAACATAGATAAATACATCTCTTAATATCTTACTCTGTCTCATAATTTTGACAATATGTTTTACTGAATTTGATCCAATTTTGTGTTCCCAGTGCTGTACTTTACCAGACAAAGTTTATAACTATGTGAAGTTTATCAGCATTTTAGATAAGCATGTTTTAAATTGGATTATCTGAAAGAGAAAATGTTATTATCATTCCTCCATGTGTGTACATACAGTTGTTAACTAGTTTAGCCAATTCATGCTACTCCTATAGCTCCAGACATGAAATACTTGTAGCTGTTACAGCATACTAACCCATAACTTAACTCATGTATAGAACAGTCGAGCTGTGTATTTCAACACATATACTATTAATCTCTCATGCCATATTAGCTTACAGATTTTTCATACAAAGCAATTTTCACTGTTTTCATATTTCCATTCGAAATAAAAGTACTTATATGATTGTTAAAGCTTGCCTTCATAATCATGTTTGTCATTAAAAAAAATGAGTAAGTCACAACATTTAGATGCTAAATCATTTTCAGAATGCTCATTTGAAGCTGTTTATGTATGCTATTTATAATATGCCCAAGGGTTCCGTATCCTATTTCACCTGAAGCCAGCTATTTGTTTCTGGAGAGAAAATAGCATTGCATTATTTCGTCAAAGAACTGTTAGACTACATTTTGTTAACCACCAGCAGTGAACAAAACTTGATTATTCCATTCAAATCATATATTTAAAGCTATAACAAGCTCTATCATTCTTCTATATTTGGGCATACTATTTGATTCCACGAACCGTGAAATTGCTTGTTGTTTGATCTATAAGGTCACACATCTAGATACCCACCCTTGTGGTTTTTGGCATTCCTGAAATACCATGTTCCTGTTTTAGAATTCTACTCCTTCAGTCACACCTTCTATCAGGGCTGTGTTAATATTATTTGTATGTCTTTGCCAAGATTTCAAGGTCAAGTCTGCTTTTATTTACTTGTCTTATACTCAGCAGTGGTTCACTATTTACATTTGATCTGTTGAGTACATAATTTGAGGAGTTAAAAAAGGAATAAAAGGTATCAAAATTCCTGACACTGAGTACTACCTCCAGATTTAACCACATTTATGACTGTGATCATACATAGTAAATACCCTGGTTGAAATCTGTAGGATTAGCCTTGTTAAAAGTCTAGCCATGGATGTAGAAAGAGTCTATTTGACAGCAGATTTATTCTCAATCTGCACAAGTATTTTTGCATAATTATATTAACCTATGGGATTGTGTGACATGTCACTTCATAATCATTCAAGCGATGCAAAGCCTAACTGAATTAGAAGCAATTAATTGATAATTTACTGACATGCTATATATATGTACCATGATCAGATCTTCTGCATGTTTTCAAACTCACTGAAGCATGTTTCAATTTTATCTTGCGAATTGTATATCCTAAGCTGTTTAGGGTAGTTGTGTTTATCAAAGTAAGTGTAACTTCTCAAGTATGGGTAGTGTTAGATATTTTTTTATCAAGCATGTATAAGCTTCCATAATTGTTGCTATGAATAATATTGTACAAACATGAATAGGGTCTTTAAATGGTGAAAAAAATCTGACAACATTACATTTAAATGTACTTAAACATCCTAAAATCGTAGGAATTAATTAATAGACAATTGACCTATATCACTATGACGTCAAATCAAAACAATCTATTGTTTAAATGCTAAGGATCACGGTCGTGGGAGGGGGACAAAACAGCAACAACACAAAGGAAATCGCTATCAAATGCATTTCGTAGAACGTAGAATAGCGCTAACAGCCACCAAATATGGTAAATATTGTGGGATAAACATTGATACAGCTGATATCTGGAAACCAGACAATTCGAAGTAAAATTTTCCTCAGCAGAGCAGATTTAGTTCAAAATTCTATTGTTCAAGTCGATTCTGTCCCCCTCATAAACAAGCCGTGACGTCATAATGATATAGGGTAATTAGCCTGTTTTTAATGTACCTCACCCCCCTTGGGGGGGGGGGGGGGTGGTGGTTCTTCCTATATTCAGCTGGTATCGGTGATATTTTTTAGGGTTTGAAATCGGCAATCCGGTATTTTTTAGAGGTTGGTCAAGTGAAATCCATATTTTTTAAGAGCTGGGTGTAAAAAAATTCACGGTTTGGTATTTTTTAGGGTATTTTTCGAGGTTTTCCAATGGTCACCCCTACTGGGACCTCACCAGTAGTACTGAGAAGTCTGTACATTTATCTTTGAAATCTGACTCAAGATGACCAGCCTTTATTGTACAACATTGTTGTTGAGACCTTATTTTTAAAACATTCATGGTGACTCATGACAGTCTGGTGAGACTGATAAAGTTAGGCTGATGATTGGTATAGTGCTGAATTATGCTTGCATGTGAATCCTACAAGAAAAATCCTGAGTTCTTGCTTTCACATGCATACAATGTATGTTCATACACACAAAAAACTTGATCCATGCCTTCAAAGGAAAAGAAAATCTAACCAGTGTCTTGCTTTCTCAGGACGAAGCTACTGCCAGAAGAGAAGCCCGCAAGAGAGAGCGAGAGGCCCGCCGTAAGGCACGTGATGTAGAAGAAGATGAGGCTAGCAGACCCAGCAGGCGTAGACGAGATAGAGGTACATGTACAATATTGATTTTAGAATCATCACTCCTTCCAAATTTGTAAATGACCTTTTATATTTCCACAGAGATGATTGTAGTAACTGTTTTATGTATAGATAAATACTAAATACTGTTACTCAGTGTGGCTATCCCTTAGTTTGTATAATTGAAAAGTGCTAGTTGTAGAATTTATAATTTGTATAATTAATGTATGGCTTAACTGATTTTGAAGTAATACTTCTAAAACTCATGAATAATTAACAAGTCAACAGCCAATTGGGTCACCCCATTTTGGTCAGGTGCATATTGTACTTGGTACCTGGTGAAATGCAGAATCTAATTTGTCATGTGCACAAACCTTGACATCCAATCAAATGACAGATGAATCTTGATATCCAATCAAATGACAGATGAATCTTGATATCCAATCAAATGACAGATGAATCTTGATATCCAATCAAATGACAGAATAACACTAGTGATCATTGAGATTCAGTCAAATGCCATACATGTATCAAGATTTCTCTGATTCAGTTCAAACACTAATAATTTATTACAGTAAAGCTCACAAGGATTAAATTATACTAAGGTAGGCTGTACATAACAGAAGTTAAAGAAAAGAAAGACTTAATAAGCCACGTCTGGAGTGATTGCTCACAACTTCTAGTTCTCTGTTCTCTTACTTGTCCACTACACTATTGAGCCCATTATTTTGTTAAAATGACCAGAGAAAATATTAACAATAACAAGCCTTGTGATCAATAATTGTATGCATCATAATGGCAAACAATGCTTCCTAATGATTTATGACAGGGCTTCTGACAGGTTGCACGGGTATGGAAATGCACAATTAGGTCAAACCTGCACCATTCCTCAAAATTCACAAAATCCTGCACAATACTGGAGGTTTGCTTAAAATTTTAATTAAAACGAGTATTCCTCTTGATCACTAAGATTTCTGGAAAAGTTTCAGTCTATTTACCTTCCAAAACACGTTGAAAATTCGAATGGCTTGAGCAGATGTAATAAATAACAAGGCGTTCTATTCAAGCTTGCACAGACCTGGGCTCTTAAGTTACTCAGGCCAGGCCTTTGGCCTTTGAGTTGGCTCAACACGTGACAGGGTCAACCAATTAGATTAGATGCTGTTGGGATACATGCAGGTCAAATATTCTCTATCTATCTCAATCTAAGATGGGATTCAAGAAGTCATGGGGAAGGAATAGGGGCTTAAAATGTGTTTAATTCGCTAAGTTTAAATCTCCACCAGAGAACAAGAAGAATATCAAGAAGAATAAGAATATCAAAGCAGCTTTTTATATAAATCTTCCTTGGGTCTTCCCTGAAATGACTACAATATGTGGCTTGGAAAGCATCAAACAACCGGAACTCGGAAGCGCGAAGCAGCTTACTTACATCAGGTCGAGATCTGAGAGCACGATTAAGTACACTTGTACATGTGTAAGCTTTTCTGCCTATCCTCTTTTACTCCTCTCTTCCTTTAGGGAACATCGAGAAGGTTTTATTTTGTTGCTAAACTTCTCGATTATTTTTCTAAATGTTCTGTCTTCGGCTACTTACCCCACACAATTTACCCCTAAAATCTTTGCAGGATCTTGGAAAAATCCTCATGGATCTTCAAAGATCTTTGTCAAGATCTTTAAAGAACTTGTCAAGAAAATCCTCAAGGATCTTTGCAGGATCTTGGAAAAATCCTCATGGATCTTCAAAGATCTTTGTCAAGATCTTTAAAGAACTTGTTAGGAAAATCCTCAAGGATCTTTGCAGGATCTTGGAAAAATCCTCATGGATCCTCAAAGATCTTTGTCAAGATCTTTGAGGATATTGCCAAGAACAGCATTGAAGATCTTTCAATGATCTTTGAAAGGTCCTTGTAGGATCCTGATAAGATCTTAGCAGTTAAGGATCTTTGCAAGAATTTTGAAAGATCCTTGAAGGATCCTCATCTACAAGGATCTTTAGCAGGTCTTTGAGGATCCTTCAAGATCTTTGAGGATCTTGCAAGGTTTTTCACCAGGGATTAATAACATTGATTTATTAGTACTTCAAAAGAGTCTAATGTTCATTTAACCTCTAGTGAATTGTTTGTTTTATTATTTTTACAAATCATGCTTACTTACTTTGTGCTATTGTTCTTTGTTGGATGTTTTTCACATTGCTGTGTCTTTTGAAGTGTTTTCTCAAGAAAGTTTTTAATTTTATCAGGTTTAAAACATGGCTTCAAAAATTTTACTTCTAAAAGTTAGGCTGTAATAATTTTCAGAAATTGATAAAGCAAGTATATAACCTAATGTTGTGCATCACTGATGTGCACATTTGAAATACAGAGCAAAAATTCAGAATTTAATCATTTCACACAGTACTTTACAATACAATACAGTATGTTTAATATTTTTTGTACAGTAGATACAATTCAAGGTACATGTACATGTTCATGTAGTTTTTCACAGGAACTAGCTGTCATTAAAAGTTATGATTGCAATACAAGGATAGGGTTAGGTAATGGTGGGGTAGGGTTTAGTAATGGTAGGGTAGGGTTAAGTAATGGTAGCTGTACAATAGTTCATGAGTAAAATACAGAATGATGTTGATTTAATGGCCATAAAAAATAATGTTCATAACAACTTGTAAAAATCAGTTGCAGTTTCTTCATGGTTTTCGTCTACAATAGAAAGGGCTATTGTAAAAGCATTACTATCATATAATTTTAGAGTGCATTAATGTATACCAGAAAGAAAAAGTAAAGTTAAATGAAATAAAATAAAATAAATTTAAATAAAAAGTTGTATTCCAGGCTGTTCTATGGAGAAATTAACCTTATTTTGTTTATTTAAATGCTGAAAACTAATACTTAGACTTGATTACATGATTATAACAGATGAAGAAGCCAAATCACACAGTTCTCAAAGCAAAGGTATGCATACGTATATACTATCATGCATAACACACACAAAATGTAATTTCATCAACCAATTTGCATGTACATGTATACATGATTTCCCCCCAAATTTTGCACATTGTTGTGAAGTTTATTTTTGTTTTAATTGTTATGCTTTTGGGATATTTGAAATAACATAAAAATTATATGTATCACAAGTTTATGGAATCAAACTTTTACTGGCATAATAATTAGTTATTTAACTGCTTTATTCCTTTCTTTGGGCATGGACATAGCAACTTGTATTGTACATTTTATAATGTTTGCAGTCACACTTGGGAGAAACACATATGTTTACACCAACGTGTTTGTGTGTTTCTCTTGTTTTGAGTGCAACCATGTTTTTCAGTGATCTTATAATTATAGTGTTTGTTGCCGGGTTATGTGCCTATTTTGAAGAAAATTTATGATGGTGTAAACCACCTTGAAAAGGATAGTAATGGTGCTGACAGTTTACAACAAACTTTAATTAGGTTAACTGTTCAAGTGACAGCTTTCGTGATGGATCCATTAGGCGTGTAATAGCTCATTTTGCAGTTTTTACTATCGCAACAGCCGTTGTGGAAGCAATTAAGGCAGTTTCTGGCAATGCACAAGTTTCTTTACAAAGAAGCCTAAACAAAACAATCCTGCACATTTCCCACTATCACCTCACTTCCATGTTTCTCCACAGGGTGACTGTCACGATAGTATCACCTGCAAAATATGGGCCATTACTTTCGTCTCGATAGGAAATTTGTCATCTGTAACTTTAGAATAGCAAAATGGTTTATTGAGCGAGTGCAATCGCATTACAGTAGACTGCAGTATTACAGCGAGATGAACATCAGATGAAAATAATAATACCAGTGTTTCTCCTAAGTGCAACCACAACCATAATAAAAATGTCTTGAAAAATTAAATAAGGCAGAATACGCATGCAAACATCACGAGAATAAATCTGGTGATGAAAACATTTTCTTTGTACATAAATTAATGTATACATATATATAAACATATCATTAAACTAACCTCAACTAATCGGCAATTAATGCAACTAATTGATACAGATACAACAGAGTATGTTTCTTCTCGTCGTCGCCGAGAAATGGAAAGAGGTAATTTATTTATAGCACATTTATAATATATATGACTTTATCTGCTTGAATACATACACTGTAAGTCTTCTTTGGCAAAACCAAATCAGTACTGAAGCACATACTAGTTTAAGAAGTGTAAACATAAAGATAGATGACAGTCAATGTTAGTCTACAATGGCATTTATTTTGTGTGTTTAAGAATTAAGTTTAATTTTATTTGTATTAGTATTTTGTAAATTTATTTAAAAAAATTAATATGATCATGAGGACATTAGAACTAGTTTAAAGGTCTACTCTCCCATGCACACACTGAGAATATGCATCATGTATCAGTAAATAATTATACTTTTATAAATTCACTTTACCTTTTCTTTCCCTCTGGAGACAATTTAACTCTTCTGTTCCTTTTTTTTGTATTAAAATCATTTGTTAGCTAGGAAGAATGTAGATTTGTATACTCTGTAGCTAATGTTATGAGTAAAATCATTGTGGTGATTGATAAGGGACTTGCTAGCAGTCTTTAGATCTATTGTACAGTTTTGTTGTCATCTCTGCCATTCAGTGGTGGGGGTTTACCAGTCTGTCAATAAATATTTTGCTATACTTGTCATTTGCATTACTGATACATGTATATTTACCCTGGAAAAGGGATTAGCTGTTAACAGATACTTCATGCACCAATTCCCAGAGTTTTGTAAGTAAGATATTGTTATTTACACTGATACATTCATTCATCGTACTGTACTTACTTTCATATTATGCTGTCATCACAGAAGATGAAGATCATGCCCAGAAAGAAAAAGGTACACATCTACTCACTTACATGTACATGTATTCTTACATGTTATACAACTGTAGTCTTAGTATCATAATTATATAGTTGTACATGAAGAACTAGCAAGCATTAATGAAATTGCAAAAAAATAATCAAAAATCAATGTTAAACTTTGTAATCGTGTACTTTAATAATGACGTACTGATACATATCTGCCAACTAATGGCCATTTAACAGCTGTTAGTTGGCTGAGGCTTTCCTCATCTAATAGTACATGTACTTATTTGTATGTAGTGCTGCCAAGATCCTGGTAGTGATTCTGATTGGTTGAATAGGCCACGTTATGAATAAATCATTGTCATGCACAATCACCAAAACAACTTTGACTTCATGCACAACACGTCAACAGATAGATCTCCTAATATTACATGGGTGTTTTGTAGCATTACTACATCATTGTACATGAATCAATCCTGGAATTGAACTTATGAAAGAAACAATATTCCTGGTGAATAGGTTGGACCATAAATAATATTCTGATTACATTATTTGCATGGCCATGTTTCTGTTTACAAGCTACAATTAATGTTCTTGATCTGTTACCGGCATGACACAGGGGGGGGGGGGGGGGGGGGGGGGGACTCCCCATAAAAATAGACAGGGGTGCTCAACCTATCTTTTAGGGGTTAAAATCGTTAGCAGTGCTATCTCTTAGGGGTCTTCCAAAGGTCTGCTATCTTTTAGGGGTCTCCGAGACCCAAACTTTTTGTGACCGAGAAAAAATAGCGCTGGATCCTCGAGCATGAGACCCCACAAGTTGAATTGGTATAATGTCTTTATATAGTCTCTAATAAATCCAATTAATGCCATTTTCTTGTCTTTTGGAGTGCTATCTTTTAGGGGTAATTTTTTTGTGAGCCACGCCCATATTACTATCTTTTAGGGGTGAATTTTATTTCTCACGTCGAGCACCCCCGTCTATTTTTATGGGGAGTCCCCCCCCCTCCCCCCGGGGGTTTATGCTCTGAGCTGAATGCACTCATAAATTTTAGAATTACCACATACCCATTATTAATTATTTTATTTTTTCTTGATAAAGAGCATGTTGAACAATATTCGTTCACCATCTTTGAAAGTGTGACACTTGTACATTTATTAATTGGATTCATGTTTTCCATCATCAGTATGGCATTTTTCGGCTCAAATCTCAGACGTCTCTCTCGGAAGCTTAAGTGGAGAGACACATCGATTTCCTCAGGCTAGCGAAAATTGCTAAATTATGCAATTGGATGCAGTTTGAGACCAATTGTGTGAAATTGCACGAGCACATAATATCAAAAGCCCTGCCTCTTAGTCAGTGAAATGAAAATAAAGTTTTGTCATGTATTAGTGGGCCGAGTCTCAAGGTGTTTATTTTGAAGTGCTTGTGTTAGTCAGTTTAAACAGCAGTGTTGAATAACAAAGACTAATACATGTAACTATGTGTAGTGGTGTCAGAAGATGTGTATTCTAAATTCCTAATGGCCTACAACAACCAACTTTAACAGGTGACCAATGGTGAAGTGTTGGCAATTCATTAGCTGTCAGTTGTCCAATGTGTCAGTTGGTCATAATTAGTACACTTTTACATATTTTAACTTAAGTGTAAGGGCTATACAGACAGTAAAACAGTAAAACAATATAATTTATGTAGCAATTAATCAATGAACAACAATCTTTTCTCTGTTCACTTTTTTAAGGCTTGTTTAATTTTAAACCTTAAAACTCTAGCATAATTCTAACAGGAGAGGATAAATTTGATATATACATGTACAATGTAATAATACTCGCTTACTTTCTTCACTGCTCTGCAATTTGAATGTCAAATTTCAATTTTCAAAGGCTTAAAAATAGGAGGCTCTAACCCTTTTATACTATAGTAATTCATGTTTAAATGCACTTACTAAAATACTCATACAATGTCCATACTTTATAACAGAGGAGCAGGAGGCTGCTGAAAAACGTCAAAGAGGTACACATGTTCATATCATTCATATAAAACATAAGCATAGTTCATTCCTCATCATATTAGAAGGTGGCGGGGAGGGAGCCGGGATGGCGCAGTGGTTAAGCACCTAGCCTCTCACCTCTGTGGCCCATGTTCGATCCCCAGCGCCATATGTGAGTTGAGTTTGTTGGTATATCTCGCTCTTGATTTGAGGGTTTTTCTCTGGGTCCTCCGATTTTTCTCCCTCCACAAAAACAACAACATACGATCTGTGGTTTAGCTGGGTCCTGGCTTTGATCAGCCCCTATGGTGGTTTCAGGTCCTGTTAGAAATTCAGAGTCATTAGAAGACATTGACTAAAATAAGTAGTGGGCTTCTGGCTATTTAAAATTAACATTTCTTATTATCAAGATTTTCGAAATTGTACATGACTTTAGGGCTTCATCAGGGCTTGCATTGGAAGCTGGTTACTGGCAATTATAGCCAATAACTATGATGATGATTGTGAGCTATTTAATGTAAAACTTAAAGCCAGCTTATTTCACAAAAAGACCAGCTATTTTTTACAGTTCTCCAGCAACATAAAAACTGAATGACAACCCTGCTTCATGAGTATGATTTTTTCATAACAGTACATTAGGTCAGTGGAGTTTATTTCCATGAATCATTAGTTCAATTTACATTTATACATACAGAAACTCTTACTACGGAAACATGTTTATCATTGTCTCATCCCATACCATTTGTTCATTACATACAATGCAACGTTCAGAGGAGGATGAGGAACGTCGCCGTCAAGAGAGAGGTATGATTGTAACATTACATCACATAGATAAGGTGCATGTCATTGGAGTTTATTTCTATGAATCATTAGTTCAATTAACATTTTACACACAGAAATTCTTAATACAGAAACATGTTTACCTCATCATCTCATCTCATACCATTTATTCATTATATACAATGCAACATTCAGAGGAAGATGAGGAGCGTCGTCGTCGAGAGAGAGGTATATATACATGCTCATTACATTCACCTGAATGCTTTTATATACTGTACTGCATGGGCATAGTAATGGTTAGCATTTTTTTATGGATACGCAACAGTAGTGTTATTTAGTTTAACAGCTACATTGTAGTACTGGTACTAATTACTTGTTTGAAAACTTCTGCTTATAATATGTGCTTTATCATGCCAACATATGTTTCAATTGAAAAGTAGCAGTATCTAAACATTAATTATTTTTATTTTATCTACATGTATGAAACCTACATGTGCATCATAACCTAGCTTTGTTATTGTTAATTTCATGGATTCAAAAGCAAGACAATATATTAACTATCCTTTAAATACATTCACATAATTTCACAATCATAACAGAAGAGCAAGAGAAGCGTCGCCATCAAGAACAAGGTACACATGTATGCCAACATTATTAACATACTCTAATCTGGTTCATGGCATTCACCATTACTTCATTTAATTAATATCCATGTAACTTAAAAGCAGGAAATGAAATTTGTTAAATGAACATACCGTATATATATATATATATAGATGTCTATAATGAAGGTTTAGAATAATTAAGAGAAAATACTACAACTTTTTAATCTCATTGTTATATTTCATCTCAAATTCGTTAATCCTTGAAGTGTGTTACAGGATGTTAAAAAAGCAGTTGAGGCTGGGAATGATATACTTGACTATACATAAATGCTATACTAAGATAATTATTTATTATTTTTATTAAACATTTAGGTAAAATAATACAACATTAATTATTTGAAATATAATTAAGGCTTGCTGGTGTGATGTTTAAACCAGGGTAAAAGTGGTGTTAATTGATTAGATGAATAACATACACATGAATAAATAATAAATTATAAATAATGTATTGGTAGTAATAACAAAGAAAGATGTATGGGCAAACTTATTGTATGACAGACTTGTGTAAACAAAGATAATTATATACAATGTATTGTTGTCAACACCCACATACTCATTTCCCACTTGTCACTGTTGTCACAGAGGAGGAGGAGGAGGAACGTCGCCGTCGGGAAAGAGGTACATATATTCATATTGTCATACTCTTACTTTTGTTTGTGATTATGATTTATACGTGTTTGTGATAATTGCCATAAATTTATATTGTTTTGGAGATCATTTCCTGCCTATTATTCACTTTGAGGATTTTCTTAATTGTTTGGTGTTCTACAATCTCACAACAGCTTCTAAAAAATTAAAGACTTATTTATATAAAAGCATACTGGGCTCATAAATTAAAGCTAATACATACATTAATATTGACATAACAGCATCCCAGGAAAGCTCGTACTCACGCCGCCAACACCGCGATAGAGGTATTTCGATTATTAACATAGAAGCCTTGATAGAGTTAGCTAGTCTAACATAATTATTATCATTAATAGCAGTATAGTAGTACTGTAAAGATAATACATGTAAGAGTATGTATATATAGTAGAACAACTAACTTATTATAATTACCTCATAGATACATTTGTATTTTTCCTTGACAGACTGGTACTGAATAAGAATAATGATATTGATTGATTGATTGATTGATTGATACACAAAACTTTAGCCTATGGTTTTATTAACGTGATAGGAACAGTTATGTACGATGATTTAGTTGCCTAACTGTTTAACTTCCGTAACTTCCGATTTTAAGTAAGATACGGAATTAGTAGCCATGCTTTATGGGTTTACGAACTCGAGCTGAAAGCATGAGTTTGTAAATCCCATAAATCACGGACACGAATTTTGTATCTAACTTATCAAACGTCTAGATGTATAGAGTCATGTTTTCAGTTATTTTGGCGATACGACTTATTTTGGCCGAGAAAATAGAAGCAAATGTTTACGTAAATACAGTAAGGACGAAATCTGTATCAGATTTATAGATCTCTTTCCTTCGTGAATTGTTAATAAGTTTGATAATAATTATTACTATCTAGCTGAGAACAAGAGTTGCATAGAAATTATTTAATCATGTCAATGTTCTTGCAAACTTCATAACAAATATCCACAGGGTTTTCAATAACATTTGAAGTAAGTGGCAAAACTTGAAGAGTAGGCGGCGAGCATCGAGCGCTATTGGCACAAATATCTAATTTTGGGGAATTTTTCAATCAAAATAGGCGGCGATTTCATGTAAAATACCCGACGAGATTCGCCGGCTGCCGGCTTCTATTGAAAACCCTGAATACATAATGCTTATTCAGATTAACAACCAACATATCAAGACAACAAAGCCAGGAAAATTTAGACCAGTAAGCTGCTGCTAGTGTATTGGTCAAGCTTCATGGTAACTTGATTTTGCTACACTGATACTACTAACTTGTACTTTAATGAGCAAACTCGATATTAACACTAACTGATTAATGCAACTAAAACAGATAATGAAGAGAAGAGAGTTCCATCACGCCACCGTCGTGGGAGAGGTACGATTTGTTTTAAAGAATGTTGAGATGTTTTAAAGCTAAATATAACAGGACTTAGTTCAAATAATTGGGCTTGCCATTTGGTCTTTTTAAAAAGTGGAAAATAAAAATAGTTTAACGAATGAAGAGGTTTTATGAATCTTACAGACTCTTGAAAAATGGATTTTAGCTGAGATGTAAATGTGTTACTAATCTTAGCTGCTTGTTCTTGTTGTTTCTTTAGAGGAAGAAGAACACCAAACAAGACAGCAAAATGCACATGACGAAGAGGAGGAGGAGGAAGAGGAAGAACCCGAACCCGAACCCGAACGTGTAGTAGAAACAATATTTGAGCAAATGTCTCCTCAAAAAAGATGTAAGCATATATTAAAACTGCTAATTGGGTTCAGTGTCAGAGCAATGTGGAGAATATGCGGTTTGCACTATTCCATCAGTTGGATACAACAAACTTTACAATATCTTGCCTTCTTGCTAATGTTAACCGTAAGTACTCTCTGAAGGCCCGTTTACACAAGCGATTTTTGATGCAATTTTTCTCGCGATTTTCACTGCAATTTTTGTCTCGCTCGCGCTGCAACTTCAAATCGCGCGTGTAAACCAGCCGCGATTTCAGTGCGATTTATCGCCGCGAAATCGCCGAGGTTTCGAACATGTTCGAAACTTGATGCAATTTGGCGGCGATTTCTCAGAAAAGTATACCAAAGATGACTGAAATCGCGCCCAAATTGCAACGAAATCGCGGCCGGTTTACACGCGCGACAAAAATTGCAGTGAAAATCGCAACAAAAATTGCATCAAAAATCGCCCGTGTAAACGAGCCTGACATAACATAACTTTCCATAGCCCTATGCAGGACAGACAGGTTCAGAAAGTCTTTTATTATAGTTTGCGCCAGTCAATTTGATTGTACTTCGATAGGCTTTGCACTAGACTTGTAAATTTGCATTACCAGTGCAATTCAGCTTTTAGCTACGATTTTGGCATTTTAATAAACTATTATTATTGTGATTACAACACAATCCTTTTCGCTGATTTTTTTTTTTTTTTTTTGGGGGGGGGGACGATTATCAGTTAAACAATCTAAATAACCAAAAGAATTCGAAAAGGATTCTGTTAGATGAATTCAACTGAAGTAATAGTGCAAACCGGGAATTGCTGTTGAGTTAATTTTAGGCATTTAAAAAAAACGTGAAAGCGAGTCGAGTGAGGACATCACTCACATTTTACAAGATCTTGACATGCTCTTTCACATGGTAATAATGTTTTTTTGTACATGTGGATAAACTATTGTAAGAGAAATACGCATTTATGAATTTGGTGTATGAAACGTTTCCCTATACTGTATTCAGGCTAGTATCTACGTATACGTGTACAAAGTTCAAATTGATACCGGCTAAGAATAATATTCTAAACTTACCTGTACGTCTTTAGCCTTTTTAGCTAGTACATTGTATGAGTAGCACTATCATTAAGGTTTGGACGGCAAGGCCCTACGTATATTTGCTTCCTCTCTCACGATCTAATGCCCACAACACTGGTTTAAAGTCGCAGTGTCACGGTACTGCGCATGTGTGAAATCTGATTATTTTTGAATTACGTTCCGGCCCGGAACGAAGTTCTCAGAGCGGTGAAATATCGATTTTTAAATCGACTTCCATCAGTGTTCTTTTTGAACTCATCCTTGCCTCCTTTGGTCATTTGTGGAAAGTAAGATGTGCTTAAATAAGTTTTTGTTTATTCAAAATTAGTCGTTGCAGACTGCAACACAACTAAAACAAAAAAGCATAAGTGATGCTTACCGGCGGGGAAAACGGACACTGAGTACTCTGAATATGCAGCCGAAAAACGCAAGAAATTGGAAACTTTTTGGCATTCCAACCAGAAGCGAAGATGGTTTGGATGTCTAGTAGAGTTCACGAAACACATGGCAACTTTTCAAGCCGTATTATAAATGATATGGCAGTTTTCAACAGCGATACGAAGAAATATATATCTACGGCTTAAATACGAAGCTGAAATTATTAGAACCGACCGGAGTGCAAAGACTGTACGAAAAGTTAGATAAAACCTTTATTTGCTGGCAAAAAACCTCATGAACTCAAACACGATAGCCTTGTGAGCAATCGACATACATATGAAGCTATAGAAGTTATGATCGACTACGTGAGAGGCTGCAAACATCGATCTGCTATGAAACCGCTTGTCAGTATTCGCACTTTCGTGACAAGCGAACTTTTCTACTTTCGATACACGGTCGCTAAACTGTACGAAATCTCCAAGAATAAATCCCTGATGTCCAAACTAACCGGAAAAACTGAAAGAGGGAAGCCTTGCGAGCAATCGACATACATATGAAGCTATATAAGTTATCATCGACTATATGAGAGTCCAACATCGAGCTGCTATGAAACCGCTTGTGATAGTTTGTTTACGTACTTTCGTGACAAGCGAACGTTTCTACTTTCGACACACGGTCGCTAAACTGTACGAAATCACCAAGAATAAATCCCTAACGTCCAAACTAACGGGGAAAACTGAAAGAGGAAATCCTCGTGACCAATCAACAGACATATGAAGCTCCAGAAGTGATTATTGAATACGTGAGAACCCATAGAGCAAACTGATAACAATGATCGAACGTGCTATTAGTTTCACGTACACAGCATAGCTTGAAATACTGTACGAAAACTCCCGTTTAAAAAATTCCTGATGCCGAAAGAACCATAGAATCTTAAACAAGATATCCTTCTGACCAATCGACATAAATATTAAGCTGTGAAAGTAAGTTTCCAGTCCATAACAGCCGATAGTGCAAACTAGTAAACAGCCACTCGTACTTCCGAAAGTACTGAACTTTTTAGCGCAAATGTATGTGTTACGTTTCCAAACTTTGAGACAAGAAATCGTCCATAGAATGTTCTATATTTTTTACAGCAGAGAACTGTGTTATTAGTCACGTAGAAATAAAACAATGGTGCCATTTGGAGAATTATTTCATGTCAAAAGTGCACAGCGAAGAAATATATATCTACGGACACGAGCAGCTTGTTTCACTTTGGTCAAATTCTGACTGTTTACGACTGGAAACAGCAAAACATACAAGCAAGTAATGAAATATAGATACCATTCTTTACTCAATGCTGTTTACCTTGGATGTAGGAAGAATAAAATCCTTGTAAATCTCGCCATATACTGTGCATAATTACAATCTGTGAATACGGCTAACACCCGAACAGTGTGGCGTTTCCTGAAAATTATTTTGATTGATTCTCATTGGATGTTACACAATACAGCTGTCAATTCAATGTCTGGAGACTGTGACATGCGCAGTACCGTGACACTGCCCCTTTATCTCTACGTTTTTATTATCCTTTTTCTTTACCTTAGCTTCCATCTTGGAGAACTTGGCACAGGAATTCCGTCGCATTGTTGAGCAGCGTGAAGCCAAAGGCCAAATGGTGTCCGTTACACCACAAGAACTTGACGAACTTGATCTCAAAGTGCGCTCACTTAGAACACAATGCCGCAAGGCTGAAGAAACGGGGAACAATCTGCAGAAACAGAAGAGGGAACTGGATGATAAAATCAAGAAGAACGAAGCCGATGTGAGTACTGATATGTTTACATTTTACTGAATATTTTATGCTTATGTACTTTATAATAACGGATCTCGCCACTGACACTGACAGCAAGTACAACAACGAACAAGAAAGTTTGGTTCACTTCTTGATAAACTTTACTAATAACTAAATCCCTTCACTTCTAACTTTCTAACTGTACATTTTATATTGTATAGGTCAACAAGCTCCGCAAAGATCTACAAAATGCAGAGGCGGAGAACGAGCTGGCCATCAAGGAAGGAAAGTATGTGTATTACTATTGTTAAGTTTTATAATAGATTTCAAAGGCCTGGTGCAAGCTCGAGAGAATATAACTTTCTTTAAAAAGTCAAGCCGCCATTGTAGCCAGTCCAAACGAATGACGTCTTCATTAAGAGTTTTGATAAATGCTCACCTTTTTTGGAGATCGAATCTGTTGGCTCTGTAACTGTAAGTTTCACACAGAAAAAGATGGCGGCTTGTATTTTAACCACAATCCTTTCCGCGCGAAAATGTTCAAACCTCGTTCCCATGAGTCTTTACGCGCCTTCTTGGATTAGGCGCGAAAAGACCCCTGGGAACGAGTTGGAGAAGAGAGGATCTCGAGTTTGAAATTACGATTATCGTAAATTGTTATTGGCCGCTGAAATTACGATAATCGTAATTCTCGTGACCAGTCAAGGATAAAGATAAACATTTGTCACATTCCGAGCGGCGGTAGACGGGCTTAGTGTAGTGGTGATGACCTCTGGGCTACACTGCATTACCCGCAAAGGGTTATGAGTTCGAACCCCATTAGGATCGCTTGAAAAAGACTTTCTCTCTTCTTCACCTTTTCTTCTTGCTTACCTGTGAACCCCAGCTCTAGGTGAGTGAGAACCCGTCGTTTACCCGTGAACTCGCCCGATGGTTAGGGTTAATTTTGTGGTTCGGGTTAGGATGTCAGTACAATTACGATCAGTATCGTAATTTCAGCAGCCAATAACAATTTATGATAATCGTAATTTCAACCTTGAGAACACGTTGGATTTGTACGTGATTTTTGTAGTTAAGTTCACAAGGGATTGTTGTGAAATGCATTGGATGCACGGAGGACCCTGGGAAACGAGGTTGCAGCCCTCCGTATTTTCAGAACCAAATTTATAATATTTTTCGGTGTTTTTTTTCCAGGAAAGTCGCTCCTACAAAGCATGTTACCGGACCATCTGTAAGTATTGTTGCTGGAGGTTTTTAGCTGACATATTTTCTTTGTTTTATTTTTTAAACTAATAATTTCTTTTCTTTCTTTCTTCCCCTTCAAACGATCACTTGGCACAAACAGCAAAAGAAGGCTTCTCCAGTAAGTGTATGCAGAAATATTTGTGTTTGTGTTCAAATAATATACACTTTATCTATCTAATGGCAAAACTTCCAGTGAGGCTATAAAGAAAAAGAAAATAATCGGTTAACTCAAACGCTTCACCTTCGTTTTTGCAACGTATAACAAGTAACTATAGGATCAAGTTTTAGAACAAGCAGGATGAACAAGTCTTGTGAAACTGGTTGAACAGGTTTACTATCCGCATCCTCGGAAACCCAAGGGACGTTTTCCGAGGTACGAAAATTGTTCCCTTGGGTTTTCTAGTTTGCATTTTGTCGTCGTTTTATGGTAAAACTCCTTACTGATCAAAGTGTGGATTCTCCCTTATTTCAGTGGGGCGGGTTCGTGAATGTCGTGCGTAAAGCTCAGTCGGCTGCATGGGAAGAGAAGTTCAAGGCCATGAAAGCGAAAAAGCAGAGCTCTGAGGTAATTAATTAGTTGATTGATATTTTGTGAACACTCAGGTACCTATTTCGATTCTCTTTCTTTGAACAAAATACCGTCTGGAAGTCGAAGGGCTTTTATTTCTTGCATTTTCATTTAAAAATGACGCATTTTCTTGTAACAAAATGAATAAACCGGCATTTCTCTTTCTCAGCCCAAACCCGACTGGGTCACTAAAGTGAAGAAGCCCGATAATCCACTTATCGGTATCGGTAAGAAGCCAGCCGCCAAAGTAGAAAAATCCGAAGAGAAGAAGCCACAATGGGCGCTAAAAAAAGGGCTAAAAAAGGGCGGCGGCGGCGGCGAGGACGAGGGAGGCAAGAAGGAAAAACCAGGCTGGACGGCACGCTCACTCAAGAAATCCGAAAAGAAAGATACCGGAGGAGACGAAGGTGGCAAGAAGCGCCAAGACTGGAGGGAAGGCCTGAAGAAGTCAGATGTAAAGTAGTGAGGAGTTTGGAGTTGTCGAATTAGCTATTTAGGAACTGGACGTTTTTTTTTAAGTAAAATAAAATCTTATAACACTTTTAGAGCCTTTTGTAAACGTTTTAACGCGAAACACTGTAAAATATCAAATTATTTTGTAAGTAGTTCTTAACTATTTTTCTATATTGTACTTTTTTCCAAGCACAGAGACCTAGGCCTAACCTTAGAGTAGCCTGCAGGAACCCCATCAGCAACACCACCATTGAAGAGCCTGCTTCAGGCTAACCTTAAATGGGGTTGTGTTACTTCGTAATCGTAAAGGGCGCATCCTTTTCTTACCTACATTAGTGATGTTTCCAAACCCCTGTAAGGTTAAAGTGCATATAAGCCCTGGCCAATTATGCTTTTTTTTAAAAGATTAGACCTTAAAAGGTAAAAAAACAAATCCGAAATTTTTAAATAAAAATATTTTCATAATTTTTTTAGCGACTAAACTTCCAAATGTAGAATAATTTCCGCGCACCTGCGGGGACTAGGACGAGAAAAAAACGTGACGTCATCAACAGAACTCGTCTCTTTGCGGGTTTAAAACGTTGGCTTATTTGCAAAATAATTAAATAGATAACCGAGAAAGATGATAATATCGCGCTAAACGTTTCGGAGAGCTATATTCGGCAAGCATTTAATGCAATGGCGCATCGAGCGTGTTCTGTTGATGACGTCAAAACTAGACCCAGTGCCAATTTTGTAAAGCGCTCTCGTGCGCTTGATTTTCGTCCACAGGCAACCCAAGACACGTTTTTGGGCAACTTTAAACAGCCAATACACCATGACAAATAAATCAAATCAACTTTTTATTCCGGAATCCTTTGTCTATGGCATCTAGTCTCTTCGTAAGAAATATAATTAGCCAGGGCTTATATGCACTTTAACTACCAACATCTGAAGTCAACTACTTTACCAGTGAGGAATTTTTGGTGACTCACAAGACACTTGATAAGCCGAACCAAAATGGAGGGCTGACCCAAAAAGCCCAAGATGCAACACTGGCGTTACTTTTGAATGTTTACCTTTAAATCTACGATCCACTCAAGCAAAAACTCTGAAAAATAGAGCAGTTTCCAAAGCGATTTGAAGTTAAATTGTAGAATATTAGGGGTACTAGGACAATTTTATCATTTTAATGTTTTATTGTTGTTTCACTCCTCGATCTGCGAACATGAAAGAACTGAGATAACGAATGAACCATGGTTGTGTTGTGACTTCAAGTAGCTTAGCCTAATTTTAATTCTTCCACGTATCTAAGCACGTTACATAATACGGACCTTGAACGTGACCGGTCCAGTTAGCTGGGGAATGTTGTTATGCTGACACGCTAGACTGCTGTGGTACAGTTTGTGACTAATATTCTGGCGAGCCTTGTATTTTTCTCCCGACACAGTAATTTTATATCATTATTTTTTTTATGAATCACTCAAAATATGAATGAGTTCTTGGGAAGTATTCCCTTGCGTGCCCATGGCAGTCTGTTTTTAGGAAAAAAATATTTTTGACTTATTTTTATTACTAAGTTGCAATAAATTGGCAGTTCTATAACATTGGTTGCCGTGTTGTTGATGCCCTAATCAGCGGGAGGAGAGAGAGGGGGGGGGGGGGGGGGGGTTATTGATTCACACTGCAAGTTACGGACGGGGGACGCGCGACGCGCGATGATAAGAGAAGATTGGGAAAATTGTGACGTCATTACACCGGACGTAAAAACTTCCCGACTGCCGTAGACATTTTCGTCAAACTCATCATGGCCTCTTACCCTCTCATATTGACCCATTGCTGTAATGGCGTCCAATCGGAATAATCATTTAGGAATCTTTAGTCTCGCATTCAGGTGAAAACGCTTTTAATTAGGTTTTGTGTGGCAACGTGAACACGAGGCAATACCTATTTAAACAGGAAGTTCCGGTATAGATGGCCCAGGCCACTGAAACCTTCAGTTGTTACTCAGCCTTTGTCAGAGTTCGTAAACAGCCCTAAAATACCGCCTAATATCTTTAATAAACAACTATCTTCTCTCTGTTCACTTTTTGTAGTTTGTTTGATTTTAAACCCTTAGAATTTCGCCTTTTAACAGAAGAGGTTGATTCACTCATTTGATTTTTTTTCGAGTTCGCCATGCGTGGAAATTAGCTTGTCTTGTTTAAATTGTACGCCATTTATGCAATAGGTCTGCGTCACTGCCAAGTCCAATAACTATAATATATTTTAATGTGATATCATGGATACCATGTTTGATGGCGTCTGTCGCAAATTGGCACAGATTTAGAAAAGTCTCTTTTCTTTACCCTTAAGTCCCATGTGAGTTTCGGGTTAATCCCATCAGTTGGAGCGTCTCTAGAACAAATAGCATACTTTTGATATGTGCTTTACTTGTCGCAAACAAATGTTTCCATATGAGGCTCTGGTAAATGAAGTTAATTCTTTTCTCGGAGAATACATTTAAATTTACCGCGGAGCTTTGTGTGTGGCTGGTGAAGCACATATAGTGAATTGACTTAAAAGTGCCCCAAATCCTACTTTAGTTTATTTATTTTCAAAGGCTAAATGAAAACTGAGGACTAATGAAAAAAAAATGTAAGTCTGTAAAAATTTAAATCGTGATTAAAGTGGCCAGGAAATTTTGTTTCACGACCGCGTAATTTCATTAGGGAGCCATTGTTCACTAGCACTGTAGTTTCTATTGCTATGGTTCTTAGGTCGCAACGTACGACAACACCAATGCTTCTAATTAGTGTCCTAGTTAATAGCGTTGACGTACTGTTTAAAACACGAACAGCGGTGTTTTATCAAGTTTAAAAATTCGAGGGCGAAGCCCGATAATTTTTAGACTTGATAAAACACGTGATGTGAGTGTTTTAAACGGCTTCAAAAACGCTTTAAGAATGCAATGAAAGAAAGACGCACATCTCAAGGGAATGGTTACTTAATGAACCTTTGTATTCACAACGCCATGCAAAATATTCGAGTAATCACCGCCTGCAATTACGAACATCTCAAGGGAATGACATGAAGAAATTACCATACTATGTTGTTTGAAGCGGCGTTTCGCAATGCAAGAAGAACCTGCACTTGAAGGATTTGGTGTCGTGGTTTACCTCGATAAAGTTCAAGACTTGGAAGGCGATGTGACTGATATGACGGCAGACTCTAAATTTTTGATTCCGGCACAAAATATGTAAGTTTAATGCACGTTTTTATTATTTTACGGCTTTGAGTTTGGTTTAATAATTGGAACTAAACAGTGGCTCGGTAAACAAGTAATGGTAGTTGGATAACTTCATTTTAATAATATTATCTGTGTATCTCGGTAGTCTGCTGATATTAGTAAATTTAGTGCAAAAAATATTATCTAGGTACCTTATGTTCCGTGTACTTATTGCTTTCTTTGGGTCTTTATCAGTGAATTCTTAATTAGGATGAAACTTTATATAAAATTTCATGTTCATTAGTATTCTTTATATAAAACGTTCATCCTAATTAGCAATTCAATGAGAAAGCTGAAACATCAATAGAAATTCCATTGTCTCAATCATTAACCCCGTTTCCCTCTGGGACAGAATTCAAATCCCTCCGCGGGCATTTTAGAATGATGAGATTTTATCAGGTATAAAGGAGCATGCACGTGACTGATTTGCTTCATCTGATTGGACAAAATGCTCTATTATTCATGAGTTTTTGAATGGTTATGAAACTCGCAACCATTCCCCTCTATTAACGATGGTGTACTGTGCCGGGTTTCCTATAACCATTCCCTTCTATTAACGATGGTGTACTGTGCCGGGTTTCCTATAACCATTCCCCTCTATTAACTATGGTGTACTGTGCCGGGTTTCCTATAACCATTCCCCTCTATAGCTATTAACTATGGTGTACTGTGCCGGGTTTCCTATAACCATTCCCCTCTATTAACGATGGTGTACTGTGCCGGGTTTCCTATAACCATTCCCCTCTATTAACGATGGTGTACTGTGCCGGGTTTCCTATAACCATTCCCCTCTATTAACGATGGTGTACTGTGCCGGGTTTCCTATAACCATTCCCCTCTAGTTAACTATGGTGTACTGTGCCGGGTTTCCTTTAACCATTCCCCTCTATTAACTATGGTGTACTGTGCCGGGTTTCCTATAACCATTCCCCTCTATTAACGATGGTGTACTGTGCCGGGTTTCCTATAACCATTCCCCTCTATTAACGATGGTGTACTGTGCCGGGTTTCCTATAACCATTCCCCTCTATTAACGATGGTGTACTGTGACTCGGTCGTGAAAAGAGGTGCGTCGCTTTTCGCCTTTTTTAACCAACTGAACCGGTCGTAGATAATCGAGGATTCACAGAATTACTGTAAAGCTAATTCATTCATATATTGTTTAATTTTGTCTTATAGAGTACCGTACGTACCCTGGTTACCAGAGGTTTATTACCCCCTCTACACTAACTTCAGCGAGCTAGGAGAAGAGTTATTTCCTTTCTCGTCGCTTCGCTCCTTGCTGAAAGTTAGTGTGGAGAGAGGTAATGAACCTCTAGTACGTAGGGTATCTAGAGATATTGAGATATTGCCTTTGAGTACTAAACCGGCCAATACGAAGCATGTAACTGGAAAAATTATAGCATCAAATCTAGACATGCTGGAAATATGATGTTGCAATATTATTTCAAGTGATGAATTACTTAAAAGCCAGAGCTATAAACAGCGATCGGTTGATTCCCCACTTTGGAGAAAAACTAATTTGTTTAATTTGGAGATCTTGTTTTTGTTTTTTTGATTTTCACCAATTTCAATGCTCTGCAAATCGACTCAAAAATCCCTTCCCGTTCGCACTTGAAATCAAAAGCAAACAAAATCAGCAAGTACCTTCTTTAATCTCTCCGACCACCAGCTATGTTTTTTTGCACACTGAAAACACACCAAGCGACTGTGTACGTGAACCACGCTATTCTTAATGCTGAATTTCTTTCCACCACGTTTTTCTGCACCCAACTCGTTCTGAAACCCCACCAGTGCAAGAACCACTGTTTTATCCAAGATGGCCGAACAGGCTGCGAATTGCATGCTGGGTAATGGACAACAATTCCACAGTGGGTCATCCCCTCTGGTACACCTGTAGGTCATAAGTCTTTTGCCCCTACAACCAAGAGCGGTGATTTGGACACAAGCCGAGGTCTTAATGTGACAAAACACATCCTAATAGGTTTAGCAGGGGAATAATATCACCAACTGCAGAAATTCAAGGATTTCATTGAACATTTTTTTGATGTGTCTAAAAGCACAGAAAAACCCAGTGAAATCCCCTCGCAACGCCTACTAAAAGCAAGCCAAGTACTTTTCAGCCGTCCTCAGACTTTATGATGTCCTCTGGCTCTCTTACAGTCACTGTGGCTTATTTGTCCAAAACTAGAGCAGATTTCATTCCCGAATGGCATTGCGGGGAAAGCTTGAGCCCTTGACTTAAAAGGTCAGCAGTATTTAACTACCCCGGGGCTAGCCAAACTTGAACTGAGGGGGGGGAGGGAGGGGGGGGGGGGGAGATGAGGTATTACTCGGGATTTCACCGGCGTCCAGTAATCGAAGGGTTAAGTAAGTGACTATCGATTAAACTCTTGTGATCAAGACTGCCTGATCCCCTGGCTCCGCGCGCCGCACCGCACTCGTAAAATATCTGACTTCATACAATCGATCGGTAGCAATCGATCATTGATCTTTCTAAAACTGCGTTTTTGAAGATTGTTTGCCATTGAGAAACGCCTTTCCCATGGGAACACGAGCTCAATTCATTGGTTATTGACGTGATATATCAGCACGTGACTGTTTCTTGCAAAAGGTCCATTTCACTAAAATTGGAACTTCAAAGCATTTTTACAAAAAGTGCGTACAAGCTTCGATTTTGAAGTACATACCATAAACCAGTCCCAAATTGAATTGGTTTGATGTATCAACTAATAAAACACAAGGAGAACTGAAGTCTAAAATAAACTTTAGCTCAATGAGTAGATTTTAACATGAAAAGACTCGTATCAAAATTCATTTTACTGTATTTTGCGTCAAAGGAAAGAAAATCTGCAAATCTTTCTCCCAACAGCCGCTATGTACAGACGGCTCAATTCATGTAATCTGCGACGTATGATACGGGGCATAAATTAGTTTTATCATATGTTGTTCTCGGCGTTAAATAGATGGACAAACGACTTATAATTGCGCACTGTTGTGCTTTCTTTGTGCGTAAGGTGTGGTGGTTTTCCCTTTGTATCAGGCATGACGTACGATACGGTGAAAAATCACTGAATTGAGCGGCCACAAACTAGTAGCTTTATCAGCGACCTTCAAAACGTATTTCCTCTTTTTAGACGTGCACCACAAAGAAATAAAATAGCATAATTTATTTCTCTTGAATACAACTTTGCATAGTCGTCGGATTGATTTAGGGTTCAGTTCTCCTTGCGATTTTCCTCTTAACCCCCGGTCGAAAAACCATCATTTACAGCTGCTCCCGTGATTCCTACCGCTGACTGGACATGCGCAGCATTTTGCAATTGTAGACCTTTTCGAATGTAGAACCTGAATAAGCAAAAACAATAAAGAAAAGACCGTGGATCTAGACCAACTTAGAAATGTGAACACGAATGTTTACAAGAGAAAAATAATTGTCTTACCGGGATCATGGTCTGAAAACCATTGCTTGTGTTATTAGGAAAAGCCCGAGCCGTCAAAAACAGCAAAGAGTTTCCAAAGAAAAGACTCGAGACCAGTTTTTTCCCTTCCGAGGCGCAAAGTATCTACAGAAAAACTCAAACCCGAAGTTAAGCCGAAGCCAAAGTGGCAGAGCGCATCACTTCGGAAAACCGTAGGTCCTAAATCGCCGCTGTCGAATATCGAAGTGTGGAAGGTGTGTCGACCTGACTGGACAAAGGAACAATCGCCAGCGGTGAAAGACAGAATAAGAAACATACAGGAGGTGAAGAGAAGAAACGTCGATAAGAAGGTACGGGAATATTTATTTAGCCTGAAGCACCGGGTGACGCCGTTTAGCGAATTGAAATGCGACAATATTTAATCCTGGTCACTATGGTTGGGACACTTTTAATAAAACAGAAACGTTTCAGTATCACAGCCCCCTCCCCCGATTGAATGTTTGTTTTGGTCAAAGTCATGATTTATCATTATACGACATTGATATTGGGGGAGGGGGTGCGTTCATGTCTTCATAAATTGGCAAAAATATGTAGTCAGGTAACCTATTATTTTTCGAGATTTTGGGTTACTTGTGATGCGTGGAAAGGAACTGAAAAGGAAAAATATGTGCAACGAATCCGTGAATGAAATCCCGACAGATTATGTGTGTGGCTCAGATGTTCTAAGGAATTAACATAAGTAAGCGCAGTCGCTACAAAGGATAATCAAGTAAAGAAAAGGTTATGAGCTATATACCTTGTCTTAATAGGAGATATTGTATTTGAGTCTACGAATAGCAGTTTCAGCGGTATTGACCCGAACGCCTCACTTCAATGTAATGAAGCGCTATTCAAACTGTGTATCTAAATTAGTCGTGCTTGTTTAGGAGGGTGTTGGTGTCGTGTAAGAATGATGGTTTCAATGGCGCTTCATTACATTGAAGTGAGGTGTTCGGGTCAATACCGCTGAAACTGCTATTCGTAGACTCAACTACAATATCTCCTATTGTCTCCCATGTTTTGAGTAAATTATCTGATGTGAAATTGCTATCTTTGTTGTGTAGATATATTTCTAAAAATATGACTCGTACCACATATATGTTTATTTGTTACTTCGCATAAACAGTTGCATGTTGACAATCATTTATTTACACGAACAGAGTGATACAGACCTATCTCCTTGGATGCGGCCAAGGTCGCGGACGGGAGACGCTGGAGGCAACGAATTGACTGTCAAGAGAGATTTACTAACGACTGATTTACAGCGATCGCTGCGAGCAAAATATGGCGACACGACTACGACAAAAGAGTCTTCCAGAATGAGAAGAAGGGTATGTTAGGTTGATTAACAAAATAACAAAACAACATTGAATAGATTACAGCTATAAGTTGGAAAACTGTCGAGAAAATGTTTTAAAACATCAGCTACTGTACTTTTTAGCCTGAAGAAAACGAGAGAATTCAAGTATACTCCATCCGGCATCACATGGCAGTAGTATAGGAGGGACCGAATTAGCCCTTTTTTTAGGGCGTTATGCTAATTTTTAGGGCGCACTCATTAATTCAGATGATGTCACGGTTCTATTGTCTTGGACTCATAAATAAAATGAAGTGGAAATTGAAGTGGAATCTCATTAAATGATAGAAGCTACGATCGATATTTAAAGAACATGCATTTAGCAATACTGTAAGTTCTTCGAATTACAGCAAGCTAATACCTTCGCTATCACTCGTAACGTAATTCTGAGATCAGAATATTTATAAACCTTTACAGTAAATCCACAATGACTCATTAGAGCAACTTTGCTATTGTCCTTAGGGATTAACGATAACTGAAGGGCCATCAGTACAGTTTGATAGAAACAATAGCCCTATTGTTTTGAGGAAAACTCTTGAGATTCAAATTCTTCTCTAAAACTGAACTAAATTACCATACGAATAAAAACAAATACACCAGATAAATTAAACAAAGTTTATTCAATTCCAAAAACACCTATTGACAGTTTGTTTTCCTTAGTCTCGCAGAGTTGATAACTTTCTTATTTCTCAGTTCAAAGTATCTAGTCTAGAAACTCACAACGCCCGCAACGCCCTCCTCCTCCCTCAGGGCTAGCGTTGACGGAGGAGGAGGAGGAGGAGGAGGACGACTCCGCCGCGTTGCGGGTGTTGCGGGTCACCTGGGATTAAATCATGAAGGGCCTTATACATAGTTATAGCCTTCTGTTTCTCTCTTATAATAGATAGCTTCTCCCAACCAAGCATATCAAGCACACATTTTGAACTAGTATCAGTGCTTGATTTAGTTACTACTCTGGCCGCGCAGCCGGTTTGCCAATTCTAAATGGCTAACACTCACTCGCTCTAAATTTAGAAAAGTGGATTGAACCCAGGTTAGATGATCATGTAAGCAATCTCGAATATCAAAATGCTCATAAAAAAATATATGATTTCTTTCACGATCTCCTTATCCCTTCCTAGGATCCTAACCCCTTTCAGTTTTATTCCTCTCTAAGTTCAACTTTTATGTCTTACCTTTCGATTTCCCTCCGCGGGGTTTGAACCAAAGACCTTCGGTGTGCAAGACCAGAACTTTACCAATGAGCCACAGAAACTTCCGATGGAACGAGTGTTACTTTTAAAAAGATTAATTCTAACCACGTTGGGCTAGGATGGGTGTAAAATGTGTCATTTGAGCATATCTTCACCGTCTTTAAGTCATTCGTCTTGAAGATTGGCAGCTGGGACAATTAAGGCAACTATTTTTATATTCATTTTGTGAGAAAATTTAAAATCATGACGTCACAATCGATGACGTCAATACATCACCGTATTAAAAAGTTTAACATATGTATATTTTCTTTAGCTGGTTTGAAGGAACTTCTCAAGAGATGACGAAAGCCGCAAACCGTTTCTTGATACGAGCAAAATTCATCGAGATATCACATGTTGAGTGCCCCCCTGAACCAGACTTATAGTACAAACAGACATGGAAATACCCGTTGGTACACTTTGTTCTATGTTTGATTGGATTAAGTCAACTCTTGTTTGGTATTTAATGCTAGCCGGTAGGGCAAAATGCTGTCGTTTTCGATTTTTGGATTTCAACCTCATAACGAAAATATTTGCGATTGTTAAATTATGACGTCACACATTGGATGACGTCACAGACAAGTTTTGTGCATTAACTTCGGATTGAAAAAGGTTTGAGTGAAAAAAATATATTCTCCTTATTCTCCGATAGCTTGGTGATATTTCTGACAAGGTATCGCTACAATTTGGTACCACACATGTGACAATTATTGATTAGATTTAATTTACTGAAATCCGGGGAAACTTACCCTTCGACAGCAGGTTTTTGGCAGAATTGATATAATATATTCAAAAAATCATATCTCAGCTAATTTACGTCGTAGCGACAAACGGTTTTCAGTGTTGAAGACGTCTGGAGTATATCTATCAATACCCCTATGTAAAGGAAGTTGATATTTAAGAAATACGACATTTAAGAAAACATCAATATTATGACATCATCGATTGTGACGTCATCAATTTAAATTTTATCACAAAATGAATATCAAAATATTTGCCTTAATTGTCCCAGCCCAGATGCCAATTTTCACGACGAATGACTTAAAGACGGTGAAGATATGCTCAAATGACACATTTTACACCCATCCTAGCCCAACCCACCCGTCCCTCTGTGAACCTGTTTACTGACGGTTAGGGTTATAAACGACGAGGTCTCACCCACCTAGAGCTAGGGTTCACAGGTAAACAACATGTTCTGGCTATAATGAGAGCACATTTTTTTTACAAGGAGAGATGATCATCTAACCAGGTACGACCCACTTTTCTAAATTTAGAACGAGTGGGTGTTAGCCATTTAGAATCCGAGAACCGGGGGCCGCGCGGTTTTTCAGTTTCTGAAGTTTGTCGGATACCTGTAGGGCTAAGCCATCCCAAACCAAGCTACAATAATGAAAGTGATACTCTATTAAGGCTTTATATATCTTTTCTGCACTACATCTATCAATAAATGGGCCTAACTCTTTTTAGAGCACCAATGCCAGAGGAGATTTTATTAGAGATTTTATTGATATGCTTGGTCCAGGATAATGCGTGGTCTATGTAAATAAGCCAAGAGATTTTATGTGGTCTACCCTATTGATTTCCTTTTCTTCGATATGTATGTTGATTGGAGATTCATTTTGTGTTTGCAGTTTTTGACGAGTGCCAATTAATGCAAAGATCATGAATTCAGTTTTGGAAACATTAACGCTAGTTTATTTGCCTTGAGCCAAGTGTTGACATTTTTCAATTCGTCATTGATTTTCATTTGGAGCTCGTTTTGACTTGAAAGCATTAAAGCTTATTCTCGTATCGTCTGTATACATTCTATGGAAATCTTCTTTGAGACAGTTAGGTAGTTCATTGATATAGATAAGGAAAAGCAAAGGACCAATAATTGACTGAGGTACACCATACGTTATCGGATCTGCACTAGACAAATATCCATTAACTTTGCATTTTTGACTTCTACAACTTAAATATAACTCAAACCAAGTCAGGGTGTTCCTGACCAGATTATGGTTCCTAGCAAAAGGCAAGACGAGAAGCCCGCTTCGTAAAGCTTTTTTACCAAAAGATTGTAAATCTGACAAGAGAGAAGAGGTAAGAGTACGAATCCCCCATACATGAATATTATTTTAAATCTAGTTTTAGTTTAACAGGACACAGCTACTTGGTTATCAGTTTAAGAAAGACACCTGATTGGCGTAAAGTGGCGCTCTTGTGCTAAGGATTGGTTTATAACGATGTTATGAGGACCCAGGGGATATAAACAAGGGTAACTAACGAGGGCAGCCTACCAGAACGAGATAAAAATAACTTACGTCACGTGTTATGAAACTAAAAATAGATTTCAAATAATTATCATGGGATATGGGGATTCGTTCTCTAACCTCATCTTCTCTTGTTCAGTCAAGCAGAGATTCCCAAAATGCTGAAGTACGCGCTGCTTCCTGTCCTGGGGCTGTGCCCCCTGGACTTCCTCCAGGGCGCTGCTTCTCGACCTCGCTAGGGAGCTTACGGCTGTTTTATCACAGATTTTTAGACACGAAACTCTTTTCATTGATGCAGCGGTTTTTCTATCCGCGGACAAGCAGGTCTGGTGGGGGAGTAAGGAAAGACTTCCGATCAGTATAGTAACCGCGGATCGAGTTAACAAATACTTCACTTGATCACACCTCCACATATTACTGTGCGACTACTGTAACCCACTTAGACAACGAGAACAAATCACATTGCAGAACAAAAACAAAGCATTCCAACTTACAAACCCTAACATATCCATGCGATGTCTTCCTTGAAAACACTCCGACTTGGCCACCAAACTTGCCTTTTACCGGATCAAAGCTCGAGCAAGTTGAAATGCTATTGTACTGTACTCGACACTGATTGGCTCAAATAACCGTAAGTTGGAATGGTTTGTTTTCGTTCTGCAATGTGATTGGTTCTCGTTGTCTAAGTGGTCCTGGTTACAGTAGTTGCTGCACAGTATTAAATAGCCTCACTTTTTTACAGGAAAAAGGACACTATGACGAGCCAGACATCTCACATATTCACAAAATAAACATCAGGTATATTGCATTGCACTCGTTCTCGTCATTTGAACAAACTAAACATCAGGTACATCCCAGGTATATTCCACCGCGCTCGTTCTCGTCATTTGACACCATGACGAGCCAGACATCTCAAATATCCACAAACTAAACATCAGGTACATTCCACCGCGCTCGTTCTCGTCATTTGACACCATGACGAGCCAGACATCTCAAATATCCACAAACTAAACATCAGGTACATTCCACCGCGCTCGTTCTCGTCATTTGACACCATGACGAGCCAGACATCTCAAATATCCACAAACTAAACATCAGGTACATTCCACCGCGCTCGTTCTCGTCATTTGACACCATGACGAGCCAGACATCTCAAATATCCACAAACTAAACATCAGGTACATTCCACCGCGCTCGTTCTCGTCATTTGACACCATGACGAGCCAGACATCTCACATATCCACAAACTAAACATCAGGTATATTCCACCGCGCTCGTTCTCGTCATTTGAAACCATGACGAGCCAGACATCTCAAATATCCACAAACTAAACATCAGGTACATTCCACCGCGCTCGTTCTCGTCATTTGACACCATGACGAGCCAGACATCTCAAATATCCACAAACTAAACATCAGGTATATTCCACTGCGCTCGTTCTCGTCATTAGCGGGTACAGGCTGCGGATAAATTGTAATCACACATGCAGAAAATCACTTTCGTATTGAATCACAATTACTTCATGCCTCTACCATTTCCAAACCTGTCCATCCCCCCGGGGGATATACGTGGGACGTTTGAGAACTCGGTGTCCCTGGTGTGGGGCACTTACCATCAAAGAACAGCTGGGGGTTTGTCATTTGTCATAGAGAGTGAGAGATGGCGAATTTTACATAAATGTTTATAAAAGACTTGCACTCGTTCCAAAGCCCCACATTGGGGCATTTGCATAGCTGAGCTGACCCTACGGTGGGGCATTTGCATAGCTTAGTTGACCCTACGGTGGGGCATTTGCATAGCTTAGCTGACCCTACGGTGGGGCATTTGCATAGCTTAGCTGACCCTACGGTGGGGCATTTGCATAGCTGAGCTGACCATACGGTGGGATATTTGCAACGTTCTGATTCAAAAATGTTACATGCCCTGCAAATGCCCGGAGGGTGGACAGATTTGGAATGGGCCTTTTGCAGCTAGTCATTCACGTGATTGTACAGGATTCAGTACTGGATGGCAAACATTTTTTTAACTTCAGTTATTTAGAAGCCTTGTACGAGATCGGTATTGTTATTAGCAAATGCTATGTTATTAGTAAATGCTATTTTTCACCTCCAATCGATTGTCGATCTTTCTAAAACAGCGTTTTTAAAAATGGCTTGCTATCCAGCATCCATGGCAACGTCTTTCCCATGGTGATTACGAGCTCATTCATTCGTTAACGAAGTATCATATCAGCACGTGACTGTATTATATCAGCACGTGACTGTA
Organism: Actinernus sp. WN-2022; assembly: GCA_030867875.1. Taxonomy (NCBI): domain Eukaryota; kingdom Metazoa; phylum Cnidaria; class Anthozoa; order Actiniaria; family Actinernidae; genus Actinernus; species Actinernus sp. WN-2022. Next base: position 28,527,683 of record JAOWCC010000577.1, read on the forward strand.
TTATATCAGCACGTGACTGTTAGCTGCAAAAGGCCTATTGGTAGACACTAAATCGGACCCAACCAACATCATAACTGCATTTGTATATATAAAGAATTTATTTAAATGTTCAGAAACGACAAGGAATCTCGTTTTTTCATAAATACAGGAAGTTTGCTGATCATCGCCTTAGCGTGAGGCAGAGAAACCGACACCGGCCAACATCGAATCCGGTGAGAAAGCTCAGTTCTAGAGCAGATGTCAGGAGTGAGCTGTAGACGCCATTCTCATTCAGAGCACGACACTACACATCATGCAGCCACGTGCATTCAGCTATTATGAGTGTTCATAGTTTATTAAGGTAGTTACGTTCTAAGAAGTCTAATATTCACGTGTTTCAGTTTTCGCATGCATGTTTCTTTGAGTTTCTTTCTTCTCTTGATCTGCAGATGAATATATATCAAGTCCGCTTCCGTTTTTACAATGGTTCAATAGATATTCCCCTTGCATTTTAACAATGACTTAATATATATTTCCCTTGCATTTTAATTTGTATTCCCCTCGTAATCCTGCAATCTGATTGGATGGAAAGTGAAGCGTAACAGTTATAATAAGTACATTTCCTTTTTCATCCACCAATCAAATGACAGACTGAGTCGGTACTTAACTTGAAGTTAATGTACGAAGAATGCATTTTGACTTTTTAAATGTGTGATAGCAACACGAAGAGACGTACACAAATGCGCCTTGTGTCTGCACTGTGATCAATACGTACAGGGTCAGGTTGTTCAGAGGGTGAATGATGCTATCCACCGGATAAACCCCTATGAACCAATCACGAACTGAGTAATTCAGGATTGGTTGTAGTTGAACCAATGACGAGGAAAAGTAAACGCAATCGTGATGATTGATGGCGTGATGGACCAAAGCACGTTTGGTTTTAGTTTAGCACTTAATTGGCTGATAATCACAAAACATTTTCCACAGCCAATAGGAAAACTGAGCAAACGCAAAACCAAATCGAAATCCGCTCTAAAATAAGCTAGTTTGGGTAATACTTATCCACTGGATAGGGAAAGCGTTATCAACCCTTTGAACAACCGGTCCCAGTTGTCTAAAATAAATACGATTATCTGCTCGCTATTCATTTAATGTGACGTACTTTTATATCTTTTTATAAAGCCATTAGCATTCATTATGGCTTTGTGGGTTAAAGGAATATTTTTAGGCAACATCGAATGTATTTTTAAAGTATTGGATTTTTGTAATGGTCAAATTGCCTATAGTATGGCGGGTGTAAGGGTTAGCTAGTCTAGTGTGGAGAGAAGAAAGAGGGTGGGTCGGGTGTAAGGGTTAGCTAATCTAGTGTGGAGCGGAGAAGAAAGAGGGTGGGGCAGGCTTTGACGGGCAATAATTAGCGATAACTACGTGATACGTTTGTCCAGAAATGCGTTTTGTATAATGTCAGTAGCTTGTAGTTTTCTAACCTTATAAACATACAGGGCTGAACTTAATTCATGAAAAAAACGCGAAGGTCAAAGAAAATAATATACTTTATTACGCAAGGCAATACTGCTATTTTATCCTTTTTATCCGGCTATATCAGAATGAAGTCAACTGAAGAAGCGTAACAGCAGAAAACATTCATTTAGTTGCTAAACTTCAATCTGGCGATCGTGAAACATGTTCAGTGGTCCGAGTTAGAGCGGACTCATTGTATGAGTAGAGAAGTTACCTAACGGCAATGACCATTTACAGCATACAGATAAGAAACGCACACACGTTGCAAAATTGCACGCAATATTGCCGGCAATGGCGAAATTGCTCCGTGTGTCCACCACTGCAATATTGCGCGCAACATTGCAGCGTGTGAATGCCCCTGCAACATTGCTGGCTTTCAACCAATCAAATGCTACTTTTTGCTCACTGCTGAGAAAAATACTGTGACGTGGTAGCTGCGCCTTCTTTGTTGCACATAATGTTGTAGGAATTATTGCAGCGTGTGTCAACCCTTTCTCAAATCAATTGCCGGAAATGTTGCGCGCAATGTTGCAGGAATCATTCTAGCGTGTGACAACCCCTTCTTAAATCAATTGCCGGCAATGTTGCGCGCAATGTTGCAGGAATCATTCTAGCGTGTGTCAACCCCTTCTTAAATCAATTGCCGGCAATGTTGCGCGCAATGTTGCAGGAAGCATTCTAGCGTGTGACAACCCCTTCTTAAATCAATTGCCGGCAATGTTGCGCGCAATGTTGCAGGAATCATTCTAGCGTGTGTCAACCCCTTCTTAAATCAATTGCCGGCAATGTTGCGCGCAATGTTGCAGGAAGCATTCTAGCGTGTGTCAACCCCTTCTTAAATCAATTGCCGGCAATGTTGCGCGCAATGTTGCAGGAATCATTCTAGCGTGTGTCAACCCCTTCTTAAATCAATTGCCGGCAATGTTGCGCGCAATGTTGCAGGAAGCATTCTAGCGTGTGTCAACCCCTTCTTAAATCAATTGCCGGCAATGTTGCGCGCAATGTTGCAGGAATCATTCTAGCGTGTGTCAACCCCTTCTTAAATCAATTGCCGGCAATGTTGCGCGCAATGTTGCAGGAAGCATTCTAGCGTGTGACAACCCCTTCTTAAATCAATTGCCGGCAATGTTGCGCGCAATGTTGCAGGAAGCATTCTAGCGTGTGTCAACCCCTTCTTAAATCAATTGCCGGCAATGTTGCGCGCAATGTTGCAGGAATCATTCTAGCGTGTGTCAACCCCTTCTTAAATCAATTGCCGGCAATGTTGCGCGCAATGTTGCAGGAAGCATTCTAGCGTGTGTCAACCCCTTCTTAAATCAATTGCCGGCAATGTTGCGCGCAATGTTGCAGGAATCATTCTAGCGTGTGTCAACCCCTTCTTAAATCAATTGCCGGCAATGTTGCGCGCAATGTTGCAGGAAGCATTCTAGCGTGTGACAACCCCTTCTTAAATCAATTGCCGGCAATGTTGCGCGCAATGTTGCAGGAAGCATTCTAGCGTGTGTCAACCCCTTCTTAAATCAATTGCCGGCAATGTTGCGCGCAATGTTGCAGGAAGCATTCTAGCGTGTGACAACCCCTTCTTAAATCAATTGCCGGCAATGTTGCGCGCAATGTTGCAGGAATCATTCTAGCGTGTGTCAACCCCTTCTTAAATCAATTGCCGGCAATGTTGCGCGCAATGTTGCAGGAAGCATTCTAGCGTGTGACAACCCCTTCTTAAATCAATTGCCGGCAATGTTGCGCGCAATGTTGCAGGAAGCATTCTAGCGTGTGTCAACCCCTTCTTAAATCAATTGCCGGCAATGTTGCGCGCAATGTTGCAGGTTCATTCTAGCGTGTGTCAACCCCTTCTTAAATCAATTGCCGGCAATGTTGCGCGCAATGTTGCAGGAATCATTCTAGCGTGTGTCAACCCCTTCTTAAATCAATTGCCGGCAATGTTGCGCGCAATGTTGCAGGAAGCATTCTAGCGTGTGTCAACCCCTTCTTAAATCAATTGCCGGCAATGTTGCGCGCAATGTTGCAGGAATCATTCTAGCGTGTGTCAACCCCTTCTTAAATCAATTGCCGGCAATGTTGCGCGCAATGTTGCAGGAAGCATTCTAGCGTGTGTCAACCCCTTCTTAAATCAATTGCCGGCAATGTTGCGCGCAATGTTGCAGGAATCATTCTAGCGTGTGTCAACCCCTTCTTAAATCAATTGCCGGCAATGTTGCGCGCAATGTTGCAGGAAGCATTCTAGCGTGTGACAACCCCTTCTTAAATCAATTGCCGGCAATGTTGCGCGCAATGTTGCAGGAAGCATTCTAGCGTGTGTCAACCCCTTCTTAAATCAATTGCCGAATATGTTGCAGCGTGTGTCCGTACCTTCGGAATCCTTGACATTGAAATGGCTTTCCTCCGCAATAAACGATACACTCATCAAGTTAAACAAGAAGTTCCGGTATAAAAGGGTTAGACCCTCCCATTTTTACGCCTTTGGAACTAGAAATTTGACATTCAAATTGCAGAGAAGTGAAGAAGTAAGCGAGTATACCAGTCCTCCTGTTAGAATGCTTGAGTTTTAAGGTTTAAAATTAAACAAAACATAAAAATGTGAACAAGGGGAACACAGTTATTCAGTAATCACTGATATTTTAATATTGTTTACAGACTCTGTATCCCTTACTCTGAAGTTTAATTGTTTTGTTTGGTTTGAATTTCGCGCGAAAAGCAGTCAGAAGGGAGTATTCAACAGGGACTGACGCAGAGGGGAAGGGGCTAGGGGGGCTTTAGCCCTCCACTTTTTTGTATAGCCAGATTAAAATTGATAATTTTCATCACGCTTGGCAGTTTTAGATGCATTTCCAGCCATTTCAGAATTTCACATTTTCTCGTGGGGCATCTCCCGAACCCCCTAGAAATTCACGCCCCTCGATTTAGCTGCCGCTTCCCCCTCCCCTCCCCCCCCCCCCCCCAACTCAACTCAAAACCATGCCTCGCGGGCCGTGCACAAGCGGAGCATCGCAGAGATGTTCATTACCAAAGGCTGAGTGACAACTGAAGGTGCATGGCCTGGCTATGGCCCTTTGATGCCAGAACTTCCTGTGAGTTGGGAGCTGGGGCGAGTTCGGTTTCGCAAAGGCGCTTGGGATCGTTAAGAGCGAGATTGAACTCGCCCCAATCCCATGCACGTTTGTAAAGTGGGCAATTGCCCCACTACTAGTCCCAGAGGTTTATACATCAACGTGCATGCATTGCACTTCCGAAAAGATTAAGTAATGCGTATAGAGTAATATAAACTAATATAAAGATAAATCTCGTATATTATGGAATTCTAAATTTGTATTGTAATATATAAAGTAAACAAAACTGCTTTTTAATAAATAATATAGAATTGTCTGAATGTTTGCGCGTGCTCCAGTTTGTTGTTAAAATGTAGCAATATAGTTTGTCATTGGTTATGGACTTCTGATTGTTCTAGCAGTCGAAAAGTGCTCTTCGGTTTGTCGTGTTTCATACTTACAGTTTTATTAAACAAAAGGGTGAGAACGGTTAGACTTCCAACAGCACTTGGCGGAGCAACATACAGCTATTTCAGAAAGGTTGTCTTGGACAAATGACAAGCGACACTCTTAGTCCGAAATGGATTCTGGTTATGACTGTCCAGCGGTGCGAAACTACAGTGTAATAGACCTTTTCCGCTTGGCTCGGCAATGTTATCCCATTTCAAATATTTCTGGAATAATAGTCGTTGTCCGAAGTATTTCGATATCATGCATTAACCAGAAATAAAAGAAAGAAGACACAAGAGAATGGTCACACGATCTGAAATGGGACAGCATTGCCGCTTTGCAGGAGACCATTTTAAAATATCCGTCGTTAAGAACAAACGAATTCATCAGACTTTCAGCTACAACCACACTCCATATTTGGTCTGGGAATGTCGCTTATCGTTTTTCCGAGACAACCTTTTTGAAATATATGTATATCGATCATGTTCAATTAAGTAGTTTTTTCCCGGCATAATTACGAGCATAATACCTGCAGTCGAACATAATTTGGCGCATAATAGTCCGTTTTCGAGGGTGACGCCAATGAGCATAATACCTAATTTTAGAAGCATAATGTGTCAAACCCTATCAATCATATACAGCTATTTCAAAAAATGGTTGTCCCGGATAAACGACAAGCGACATTTCCAGCCCGAAATGGATTGTGGTTATAACTGTGCAGCTGTGCGAAACGGATACACTATGGTGTAATTCGAAAATCGATTCGCATGCAGAACAACATTAATATTCGTCTTAAATTTTGGACCCCCAAACAAACTAATTCACAAGACTTTCAGCTACAACGACAATTCATTTCGGTCTGGGAATGTCGCTTGTCTTTGGCGCTTGTCTGGGACAACCTTTTTGGAAACAGCTGTATATAGGCAAGCCCAATAATCAAACACAAAGAGATGCACGCGCATATATGTAATGGCAATTAATTTACGAAAATAAATAGTGCACGTGCAGTTGAGTTGCACGCGCATATGTAACGGAAAAGGTGACGGCATACAACATGCGCGTGTGCGTGCACGCGGAGATGTAACGGAATTTCAAGTTGGAAATTTGTTAACATAGATTCTAGTCTGGAACAGGATATCTTTTTGCCATATTGCCTGGAACATTAACAGGTCGCAAAAATACAATCTCTTGGTCTGGAACAGGATAAGGGTTTCAAGGCTCAGCGCATCCTCGGAGACCCAGGGGCAGTTAGTGACTGCACACCCCCATCCTAATTTTTAGGGGCTATGCCAGATTTGTCTATTTCCGCTATAAATTTGCCCCAGAAGGGCAGCTATGCCTCGTAGGTTCCGTTGAACTTATATATCACGTATAAACAAGAGTGCCCCTCCTCCCCCTGGAGTTTTTGCTTTCTAGCATCCTTTGAAAATGATAATGCAATCGTTAACACCTCTCGCCATTATTGTCCCATCCTCTTTCTTCTCCGAATGATCCTTTAGGAATCCCACCATCTTTGACACCATCTCTTTATTAGCTTCACTTCTGAAGTTCAGTGTCTGAGTCAAGAAATCCAAGAGTAGGTCACCTTCGATTGAGTTTTCCTTGAATATTTCTGTAATATCGATTTCATATTCGTACTTGTGCTGTCCGAAAACCCACTTCTCGTGACAAACAGCGTCGGTCACGTCATTACCGGAAATCAGATCTGAAATACGCTTTTGTCGGTCCATTTCTTTTAGTTTGATGTTGATGCTGTGGATTATGCTTTCACGATTTCCCACAATGCACACTATCACTCCTTGGTCCTCAAGCACTTCGTTGTAGCAGTGAAGGAGAGCTGACTGAACATGAACACAGTGGATACTGTGAATAAAGTGAACCATGTCAAACTTATTGCCATGGAACTGCTGAAGCTCCAATGCATACTTCTGAAAAGTTATTCGTTCGAAATCAAAGGTTATCTTGGCTTCGTTTCCAAGTGGATCTGGGAGATGCGCCACCGACTCTTTGTACCTTCTTAGATGATACTTGTTTGGCTCAACTACTCTGTTGAAGATCTCCACCTTCCCCGACGTGGTTTCCTTGTAGTACTCTGTGCGGATAATTTTAAGGATTTCTAAATCCATCTGGCCCATTCCACTACCCACGCCTAGAACTCGGAATGGCTGGCTCTTGATAGATAATGTGTTCAGTCTTCGCAGAGCCATGGGAAGATGATATTGCAGAGTTTCAGTGTGTGACTCGTGTAACTTACTTTTTTCTAGAAACAAACTATACATGCGATCGTACTTAGACTGGTTTGCTATCAAATACATTTTGAATTCTTCTTGATCCCGAATGGAATAAGTAGGATTAATCTCGGAGTTTCCGTTGTCTACAGATATTTCGTCACTCATGCACTCGCTCGCTTATTATGCCAACTGAAATCAGGTGAGAGTTTTGCACGGGAACGCGAACGGAAACAAAAAAAAAACATGTATGTTATATGGATTAAGTTTACAAGGTGACCGGATGTCGTGAACAGAAACATGTTGTGACGTAACGCAATCTTCACTATACTCGAAGAGCCGGGTACTCTTCATATATACCTTACCGCCAAAATTTGAATAAGTACTATATTCTCACTGTTAAAGGGGCTGGGTCACCTGGTGCCCGTGCGCAGTAAGTATGCTCTTGAGGTAATTAGCATATCATAAATATTCAAAATTCTTCTGCGATCGCAATGGTTTCTTTCGCAAGCAACAGTAGCATTTGTGCTTCGCTGGAATAAAGTCAGTGAGATAGCTTGGCTCGAACTTCGCCGTTTACTAAATAATTATTTTTGAAGAGCCGACAAAGTAGCAGGTTCAGCTAAATTTCAGGTATGTTTTATTACCTTGTTTTGATTCTGGAAAACGTTTTCAGGTGAGTTCGGGTTGTCCTTTGTCTTGGCTTTGGTGTGTTTTGGCTGGTGAGTTTGTCTTGGCTTTGGTGTGTTTTGGCTTGTACTCAGAAAAGTCGCAAAATAAACTCTTTCTTTTCTTTCATTTTGTCCGTTTTATAAAACATTGCTTTTTAGCAAAAGGTTTTTGGCAATGTTATTTATCTTCTGGCGTTACTTTTTGTTATACCTTGAGTCAAACACTAAACGTTTCGTGTGGCAACAATCTCAATCAACTACTCTTGAAGTGACTAGGCCGCGAATGCCGAGTCACTACCAAAAGTTCCTTGGCCTTTAGCTCCCGCCAGGTTTTGAATATTTGTTTGCTTAAGTATATAGCAGAATGTTGGCTTTTCCAGTGTCGGTCATTTTTTTTTTCGTCAATTGCCTCAAGGCAGGCGTTTTCTTTCTTCCTGCCCCGACTCGTTTACCTCGCCTTCCTCCAGAGCCTTCATTCGTCAGAATTTCAAACAAAAAATGTAAAAATGAAATACTCTACATTTAGAATGAATGCTAAACAAAACGTTCCTGCAAAAAAAAATGTTTTAGAGGTTCGAAATAAGATCGATGGAAATGAATTCCTGAAAGGTTCCTTCGGAAATCAAATTTTGCCTTTGGCCGTGCGATAGACTGGTAACGAATGAGCGCTGACCCAGCCCCTTATTACCAAACGACCTATGCTAATTTAAGATATCAGTGGGAGAACGCGACCCCAGAGGCGGAAGGGAGCGGCAGCTACTCAGTTTCAGTTTCATTTTATTTACACTTCAGGAGCAGGTTATACAGGATAGTTTACAAATAATATTACAATAAGAGAATTACAAGATTATATATGAAAAACAAATTAGATAATGAAGTGTGCGGTGGCCAGAGGAGCAATAAGCTTTCGAGCTGACCACTGCCACATGAAAAGTTGAAAAGATAAATATATCTGGCGTCAAGGCTGTGAGTTTTTTTTTGCAAGAATAACATAAACAGAGCAGAAGAGAAAACAGTAATGATTAACTGATCAAAATTTGAGGGATGTATATCTATTCTAAATCATTTAATGCGTCTCTGTAAGCTGCAATACTTGTCTGATTCTTAATATTGTTAGAAAAGCAATATATTCCAGAGAACAGACCCTCTATATTGGAAACTTAGTTTACCACTTTCGCTGTTTGGTCTAGGCACAAACAGATTACTAGACGAATTTCTCAAGTTATAAGAATGAATATTGTTTGTATTTTCAAACATGTTAGTCAAGTAGTTTGGAGTGCCCCCGTTTAGTGTTTTATACATTAATATTGCTAATTGTTTCAATCTTCTTTCTTCAAGATTTTCCCACCCCAGCTCATCCAGCAACTCAGCCGACCGCTTATCATAATTTGAAAACTAAAAGTGACCACTCTGGCGGCTCTGTTTTGGAGCCTTTTGAGTGTGTCAGACATCCCTTTCCCACATGTTCCCCATACTGCACTACAATAATCAAAATATGGTAGCACAAGGGAATTATACATTGTAATTAAAGTTTTATAGGGAACGAGATGCCTTACTCTTTTTAACGCGCCAATTCCTCCCGAAGTTTTCTTAGCAGTTTTACTGATTTGTTCTTTCCAGGTAAGGGATTGATCTATCTCTACTCCGAGATATTTATATGTCAATTCCCTTTTCAGAAGTTTGTTATCTACTTGAATTTGAAAAGGATAATCTAGGCTTCTTATCTTATTTTGACTGGCTACTATCATGTATTTTGTTTTAACTGCATTTAGGCTAAGCTTGTTTGCTTTAAACCATGTATGTATTTCATGCAAATCATGATTCATTTGTTGCTCTAGGACGCTCTCGTTTGCATTAGCAACAGTTAAACTTGTATCATCCGCATACATACGTACACTGGAATTCAGATCACAAGCTGGAAGATCATTGATATATACTATGAAGAGCAGTGGCCCCAGGATCGACCTATGGGGTATACCACATTTAATTTTATAACTATCCGACAGAACACCATTTACAGCTGTTTTTTGTTCTCTATCTGTTAAATAGGAAGCAAACCATTTTAGGCTGACTTGATTGACACCATATAATCTGAGTTTTGCTAATAAAATGTCATGGTCCATGGTGTCGAAAGCTTTTTTAAGGGCCAAGAAAATTATTCCATTTAAAAAGCTCATCTATATTTAAGAACCACTCATTTGTGGCATCTAATAAAGCTGTCACTGTGGAGTGTAAGGGCCTGAATCCAGACTGTGACTCTGTAAGTAAACCGTGTTCTGTCAGATAATCATAAAATTGATTAAAAACTATCCTCTCTATGAGCTTTGTAACAGCCGGCAAGACTGAAATAGGTCGATAGTTGTCAGGGATGCATTTCTTATCGGCCTTATAGATAGGCGACACTTTGGCAATTTTCCAGTCTGCTGGAAAAATACCGGTCTGAATAGAGAGATTAAATATATGAGTAAGAGACGGAACAATTGTCGATCCAGCCTCCTTCAACAACCTAGTAGAGATACCAGTTTATCTACTTCAATAATGGAAGTTTCTTTAATACTAAACGATCGCGAGTGCTCAGTTATGAGTAATATATTCTGAGAACTGCTTCGTCGAGGGTGACAATTGGCAGGCTAATTTAGGTCCAAATTCCGTAAAATGGGAATTAAGTGCAGAGCTTATTTCTTCTGGAGAGGAATGTTTATTATTATTATATATAATATTGTTAATGGGTACTGTGTTTTGACTACTTCCCAATAGAGTGTTAATTCCCTTCCATGTCTGCTTAATATTCTTGAAATTCTCTTTGAAGTAGGCATTGTAATATTTCACTTTAGCTGACTTAATACTATGTCTATGGTTGACACTGTTTTTCAGTTGTTTGTATTCATTCCAGCTCTCTGGGGTATTAACTATGCTTGTTATTTTCTTAGCCTTGTCCCGTAAAAACATTAGATTTTTCAGTTCTGATGTCAACCAAGGGGCTGACCGGGCTCGCACCCTTTTCCGTCTTAAAGGGGCGTGGTGGTTACATACTGAGAGGAATGTGTGTAGTAAAACGTGTCACGTGGTCTGTCACGTGACTTAGAACATGAAATCAGTAAATCAGAAATGCGGCTCCGAGTAGGCCTGAGCGGATTGTGCTCCTAAAAGTGGCATATTATGCCGCTAGCACTGCTCCAAATTTTGTCGAATTATGCCCAAATTATGCCAAAGTTCAAAAATTATGCTCGTAGATTACACAATTATGCTCACAAAAAAACGTTTTTCGAAGACGGCCGGCATTAGTTGATGCGCGGCATTTTTAGTTGTTCACACAACACTTATAAAGTCAAAACCAGAATAGATAACTAGATCAGAATATTAAATATATATACGTATATATTATTAGCACTGTCAATCGTCGTTAATCTTTCTAATCAGTGCTTATTGTACTGTAGCATGACGCTTGCTTGCAGATAGTCAACAAGTGCTCCATCTTGCTGAGCCTTGAAGGTAGTGGATAGAATCGAGAAGACTCTCGGCTGCAGCAGAGGAAAGCTGCACCAGTAGGACCTGTTTGACTGCGGACGACCAACACGGAAGGTGATCTGCCTGCTGGCGCCACCACATCACTTTGTCCTCTTCTGAAGCAACCGTTACGTCCTGTGCTGCAGCGACATAGTTGGAAAGCTCCGCATTCAGTCCATGGATAATTACATCAGTGTCCAAGAAGGGAAAGACACGGAGAGCTGAAACGTTGGCTGCTGTGGGCCTCAACGACTGAACGGCGACGGGACACATGATACGTGCGGCCTTGAATGCAACTGAACGTTGAACTTCTGTAGAAACCACTGAATGGCTGGGTCAATGCACGCCCTGGCCCTCTGTTCCAGTGTGGCAACGGTTTGTGTTGGATCTTCTGCTGCGATTGCAGTAGAAACGGCACGGACATTGGGGAAGTGGAGTGCCCGACAAGCTTCAGCAACAGCTTGGAGTTTCTCATAGCATGAGAATATAAGCGGGCCATACCCTTCTAGATAATATGTGGCCTTGACAAAGTGTTGGCCAACATCAACAATCGCCGCTAGTTCAAGCTGAATGCTTATTCGACTTTGATCATCGTCTAGCATTTCCCGGATCTGCGGCACGATTTGCGGGCCAACTTAGCTTCTTCGGCCTCTTGCAAAAATCTTCGTACATCACCAAACTGAACCAGCAGCTGCTCAAACACCTCCCACTTTGACCACCACCTGGTTTCGCTGTAGGACTTTGGAGCGCGTCTCGTCAGTTCTCGCCAGATGAGCTTCGCTTTATGACTGTGTTTGAAGAGACGGATCCACAAACTTCCAAATGCAAGGAGATTTGGAATATCGAAATGGTTTCCCACATTATCTAGAGTGTGAGAAAAACACACAACACTAAGCATCTTAGGGAATACAAATGAAAGTTGATTCAAGGCCGCTTGGTTAATGCTTGCACCGTCTCTCATCGCTGCAAGTAACGAGGTGCCTCGTGCTTGATAATCAGCAGTCAGGCATTCGTTGAGTACACGGGCCAAATCTTGAGCGTTTACAGACTTGGCGCAGATGTCAATCCGAATCAGTCGTTGAGTAATCGTATCGACCACTCGTCGTCGACAAAACGGACAATTATGGCGATAGCTTCACCCAGTCTTGTACTGCCATCAAAGATTACGGAAAGATCTCTAGTAGACTGAACACCGTCAGTCGAACGCAAAGCTATTTCTTTTAGGCGCTCTGTCTCTTGTTTCAAAATAAGAGGGATATGCTGACGTAAGTTGGAGCTATGGGTCAGCCTGTATTTACCACTTTCAAGAAGATTACGAAGTTTGTCAATCTTCTGCAGTGGAAATCCGGCTTTTAGAAAATTCTCTACCACCTGAACACGAAATGCACGCTCTTCTAGTGGCAAAATACTTGTTTCCAAAGGCCTCTCTTCACGTCTCAGGGCTTCAACGATAGTGATCTCCTCCTTCTTGGACTTAAGGAGCTTCTTTTTCCCTTCGGCGTGTTTTTTCGATTTACAGTGATTCCGCCGCCTCTTGCTTCCGGTCTGCTTCAACTGCCGTAGAAGGGGATACATTGCCAGGTTCTGTTCATTTAAGTGATGTCATACTATAAGAGCTTACTTGCTATAAATATTTGCTCCTCTGTATATATATATATACAGTGTTTGCGTTTATTTTTCCTTTTCGGTCATTCTAGCTCTGTTTTGCATTCTTTCATGTCGATATGGGGTCTTTTGCCACTACCCAGCCGATTCAGAACAGGTTCTCTAAACACAACCTGATACTCTGTCTACGACGGAGTCCTGGGTCGGCCTAGTTTATGGCTCCCTTTTCCATTCGTTCGTACTCTTCCCTTTCTTTTATAACATGTCGCCGTAAATTTTCTTTAGGCTGCCCTTTCGTGTTATAGCGACAATTGGATACTGCCAAAAAGTCGGTCATATCGTGCAATCGGTCATATCCGTTCAGATTTGGTGCAATTGCAAATGGAAGTCGACCAACTGGATCGGCGCACTCCCGTCTGTGCAGATGGTTAATTGCAGCTTCGTTTCCGAGATCCTTCCGCTTTATCCCAGCTTGCCGAGTGGTCCAAAATCCTCGACGGATATGCCAAGCGCCAGGAGTTAATCCACTACTTAGAATATGGAGTTGATGTTACCAAATTTGGCACTCCTTTTGTGGATACTTTCCAGGGCCAATACTATAACAGGCTCTCTCCCCCTCGTACTAATTTCTCCATCAATAAGAGTTATCAAAACTGCACCAAGTTCATTACCGATACCATTCTTCATTGTGTAGCAAACGGGTCTCTATCAATTTAGAGAAAAGTGTGAGACATATAATATTTTCCCCCTCACCTGGTCATGGTATAGAACCCTCCTAGCCGCGTATGTGTCGTGACGAGAGATTTCTCAATTTATGGATAAAGGACCTGAGTTATCCCTATAACTTCCTGTCTACGCGCGATAATAAGAGTGACCACGACCATATCCTTCTTACCTAGAATGGCAGACCTAGGGTTCACACTCAGGTGAACAAGAAGAGATAAACAATTGTGAGGTCTTATGGGTGTCAAACCCATACCTCATGTTAGCAAAGCCAACGTGATAACCACAACATATCCAACCATCCTCCCTCAGGATGTGACAATAGGCATCATGGCGGACGGTCAAGTTTCTAATGCTCTCTACAAAGAACTCAAATTTCCATCGAATCAGCTCCACAGGACGGCTTCCATGCCAAATATTAACATCTTAAGCAGCAACATAACAGTTGAAACGATAGATAGTCCCGAACAGACGGATATTTTGGAGGAAAATGACTCGATAGAAGTGGGCATGAATTCGACCCCAACTGGCGAAGATCCAAACAGCACATGTATGCTCGAAGCGGCCTTAAACGGCAAGGACATCCTATCTCTAAGTGCCACTGAACTCAAGACAGAGCTGGGAAAGAGAAACCTTTCAAAATCTGGGAAGAAAGCCATTTTAGCTGAGAGACTCAAGACATGTATTATGGAAAATTTCCGCCAAATTTTAAATTCAAACTGCCATTTAAATGGCTCATCGAGACCCAGCATTGATGTAATAGAAGTACCCGGCTCTTTACACTCTCCCTGTGCCGATGAAATAAATAAATTATGGACAGCTATCAAAACGCTGAGGGATAATTCTGTGCATTCGTGTTCTTCCGTCCCGATCAACCTTACGATCAAGGAAGAAGAGATTAAACAACTCAAAAAGAAATGCGAGTCCCAAGAGGCTACAATCAAGAAGCTTGAGCTTGAGCGTGCAAGTTTGTTAGAAGCAATACATATTTTATCCCTGGATCAAAGGGTTTGTCCGAAGCCGAGTTCATATCTTAAACCGCTCACGGAGTCAGACGCTGAACTTGAATCCGAATCCTGCAACGAGAGCGTAACGTAATAGAGTGGAAGACAGTCCAGTCCAGAAAGCCGGATAGTCGTAAAAATGAACGTACGGTGAGCCAAACCACATCGAAAAAGAGTTCACAGAGAAAACGACCAGAGTCTGCTAACCTCAAAGGAAGTAAGCCTCAGAACATGCCGACCCCAAATGGACCGTCGCAGGTTAAGCCCACTAGAAACCATGAATCAAGTGTTGCAAACGATCCAACTACGGATAGAAGAACTGTTGTAGTTATTGGCGATTCTATTGTGAAATATGTCCAAGGTCGGAAACTATCTAGCAGTGCAAGAGCAATTGTCAAGGCTTTTCCAGGAGCCAAGGTTGATGACATGTTTCACTATGTGAAACCGACTCTGAACCAGCGTCCTAGTGAAATCATCATTCACGCTGGCACGAACGACGTGAGGAATTCAAGTCCAAGGCAGGTTGCTGAGCGTATCGTACTGAGACCTCGGTAATAGTATTATTGCCGATTCCCCCTCGACCAAGGTAACACTTTCTAGCCTAATTTGTAGATCTGATGACAGCTCCTTAGACGAGAAGGTAAAAGAAGTAAATAAGGTACTAAGTACCTTTGCTAAGCAGAATCATTGGAAACTTTTATCCCATTCAAACATTACCAGTCCCTGTTTACATTCTAGCGGCCTCCACCTAAATTACAAGGGTACTCATCTGTTATCTTCTAACTTATCTAATCACATCAACAATCATTGACCTGTTGAAATTGTGCCGTGTGTAACTGCTCCAGACTCTAACTCTAATTTCGATACTATCAATGATTCTATTAAATTACCCATTATGCGTGGCTTTAAAATGGCCAATTTAAATATAACTAGTTTACCAAAGCATTTAGATGAGCTTAGAGTTTTACTTGCCGATAATTCTATCGATGTGCTGGCAATCAATGAAACAAGGCTTGATCTCTCGATTAATGATTGTGAATTATCAATTCCTGGATACGAAATTGTTCGCAGAGACCGTAGTATCAATGGCAGATATGGCGGGGGTGTTTGTTTTTATGTACGATCTAATATAAATTATGCCCCTCGCCCTGATCTAAACATTGATCAGTTAGAAAACCTTTGTATCGAAATTCGCAAGCCTCGTTCTAAGCCTTTTCTCATTGTTACCTGGTACCGACCACCTGATTCACCCGTAGATAAATTTAGTTGTTTTGAAACACTTGTTGGAAAGCTTGATGCGGGCGGTCTTGAATATTATCTGATGGGAGATCTCAATGTTAATCTAGCTGCGTCCCATTCGGATAATAATTCACGTTTACTAACTGGTATAACTGATCTTTATGGTCTGCGCCAACTTATCTGTGAACCCACTCGCATTTCTAATCTGACTTCAACTATGATTGATTTAATATTTACTAATTCTCCTAACAGGGTTGTTTGCTCCGGTGTCTCTCATATCGGCATTAGCGATCATAGTCTTGTTTATGTATTTCGTAAACTTTCGATCGGTCTATCTATTAAGGGGCATTCCATAGTATCTTACAGAAAGTTTAAAGATTTTAATACCGCTAGCTTTCGCCATGACATTCGTTTACAGGACTGGGAATCTATAAATTCGTTTGAAGAGCCCAACAATATGTGGCGTGCCTGGAAAGACATGTTTCTAAGTGTGGTTGACAGGCACGCTCCTATTCGCACAAAACGTGTTGGTGCCTCCAAATCACCATGGATTACGTCACAATTAAAACAGCACATGCACGAAAGAGATGTCTTAAAGCTAAAAGCGATTCGCTCCAACGACCCAACCGATTGGCGTGCCTTTAAAATTTGTCGTAATTCTGTAAACAATGAAGTTAAATTAGTTAAAGAGATGTACTACAAGAAAGCTTTCCATGAGAACGAAGGCAATTCACGTAAAACCTGGAGCATCATTAATGAAGTAACCTCTAGAAAATCAAACAATTTGCACATTAATGAGATTAAACAAAATGGTATTTTTATAGGTTATACCATGGCATTTCGGGGTATTAGTGATTTAAATTGCCCCGAGAGCCGCCCACGGCTCTCGGGGCAATTTAAATCACTAATACCCCGAAATGCCATGGTATAAGTTTGTTATACCATGATCGCCGAGGAACGGAACAAATCTCTGAGAAGTTTAGTTTTCTCTGCCGAAACTAAAGACGTCGCAGTCGAGTTGCTTTCGAAAACGTTTTGTTTAATGCTTGACTGAGCGCCATTGATTAAACGACCCTGGCTTCCCCTGGGGAAAAGCGTGTTGTTTTTGAGAAGAATAACACTAAAATACAATGTAATTATGCGGTTGACTAAATATTCAAAGAGCATGAATGGATTTTAATTACGTCACGTTTATGGTTTTAAGTATCCCACATGGAAGAAGCGGGTTTGAGAAATTAAAAGAAGAATATGCAGATTGAAATACGTGATCCCACATGGATTACGTTGAAGGTTATGATGAAGACAGGTCAGTTTGGATTCAGTATTTTTCATCCGGGAGCGCAGGGCTAGTTGTGCCAGAGGGGAGCAGGAGTTGATGCTTTTGACCTTCTCACTTCCAGCCTGCATTCTCTTCTAATTTTCCCTCATTACGCATGCAGGGGAAATTTAGAAATATGTATTGTCTCGAAATTTCCCGGCGGGAAATTTCGAAACAATGCATATTTCTAAATATCCCTGCCATCAGGGAAAATTAGTGGTTTAAATGTGCCTCGGAGAACAAAAGAATCCGAGGCTACCATGGTATAACTATATGTAACCCCCAAGAGCTCTCCGAGACCTTTAACAATCACTTCGCTACTATTGGTCCGAAGCTCGCAAAAGAAGTCCCATTGAATGTAAATGACCGATCTTTCCAAGACTATTTTGATGGCCTGTCGCACGACCAGGCGACCTTTGCACTAAAACCAACAAATAGCTCCAGAGTCCTTTCTTTCTTGACTAAACTTAGCAAATCTAAAGCAACTGGGTTAGATAAGATATCCGTTAGACTTTTACGTGAATGTGCCGATCTAATCGCGAGCTCCCTTTGTTCGATTTTCAACTGTTCTATTGTCACCAGTATATTTCCGGAAGAGTGGAAGTGCTCTAAAGTAATCCCATTATTCAAACAAGGGGAACGCGCTGATTTGAATAATTATCGACCCATATCGATTATACCGGCTGTGGCAAAAGTTTTCGAAAGAATAATTTATGATCAAGTTTTTGCCTATCTAAACGAACATAATTTAATCTCGAACCACCAATCAGGGTTCCGACGCCTCCATTCTACGATCACTGCTCTACTCGAGGCTACGGATAACTGGGCTTTTAATATTGATAGTGGTACTGTGAATGCCGTTGTATTTTTAGACCTCAAAAAGGCGTTCGATACGGTAGACCACAATATTTTGTTATCGAAATTAAATTTGTATGGCATTAGGGGCGGCGAAAATATCTGGTTCAAGTCTTACCTGAACGATCGGAGTCAAAAGAGTTTTGTTAATGGGTGTTTTTCGGAAAACCGCTCATTAACTTGCGGTATTCCCCAAGGAACAATCCTTGGACCGCTATTATTTTTACTGTATATAAACGACCTACCAAAATGTTTAAACTATTCGCAGCCTCGAATGTATGCAGATGATACTCATTTGACTTACACAAGTAATGATATCTCTCTCATAGAGCTAAACCTCAATCAGGACCTTGCCAATATCAATGAGTGGCTTATTGTGAACAAACTAACACTTAATAATTCAAAGACAGAATTTATGTTGATCGGGTCGAGACAAAGGCTTAATACCTTTGACGATGTCCCATCATTAGCTATCAATGGGACTCCTATAAAACAAGTACCCGTTTCAAAATCTTTGGGTGTCCATATCGACGAAAATCTGTCTTGGTCCGTTCACATTGAATCAATGTCCAAGAAAATCGCCTCCGCATTGGAGCCCTGAAGCGCATTCGATCTTTTGTACCTCGCAAAACGCTGCAATTTATATTTAACTCTTTAGTTCAACCACATTTTGATTATTGCAGTGTTGTGTGGGGGAATTGTAATAAAACCTTATCTGCCAAACTTCAGAAATTACAAAATCGCGCATCCAGAGTATTAACCTTTTCAAATTATGACGCTAATGCCGATTGTCTTTTCGAGGAACTTGGCTGGCAAAAACTGGAAACACAACGCCATATCCACAAAGCTGTCATGGTTTATAAATCTATTAACGGACTTGTCCCTGATTATCTACGTACCAAATTTGTCGACCGAAGCAGCGTTTCAAATTATTCTTTAAGAGACACTGAGGGCAAACTTGCTGTTCCTTTCCCGCGCACTAATTTTTTGAAAAACAGTTTTAGCTATAGTGGTGCAGTGATATGGAATAGCCTCCCTGTAGAATTGCGGCAAGCTAGAACTCTAAGCAATTTTCGCTCTGCCTGCAGCAGTTACTTTTCTGACATCAATTAGATTATTAAGTAGAAGCACGGCACTCATGTAAAGCAGGTCCTTTTGTTGATGTTTGTAGTCATTTAGAGTTAATTATAAATTAGAATTAAAGTTGAATATTTGTAGTTTCATAGTTCTTACAATATTTTAATCGCTTATAGTCTGTATATAAGTTTATAGTCTAATTATTAGTAGTATTTTTATTGTAGTTATCTTACGTTATTTTCATATGTAAAAATCCTGATGAGTTTACCGTGGGTAAATAAAGTTATTATTATTATTATTATTATTTCTTCGGAGTGTTATGGCATAATAGTATTTTATTTATAATACAATTCCGTTTGTTTGGAAACCAGTGCGTTTCTTTGCCATTCCATTGGATTAGCAACCTCCAGTCATATTTGTTCCTAGGCTCGGTTTCCAGCCGTGGGGGTTTCGGTGAGCCCGCGATCCTCTCCCCACTCACGGCTGGGCGCGCGAGCTGAGGCATTGTCGGTTTTTAGCCAATCAAAACCTTGCCACTCAAATCCTGTCGCTGAGTGTATTTGCATAATTTATATTGTAAACTTTTCAAAGCCGGGCCAGAAGCTTTGGATTGCTGTTCCAAAATGCGTTTAAATTTGCTTTGGAAAAGTTTGCTTTCGAATAATTCAAGGATTCACACAAGGAAGCAATAAGAGAGTTAGTTTTGGGTGAAGACACTGTCAGTACGCACCGATTTTGGAAAGTCACTTGGGAAACCGTCGCTTGTTGTACCGAGCTCGAAGGTCGCGAAACCCGTAAATGTTCAGTCATTTCTTTGCCCATGCAAGACCAGGTAGCCATTTTTACTTCAAAGAAAATAAGTGCTGCCTTTATTGGAGAAGAAAAGACGGACGACTCCATATTAAAAGAGTTATACGAGAGGAAATCGCGTCTGACTGAGGCCACGTTTACTCTGCGATCACAGTTCACTTGAAAATCGTTGCATCAAACGAGTTTTATAATTCTTTAAGTCCTATGTACTAATGCATGAGTCAACTTAAACCCCCACCCCCCCCCAACCCGGGACAAGGTGGGGATTTGTTTTCTCCCCTTCACAAAAAAGGACAAATACCCCACCCCCTGGGGCAACATTTTCACTACAAAGAACGTGTTATTAAAATTTTGAGGTTAATGAATATCTTTAAATAATTTTACAGCTGCTACATCTCAAGTTTAATTTCTCAATTGGCCCAAGATCGATTCGATATTTGTTCATCATAGCAAGAGAAAACAATATCAATCCAAGGCAAAACTACAACAAAAAAATGCTATACACATAGAACGGTTTAATATTTATATGTTTGTCGAGTCATCTACGTTTCATGATATAAAATAGGGATTAGTTGAATAAAAACTGATAAAGAACACAGTAATATATTACATACCTGGAGTCCTTCGCTTCAAACCTCGTGGTCGAGTCTTCTTTCGCTTATGGGCATATGAACAAAACCTCCCCAATGCCCCAGGGTGTGGGGCAGGTATTTTCATCCAATCCCCTGCTAATCCCCACGTTTCTCCCACCTTGTCCCGGGTTGGGGGGGGGGGGTGGGGGTTTAAGTTGACTCATGCATAAGTTTGTGCATTTTTAAGGTCTCCAAAACATACTCTACACAAGTACTGAGCGGGAATACTCGACTCTAGCTCGGAATAGTTCCGAGATAATATCTGAACTTTACCCCCGTTTTCGGCGTTTAATTTCTGTCAGCGAGGTGTCTAGAGCGGCACTAATATTACAGAGTAACAAATAATGCAGCCTAGTTTCTCAATAATTTTAAATAGCGTTTGTCCTTGAGAATTCATTTCACACTTGGAGTTTTAGTTTAGAGTTCCAGTGTGTTTTGAAAGTTTAGAGCCTACGCTACAGTCGTGCAAGGGTAAACGGCTTTTCTTGTCAAAACACGCAAATTGAATAATATTGAATTTTAATCAGGTGACGTCACGGACACGGTGTGTTGACCGCGCGCCCAGCCGTTAGTGGGGAGGGGGGGATGCTTTGGAGAAACGACACCCCAACGGCTGAAACCGAGCCTAATTCGTTCCCTGTTCCCAATATATTTATTATCGTCATTTCGGACAACCGCAAGTACGTCATTCTACAACTCCTTGTTCTTGGTCGGGATATATGCTGACAGAGACGGCACTTTACATTGTCTGCAATACTCTCATTGGTTATTTCATCGGACTTATGTCTTATGTTACTCCTACCTTACCAACATGCCTGATATGGGCCATATATGGCCCTTGTATGGGTTTTGTATGGGCCCATTCAAGTTCCATATATGGGTATGTGATGGGTTGTGCATGGGATTTGTATGGGCCATATGATTCCCATATTTGGGTTACATGCTGTCTAAATGCCAATATTTTCAAACCCATATATGGTCCATATCTGGTCCATATATTGCCCATATAAAAGTATATGGGAAAAGTATGGATTTGTCTAAAATCCATATGGTTCCCATATATGGCCATATGGTTTTCATATATGGGAAGTATATGGGTAAGATTAATTATTTCAAATATTTAGGGATGGGTAATACATGGGTTGTGAATGGGAATACTATGGGTAGCATATGGGATAAGCGTGGGAGTGATATGGTGAATATATGGGAGAAGCCATTGTCCCAGACTTTTTCCATATAAAAACTACACACTCGCCACTTTTCCCGTACAGAATCCATAGGTTTCCCATATAAATGCCATATGAAACCTATACATTTACATAGTATACCCATACTATTTCCATTCTATTCCCATTCCTTGCAAATTTACCCATATCATTACCATATCTTACCCATACCTTTGCCATGATACCCATGCCTTTACCAAACACCACCCATGTCATTACCATATATCCTCCATACAATACCCATGTCATTACCATACAATGCCCATGTCATTACCATACAATGCCCATGTCATTACCATACAATGCCCATGTCATTACCATACAGTTCCCATACCCACATCATTACCTACATTATCCATACAATACCCATGTCATTACCATACAGTTCCCCTGTCATTACCATACAGTTCCCCTGTCATTACCATACAGTTCCCATGTCATTACCATACAGTTCCCATGTCATTACCATACAGTTCCCATACCCACATCATTACCATACATTCTCCATACAATACCCATGTCATTACCATACATTCTCCATACAATACCCATGTTATTACCATACACCTGCCATACCAAATCCATGTCATGATGCAGTAACATACAAAAATGTACGCAGGATATCCATAAATTTTGTTTTGATTCCCACCCCCAGTATACTCTAGCAGCTGTGCAATGTACCTAATCCGCCTTTGCTATACATGTACATGCAGTAGCCATGTCTTCATTCATATAAATATTAGAACTCTCAACCATAATTCAATTAACAATGTCTTTATTTTCATTGATGCCATGGTATAAACACATACATGTAGATGTCTAACATGTATTACACAGAAGAAAATTATTATAAATTTATATGAGTGCATCAAACTACTATATTTAAAGTTTGTGACATACATGTACAGTACGTTTTATATTTTCAACAGCAAATATACAAAGTACTGTTGTTCTAAACACTGTTACAATATTGTACCAAGCATTATTTTCGTTGGTATTTAATACACAAGTTGCATGTGCCATTTTCCGTGATTATAAGCATGTAGGCAGTTACTTTAAAATGTGTTTAATGCATGAATTAAGCCGCTTGTACGAGATAATAAGTTATTATGACTTATTAATGTTGAATGCTTAATAAAAATATTGATTTGAAGAAGATCTAACATGTCTATAAATCGAATCTACTGTATGTTGGAAAGAACCATATACATGTAGCTTTATTATGCTTAAATTAACAGACTTGATGATCTTGCATGCTTTCTATGATAAGTGTGATAATGTAGTTGACTCAGGGCTAATTCCCTCACTAACTTCATTTACATGTATCTGCAGCCATTATAGTTCACCAGGAAATTCTCTCCAATTCTGATTGGATATTGATCGAATGATCAGATGGTCCTGAAGGCACTATTATACAAATAGAGTGTGTCCATCAAGGAACCTTTATACATGAACAATTAAGTAGTGTGTCTGTCGAGGAACTATCGGCTGAGAGCGGAAGACGATTTTGTGATGAACAATAATGACAAACAGACTGGGTTTGTCTTGGAACTATCGGCTGATAGTTTCCCTTGGAATTTTTATGTTCTTAAAACTAGCATATAAGCCCTCAAACGTTGTCCTCTGGCTTGTATCTGTTTTAAGAACATCAAATTTCCACAGGCAACTATCAGCCAATAGTTCCTCGACGGGCACACTCTATTTGTATAACAGTGTCCACTGACAGCGGAAGACAATTTTGTGATGAACAATAACGACAAATAGTGCCTCATAGCTTAATTAATATAAAAAATACACATCCAAGGCTTTGATCAGGTCTTAACTCACTAATTAAATTTGTCAATTTGACTATTAAATTGAAGATCACCTTTGTGTAGTTTTATTTGGTTATGACTTCTTATAAACTAAAATAGTTAGTGCTTCCAGTAAACTTTCTTGACCTGAAAAAATATGAAAATCTAAAAGTTATGTTTAATTATCTACCTTTAGGAGGGTTTAATGCTACTGAAATATGGCAACATGAGGGAAATGAAGAATGGTGCAGCAAACAATATTACTGCATGGTCCTAACAACCATGCAGCAGTAATGTTTACCAGACGAGTTTACTGGCTCCTAATATAATGAAAACCCTGAGCACTGCTACCTAGTTAGTACAACCAAGTATACTTGAAGTTAATAACTCAGGGACTTCAAAATAAGCCAGCAGCTGCTAGCTACTGCATGCATGTAGCTCAGCTGCTAGAGCTCTGGCAGCTGCTTCGAGCACAGGGAGTTCTAACTTAATACACATACCGTTTATATGCTGTCCTTTTTAACAGAGAAGTTTCAGTCTTACAGCCAAACGAATCTGAACACTGGTAGTGTAACCTAGATGTAGCACCCCTAATTTCGGGCTTAAGTCGGTGCAGGCAGAAGAACTCAGACTCAGATCTCGCATGGTAACTAGTTAGAAAGTAGCAAGGGAAGAAACTAAATTCAAGTGTATAATTGAGTAAGAAATAACCAGGAAATGAAAACAGAACCAAAAATTCACATTAATCTCGCTCATACAGCTGCCGGCAGGAATAGCTTAAATTATACAAGGGGGCAATTCCACAGTATTTTGCATGTCATGGAGGGGAAAATCACAAGATTGAAAGCTGCCTAACAAATTAGATACTTGAATTTGAACAAACTTTTGAACCATCATGTATTATCCATTTTCAATAGATCTTTAGGTGTGATGAATTTCAAAATGTTTTGTAAAATATCCAGGGAGATATTATTTTTAATGTTAGCTGTCACGGATGGGAACTGAGAAGTCACAAAAAGTACAATGCCAAAACTAATCCCAAATTTCTGTGAATATATAAAAGCTATAACTTTAAACACAAGTTTTATTAAACATTTAGTTCATCAACTAACAAATGACATCAAATAATCAAATGTTTAATTTCTCTAACTTCTCCAGCTAGGAGGTAAGTCAAAAGGACCAGCGTCACAGAGGGGAAAGTTTTGTCCCATAACAGTGCCATACCAATTTTGTCTTAATTAATCCCACTGGAATATTAATTTAACTTATATAACATTATGTAATTATCCTGGGAACATAAACAAGGCTGTAAATGTCAATCTACGTGTATGATACTAGTTACACTTACATGGAGCACATGGCAAAGGTTGCCCACAATGCATTGCTGCTATGAGCATGCTCAAATGAACTTTTGCCTACAATGCATTGCTGCTATGAGCATGCTCAGAGGTTACAATTATCTGATTTGGGTACAATGTATGAAAAGTACACATTTTATGCAATTTCTAAGTAATTTAAACAGCTTTTAAATTTTAATTCCCCTCCATGACATAATTTTCCCCTAAACTTGTTATTATTGAAATAAAACAAAGAAAACTTGCAGTTCAGAATTTTTTTTTGCATTTATGTAGTTGTATTGAACTTGAACTCAGAAGTTTATAAAATATTGTGAATTTTGTTTGGACTGTTTTGGAAATATCAAAACTTTTATACCAATTTTTGTTATGGAGGGGAAAGTTCCCTCTTGGACGAGCTATAGCAACACCCCCTTATAAACAGCAACTGGAATTATTTTTTGTTTCTCTATTAGTGCATGTGAATAACTGTGTCCTGATATTTTTTATTTGTTTTTGACATTAAGCAAGTAGCTCATAGGTTTTTTGTGGTTTTCCCCTCCGTGACAGGCAATTTTGTATTTCAGCTAATTAATGATAATTTATGACAATATAAGAGTGTGCCGTCATTTCAAAATCACATTTTTTTATACTTTAGTTATTAAATAATGGAAAAATGCAATGATCTTGTAAGTTTTCAGTAATTAAGAATTCAGTGTTCCATGTCCCAAATACTGTGGAATGGCCCAGGGACAAAAAAACCTGCAAAGTAAGCAAAGTTTACTTTTGAATGTTCTTTTAATTGTCTTGTTTACAATCTCTTGACAAGAAATCCTTGCAAACTCGTGTGAGCCATTGGCATTTGAAATCGTTCTCAAAGTTGCCTGAAGAATTCTTGCTAATATACTAATTTGAATATAATGCTTCTAGAACTGGAATTTGATTTTCAGCTTCGATAGTTTCTTTCAGTTTCTTTTCAGCGATCATAACTAACACAATTTATTCGTCTGTTTTATAAATTACATATATAATGAAAATCCGAGTCAAAGAAACAAACACATAGATATCGCTTTTACAAATATTTTAATAATAACCAAACCAAAAAAAGAATTCTGTTTCTGATTTTAATTTTTTCGATTTTCTGTAATTTTACTTCCATTCCATGTACTGTATCGTGTGGCGATCATCAAGCCATCACGTGACTTTAGTTTCCTCCCATCTCATATTAGAAACTACAATGATGTAGTCAGGGGATTAGGCCGCTAGCCCGTGAGGGATCTGAGTCCGAGTTCCTCTGCCCGTGCAGAGTCTATAAGCCTGAGATTAGGGTGTTAGGAGATTCATTCGGCCAGAAGACTGAAGCTTCTCAAGCTCTGTTAAAAAGGACAGCATATAAATGGTACATGTATGTGTATTAAGTTAGAACTCCCTGTGCTTCAAGGTACAACATTGGCTAAATTTCTCTTTATCAATAGACAAATTAATAAACTTTCCTCATTTTATTTTATTTTGGATGCCTAGTACTTTCCTATGTTGACATCTGACTCAAAAACATTTTGAAAGCCCCATGTACATATATACATATATGTAGCTGCCTTCACCCTAGTGAGAGAACTATGATTTACTGATTGGACCTGGAAATTAAGGGGGGCTGCTAAATATGTTGCTCTCTGGCCCGACCTTTATACTCAGTCAATGGCCCCAAGGAGTCAATGTTTTTTTATCACGTGACCACTTTCAAATTACAAAACAACAAGCAAATAATCTAGCAGGGGTTGGGCTCACATCAAATATGTAATTATTCCCCATCACATGACTTTTGTAAATGGTTTTGAAAGGAAATCATGCAGGGACCCTTAGCTTACAGGTCATAATTATGATAATACCATGATCGCCTCGGATTCCTTTGTTTGTTCACGCACATTTAATCTCTAAATTCCCCGGCTCATTACAAATAAATTTTCCCTTGCATCGCAAAGAGGGAAAACTAGAAGACAATGCAGACTGGACATGAAAGTCCAGAAGTCCAGGGTCACTGGGATACAGAGAAGCGTGGCCTTCCAAATGTGATCTTGGAACTCCTTGGCACTACAGTTCGTCTTGAAGAAGCCCATCTAGTGTTCAATGCTAGAGTTGACTGTTACGTCGATAATAAGATCCTCATCGCCTGTTGGCAGAAGGATAAATCAACGAATACTGACCTAAACCAGACCGTCGAGGATATATTTCACTTGTCTGTGTCCGCAAACTTAGAAGTCAACCAACACCATTTCCCTTCCCGACATAATCCTGCGGATTCTCCGTTACGTGCTCCCGCAGACATTGAATGTAAGTTGAGCCCATATGCATGGCGAATTCTTCCGCAGGTACATGGTCCTAATACCGTTGACCTTATGGCCACCTCAGATAATGCGCAGAAGGATCC
This sequence comes from Actinernus sp. WN-2022, assembly GCA_030867875.1. Classification (NCBI taxonomy): domain Eukaryota; kingdom Metazoa; phylum Cnidaria; class Anthozoa; order Actiniaria; family Actinernidae; genus Actinernus; species Actinernus sp. WN-2022. The sequence goes on from JAOWCC010000577.1 coordinate 28,555,127, forward strand.
ATCAGGGAGGATGCTTCCCTTTTTCGCTCCATCCCAGCCCACCTCTACGTTTGTGAATTCCCGCCATTTGTTCTCATCGGTCCATTCATCCTGGCCTATCAAGATTGCGCATATTCGATCGTGGTCCTTGACCTATGCCCTAGAAACTATTGGTGGCACCTGTTAACATCCAGCTCCTTCAATTGGGCTCCAAATTAGAGCGCAGTATCCTCGGTGCCGACTTCTGTGCTAGCAACAATCTGGAAGGTCTAACTCTAAATCTTGCTTTCCCATAACCATTTTGTTTATATGCTCGCATTTAGGCGACTTACTCATTCTTTAAATCTTGTAAAGGTTTTATATAAAACTAGCTTAGAATTAAGATTGAGCTTCTGAGAATGGGAGGAAAAAGGAAATCTTGTTTCTCCAGCCTCACATATAGTTGCAGCACTTATATCTTAACTATCTCCGTGCATGCCATAGAGGTGCAACTTATTGCATGCTGACAATCTTCTATAACGATCATAAAACGATAAAGAAATATTAATGGTACAAAAATTCACGTGACCTATTTTGTATTTTTCGTCTTAATAACTCGTTAACCAAACAAGGTAGAACTTTTCTAAGCTGAAATTAATAGGCAAAAGGCTTGTGACAGGACACGTGACATGTTTTTTTTGCGCACAAACCACTAAGATAGTCAAGAATTACGACATCTATTATTAAACTTACTTTAATATTCCAGCTGTGCAGAAATAAGGAAAACTGCTTTTACGCGAAATTTGATCCCTGAACCAGGCCGTAACATGCTTGAGATATCGAGTTTTCTGGAGCTTTATTTGACAATGTGCTTTTATCAGGCGGCGGCCAAATTGATGTCCAGGAGAATAAAAACCTTTGTTTTCGTCCGGTAAACTCGTTCCTGAAACCCACCAGTGCGAGGCTACCGGGGCCAAAACCATTGTTTTGTCCAAGAAGGCCGAACTGTGATAATATAGCGAATGATATATATAGTATATGATCAGCATTGCAGTGGTCAGCTTCGGACACTTTATCGATAATATATAGCCAATTAGTAACCGCCATATATAGGCCAATTTTTCCGATACCGTCTAAAATTAAAGTATACACGAGTGACCTCGAGTGCTCAGAAGTAAAAATGAAAAATGAAACGAGACTAATATTAAAATTAAAGAAATTTGGGCGCTCCTTTTCTTCCTCCAGCGACCAGATTTATATTCCTGAGTCTGTACGCAGGCTATGGGATCGGCTTGGTATTTAAAATGACTAAAATCAGCCTTCTAGATCCGGGGTTTATTCGAATCCGGCGTTTGATTCGAGAAAAAAACGAAATAAATAATAATAATAATAATAATAATAACGGCTTTATTTACCGAGGGTAGTACGTAATAGTGTTAATTACACTAATAAACTTGTAGCCCTCTAAATCTAAATATTATTACACTAATTACATAATTATACAAATGAGACATATAAATATCAACTTATATTAGATTCGAAATATGTAAAATTTAAGTTAAAAATTTAAAAGCTATATAAAATATATAAAACTCAGTTTACTATACAATCATAAAATCATAAAAAACCAAAGTTAAAATCTAGGGCTGGAAGTGACTAAGAGAAAGCTGGCAATCTAATAGAAGTTTCTGATATTTATTCCTGAATGAATAGAGAAGAGAGCAAGGGATAAATGTTTCAAATAAATAATTACTTTGAATGGAAAAATATATGGAATTAGGAATAAGTGAACTAAAAATTAAGAACAATACTACATATACGGTATTTATGATAATTTGAGATAAATTTAATGGAAATAAATAAAACCGGTGATCTCATGGTAAGAGTAATCTTGTATGTATAGAAAACAAATCAGAATTTTGTAGACTTAAGCACAATAGACCGCCATATGTACGTGTCATTGACGTGTAGACGGTCACTAAACGGTACGCGAGGGAGGTCACTGATGTACGTACAGGAGACACGTCCCAGCTTTCGATTGACCGTGAGTTTTCCAAAATGGCGTAGGAAAGCGGCCATGAATCTTTTCGAGTCCCACTCGTTTAATTAGCCATTTTGAAACTTTCAGCCTCACAAACTAAGTAGAGACTAATTCCCTTTTACCGAAACTTCACATGCACGGGACATGCACTAACACTAAACCTAACCCGTAATATAAATCTAACCCTAACCGTCAGTAAATAAGTTCCCAGATAAACGACGAGGTCTCACTCACCTAGAGCTAGGGTTTACAGGTAAACAACGAGTTCTCACTAGCCTAGGGCTAAGATTTATAGGCGAGTGACGAGTTTAAACCAAAATATAGAGGGGGGAAAATCTAAAATTGAGAAAGAAATCGTTCTGCCTCTGGGGCCTCAGAAATGGGCTCCTGACAAAGAGCGTTAACCACTACGCTAAGCGACCAGCGTTGCTCGATTTGTAACTAATTGCGTTCGACGAAGGAGAACGAATCCTAATCTTGCAGTGGACTCCCTGTGGTCATGTGTGGGCTACCTGTGCTTTCCCAGGAGAAAGAAATCAAGATTCGTGTATGTCCGTCCGTCCGTCCTCGTGTATGTTTGTACTTTTAAAAATAAATTATCTCGGCCGGGAAACTGGTAACTATACGATGCTCGGAGCAAATGAAAACCGCCATGTGAACGTCGAGTGTCTTATTTTCCCAATCCAATGCAATAATGTTTAAAAAGTTAGCAAGTACGATATATCAAAGCCTGAGGAAAGTGTGTGCTATCTCTGTAGCATTCGACAAAGTCTGATGTCCAAACTATATCAAGTCAAACATGGTCTGTTGTGCACTAGTGAAGTTGAACAGAGAACAGTCTAATCAACTCGGCCATATATACAGTATAAACAACCGAGTGAATTCTGTTGGCTTGCTTGCTGTATTGGATTCTTCTTTTCGCTGTACATACATATACCAAAACTACAAACAGTAAGATGGCCTGGTCGGTACGCATGCATGTGGGCATCTTTTTTTTTTATACAGGTTTTATTTCTACCACATATTTTTACGTTTTTTACATCATGCGACAAGAAAAAGAACAGAAAAGTAATTACAATCAATGTCAGGAACAAGGTAAGTAGTATGAACAATGGCGGTTCAAGCAAGGAGGTCGTGTCCCAGAGGCCACTCTTTCCTTGCTTGCACATTTTGTTGAAATTGTTGCACAAATTTTGTTGAAAAGTTTCCCAGAACCGCCATTGTTCATACTACTTTATACACAGTGTTGCCCAAAAATTGTCACTAGACATTCTTACACCTAAAAAATCCAAACTTGATAACCTATTAGAGAAGTGATTACTATACTGCATATCGATCCCTTCCACTATGGATAATATATCGTGCCTCCCTCTAGAAATCTTGACCAAGATCGTGGGACTCGCAGGTCCCGAATCGTTCGCAAACGTCGCAAGAACGTCGAAACGTTTGAATAATGTGACATCTCTCGTGCGCTACAAGAATACGGACAAAGAGTTCCGTAGACAAGTACTATGTTTTGGTTTGAGGTCTACTCGTAATGACGACGATCGAGACAAAATGGTTAGGACTTTCGGTATTTACGCAAACTACATCGATAATAGCTTTCCTCTTCTCTACGCCAGTGAATATGGTAATCTTAATGTTGTTAAGTGGCTCATTAAGCACTTACGTTTCGATAAGATGGATAAATACACCAATCATGTTCTATGCGCTGCCTTTAAGTATGGTCATCTTGGTATCGCTAAGTGGCTCACTAAGCACTTCCAGTTCACCAAAGAGGATATAGCCGTCGAGTTTGCTATGTTAGATGCCAGTACGAATGGCCATCTTAATACCGTTAAGTGGCTCATTCGACGTTTTCAGATAACCATAGAGGATGAATACGTTGATTTTGCTATACTACGCGCCTGTAGCAATGATCATCTTATTACCGCTAGGTGGCTCGTTAAGTGGCAGCAATCCCAGCTCACCGAGGACGAAAATGTTCTACTACATAACTATATAAATGCTTATGCTGCCATATAGGAAGCCAAGTTGTCCCTAGACACCTAAAAATCCAAACTTGAGTAACTGTTAGAGGAGTGATTAGTATACTGTATATCGCCACCGAATGGTATTAGTATATATTCTTTATTCCACGATATTAGCGTTCGTTGTCATCTTAGTACGCATTAACACCATACAGATCGAACAAGCCGAAGAACCTAAACGTAGACACCGCAATGACTGAGATATTAACTTGTGATTGGTTGATGCGAGGAAAGGACACAAAATGCCCAAAGAAGATTTCGAAGGCATCGAAGTTCTGTGCCCAGCACAACTTCCAAATCTCAAAAGGCTGTGCCCTATTCGTGCCATGCTCGAAGTGCGGTAAAGGATGTCGTACTAGTTACGGGCTTTGCTCAGGATGCGACCGTCTCATTATCAAGAAGTGTCCCCATATAAGACGCGCTAAGGAGTCCAGCAAGACGCTAGAGGAAACTCCACATCCAAGAAAGGCGGAACTTGCAGAGCCAAACGTGGTGGAACCGGAGGAGCCTGCTGAGGTAGCATTGACCGCGGAACCAAGAGTGATGGAACCAGAGGAAGGTCTCGGAGAGTCTCTCAGCCATGCGCTCGACGAGGTGTTGGCTGCCTTGAGGAGCGAGAAGGACGATTAGGAATCGCCACGAAGAAAAAAAAAAAAAGAATGAAGAAAAGTCGTTGCGTGACCCTCTTCATTGTTTTTTTTTTTTTTTTTTTCTTTCTATTAAACGGATGACATCCATAGTGTATTATGGACGAGCTAGTCAGATTGTTTGGTCCTGGAATTTGTAGAAGCCTGAATATCAAACCACAAGTGGGACATATTAACACCAGTGAAACATGTTCTGATTGTCTCTGCCCCTTGGAAATGCAAGGAACGGAATTCGTGTGTCCCACATGTGGTCTTGTTTCCGAGGCCGAACCATGTGAAGAAACGAAGATCGATATTGCTACTACTAGACTGCGTATGGTAGGTCCGGATAGATTTCAGTATCAAAATGATCTAGACCACGCAAAACCAAAGCAAAGCGATAACACGGACCTGCAACGACGAACGCTCCTACAAGAACTACAAGCATACAACACTATTTACAAACAAAGTTATGACCTATCGTTCCCTATGAACACGTTAGGAATCGTAGCCGACGCATTTATCCAAGTAATGAAAGTTTGTCTCAAGCGTAGCGATGCTAAGAAAAATATTTTAGCTGCTCTACTCTACCATGCGTGCATACGATGTGGGTTCGTCCGATCTAGAGGCGAGGTTGCTCGCTTCATGCAACTAAACGACAGAAGCATCTGTAGCGGAAAGGTCTTTATACGTTCTCTGTATAACGACGATAAGATTGATGTAGACTTGGATGTCGAGCACATAGTTCCTCACATTGCAACGACTTTCCTTAAACTCGATCCTCAAGGAGTACCTATGGACGTTCAACAAATAGTCTACGAGGTTGTTACTATGGCAATAGAAAACAATGTAGGCCACAGATCAATACTTAAGACGAAAGTTGTTGGAGCAAGTTACGAGGTGCTACGTCACTTAGGATCGTCTATGTCTCTTAACGATGTCGTTAAACGATGCGACGTATTTAGAAGTGCGGTCAAGCGTTTTGTGAAGGAGTTGCTTTCTTACCATTCCTACTTTGAGCCAATCTACACTAGACATGGGCTAACTAGCAATAGGACTTAGCGAAGTGAAAGTGAGAACCATGTTCGTTCCTTTCATAGGAAATATCGATTCTTACCCTACTAAGCTGCCAAGTTTTTCTCGCATTTCCTTTTGCACTTCTTGTTTGAGTTCGGCTCGAACCCGATCCGGACTTTTTTCACCTATGGAAGTCTCACGACGAATTTCAGACCTCATGATCTCATACTTATTCGCTTCGTTCAGGATGAGACTGTATTCGGAGTCGGATATGTTTTCATCGCGTAGGGCCTTCGATACTAGATCGCGAATCGTATTGATTTTCGCCTTTGCCAACATAGTTGTCCTTTCATGCTTAGAAACCTTCATTCCTAACTTCTTAGCTCCAAGGGTCGTAGATGCTGAAATTAATCCACATAGCCCACCAATAACTCCAAGTGGTAGACCAATCACTATTCCAACCCCAGTCAACGCTACCCCCAATCCAGATCCAGATAAGATCACAGATAGACCTCCCGTTACCACTGCGATACCATGAACTATTCCTTGAGAACGTGCATATTTCTTGCGCACACCTTCGTAGTGCCTTTCTTGAACTTCTATGTCCGAAAGCGTGTCTCGGATCGTTTGCAGTCTAAAGTTCTTTCCAGTGTCACTAGCAATCGGTGGATAGATACTTGGTGCTGAGGGAAACGGTTGAATCGAGTCGCCTTCCATTGTACGTTATAACTTATATGAGGTTTAGCTTCAATACGTAGTGCAGAGGATAGTCATGAAAGTCAACCACAAGCCTCTTTCTCGTACGTATGAATAAACGAATGCTATTCGAAGATCGTGCATCTATGGGGTTCAGTATTGAGTACTTGACTCGTTGGAATCTATTACCACTAACCTGGATACATGCGAGAACTTGCGATGGGTTAGCCTCGGTTTCCTTTTTCATAACGTTGAGGGAGTCGTGGGTATCCACCTGATCGCAGCAGACGTACATCTCTTGGTGGGTTCTCACGTTATAGGAGTGCGTACTTGGTTGGAACCCAACTTTATTCACATCAGATACTTCCCTACAAATCCTCAAAAGTTTACATAGCGAGTCAGACATTTGGAACCTCTTCAGGATCTCCAGCGACTTCTCCCCCCGTTCGGGTCTTTCAACGAACTTTAAGGCGATATTATCTATCGCAGGCTTGAAGAACCTTATCACTTCGCTAACGTCATAATTTCCAATAGGTATACGGTATTTTTGGGATCGCGTACCATCGTCTGACCACCAGCTAAAGACGCCCTCGGTCTTCAAGTTGTACCGGCTGTTTGGAATAGTAACCTCGAGGAGGGCTATACTCCGTATCTTCATAGGCTCTGGAAGGTAGACAGTATGATCGGCTGACGTGGTGGTGACATTTAAGAGAACCATCTTATATGTTGAAGGTATAACTATATATACGTATAGCTTCAACATGGCAGATGCATGGCAACAGTTCAAGTACCTATTTCCTAATGCCGTACTTAGTTGGTTCGAATCTACTTCCGATAATGTTAATTTCATCGATCGGGGAATGTCTCATCGCGTGTTCACGGAGGAAGGTCCTCCTACTAAGACGGGAGGTGGTAAATTGATGGGGTGGCTTGGTCGCACTGGTAAGGCTCTCGATATAGCACTTGGTGGTAAGTCAGTTTACGAGAGCGTACTATTCGCGCGGGAACACGAAGGTCTTTCCAAACGCGATTGGATAGAAGAAAACGATAAGATCGCAACGTTGAATGCAGATCTATTAGCGAAGTTCGAGAAACTATACCCACATACGGATCTTCACAAGTTCTATGCCTCTACGGAAGTGAACGGTCCAGGCAAATATTCGACGAGTATTTGGTTTCGAGATGGAGATTCTAGCTATGTCGTTTACGGCGATGATGTCTCAAAGTTATCTGCAGTCACTCAAAGACGCATCGATGACGCATTGCAGGGAATGGTTGATGGTTTCCCATCTACGTTGACACTAGATAAGAGTGCGAAATATCCTATTCGAGCAGTTCCTTTTACCGAACAGGCACAAGATATAGATCTCACCAAGTTATGGATATACGTCACGCCTACGAAGAAGTTCGAAGCAGGCGTTCCAAATATATTCAAGGAGATCGTTGTAAAGCATACGACAGCAAAGGAGTCTCGTAGATGGTTATCAGGTCCGGATTTCAAATACTGGCCTCAACAACTTAATTTTGCAACGTGGTGTGCAACTTCTGGATGCGGAGTGTCGTTGTTTGACCCCACTTTCAAAACATATCCACCAGTTGTCCAAGGGTTCCTACGATTCCACGTATATTTCACGATACGAAGAATTCTACACGAACTTGGAGCTCCTCTACCTGGTAACCGTGCTTTCAAGCAACTCGAAAATCTCTATAGCAAATCAGTCCTTGAGAAATTGTGCATCGAATTCGGTATATCTCGAACGCCAGACTTTCGGTGGGATGGCTTAGGAGACGTCTACGTAAACTCTCATGGAAGAATGGTGAACTATACAGAGAAGTACGCACATAATACTTCGTACTCTGCGAAGTGGCCTGGTGGTGACTTCAAGTTTCCTGAGGAGAGTCGTACGGACTATCAGTTTCCTTTATCGTACATTAGCAATAACAACGGTAAACAATACAATTGGTTTACGCCACCAATCGGTAGAGGTTTGACGAACGCTGGGTTAGGTAGATTGAATCGATCTGTTGAGGCTTTTGGATACTGTATTCTAGGCGCTCAAAACGACCTTAACGAATCCATCGTAGATAGCTTCAACGTCAAAGAAAAGTTCAAGAGCTTAGTCGAAGGCGCTATTCTCGAAAACGATTTAGTGGTGAGCTACAAAAACTATCTTACTGCTATAACGACGACGCATAAGAGGCTCGATCTAGCAATAGCTATAGGCGTGCGATTATTGCCAAGCAATCTAGTGTACTATCTTGGTAAGAAAGATGCCTATAGGAATCCAACCCCGAAAGCCACGAAAGATATGATGCTAGGTAATAACGACATCAATGCAGAAGTCAAAGGACGTCCGCCTCCTATGGAAGGACCACCAGATAAGAAATTAATACCACCTCGTGAGACGCACGAGAAACGAGTTCCTGTACCAAAGGCTGTCCCACAACATGAGATTAATCTCGCAGTGACATCCATTGCCGCAGCTGGAATCGCATGGACGTTGTTTCGTTAACGGCGTTTGTATTGCTCTATCGTGATCACCACTATTGCTACGATGAATAACCAAACGTTCTCTGCTAGTACTCCCAGGGCTTTACCAGCCATAGTAAATATGAAACTCGCAATCGATCCAATCATTCCAGGTAGGATCTGTCCAAGTTTCTTTCCCATTTCTTTTAACAACCCCCCAGTCGTTTTCAATCCCTTCCCTACTGCATCTGCTGCTTTATCGATACCAGCCTTTACTGGTTTCGGTACGGATCTCGATAACAGGGAAACTATTGTACTAACGATAGCGCCAATAGAAGTTACCACTGCAAGAACAGTCATTCCATGCTTTCTGAAAATGTATTTGATCCTTTCACGTAGCGATGTACGTTCTAGTATGGCTTCTTCTTGACGTTCGAGTAATTCTATTTCGTTATGGATGCGTACTTTCTCTTACTTAGCCGCTTCCTTCTGGTCCTCAGTTGACGTTGGGTCTTGAAGTATGCTATCTTCTATTTTGAGATGTTCGGTGGCCTTTTCTTGACCTTGGACGACTTGTTCTGCTCTTTCTGCATTCGTAGGACCTAGGACGAATTTGATATCCTTGCCCATACTTTGCTATCTTTCACCCTTCACTGTGGTCAAAGGGATGGGCATCTCTGTACTTTCAAATGCGTGAAGGTAGATTCTGCCCCGTTTCTTATTGGCCTCCCATATTCCAGTTATCTCAAGGCCTCTTCCACGAATCCCTACGTCCGCATAGTGTTTCCATACAGTATCGAATAGCATTTGTTTCATTTCATCCGATGTGCCTGTTTTGAAGATTATGCGGCGATCGCTAAATTTCGGATGTTCGATTCTATCCTCATCTATATCAGCCTCTAACCCATCTGCCATTGACGTTTCCTGATACTTTGGTTGAGCGCCTTCCTTAGTGTAGTCGCGTCTAGTTTTCAGGTTGAGTGATTCACTCGGATCCACATTCGTAGAGTCTGGAAACGCCAATTTCCGTGCCTCTTTGTTGACAGTATCGTCGCCGTCTCTACCCTTTCCAGCTTCATCAGTTCTTTCCTCATACCTCTCACCAAAGTCCATGTTAAACATAACTATGTATCTACGTATATTCAACATGATATCATCGAAGTTGGATCCCACGCAAGCACGAAGAGAGCCTCACGCACTCAAGGCTCCACGAGACTTGTATAGGAAAACTTTCACTCGATCATCTGCCAATCCAGGTGAGACTCTATACGTAGAAGTCCCAAAGCTAGAAGAAGGTGTAGTACTAGTACCTGGTAGCTTAGCGCTATTGGGCGACATCGTACTATCTGGTGGACATGCGAATAACAGAGTCGTTTCGAACATTGGACGCTGCTTGGTCATACGTAGAATCTGTAGGATGGGAGCTGAAACAGTAGAATACCTTGTCAGGCCAGACCTCCTACAAACGTACTCCGATGTATACCTATCTACGCAGGAGAGAGAGTCGAGAGTACAACAAGGCATTCAATCAGAGAACGTAAACAAGCTACGATCGAAAGCTGGTGATAAAAGTACTTCGTCTGCTGCAGACAACGCGCTCCTAGTTGCGTGTGGTTCCAAGTATAGGATTCCATTAGATGTCGACATTCTGACACAACATGGAGTTCTATATCCATATACCCTAGGAAATACTATTACATTCGAGTTGACTCTAGCGAATGCCATCGATGTCGTAATTGGATCGGATACGACGAAGATAGGTACGTACAAAGGAGGATATTCAGGTCTTCCCATGATGCTCTGCTCGCTCTGTTCTTCGACTCGTGACAAAAAGTAAACATGGCGGCCGATGGAGAGCCCAATTCACGCACATTTTTTGTCGTGGCTTTCAAGGACATAGAGTGAACTATGGTACGTATTAACATACAGAGTATTTGTTCACATATTTTATGACGTGACTGTAATAATTTTAAGGGCACATGTTTCCTCGAAACCTGTTCTGGCACGTTAGTGAGAAGGGTCTTCACGCTTCAAGTGGCTTTTCGTGACGGGCTTAATTGAAGTGGTGTGCAGGGAATTGCTTTTATCTAATCTATTATTGGAGTTTTTAACATTACATATTAACAGAAATACCATTTAAACCCTTCATGTTACGTAAACTGCGAAGAAACCCTAAGAAACCCACGTTTTATTGAACCATGAGCACGAACAAAATGATGAAAATGCCTTGTTAAAAATGAAACTTGTGTAAAGAATTCAAAGGTATCCCAGCTCGTTGTTACACATTCATGAAGTATTATTTGGCTAATTCAACGTTTATTTCAAATCGAAGGATCATAAAGATTGCCAAACCATAGGCGACAATATATAACAGATAGTCCGTTTTGCATTCAAATGAACCGAGTGCTTCGTCTTTTCAAATGCCAATAAGAGTTAATTTTCGTTTTGTGAACATTTTCCGGTACGTTTTATTCCTGTATTACTGAGTAAGGTTACTAATGTGTGTATGTCCTGTTTAGGAAAAAGCCTGCAAAAACCAGAGGAGAAGCAAGTTCTACGAGTGAAAAGAGACAAGAGAAATGTTGATTTATTCATAAGTTAAAAAATCAAAATTAATTAATAAACATATCACCGATGTATTTCTGGGGATTTCTGATTACAGCTACCATTTCATGTATTTTTCCCTTTTGTTGTGTACCCAGGCCCAACCTTTAGTAAATGGTAGTAAACATAAGTTTTTCTTTCATCTTTAGCAACTTGTCACCTATGCAGACATATTTTTCACTCTGACTCGTAAATTTGAAATAAAAAAGTAACGTCTGCTTACCCGAGCGCTTAATTAGTTTCCAATATGCACACCTTATTGTGTTATGGACCAATCAGATTTTACCTTCCATATCCTGGAAAGTGACGTAATGTTACATTTAAAAGGAATTTGCCATTGACCAATCATAGGAGAGTGTTCACTGGCACGGCAATTCACTAAAATTCTTTCATTGGGTGGTGGGCGGAAAAATAAAACAAATGTGCTGACGTCATACTTGCATATTGGAAACTAATTAAGCGCTCGGGTAAGCAGACGTTACTTTTTTCTTCGAATTTATGGGTGAAAAAATACGTCTACATAGCAGGCTACTTGTCACCATCATCATGTAATATTTCATGTGCACCTTGAACGATTAGTATACAACTGCCAAGTCTAAAGCTCTACTAATAAAGCTATTACTATAGCTGTGATTGCAAGACTGGCAATGCTTTCTTACATTGCTCAGATAATTTTGCTCAAAATTCTCTGGTTTTCCTCCCTCCCTTCCGGTTCGAATTGCAATTACCTGGGGGGTACTTTTGTGATGAATGGGAGGTATGTTCAAACCCTGACCCTGTTGGACCCCAAAAGGGAGCTCCAAAACACTGATTGCCCTACTTTTTGTGACCCTTATAACTCAAATTGGCTCAACTCCTGACCCTGACTGCTCAAATCAGGCTCAAACCCCCAAGGGCAATTTAATAGAGTCCTGACTTAGATGTACCCATATATTTTGTGTTCATCTTGAATGTGTAGACTGCTTGCTAAAGAACTTGCACAACATCTACATATACTTTCATTACTGGGCAATGCTTATGTATCAAATCCAGCTATGTTGCAGGTTCTTTGTAACTACACAAGCTTGCTTTTTTCCCACAAAATCAGTAATCTATTTGTACTGTGTTGTGGCCCAATTACCCAGTGCTATCCATTCTAGCAATAACTTTCAGTACAACTTCCATACAAGTTATAATTTCCAATTTGTTAATTTATTGAGTCCCCTCCTGAAGTAGCATTAATGCTTTAACATGTACAAATGTATATACTAGTTCAACACACCAATATTTTAAAAAAATTGATGGAGATCTAGATCATACAATAATATTAGTAATTATTTCATGAATTGGGAATGCATGTGGTGCATAGTTGTGGTGCTCTGTGTTCCAGCCTTAGTTTTGCTAGTCATTTTTACTTTATCTATGATAACCAGGTAGGGAAAGAGTGTTCAAAGAGTTTGGTCATAACATTCAGATTTAATTAATTATTTAAGTGCCATAAATAATATTGTAAATAGGATATCAGGCATGCAGAGATACTGAATTTATTTCTTGAGTGTTTGGCTTGATAACTCACGAAGTGAGCACAGTACATGTAATTTTATAAATGAATGCTATTTATCACAATGAGAATTCTGTATCTCCAAGCAGCCATATGTAAAGTGTGTTTTGCATGAAAACCATATAGTGAGCATTTGATTTCTAGTTTAAGGAACAAATGACTCATTAGGCTTAATTTGTGACTGTGTAATATGTGTTTCATAACGTTTGAAACTCAAACGAATGGCACAATGCTTTATTATATTTTGGAGGACATTTATTTGAAAGTTTCCAAATAATAACAATACCGATGCATGCATGCAATGCACACTGGTTGAGAGAGAGTGCCTTCATATTGTCTATTGTCAAAGTCATGTGCTTCACATCGAGGTAACAAGAAGTTGAATCAGACAAAATATGTTTTGTTCTGTTAAGTGATATCTCTGCCGACTACGCAAGAAACTAAAAATATTTTAAAATGAAGCTGCTAGTAATTTATTATTTAGTTCTCTGCTGTAAATCATGCACTTCGCGAAGGGCATGGAGGCTCAGCTCGAATAATAACGCTACACATGGTAGCTGGGTCTTGAATAGAAAGGTAGACGCTTCGTTCAAAGTCCTTATAGTTTTAGCTTTAATAATCGACTGTACTGTGTTGTCACTTCTGGAAAACACTGATCGAAACGGCCGACATCACTGGAGATAAAACACTAGAAAACTAGGGTTAAATGTTTAAATAATGTCTGTAGATCACAACAGTAACAAAGTAATCATACGTAAAGTGTGGATTTACTAAGGAAACGAATAATACAGCACGTTATACCTTAATATGCCATGACACTAGTGCTGCATGTGTTCTCAAAGGCAACTTCTCGTCAAAATAAAGCTTCGCGGGGGGCAAAACGGTTGATAATATGTTTTGCTTGCAATGCATGATGGGAAGACATGAATATCCTCCTTTGGTACGTACCAACTTACCAACATCCAACTAGAGTACGAAGCAATCAGGGACGGAACGCTGGCTAGTAGTGCACTTCACAAATACGAAATAGGTACTGCATTCCTATACAACTACGCTGTTCACTTCAAGATAGTAGAGATCGCTAAAGCATCCGATACTTTGATATCTCAAAACGTCAATGTTCCACGACGATCCTTTGCTGGACTACTTCTACTATTCGTAGATTCACACACTATTGGTACGCGAGATAGCGAATTATTCTCGAATCCCGATATTTCGAAGGTAGAAGTAGATGTCAACGGGATTCCCAACAGACTCTTTCCAAGCGGCATGCTTCCCCTAGATTTCTGGGAGGCTGCAAAAGGCTGGTTTGGTACACCCAATACTTCCATGACTCCAAATAAGTTCTTTGAAAATAGATTCGCTATCCTAATCGATTGTCGCACAGCAAAAGATTCCACCGTTCATGGTGATGGATTGGCACAAACCGGCAGTGGGAAGGACATCGACATTCGCATACATAGAACTGCGAAGGGAAGTGGAAATGTGAAAATGCACATCTACGTCCTTGCGGATGCTCAGGTCACGATATTGAACAGATCTTTACATAGTATAATATACTGATGGATTCTCTCGTAGAGCACGTGCCGTTCAACGCACTCATAGTCGGTCCGACGAATTGTGGGAAGACTGCGTTTCTCATAGAACAACTTCGTGGATCATTTCGTGGTAAGTTCGATTACATAGTACTGATTTGTCCTACGTATGCCCACAACAAAACTTATCGTGGATTTGCAAATCGAGATCCTCATTTCTTCGTCATGTCACCACCGCAGGATGTCATCGATGCTACTTTGAGTATTTGCGCAACATTTTGGTCAGGTACCAATACTCTATTGATTCTCGATGATTGCGCCGCATCGAAGGACGTCAAGAAACGAACTGACAAGCTAGTAGACTTAGCATTTTCTGCACGACACATAGGGCTTTCTATTTGGGTTCTATCCCAACAATTGACGAGCATATGTAAACCCTTCCGCGAGAACGTAGCTATCGTAGTAGCATTTCATACAGCATCGGCCGTAGATGGTAAAAGGATATTTGAGGATTATGGAGGCTCGCAAGAATGCAAAGAGTTACGAACGATACTTGGATCCCATAAGTTCGCTCGCATGTGCTTCTGTCTACGCCATCCTTTCGAGGTAGTGTTAGAGCTCCCAGCACCTACAACATATTATGGCTGATAAAGAAATACTCGAGATATTCGGTGAGGACGTAACAGGCCCACCACCAACCGACCTAGACGTTACGTCAGACAATCGCGAATCACTTTCGATCTTAGCTGCAACAGGCGTAACGAAATAATACTTAGGTAAGAACTTTTCCCTAGGAGACGTCTCTAGACTTTCTGAGAAAGAAGTAGATAAGTTGTATAGGAGGTATCAGGCCGTTCTAGCTCAGCAAGTAACGAAAGGCTTAGTCGACGGCATGACGCGTCTAGCTACCCGCCTAGTTGCCTACCTAGTACCAATAGATTCTCAAGAAGCCCTGATCAAGGACCTACAAGAAGACCCCCTAGTCCGCAACGAGATCAGTGCTGCGACTGGCCTACTATCGCTTAAGGCAGGTCGCCTTGTAGCTCTAGCTAGCGTCCTATTTCACATATCTGGCCACGTAGTCATTCCTGGTACAACTGTTGAACCTTCACTAGTACTTACTATATCGAATCAAGATGGAAGAAGCGGACCAGATAACTGCGAATCCTCCGACGACTGTACCAACTAAGAAAGGAAAAGATCCAAAGCGTGTTGCAGCAGGAAAATTAGCTTGGGAGAAGGTCACTGCCCGTGCAAAAGAAGCTCAAAGGATGGAGATAGAACGTGAAAATGAACCGTCCAAAGAAACTGACGTAGAGAAAGGTCGGTTCGAAAACCTGGCTATCCTCGCAGTCATCGGTACTGGCGCTACATTGTTTGGCACGTACTATACGTACAAGAAGTATGTAGATGGCAACAAGCGTGTTGCCGCCGTTAGCACGACACGACCTGCAGCTCCGGTAAAGCCTACGACACTAGACATGGAGTAACACTTAAAGACTCGAGACCATACTTATATATGTCGAGATGGATAAAGAATTGATGAAGACGGCAACCGATGCATCTATAATTGTTGGACTCGCTTCTGGCATTGGGTGGATCGTAAAGAAGACTACCAAGGAATCCATGCTTAGCGATCCTTCTTCTTCCCTAGTGAATTACGCAAAGTGGACTGTCGTGATACTTGGTAGCTTATACGCGAAGCAATATCTTGAGAAGCAAAAGATCGTACCGTAATGGCAGCAGCAATTGCTATGACAGTTTTCGGCGCTGTTTTGAATGCGACGGCATTTACTGGTGGTGGCATACTAGCTAGAATGATTGGAAAGGGTGATATAGATACGGAACGAGAGAGACACGATAGGGCCATCGAAAGACAAGAATCTGTAATGACAGCGTATAGCACCGAACGTCAAAGATTATACGACTTTGCACAAAATCAGGAAAGTCTTGAACGCGACGCATACGACGTTCAAAGAGATACCAACAAAGCCTTCGTGCAATCCGATAAGTTACGTAAGGCGCTTAAACGGCTCGAAGGAATGGAAGAACCCCGCTTATCTGACTACTATCGACCCTCAAACAACCAGAAGACTGGCGAGTTGCTCTACGTTGGTGGTGGAATGCTAGGCGCTGGATACGCCATTAGTAGATGGCTATAGCCATTGCCACTACTACTAGGTTACTACTAGGCTACTACTAGGCTACTACTAGGCTACTACTAGGTTACTACTAGGCTACTACTAGGCTACTACTAGGTTACTACTAGGCTACTACTAGGTTACTACTAGGCTACTACTAGGTCACTACTAAGAAATACGAAAAGAAAAAAAAGAAAGAAAAGAAGAAAAAAAAAAAAAAAAGAGAAAAAGGGAATAAGGACTGGGTGGATGGGCGCCAGAATGGAAGGGAGTAGACCAAACCCACGTATGCGTAGACCACCACCCGACATGGAGTAGAAACACCACGAACGTTGTCTACGTTCGCACTTAGTCTTAGTTCGTAGTGTTTCTACTCCATGTCGGGTGGTGGTCTACGCATGCGTGGATTCATTCCACTTCCTTCCATTCTGGGCTCCCATCCAACCAGTCCTTATTCCTTTTTTCTCTTTTTTTTTTTTCCATCTGTTAAAGGTTAGAATACATAGATATATAATGGATGCTAAGCTTGCGAATGTCTTCTATGGTCCTATGGGCTATTGGAAAGGTCACTCTGCAATTGGCAAGCTATCGGTAGCAGCGAAAGCATCAGAAGACGTAGCTAGGAGTTGGTTGGAAAAGCAATCTATATGGCAAGTATATCTACCACCACCAAAACACATTCCACGACCGCATTGGACTGTATCGAAACCAAATGAAGTCCACCAAGCTGATTTGATATTCTTACCACACGATCGACCTGGGCGTGGACGAAAGCTATACAAGTACGCTTTAGTAGTAATCGATGTAGCTTCTCGATACAACGAAGCCGAACCTTTAGCATCTAAAGATAGTGGTGAAGTTGCTGCTGCATTCGAACGAATCTATAAACGTAGTCCACTCGAATGGCCAAAGACGTTGCAAGTAGACCCTGGTAGAGAATTCATGGGACGTATGTCTGAAACGCTAGAACTACATGGTACGAAAGTTCAACGAGGTGAGGCTGGTAATCATAGAGCGCAAGGCTTCGTCGAACGAGCGAATAGAACACTAGCTGAGAGATTGTTTGGATACCAATATGCACAAGAGATGGTACTTACTTCGGAAGGATCAGATGCACGTAGTAGAGAATGGGTAGTTCGTTTACCAATGGTTATCAAAGCCCTGAACAGTGAGGTGACTCGACTTACAGGAAAGGAGCCTTCAAATTCTGTAGTGACGCAACAAGTAGATCTAAAGACTCCTACATATTCGCGCACTGTTGGTTTGAGAGAAGAGCGCCTACCATTCGACGTCTTAGTTCGATATCTCTACGCACCAGGAGAATTGGAAGGGGGTGAAAAACGTAGAGCTACTGATCCTGTGTGGAGTTTACAGATATACGTTATTTCGCGAAGTGTACTATCTTCGGGACAGCCTGTGCTGTACTACCTTGCGAAGCGAGAAGGGGAGAAGGACGCACCCAAACGTGGATTCGTTCGTGAAGAGCTACAAGTCGTTCCACCAGATACGGAACTACCACCAAGAGGCATTCTGTTCGTGCCTAGTGTAGCAACTCATCTATGAAATCATCCATGTCTAAGTCTTTATGTCCATAGGCTAATGTATCGATTCCATTATTATGGATCCAACGCTTGGAGTCGAATGGCGAAAGGGATACCTTATTAATGTGCTGCCCATAGATGTGGTGGCCTTTCGATCGTAGTACATCCATCCCATGCCGGAAGGTTTTCTTAGAAAATAGCGACTCTTTGTACTGCTCGTGGCGGATGTGCTTCTTTACAACTACCTTGCGGATGCCTTTAGCCTTCCTTATGCTTTTCCCATCAGCCTCTAGGATAGAATACATCTTCGGTCGAAGGCCTACGTACTCAGCGATTGGGCGCCCGGCACACTCGTCCTTCATCTTTCCAAGGACTTTCTTGTTCGCTGTGCTATGTAGTGGATGCTCCTTAGGGTAGTCAGATGTGTCATAGAGATCTTCGTGGGCAGCCATGTCGGCATATACATCGTCTGTCTGGATCTCAAGTAGTAAACTGTCTGTGTCTGTATAGACTAGCTGGCATCGGTCTCCATACTGTCCAAGCAGTTGGTTGTAATAGAAGTCGTACATCAGATGCTTTGAGAGGTCAAGAATGCTCATCCCCACGTATACTGTACGGTTCAAAGTTAGTCGACTCTTATGCATATGCAGGGCTGCCAGATCGTCATCGAAGACGTTTGCCCGTGCGAAGGTTGGGCTAGCAATCAGACGTCTAAGTTTGTCCTCTTCGCTGGCACGCACTAGATCGACATTTACGCGCTTGCGTAAGTTCTCCATGGTTTTACCGAAGACGCTGTTGTTCATCAACTTGTACAGGTCCTTTTCGAAGTCGCTCGTAGCCAGTTTACGAAGGTCAGTGTTCTTTCGGATATAAGGCTCCATCCATGGACTTTGGTCAAATCGTAGTGCTCTGTGAATCTTCTTGAGATGCATGCCTAGGGATAGGTAAAGCTGTAGATTGCGGTAGTGGAGTACGTACCGCTCTTTGTCGTGGAGGTTTGGCACAAGCTTTTCAGCCTCTATCGATGTACCTTTGAGGTTGCGCTGATATTCGGACATCCACTCCTTTGGGACCTTCATGCGCTCTGGTGCTAGCGGATAGGCATTGTGTGCGTCGTGGAGTTCTTGTGGGTATTCGAGATCCACCTCTAGTATGTAGCCCTTGGGGCTGTCGGATGGACAGTCCACTATGGTATTGGTGAGTCCTTGAAGGTCCTCTACCCACCCGAAGCCTCCCGTTGGTAGTGGCTGACTCATCGCCCATCCATATAGGTTGTTGGCATCAAGGTACTGGATGTACGTTGTGGGCTTGGATTGGTCATGGCACTCAACCAGAGGATTGTTGGCCTTGGCGTGTCTCTTGGATACCATAGATATCCCACCACGTAGGCCTTTCTCTACGAAGAGATGCTGGTCATAGTCCACAAGCAGCTCGAGCTCCACACCTGTAGTTTTCAAGAGCGCATCCCAAGAGAGACCAGGGCTGGTGTAGTAGTGTGCAGGATCCAAGCCATACTGATGTAGACACGTTTCCCGAAAGGTCTCAAAGACATCTGCTAGAAGAAGCAAATCGGTTCGGAGATATAGGTCGTGGTAATCTCCCATATTCTTACAGTCGAAGGCGCTCCAAACCCTCAGAGCGTGTTCGTAGTCCTCCTCGGAAATGCCTTCAGCTGATAGCTTGCTGTAGAAGTCGGCTTGTGGTGGGAGTGGATCTGCGAACCGATTCCAGCTATCCATATAGTCATACGGGTAGATGCCTTTTCGCAAAAGCAGGCGTTGCCGCTCTACACTAGGCTCATACAGAGCAGTAATCTGGAAGGCTTCTGGCTGGTTAGCTGACACCAGCTTGTCTAGGGATGCCAAGAGGAATTGAGCGCTGTCGATGAATCGCAGTTGGCCTAGGGAGAACGATATGTACTTCTCCGTGTTGTTAGGGATGCACGTGATCTGCCCCTTCGTCTTGGAAATAGCCTGCATTATGAGATGTGAGTCGTAACCCCGCAAGTTGTGGAATACGACTGGTATGGTCGTGGTTTTGGGGTTCAACCGCAGTTTGAGGTTACAAGCATTGTGGGCTGCGCCTCTGTACTTGCCTGTGATGTGGCAATGGTCGCGAACTGAGTCACCGTAGAGTGGCTTCTCACACACATGACAGATTATGGCCGTATCGTGGGCAATCCAATTCTCTGGGGTCATCCGTATTGCTTTGGGGGTCATCAAAACTACTTTGATTCTCGATTCTTCTCGTTGCATTGCCTCCAGGAACCGTTCTGCGGCATCCCGACCTCTGTAAACGACTGGAGGCTCCGTACGACCATCGCATCGAACCACGACGTAGCCAAAGCCACAAGCCACATGATGTTGTGTGTTCTGAGTGTTGCTCTTTGTGGGATCCAACTCTGGTCCTGCGATCTTAGTGGTCAAAGCCTCAAAGTCAGCATAGATAACATACGGAGCTGGTAGCTGTTTGTGGTGGTTTCGGAAGGAGAGCTTGTTTTCACCCTCTTTAGGCATTTCCACTCTCACGGCGGTTCCCCCTATACCTTGACACTCGGGCTTGTGGGCTTCGAGGAGGTCTTCTCGGCAGTACCCATGTAGGCATCGCTCGCAGAAGTGCTTTCGGTGTTCGTGCTTGCTATGACTGTAGAGGAGGCGGTTCAAGTCCTTAATCCAGGCATAGTGATACTTTCCGGACTTCTCTATGAGCAGCATGTTGATGCGTGGGATGTCCCCACATTGCTCGCTAATCCTATAGACCACCACCACACCTTTCTCCCAGCCGAAGACATTGATTGCTAGGTCGTTTTGTTTCTCAACCCGGCGAATCTGCGATATGGGTGTTGGTGCATCGACTCCTGTAAAGTCTAGGCCGTCGTCTATAGGATACCTAGATGGTCTGTATGCATGTCCTCCGTGAAGAACTGGAAATAACGATGACCGAAGAGCCCATCGTAGGCAGTTATCATCCTTATTTCGAACATTCACCACGGCTTTCTTATTTGCAACTTCCAGAGGTAGTTCTATGAAGGATCCGCCTCTCAGAGGTTGGTAGAGAGCGATGTTTAGATAGAGCAGGATGATGTTGTCGACAACCCATCCAGAGCCTCTATTCGTCCACTTCTCGAGACGCTCTAGAATAGTTGGGATGGCTCTGTCTAAGGCCTCATGAATCTCGTCGGTCTGCATGACAACCTCCTGGTTGTGGCGCATCGTAGGGTCAGTAAACTCGTTGCTACCGTCCGGATGGTCCTTCCGTAGCATCACCTTCAGAGCGAGTTGGAACTTCACTCCACGTAGGTCGTCGACTTCTTCCACCAACTTCTGATGAATATCATGGCGGACACCATCTAGGAAGGCCCTTGGGTCAACGCCTAGTTCGTGGCCTATGGGGACGTCCATCTGCCACCCACGTAGATACTTACCGATGGTCCGATGGGTTCGCTCAAATGTGAGGTGTTCCATATTGGGGCGGGCGTATACTATAGTGGATCTATATGTTTAAATGGTTATACGATATTGAGTAAATGCGTGCGTGTGTGTCTAGTTTTCGTTAACGATGGGTTTAGGGTGGTAGGTAGGGCAGTTGTTCTTCTTATGTCTCCACAAAGCAAAGTAGCAGCTTAGCTCTCCGCCACAACTCTCACAAATGTACTGCTTTGGGACCCTAACCCACGGGGTTTTGCGATTCTCTCGATGGCGTTTCAGATTCCAACTCCTCTTAAATGCTCTTCCACACTTTTCACACTCCATCTCATATGGGTCGTATATCTTAGTGGAGCTATATGTTTAAGTGATACTATCATGTTGAGTAAAAACTCATTGGTCGGTTGGAACGCCGATCTTAGTCAAGATTTCTATGGGAAGGTATGATATGTTATCCATAGTGGAAGAGATCGATATGCAGTATAGTAATCACTTCTCTAATAGGTTCACACTTTTGGATTTTTAGGTGCAAGAATGTCTAGTGACAATTTTTGGGCAACGCTCGTATAAAGTAGTATGAACAATGGCGGTTCTGGGAAACTTTTCAACAAAATTTGTGCAACAATTTCAACAAAATGTGCAAGCAAGGAGGTCGTGTCCCAGAGGCCACTCTTTCCTTGCTTGCACATTTTGTTGAAATTGTTGCACAAATTTTGTTGAAAAGTTTCCCAGAACCGCCATTGTTCATACTACTAGGTAAATATAATGAATGGGATTTTTTTTTTCAGTATTAAATGAATACTATGGAGAACCTAAGCTGGGAAGAGGAAATAATTTAGACCACTTATAGTAAGCACTCGTATGCGAATCAACAGCATTTTGGAACTTCACTTTCTTGATAAATATATCAAAAGAGGCTTCAGAGGTTTGTTCTGCAGAGGAACTAAGGCTGTATAAATATATTTTTTCGCTAAGAGGATTAAGTAATTTAAGAAAAAGTAATTTGAATTCTCAGGTTTATAACCATACAATATATCGATTTCTCTCAAAATAATTAAGGAGCCACAGGCGCTACTATACCAATTCCGAAATTGTTTCCAGAATCTACACTGAACATGTAGGGCATAACATAAAGAGGTGTACGAGGTCTTCTCTTTGACTGGATCTATGGCATTGGTCACTAGAACTTGTTTTCATTAATTTTAACAGGCTTTTAGAAGGTCAGATATTATGAATACTTTTTAACTGAAAAACAATACGCTTAGTCTCAATAGTGATTCGGTATGGTAACTCGTAAATGTGATGCAGGAAGTCTTTATGATTTTTTTTAAATAATTTCAGTTCAGCGGTAGGAGGCCTAAACTCTTTAGCAATAATCGCTTGATATAATTGTTTGCAGTTAACAAATTTGACCTTCAACGCTTTTGAAGCGGAATCACATTGACTTTTTATTATTGTTTTCCACTGTCGGTGGCGGAAGTGCATCTATAATTCCATAAAAATCTAAGAAAATTTAGCACAAAATTTACTGTAACTAAGAATAAGTTCATTCTCATCCAGCAGATCTTTAACGTATGTTAACCTATGTCATGCGCATGCTTGCAAATAAATAGTATTTGTATTTATTTAAATGAATTTATTATTCCATAATATCTGGTTTTTAGACTCTATAGGAGGTTGGCAACTACCGTTAAATTCGCACCAATACTTTATCACTGACACGTAAAAATTAGGTAGGCCAGAAAGATCGAGACTCATACTCTGGATTACAGCGGAATAGAAAAAGACCACCGTATTTCTTTAATGATACTGAAGGAATTATTTTCCATTGAGCATCGCTTTAATCATCAATCAAACGATTTACCCAATAAATACATATTGCTTTAAAGAATACCTTACACTGAGTCTCTCATCAATACAAACACATATGGACAGTCAACGGGAAAATACTCCTACGAAAATCAGACAACTCGAAGGTCTTTGGATTTACAAGAAACGAAGAATTCGATGACTTCAAGGAATTGCTGGGTTAGTTAAACAAACATCAATATATGTAAATTTTAATCGAATTCGACTTACCAAGTAAGTGTGACTCTTTACAATATTTACCCTTCAGTAATTTAAGTAATCAAGAACTTAGTGCCGTGCTCGGCACTTGGTCCGAGAGATTTAGATTTAGATATTGACATTGATCTATACAAAATGCTTCCTAATCCTGATAAACTTGATGAAAATGATCCTGACCTTATGTTAAGTACAATAGTTTCTGATTATTATTCAGCCACAAAAATAAATACTGTCCTAGAACTGAGAGCCGGGCCGAAAGCCCTTTCTTTTTTCCACTGTAACGTGAGAAGCTTGGCTAAGAATCTAACGCTATTACATGACCTTTTATTTACTCTCTCAAAAAAAACCGATGTGATGGCCGTAACTGAAACTAGACTAAACAAAAATTCAGTAACTAATATCGATATAGTAGGCTATAATTGTTTCCACACAGATTCGCCAACAGCGGCTGGTGTAGCTGGTTTATATATAGCTAATGATTTGATAATGATAGCCAGATCGGATATTACATCTGAATTTAATCTTTATCTTGTGGAATCTTGCTGGGTTGAAATAGACCCTGGCAATGCTAAAAATCATCTGATAATTGGTTGTATATATAGGCACCCTAAAGCGAGCCTTGAACTATTCAACGATCAGTTAGAGGAGTTGCTTAAACATTTAAATCAATGTAAATACCAAGTCTATATCCTAGGAGACAAATATTGATTTCTTTAAATATGTCAACCATCAACCGACAGAAAAATATTTGGATATGCTATACACAAATAACTTTATTCCAATTATAACAAAACCAACACGAGTTACTGATCATACTAAGACATTAATTGATCATATATATACAAATACACCTCTAACTCAAACTACTCAAGTATGTTAAGGCCTGGTTCATTTAACGGAAAATAGATGTAAGTTAAAAAATGTTTTCTGACAGAAATAACAGTTTAAACAAAATCTAATTACTAATATCAACTTCCTAATACTAATATCAACTTCCTTAAATTTGTTAAGTGGATGGTTGTCGTATTACGTGATCGATGACGTCATAATTATATAAAATCGTTTAAGGGAGATGCGGCTGCGACGATAACATATGAATATAAAGTAACCCTGCTTAAATATTACTCCTCCCACAGTGTTTCCGATCACACTTAGAAAACATGGCTATCATGTAAAGATAAGGAGATATTAAGGGTACAAAAAGTAACGTGACCTATTTTGCATATGTTCGCCTTAATTACTCGTTAACGAAACATCGTAGTTATCTTTTCTAAGTTGATTTAGGTAAAAGGCTTCAACCTTAACTAAACATATCCATTCATCATCCTAGCTGTTTTAAACTCGGAGCCGCATTTTGATTTACTGATTTCGTGTTCTAAGTCACGTGACAGACCACGTGATACGTTTTACTACACACAAACCACTTAAGGTTGCCAAGAATGGCGATACCTATTATCGTGAGAAACTTGGCGTACTTACCATACTCGGCTGTGTTGAAATAAGGAAAACATTTTTTACCCGAAATGTTTTTATATGATATTTCTGATCACCTACCAGTATTCTGCATTATTAATACTACTGTAAAAAGAACTAAAGAAAAAAGGTTGTACAGGGAATTTAAAACATTCAATCAAGAAGCTTAATTAAACGACATACATGTTATAAATTGGAGCAAGCTGTGAAGAAAATTTTACCAAACAAGAAGTCAGTCGCAAAGAATACTATTGGAAACGAGACTATGTTAGACAAGAGAACTGTTGCGCAACGATTTAATGAGCACTTTACATCTGTCGTTAATAAGCTGTTTGAAATCAGTAATCGTACAAGGGCTATTTATGACCGTACTGTTTATGGCCTAGGCTCCTCTTTGACGGAGAAGAGGTTCTACTCGTTTAACCCTTTGAGCCCCGTGGGCTTTTGACTGATTTTTGGCTCATTCTAGACTGCAACAAACCCTCCCCCCCTAAGAAAGCTGTAGCCACTGTTACCATGGAATTTTCATCTGACCAACAATACTGGGGGCTCAAAGTTTTTTGTCGGCCATTTTGGATACGTTGACGTCGCATTGCTATGGAGCTGGAGGGAAGTTTGTTTGGGGGAAAACAGAATTTAAGGCTTTTTAAAGCCTTTTTCACCATTTATAGAGTGCTGGAGGACATCATTAAGTCTGATGAGAGCTTCAATCAGCACTTTCTCAAAGAACCGAGTTTGTGCCAGTTTATTGTGACAGAGAAAGAGCCTTATTTCCCACTCGTGAATGGGCCAGGACGTCTTCCGTCACTTTAGCGTGGGCTTTATAAATGGGAGTCTGGAGCCACCTATCATAGCTTTTTTGGAATATTGGACAATATTTACTTGCCATTGATTCCAATATGAAGGTATTAGGTCGAAATGGCTTTAGACTTCTTCTATATTTTGAAGAATGAAGATGGGGGAAGGGCCATGTCGCTGTTTGGTAGGATTTCCCGGCATGCTTTGCGGTCATTATGGATGAATTTAGCTTGCTGTAAAGTGCTTGTGGACAGAATGGCTTGGTTCTGGGCCAGTTTAGGTGTTGGGGGACAGAAAGTGAGGTTAGTGCAAACATGAAACTCTAAATTTTATGTGAAATATGCATTTTTGTGAGAAAATTTAGAATCTGAGGGGAAATATTTTTTTCTGTAACTGTCATTTTAGTCCCTTTTTCTGAAGTGAAATAATGTCAACTATACTTAACTTATGCAAAGAAAGGGGGATTTAGATGAAATTATTCATTTTTAATATGCCTAATGCAGTTCAATAGGATCATTGGTCTATACATTAAGGTGTGTGGGAATCTCAGGGCATTGCTATTTGAACTTAGTCAGATTTATACCCTCAAAGCAAGTAACCAGTAATAGTGCCATATGGCACTCTTGGTGCTCAAAGGGTTAACAAAGTGACTCAGTCATTTGTTTTTTTCCAACTTAAGGCCATTAAGACCACCAAAGCTACTGGCTTAGATCGTATACCGGCAAGACTTTTAAAGGACAGTGCCTCAGTTACAGCACGATGCATAACTCATTTAATTAACTGTTCTCTTAAATCGGGTGTATTGCGGAGGGACTGGAAACAAGCTAAAGTAGTTCCACTATTTAAATCAGGAAAGAAGGACGATGTTGACAACTATCGCCCTATTTCAATACTCCCGGTGCTATCCAAGATCGTAGAAAGAGTCGTATTCATACAACTGCACCTTTATCTACAAGAGAATTATTTATTGTCTCCATATCAGTCGGGGTTCAGGAATAATCACTCTATCCAGGTGACTGTAACTTACCTCTGTGACATGATTCGCCGTCACATTGACTCAGGTTTTGTAACTGGTGCAGTGTTCATCGACTTAACAAAGGCTTTTGACACTGTCCCCCACAATAACCTTTTAATTAAGCTTCATAGGTTTGGGGTCCAGAAAGCAGCTCTCACCTGGTTCGAGAATTATTTGGCGGACAGGTCACAGATTGTATCCTACGAGAATCATCTCTCATCTGCCATGGTTATTGACAGTGGCGTACTTTAAGGATCGATACTTGGACCCTTATTATTTATTATGTATTTAAATGATCTTCCTGGTGTTGTTGCTTTTTCAAATGTTTTGCTTTATGCGGATGATACGGTAATATATTACGCAGCGCAAAGCTTGTCTGAAGTAGAAATGAAGCTGAGCCTCGATCTAAATACCATCACTTCCTGGCTCAGGATAACGGTTTGTTTTTAAATATGAAGAAGACTGAGTATGTCACATTTGGAACACGGCAAAAGCTAGGCAAACAGAATGTGGATGGTGTTTATATCAGTGGTGAGGCCGTTAAGCATTCCAATGTATTTAAGTACTTGGGTGTGACGTTGGATGAATGTCTTTCATTCAATGAACACATATGTAACGTTAAGGGTAAAGTTTCAAAGACACTCGGAATGCTGTCACGAATGCGGTACTGCCTTACAAGTGAATCTGCAAATCGTTTATACAAGTCTATGGTTTTGCCAGTTTTGGAGTACTGTGACACCTGCTATTGTGGCTTAGGTGTGAATAATTCACGAGCGCTTGAACGTTTGCAAAGACGCGCGGCTAGGATTGTCTCGGGATTCAAGACACAGGAAGATACCATAGTTACTAGATTGGGTTGGGCATCCCTTACAAGTAGAAGACAAAAGCACTGTGTTCAGCTAGTGATGAAATGTACTGAAAGGGTAGTGCCTAAATATTTTAAGAATTATTTTATTACCCGTAAAGAGATCCATAGTGTAAATACGCGACGCTCAAACACTGTTCTTGAACTGCCTAAAGTGAGGCTGGAAGTAGCAAGGAGAGCTTTTTATTATCAAGGGGCACACATATACAATGCGCTGCCTGTACATCTTAAGCCAATTTTGACCCCTAAGGAAAGATATAACGCAATCTGCCATCATTTTAATTCTTGTTAGCGATTTTAAAGGTTTTTAATTAAGATTTTTTATATATTGTTACTAACTTTTTAGCTTTTTTGTATTTAAGTTATACAGGCTGCCATTGATAGCAGTATTTATTACTGAAGGCACTACCCTGTCTAAATATTTGTATTATTATATTATTATTATTATTATTATTACGAGAATAATGATCTTAATGAAACAACTTCAAATGTGATTAATGCTATAAATGAAATAACAAATAAGCATGCTCCATACAAAGTAGTCCACGAAGTTAATTAAAACAATTAACTAAACCCTGGATAACCAACGGCATTTTAAAATCAATTAAGACTAAGCTGAAAATGTATCGCACACATTTTCTTTCTAATGATATGGAAAAGGTAAATAAATATAAGAAATTCTCCAACAAACTGAATCGAATAAAAACACAGAGTAAAACACAGTACTACTATATAAACATTTTGAGATATGCAACAATAACTTTAAAACCACCTGGAAATTGATTGGAACGCTAATTAAACGAAAAACCAAAGGTCAACTATACCCAACTAGACTTATAAGAAATAACAAGATATATACTAATAAATTAGACATAGCGAATCAATTCAACTAGCATTTTGTTAATGTTGTCCCCAGTCTGGCTAACTTAATTCAACCCTCAAATGAGAATCCGACTGATTATATTCATAATTCACCAACTTCAAGTTTCGTTATGTCTCCCGTTACTGAACAACAAGTCTGTGAACGTTTTCTAGGCTTAAAGTGCCTATCACCCTTTTGCAATTTTGATAGCTTATGAACCTCCGAAAGGTTTTGAGTACTTCTGTGAAGAAAGTTTTGGTTTAAAGTGAATACTTTATGTTCTACGCTTGTTTGAAATCGTGTAAATGTGACCTTTCCTGACCCATGACCGCGTAATTAAAAGCCTGGGTCGAAACCTGGGTAGACGTCATCTCATTAATGCATTATTCTCCATGGCGCCTTTTTATCACAACAACATCGATGCATAGAAAATATACACAGTTTTCGAGTTGTTAGTAAAGAAAAAAAGTCATTTTAGTCAACATATTAAGTATTTCTTCGAATGATTGCAAAGCCGAATTAATTATATGACGTCAAGATGACGTCTACCCAGGTTTCGACCCAGGCTTTTACTTACGCGGTCATGGGTCAGGAAAGGTCACATTTACGCGATTTCAAACAAGCGTAGAACATAAAATATTCACTTTAAACCAAAACTTTCTTCACAGAAGTACTCAAAACCTTTCGGAGGTTCATAAGCTATCAAAATTGCAAAAGGGTGATAGGCACTTTAAAGGATAATAAAGCCTCTATATATATTCCTAATAAATTAATTAAAAAAATAAATAAAACAATTTCACCGCATTTTACCTATATCTACAATGAATCTATTAAAACAGGTGTTGTGCCTGATATACTGAAAATATATGCAGTTACTCCAATTTATATAAGTGATATAGTTACTGATCCTTATAACTATAGACCGATATCAACATTAACACCTTTTGCAAAAATATTAGAGAGACTTGTAAATGATCAGTTAATATAATTTTTGAAAAAAAAATGTATCCTATTTGATCACCAGTTTGGTTTTAGAAAAGGGTACTCCACAGAACAAGCAATACTTGAATTAACGGATCAGTTAAAAATTGCTATTGACAATACACAATTAACATGTGGATTATTCTTAAACTTCTCCAAAGTGTTTGATACAGTTAATCATCAAATTTTGCTTTCTAAACTAAAGAAATATGGAATTCGGGGCTTACCCTTGTCATGGTTTAGCAATTATTTAAATAATCGACAGCAGTATGTAAAAATAGATGACGTTAAATCCAGTATGCTACAGATGACTTGTGGAGTACCTCAGCCTCAACATTTGGGCCACTACTTTTTTTACTATTATAAATGATATGCCAAACTGCTCTAACAAACTTTCCTTTCGTATATTTGCTGATGATACCAATATATTATATTCAAGTAATAATATAAACGACCTAGAAACTGTATTGAATCCGAAGAATTCAAATTAATTCTCCGTTATTGTGAAATAAATAAACTCTGTTAATATGAAAAAAAAAACCTTCATGATTATAGCCTCAACATTGAAAAAAACAAAACTAAAATTAACATCACTAATATTGAACAAAAAAGCTATATAAAATACTTAGGAATTTATATAGATGAACACATTAACTGGGAGCAACAAATTAAACATGTAAATTGTAAAATCGCTAAAAATACTGGAAATATAAATAAACTCCGGTATTACCTTGATCTAAATACATTGAAGCAACTCTACTATACACTCGTATACCCATATTTAAACTATGGCCTCATAGTTATGAAAAATACGCAATAATAATGCCAAAATAAATGCTTAAGAAACATCTTTTTTGCTCATAGCAGAGAAAAAGCAACGCCGTATTTTAATATCCTTAGACTTCTAAAAACTTGATAATATCTTCAAATTAAGAATTGCAGCATTCACTTACAAAATTATCAACGAGAAAACACAAATGCCATCCGTCTTTTCTAATTACATTACACTTGCGGAAAAAAATCACTCCTATAATACAAGATTTGCCGCCAAACTAAATTTTAGTAGACCAAAAACACGAACAAACTACGGAATGCATACTTTTAAGTACATCTCATCGAAAATCTGAGAAAAATCGACTATGAATTGAAATGTGCTTGCTCTGTTAGTATATTTAAAAACAAATATAAAACTACTCTTTAAAAAAAACAAATATTATAATATGTATATATGAATATTCAGCTGTGCCTAAATGAATCTATATAGCTAGTATCTACAACCGTAGGCAGTGTCCAACTCGGAAGCTACGCTACTTTGGTCACTACGCACGATCTCAATAAAGAATATTTACATTTCTTTATTTTCATTTAAATGTATTGTTAATGTAACTGTAACTGTAGTCATTGTAAAAAGTACAGAGTGCAGAATAAACTTGAATTGAATTGAATCATTTTAAATCCGCCATCTTTTAAATTACCTATCATTGTTGAAAATTTAATCTTAGAAGGTTTATTATTCCATATAAAATCAGTGGAGATTTTATTAATTTCGTCACAAAAGCCATGTGGAAGTTCTAAGGTTGCCATGCAATAGACTAGTTTTGATCATGCCAGTGATTTCAGAATGAAAATTTTGCCGATAAGTGTTAAATTCCTTTGTTTCCAAATATTCAAAATTTGCTTAATATCGATAATTTTTGAGGTAAAGTTCCTTTGCGAAGATTCCTTGTTATCATAAGAAAAATAACAGCCTAAAGTATATACTGGGTCTAACGGCCACTTTACGGAGAGAGGGGTATCTTGCCTATCTTGTTAGCCTGTTCACAGGCTCTAGGTACTGGGGAAAATGACCCCTCTCTACCCAGTCCTCCTCTTCTCTTTTGTCCGATTTTTGTTTTTTTAGTATCCAAAAGGGCCTGTGAACAGGCTACCGCAAATAAAGCTATTTTAATTTCTCGGTCGTGGATTTTAATTACAGAAATATCTGAATTAGAACGTATGGCAATCGCGAGTAGCTCGACACTTAGGATAAATTAAACAGCAATCCGGAGCAAGGATCTCCTTGTCTTACAGACCGCTGTAAACTGAAAAACTGTGATGCATAACCATTATTTGTAACACAACTAGATGAATTGCAGTACAATGTCTTGATCCAACTAATGAGATTGGTTTCAAAATTGAAAGTGTGCAGTGCTTTATATATAAGACCATTCAATAGAGTCAAAAGCTTTTTGAAAATCAAGACTGAATAAAGCTAATCCGGGAATATTATATCGCGAAGTATAGTCAAGCATAACGGAAATCAATCTGACGTTATGCCCTATATACCGCTTTTTGACGTAGCCAGTTTGATCAGAATTAATTAAATGAGGTAAATGAGGTACGATTCTGTTGTTGAAGACGAAATCTTCTGATGTTTCTTTGACAACGACAGTATACCAAAACTAAATGAAGAGCAAAAAAAACTCCTGCGACGCACCATATTTGACAGAGGAAGAATGTTTGAAATCTTTAAAACAATTTAAAAGAAATAAAAGCCCTGGATGTGATGGTTTCTCTGCTGAATTTTATTTATTTATTTGGAATGACATTAAAGGGGCCGTCTCACCCACAGTGCTTAGCGTGCTTTTGTTATTGTTTATACCGGGACTTTGACCCCTTGTTCACGGCGGGAACCTCACGAACTAAGCGTTTATTATTTATGTTTTTGATTTGAACATGGATGACCTTGATGAAAACAAGTTTAATGTGAGGTCAACAAAGTGTTATACAACAGTACTTGGCTGTACTATAATATTTACCGCTCACCCGTCGGTGCTATAAACTAATAATTATGAAAGCGAGAGGTTTCTCTC
Source organism: Actinernus sp. WN-2022 (assembly GCA_030867875.1). Lineage (NCBI taxonomy): Eukaryota > Metazoa > Cnidaria > Anthozoa > Actiniaria > Actinernidae > Actinernus > Actinernus sp. WN-2022. The sequence continues at coordinate 28,587,664 of JAOWCC010000577.1, forward strand.
CTCGGTTTTATTTTTACTTGCAGACAGAGAGAGAGACAGAGAGAGAGAGACAGAGAGAGATCTGCTAGCAGGCAATCTCGTTGCTGGCAGTAGCAGAGAACCAGTTCAAGAGAGAACAGTGAACGAATTACAGCTCGTTTCAATGGAAAATTATTATCACGGCGGCTCTGTTGTCAAATTTCGTGCGAGTATAAACTTTGATCGATCCGGTGAATCCGAAAATCTCGGAGAAATCACTGTGTGAAAGCCCTTCGAAACCAGAGAGATACCTGTTTCCACAAGTTAAACGCCGAAGCCCTCAAACTGATTTTAGGAAATTGCTCAATTCCGGCTTTTCGGGCCAACCAAGCAGAGTGCCTACTGATAATATTTTGTTGACTATATGAATATTTACCGCTCACCCGTCGCTTCCGAACCGGCTGTCATCAGTACTATAAACAGAGAATACTAATAATTATGAAAAGAGAGCCAGTTTCTCCCCTCGGTTTTATTTTTCCCTGCAGAGAGAGAGAGATCATCTGCTAGCAGGCAATCTCGTTGCTGGTGCCAGAGAACCAGTCCAAGAGAGAAAGTGAACGAATAACAGCTCGCTTGAATAGGAAATTATTATCATGCAGTCCACGGCGGCTTTGTTTGTCAAATTTCGTGCGAGTATCAACTTCAAATGATCAACCCGGTGAATCCGAAAATCTCGGCAAAATCACTGTCTAAAAGCCCGAATTCCGCCCTTCGAAACCAGAGAGAGTCCTGTTTCCACAAGTTAAACGCCAAAGCCCTGAAAATGATTTTAGGAAACTGTTCTTCAAGTGGAGTTTTGTTGCAAATTGTGGTCACGTAAGCCAGCCACGGTGTTCAAAAACCCAACTCAGGTGCATTAAGGCCTGGGTCTCAAAATGGCCGCCGGCATATCAATAGTAGGTAGTCTCTCTCTTTCTCGTTGGAATCGTTTTTCTTGAAACTTTGACAAACATGATGTTGTCATGACCTTAACAATTAAACGTGGCAGTGTCCATGGAAACATGGAATGTGACCCTTGAACTCTAATTTAAGAAATATTTATCTAAAAGCCTCCTGCATTATGGTAAAGTGTTTTCATATTCCTGGGATATTTATGTATGTGAATCAGATATAGTCCATGGTTTATAAATCCAACGAGGACGCTAGAGAAAAATATTATTAAACGGCCGTGAACTTGGGGTATCAAATTTCACATTAGCCTAAATGAGTCTTCCCCATAGTTTTTATAATTGTCCTCGTTTGACTTATAAACTATGGACTATCTCTGATTCACATGCATAAAAATCCCAGGAATATGAAAACACCTTACCACAATGCAGGAGGCTTTTAAATACAGTATTTTCATCAGAGTTCAAAGGTCACATTCCATGTTTCCATGGAAACTGTCATGTATTATTGTTAAGGTTGTGACAACATCATATTTGTCAAAATCGTATGCAAAAATATTACAAAGAGAAAGAGCAAGACTACCCCCTCTTGATTTGGGTTGGCCACCTCGAGACCCAGGCCTTAATGCACCTGAGAAATCGGCTCAAAGATAGTAGATACTCGAACTAAGCGCTAATATATCTTTACATATATAGATTAATGGTCAGAATAGCTTCTCCATGTTGGAGGTGGAAATGGTGGACACAAACGGACAATTGTTTCCTTTCGTTGAGGACGAACGAGACTAGCATCCATCAGAGAACTACCGGCCACCTGAAATAAAACTAAAATTTGCATGACCAAATAATTTAAAACACTTAAATAAGAGGCTCAATAGGAAGAGCAATAAAAAAGGTTCAACCTAGTATGATTATTTTGACGATAGCTGGAAGGATGGCGGAGATGTAGAGAAGATTAAAACCACTAACATAAAACTCTGGATTTCGATGGCATCGAAAATGGCCGCTATCGGTTATGTGAGCGCGCTAAGCACTGTGGGTGAGACGGCCCCTTTAAAGACTGTTTAATTTCAAGCTTCGATCACGCATTTATTTGTGGAGAAATGTCTAGCGAACAAAGGCGTGGGGTTATCTCACTTATTCCGAAAAAGAAAAAGAAATTACTTTATTTACAAAATTGGAGACCCATTTCTTTGCTGAATGTGGATTATATAATAGCATCTAAGTCCATAGCCAACAAATTAACACTACATTCAGTGTACTTCTACAGTAGAAGCCGAGGGAAAATTAAAGTACTGAGTTCATTGCTGTGTTCCCTAATCAATTAATATACACTGAATTTCTACACTGAATTTCTAACGGGACCTGAAACAAGGCTGATCAAAGTCAGGATCCGGCTACCTACATAAATTATTCTGCAACTAACAATGGCACTCAATATTGTGCAGCCAACCTTGTTCTCACTTGAAAAATAATGTGAATGCTGTGAAGGAACTGCATGGGGTGTAGTTTATACACAATGCATATATATATATGAGCAACGTTAGCACAAAAGCAGGACTCACGTCTAACACCCCTCTGATAAGAAAACCGGTTAAGGACTGGAAAAAAAAACGAAACTGCGTGCATGCCAACCAAGTATAGTGGGTAGTAGTAGCCTTTTTGTGATAACTACGCTCATGATGTGCGCAGTTTTACCTATAGTTCGGGTTGCATTCCCAGGAGGCACTGCAGAACGTTGCACTGATATGATCGGACCAATCGCCGTTTCAGACTGAACGCACACTGAAATGCAAAGTAGGATAACTACATGAGCCGGCACTTCTAAACGATTTAGCATTATTTATGCATCGTAAAGAGCGATAAAACTCGCGAGCGCCTATAGGCTTTTAATAGAGAGAGAAAATACTGACGTATCGACATCGTAACGACTGAGAATTCATGAGCGCATATGGCTTTTAATAAAGAGAGAAAATTCTGAAATATCGACAACAGTGTTCTATCATGAGCAACGTTAACACAAAAGGAGGACTCGCGTCTAACACCCCTCTGATAAGAAAACCGGTTAAGGACTGGGAAAAAAAACGAGAAAAAACTGCGTGCATGCCAGCCAAGTATAGTGGGTAGTAGTAGCCTTTTTGTGATAACTACGCTCATATACATGTAGTTCATGTTCAACACTGGAGTGTACTTTGTATTGTGAATGCTAGCAACTGGAATGCAATTTATACACATCTGAATAGCCGTAGCTAGCTATACTAATAGGGTTGATTTGTGTTCTACACTAACTCCAATTATTGCTTTACACCGTATACCACACAGCAAAAATATGTACTACGAAAGCTCAAATGAATGCCATATAAACCATATAAAACACACATGTATTCTTGGTTTGCACATGACATCGTGGTGGCCATGGCTGCCGCATCTTTGTCTTTTGAATCTCCAGGGATTGATTGCAAACCAAGAATACATATAGCCGCATTGTATGTTATGCACCTATCAATGTTAAGCTCGAGGGGGAAGGGGCAGGCAAGGGGTGGGGCCGATTTGACAGGGAGAGCTACCCTGAGGGTCGGGATTTTGACATACCCTGCCCACCCAGGGTGGGGTTATTTATTGGAAACATAAGGAAGATATTTGATATTTTTGACCAAACATGTTGTCCCGAGAGTGGCGAATTTGACATTTTTTGGGAGAAAATATCAAATCCCCACCCCTTGCCCACCAACTCCCCCCTCGGGCTTAACATTGATAGGTGCATTACACAAAGATAATTACAGTTTTATACCCAGATGCATCCCCTTGTATATTAACTTATAAGTAATCTTTCAGCCTTTTGTGTTACCACAGTCCTTTCTCTTACAAAAAATAAGTCGAACGCACTTTGTGTATCTATGATTACTTCTAGTTTTAATACATAACACTACCCGCAAACTGCAAGCCTTCTGTGCGCACATCAGTGACCTCTACACGTACATCCTTATAAGGAAGTCGTACGACAGATGCTCTTGGGTATTTGGCTTACAGCTAACTAATTTATTACTTTTTGCCACTCGTGACTTCGCCGCTCCGGCTCTCTCCCGGAGTCTCGGAAGGAAACATGGCCTCTGGTACCCAGAAAAAAAAAGAGTATTCGGGCAAGATGAAAAAGAAAATTGTACCTTAGATTGGCAAATATAAAAAATTCTGCACGGTGCCAAATGTCCGCCCCTTCACCCTCCTAATGGTCCTTCCCTAACTCGAAAGCAAAAACGTATATCAAATGTAAATACTAACTTTTTCAATACAAGCTACATTATGCACATATTTCAATAGAGCCGACAATAGAAACTATTCGCCGACGAGAAAATTGTGTATACTTCACACATCCAATGTAAATATTAGTTCAGGGAAGTAGACGAATCTATTTTTTAACAGCCGTGAAACCAGTTTTCTTTAGTGCTATATATTGCAGACACAACGGGTTCTGATTTTATGGCATTTCCCGAACATATTTTTTCGGCTTCACGCTAACACTGAGAAATTTATAATTAGTCGGGACTTAATCACTACTTCATTCACAAACAAAAAAAACGTTTAATTCATTATTCTAGTCGACAGTTTTGTATTATTTGTTTTCTTTTCTTTATTATTTATTTCAAATTTAATATTTGTTTCATTTTTTTCATTTTTTACTTTTATTTTTTTTAAATGTTCATCCTTTTCATTTTATAAAACGCAAAAAAAAGTTTTTAGATCATAGTATTTGGCGTAAACCTATACTGAGTTGCTGTCTGAAAGGTTTTACTGTGCCTGAACATTTTTGAATGTCGATATTTTTAAGCGGGGAATGCCATACGTTTGTATACAGTTATGGGAGGGGTGGGGGGCGCAACCATTTAACTTCTTATATAGGGGAAGGGTGGGTGATATAGTGTGTGCATGTAATTTATTTGTTCACCCGGCCTCGAATGCCGGACTTGCCGGACTTGCCGGTACGAATAAATTTTCACATGTAATACGTGTGCATGATGTTTTCCTTATTCAGCCCTTTTTTCTTGCCCAAAGCTGCGTGCACAATATCTATTTTCGCTTGTGTTCCTTTGTAAGATATTTTGTTTGCAAACTGAGGTAGCGTGCAGGATGTTTGCATGCTTCAACTAGTGATGATCAATTACTAAAACAAAAGACGGTTTACACTATAGCATGAATCGGTGATGCAATGATGAATATCGGCAAGGGTAATTTCCAATTTCGTCGAGGTAATTAAGGGTTGCTCCACAAACTCTATTATCCTTGCTGATTTCGATCTAGGTAACTGGTGGTAGCCATTTTGAACCTCTGTTAACCTTTTTAATCATGCGCGGTATCTACATGCAATACAATATAATACGATATGATACGTATACGATACGATACATTATCCTATAAATCTTATATTTCCGCCAATCAGAGCTCAGCTTCACTATGAAATACAGGGCGGTATTTCATAGTTTTTCTCATGGCTAGATCAAGGTCAATCAAAATACAGGAAATTTCGCGCCCTTTCTTTATCAGCCAATAAGGATTCAAGATTTTGAATACATAATTAGTCTGCAGACGCTTCCGCCACTTGAAATTTTTTGTTTTCCAGCGAGAAAATTCGCAGTCATCGTCCGGTAAGTTCCCGGGGGTAAGTTACGTTGTTTTCGTGATAAATCTTCCCGTAAATTTGTTATTTATAGGATAATATGGCTATTTTATGGTTTTCTGTGGAACTCTGGCGAACATTTCACTCAAAATTCATATTATTTTGGTATAAAACTCGCCTTAAGGCTTGTTGTATACCAAATAATACACCGAAGCGGCTCGGATCTGTATCAGCACGGCCTCTCATTTTGTAAATAGTAGTAAAACGTGAACTAACATACGCGGAATGGTTAAAACTTCGTCAAGGGAAGCATGACCGTATACACGCCCCATCAACATAACAAGATGCTGTTTTTTTTCGTTAACTGATCGAACTATCCCGGGGGGGGGGGGGGGACTCCCCATAAAAATAGACGGGGGTGCTCGACGTGAGAAATGAAATTCACCCCTAAAAGATAGCAATATGGGCGTGGCTCACAAAAAAATTACCCCTAAAAGATAGCACTCCATAACCTCGTCTTTAATATTCGGATGGATCAAACTCTATATCGAAGCCGTAAATACCGATTCAACTTGTGGGGTCTCATGCTCGAGGATCCAGCGCTATTTTTTCTCGGCCACAAAAATGTTGGGTCTCGGAGACCCCTAAAAGATAGCAGACCTTTGGAAGACCCCTAAGAGATAGCACTGCTAACAATTTTAACCCCTAAAAGATAGGTCGAGCACCCCCGTCTATTTTTATGGGGAGTCCCCCCCCCGGGCGAACTATACCTCTAAATGTGTACCAAAATAGATAAAAATAAATCGTTTCTTTCCATAATCGATCTCTTGGAAACTGTATTTTACATTACGGCCATTTAAACAGGAGGAAGTTAGCGGCGCTGCTTATCTAAAAAAAGGCATCATTCATGATAAGCGCAATCAATTTCTATTTTAATATATTCAAATGCGCTTCAGTTCAGTTCAGTTCAGTTTATTGTTTCCACATCTAATTTTATAAAAAGTTACATTTACATGTTTACATATATACGAGAAAAAGAAAAGAGGGAGGTATTGAGATACAGACGCAACTGCTATTGTGGCGCAAAGTACTGCTATGCGCAGTTTACAACCCGGCGTTCCACTTGTCTGAGAAAGCCGCACGCTCGACGTCATACATAAGTGGCCATTCACATAACCGTCACCGAGAACATTCTCAATATACGACAAGTCTTTGTCATTTGAATCTCTAGGGGTTAAATTGAGGCCAGGAATTGAAATCGTATGAATTTATTACGACTGAATTATTTATGAGCTTCAAGTCGTTGATCATATAATTTGAAGACTGAAACTGAATCTTTTTAGCGAGGATGAAAATGAAGGTTACAGTTTTATAATTTCTCAGATACGCTGTATCTAAGAAATCATAAGGTTCTCCCAGATTGTAATTTCTTAAATTTTGTGTTATAAAGAAAATTGAAGATTCTATTTGACTGCCCAGGGCCGCTTTTAAAGGAGCAAAGAGCTTGCAATAATTGTTTTCTATCAAATTTTATTTCAGAAAATCCTAGTATTTAGAAATGATATATTTTGCTGTGAACAGCTCAGTATTCTGGAGATTTGTTAGGAAATTTCGTGGCTTGACCGGTATAGAAAAACTAGTTTTCTGAATTAAATCAAGTCTCCCAGCACCAGCTATTGTTTCGAAGGATCAGTTGCTGACGTTTCGAGCGTAAGCCCTTCCGGTAAGGGCAAAATTAACTCGAAACAACAGATGTACCCCTCAGCTGCATCTCACGGTGTCTAACACTGGTCTTTTTTAGTTTAATTTCCTAGTCGATGCAGATCACTACTAGAACCATTAATATTGTTTCCAACTTGCAGTCGCCTTAGTGACACGTGGCCAGCCGCTATACGTTTCAGTTTGCGTATTCAACGCATATCTGTATTGTATGAGTTATGGCCTTTCTACAATCTTGGACAGACCAGTTTTTTTTAATGTCACCCCATTTCTTCCGTTCAATCTTGATTATATTACACAGGCCTGTTGAATTGACTTAATCCAGCACAGAACGTAGGAGGACGCGGGGGATTTCCAAGACACTTTGTCCAAGATTGTAGCTGCTATTCCATGCTTAATTTATCTTTGAATTACGCCTTTTCGTCATGGCAATGAGTCTCACCAGAAGGCTATGAAGGTTTTATTCGATCCTCAAGCCCGCAGCGAAAAAATATCTAAGCTGTGTACAGAAATTAAAATGCCATTTCGAGGTCTGAAGTTCAAAACAATTACTTCTAACTCCGCAAGATTAAAAATATTAAACACCCGATTCGCCGATAGTGTAGAAAAGTTTTATAAAATATTGCTTTATTCGTATCATATGAAATAGTGAGAATTTTACTGAGTGTTTTTCACGTGCGAGTTCCGGCTGGCGCTGAACTTTTGGGATACGTCAATGCAGTTATAACAGCCACAAAAAAATTAACAGATTCTAAGCAAAAACTCGCAATAATTGCTTATAGTTGTGAAGAGACAGGTTTGTTGATTTAAAAACACACTGGCAGTCAAAACAATTTTCATCATGAAATATTAGGTAGGCGTAAAGCCCTTGGCCTTACTTTCTCGACAATTTAAGGGAATACAATTACAATACAGTACAATGAAGGATCATATAAAATTGCCTACAAGAGAAGCTAATAGACCCTTCCACGGTTTTTTTGAACTTTTGATATATACGTATAACAGCAAAACCGTCAATACTGCTAAAAAGATCACCTCGAAGTTAATCAAAATCCCAAATTTGAGAGTTATATCTTGAATAAGAGTTTGCGGGCCTGTGTCTTTGCTTGTATTCAAGATATAACTCTCAAATTTGGGATTTTGACTAACATCGAGGTGCTCTTTTCAGCAGTATCGACGGTTTTGCTGTTATACGTATGTATCAAAAGTTCAAAAAAACCGTGGAAGGGTCAATGGTATGCACATACTGCTCTGCTCAAATGGGATAAAAGTTTGCCTTAACTTGCTTAACGTGTTAGCTCACCTGATCAAATCCAATATTGCGTGACTTTATATCAAAGAGGACTAGAAACATGAGCTAGTTATAGCGTTCAGATTGTGATAAAGATGATTCTGGTGGCAGTGAGTCTTGAGAGAAAAAAGAACAAACTAGAACCCACCCCAATTTACACGGGAGGATAATGGTGGGCGAACAAATATTGCGACATTTACACCACTCAGTTAATTTGCTTCGCACTTTTTACCTTTCAAGTACAACTGGCAGCCCTTTAAAGCTAGTTCATTACTGTAGTACAAATACACCTGATAATAATAAAATAATATTTATACAGGGGAACTCTTTTAGTACTAATGAACCGGCGCTGTTATCAACAAAACCTTGTGCATTTGAAATTATAATTATAAAATATTTTAAAAAATCAAATTATTGTAGCAACGACTTCCTCAGCATGGTTGGGATTTATTTATTAATACATTCACACATTTATACTTTTATTTAATCATTTACTTTTTTATTTATTCTTTAATTACTTGTTTATTTTGCCACCTGTAGAATATTGTTCGAGGACGCAGAGTCAGGCATTGACGCAAATGGACTTACACACATCAAACAACAATACGAAACCAAATAGTCAGAATCGTGAAACCGATAGAACCGCGTAGAACTTCCGATGAATGACCGATAAACGCCCGAATGGTTTCCCGTCACTCACCTCTCATAAGGGAAGTTGCGTGCCGCCCGCGTCGAGAAATTGCATATCTCTCTGGCCAAAACGTCACAGACCACACGAGCAGAGCAGGTGATTATGCAAAGTAAACGTTGATGCTTTTTCAATTTCCGCAAGACTAACCTAAGCTTGCAATGTTTTTAGGCTTGAAACAGTCTGAAATGAGCTATACGAAGATTATGCTAGGTTAGTAACGCGGCTTTGTTTGTTTGCAAATAATTCGCAACATTTACATACTGGGACAAATATCGAAGTTGTCTTTGGCTTTGGAACCCGTTGTCCGCTTTATTTCCGTCTTTTACAACTGAATTTGCATAAATAGACGCTCATATCCACATGAGTTCTTAATAACAAATACATACTAAACACGAAACTCTCATTTCTTCTGATGCTACCACTTTAACAGGGTATGATTTATACGAGCTCAAAGATAGATTCGACTTAGGCGTGTAGCTGGGTCGAACTCCAGCAATTCCCCGGCGGTAACAACTGTGAGACATTTGTTTCGCAAAAATATAAATAGCCAAAACCTGTCAAACAGTAAATTTCAAAGGGAAGGATCAACCAATCAGGCGGTCGTGCTTGAAATGTGCATAAAACAATTATAATCTTGATTGAGGTGAGCGAATTTTGTTTCCTCTAGTTTGCTGCATATATTGATTTCACCGGCTTCCAAAGAGGCAGCTGTCTCGGTTTAAAAATGACTTTTTCCCGTGGAAACTTACGTTCACACCGAACGGCGAAGCCGCGAACCGTGAGACTGCCGCTTGGTGTGTCGGCGGGAAAAAATAACCTATGTCACCCAGTTGGGTAGTGGAAACCTTTCGAAAATGGACAATCACTTGCGCTTACAATTGTCAGATATGGAGATACTAAAGGATAGGTTTGTACCGGCCTGGGATCATTTAAGATAGATAGCTATAGTTATTCACTGAAAACACAGAAACAATGCTACAATATTACAACAGTGTTCTATTGGCTCATGCACAGGGAATCAGTACACGTGTAAATCGATGTTTTCTTGAATTCTTCTCTTGTAAAAACTGTCAATAAAATGAACATTTCAATGCGATTTTGAGCCTCGGTAGGACACCAGGCTCTCAGATAAAAAAGTCTGGTAATGACGCAGAAAGTTCTGAAAGGCATGACGTAGTTTAAATTCATTCTATTGTTTTTTAATGCCATAAAGAGAGCATTGACGTCATACGAAGTCCCAAAATAGTCCCACTGAACCATTAAACCGCAATAGCCTACAGAAACAACTGAGTAGAAAACTTGGTGAGAAAATGCGTGGTCAGAGTGTACATAAAACCGATTAGGTGCCATTGAAGCTATATAACAGTTCCGTTACGCGAGAAAGCAGCATCAGAAATCGAAGCTTTCGAGGTTGAAAGGAGAAAGAGTCCACTGAAGTGAGAAACAGAGCTTAACGGAGATCGCTGTTTGAAAACTCATCCGATACACAAAGGTCGCGAACATTCATGTGTAACCGAAGTCGACACATTGCCGTAGAAGAATCTACGCTCCACAAACTTCACAGATGAAAAAAATGGCTGATAAAGAAGTTGTCGAATTCGAAAGAGACGAGGAATCGTATAGCACAGACTCTGAAACTGAGTGCAAGAGAGTGCAGTGGGCAGACGACCTCGTTGAGATCCATTACTTCTCTCAGCCGCACGACTTGAGGAAGAGCTTCAGAAAAAAAATCAGAAAAATCAAAGAGAAAGCCGGCGAATTGACGGATAAACCGCTAAGAATTATCACGAATGTGGGTGAAGTCAGTGCAACGATTGTTCAGCACGGTCTTGAGTTTATATCAAGGCACCATGGTCCTCACGGCTCGTTCGATACACACCTAGTAACTTATGAAGATCTCGAACAAGAGTGGGATCGGCTTTTTGAACTGTATGCCGTGCCACAGAGAAAGCAGGAGGAAGCTCCGGCAGAACTCGCAAAAAAGAACTAGATTTTGCTTATGAGTTTCGTCGGTTATCCATAAAAGTGAGCATGAAAGCAAGGTGTTTATGAGACAGGACGAAAACTGGACAACAGCAGAGTTTGCCCAGCATGACATATACGTCGATAAGGAAAGTGGCCAATTTTATTCATGAAGATATATGAAGTATAGGCAACCATGGGAATAATAATTAAAAATAACACGCTGGGAGCGGCTACGTTAAGGAAGCCAAAACCTCAACCTATGAGGACAAGTTTATAACAAAATATCGTTTAAGCTATGAATTGTCGGTGGAACTTTGCCGCGGGCAGGTCGGATTTGAAAACTGCCGTGCTATGGCCATGGTCGACATATACTGTTCTCATCAGAAGCAGTTAAGAAAAGTGAAGATTCGATTCTTCAAGAAATTGACAAATGACATTCAAAGAACATTTCGCTTGCCAGCTATAAAGACAACATATGAAGTAATTAGATTGACTGTGGAATATTTATATGTATTTTGGCATAATAGGAATTTTTGAATTTCCATTTTCCATGAGTTTGGAAGCCTGAAATTATCAAATAAAATATTCAAGACAAATCATAAAAATAGAAAAGAAAAGTAACCAAACAAAGAAACATAATATGCTTTTATTCAGTAGGGAACAGAAAGAAGCAAATATTACACATTGAATATATTTTCTATTTCTAATCGTAATATCTTGGCAGGTACGGATAACGCAAAAAGGAATTTTACTGAATCTGCATAAATATTTAGGTTTGGAGAAAGCGGTCTCGTTGCCCGCTTTCGATATCAATCTCGTCGCTTTCCGAGTGAAGTTGACTAGCCAATCTTTGGTGGCTGATTCAGACTTGAAATAAAAACCCGGTTAAATATAGGAAGAAATAGTGCAATATTTTCTCAGCATATCATAAGTTTAGTTTTTGTAAGCTCTAGTTAATTCATAAAAAAAAACAGCACGGCGCGCGGTAAGAGTGGTCGCCATACAACGCCGCACATCGTGGATTTTTTAAGCAACTTCCATTTAATTGTCCGACAGAAATTGTTTCGGCATAAACAGAAAACCCGATTCGGGTATTAGAGGATCGTAGTTTCTCGAAGTTCTAAGCGATAATTAAGACAATCAAATATGCAGCGGTTTGATGTCTCGTCTTATGCTTTCTTAAAAACAAATTGAAAATAAGCTTCTGAATTTCCAGAGACGATGGACTTAATATTCAATAGTCCCGAATAATAATATTTGGAAACTACTTCTATACAAATGCTAATAATAGAAATAATGTTAAAAAGAAAAAAATGGAGATCGCTACGAAGCATTTATCGAGGTCTATATATAGCTTATATAATATCTAAAGTATATATATAGACCTCAATTTATACATAAACATATCAGCAAATAGAGACCTGTTAGATATGCCAGTTAGCAATAATAATAATAAATTCTGTCATTTTCATCTACTTGAATAAAAATAAAACTAGTAGGTATTTTCGTATCCATATATATACAGATTGATTTGCTTTAAATATTAGAGAGAGAAAAGTAGGAATTTTGAAGCAATCATTGAAGGTCGGCGTGAAATGAGAAGTTTGAAATAAACATATTTTTAAAATCACCTAATGAGTTTGTTGCCTACATCAATTGCCAACTTTGAAGCTCGAATTTCCAGCTGAGGAAACTCTTCCAACAATATCGGTATAACGTTTGTTGAAGATATCGAAAGTATTTTGGAGGGAGTTTGTTTTAGTTTAAATTATAGGCCCTTTCAAACGGTTTCAAGATCGTTTTCAACAAATGCTGTACCGAGATGTTGCCGGAAACCGTTTGACTAGGAATCTAGATCAGTATGTTTTCGGAGGGAGCTTCACAGCTAAACTACCCACAAAAACCGCACGTAAAAACTGAATATTCCCAATTTTTATGACCAAGTTACCGAAATACTTTCCATCCAGAAACCAAAAATCACAGACATCCAATCTTGACAAATGTGAGAGGTTTTTTGAAACACTCCCTTAAATATATTTTTATGCTTCCAAGTAACTTTTACTGATTTGCATGAATCGAAAATGATAAAGACAAAGCACAAAACACAGGGGAACAATTAGGACATTTATACGAGAGCAAGCTAGCCTCGGAGTAGTACCCGGCTAATTCGTATAAATGGCTCGTATAGATAGCACATTTTTGTGAACTTCGCGGCTTAGGTAAGCTGCGGTTACCTTTCTCTCACACAAATGGCCCTAATGGGTTATCTCGTCAAAGTTCGATAACATTTCAATGAGTCCTCTCTGACCACCGGCAATTCACAGAACTGATGCACGAATGGACGACTACCAAGAAAATTGCTCTTTGAAATATTGAACATTAATTCACTTTGTCAGCGGCTAGTATGAATGATTTGGTAATCATAAATTTGCTTGAAATCCATCAAATGCGTGAAATATAGGTTCGTTGCCAGGGGAGGCTCGAGGAGTTAAAATGACCCCCCCCCCCCCCCCCCTCCCCCTTTAATGAGTCTTTCCCGCAACCATCACATTATTATATTATTAAAATTGCTACTTCGAGACTCAATTTGTATACTGGTGAGAAAAAACACCCCCTCATTCAGGCTGAAAAGAATATTCTATTACTTGTAGGCGTGCACGGGTTCGCAGCTCGTGTTTAATGTAATAGAATGAAAAGTTCGAAGACTACAGCAAAGCTGATACACAACGTAAAATTCTAACACAAAGCTAGACCAATCCAAGATCGCCATTGCTATTACGATATCTACTTAAAGTGTCCCTAAACCCTTTTGCAATTTTTATATATATGAAACTTTGAAAGGTTTTGAGTACTTCTGCGAAGAAATGTTTGGCTTACAGAGAATACTCGATGTTCTAGGCTTGTTTGAAATGGTGAAAATGTGACCTCTCCTGACCCATGACCGTGTAAGAAAAAGCCTGGGTCGATTCCCTATCTTACGTCACCTCATTAATGCATTATTGTCCATGACGCCTTTCTATCACAACAGCATCGATATATAGAGAATATACACAGTCTGTGATATTTTAGTAAAGAAAACAGCTATTTTAGACAAAATCCTAAATATTTATTCAAGTTATTGCAAAGTCGAATGAATTGGATGACGTATGATAGGGAATCGACCCAGTCTTTTTCTTACAAGGTCATGGGTCAGGAAAGGTCAAATTTTCACCATTTCAAACAAGCATAGAACATAGTGTATTCTCTTGAAGCCAAACCTTTCTTCGCAGAAGTATTCAAAGCCTTTCAAAGTTTCATATATATAAACATTGCAAAAGGGTTTAGGGGCACTTTAATTTAGCGGTAGCACCGATACTGCTAAAAAGAGTTATATCTTGTATGGGAGCACAGATACGGTCCCGCATGCAAAATATTTTTTTACAGACCGATTTGTATATTAATTCTTGCGCCACGGCCCTTCATACAAACGTAAGTCCAAGGACTTTGAACTATGAATATTCAACTGATCTTGGCTTCTAGGCGAGGTACAACTCTCACATTTGGGATTTTGACTAATTTTAAGGTGCTCTTTTGAGCAGTAACGGTGATTTAAGTATATATAGATATCGTAATGTACTAACCTTGAATTGGTCTATTCTTATGCTTATTCTGCTTTCGAGTTTTTGAGGTTTTGGCTTAACTTGTGATATCACCCGAAAGCTAGCTTATACCACAAGTCATTTTCACAGTGTTCAATCAAAAAATAAACAGCTTACAATTCATTATAATCTCATGAAAACAATTGCTCTTGTATGTGGTTCAAGGCTATATTTTCGTCGGTTGAGCTTAACAAAATATTTACAAGTCTCGAACGTAAGGTGACCGGTTCTATTAAAAGAAAAGAACATGAACAAGAGGTGTATTCGATCCAAATAATCCATTTTAGATTTAAAAGTTGCCTCAAAGTTGATTCTTCAGATTCACAACATCAGTACAGTTACGAATTCGGAAATATAAAAAGCTTACAGAATCCAGAATAAAAAGGCTAATCCTGGTTCGCTTTGTTTCGCTTGTTTAATTGCAATCAGACAGCTTTCTTGATACAAACACTCAATATTTGTAGATAATTATTAAGGGGACTTAAGGGTTAGAGACTGACGTGCTTGTTTTATTGACAAATACAGGCACGTGCTGACTGTACGATGAACGAAAAATAACGAATACTGCATGAAGCAGGAGTATATGAAGAAATTTTGAATTCATCGTCCAGTCGGCAAGTGACTATATTTGTCAATAAAACACAAACATAAAGTCTAACCCTCAGTAAACATGATATTCCAACTGTGCGCACAGCATGCTGTGGTCACCAATAAAGCACAGTCATTAGCCAATCACCTGCTTATATTTTGTACTGTTCACGAAGTTGGAATATTAATCATAAATAACAAATATACCTGCTGACCACCTGTAATAATATGACGTCATATGGTGTAGCACGAGACGTGACACAAGACAGGACAGTCAGTTTGCCATACGTGACATATAACTAGTGTCGGTATTACTACGGGCAGGATGTCACCTCTGGACTTTTATGTCAACAACAAAATTCAAGCAATTTTACATCCAAATCGTGCCCCCTAATCATATGCATAGTATCTTAATACATAGGAATATACGGAAATTTCTCGCACATAATATAATTATTGACACAGAAGTATTCTTAGAAAAAAACACGTACCGTTTTATTGCTATTTCCATAGCTCACGCGATCAGTAGAAGAATATAGCCATGCACCCTGAAAGCAGTTATCTTAAACATTATACTAAGACTAGTATACCTAATAGGTAGTGAATGCTGCCGCTCAGTTAATTTAAGGTGTGGTAGAAGAAAACCTACAGTAGCTCTTTGGCAGGAAAAATATTACTAGGCATGCCAACGTGTTAGATGAATATATTTTGTAGTTTTCGGGCTATCGTCCGACTGGAGCCTGTTTGAGCTGTGGTGTGTTTTCTCAAAAGGTTTATTTTCATTTTGTCCCGACATATGAACGATTTCCTGGTAAATTCCCTAAGCCTACCAATTCCGGTCATTTTCTTAAGATTGGCCCAGCACAAACTGAATGCTGTTCTCCCCACAGGTAGCCCAAGCTTGGGATCTGTATAATATTCAATAGCATTTGTATAGGATTTTTTAGTTTTCCATGAACAAAGTAAATCCTAAATAAACATCGACAAAAACCTATACAGTGTCTTCTTATGTTTGTACCATGTTACAGCGACTTTCACACAGCAAAAAATGTCCTTAAAATCCTGAAAATTTTGCTGAAATTCGCTGTAACATGGCACAGACATAGTCAAGGAACACAAGAAGACACTGTATAGGTTTTTGTCGATATTTATTCAAGATTACTTTGCACATGGAAAACTAAAAAATCCCATACAAATGCTGTTAAATATTATACAGATCCCAAGCTTGGGCTACCTGTGTTCTCCCCGGTGAACTGGGAGAATGTAATTGTAAATGCTAATTATGTTTTGAACCGGCTGCTTGATTTGCCAATAGAAGAACATTATTTGCTGCTCACCATCTTGATAACAGGAGAAATCTTGCTCTTTGGAAAATGATAGCCATTATCTCCGACCTAAACTATCAAACTATATATGCTCACGGTTAATCTAAGTAGCGTTTACTCTATCTAAGTCTTAGGTTTCTATTAGCAGCAGATTATTTTCTGTATTCTTCTTTGTAAATGTATGAGTGTTAGATAAAGAATGAGCGGCCGATCTTTATCCGATTTACAAACTCGAGCTGAAAGCGGACGTGAATTCTTTATCTTACTTATCAAACGTTTAGATGTAGAGAGTCATGTTTTCAGTTATTTTGGCGATACAACTTATTTTGGCCGAGAAAATCGAAGCCAAAGTTTTGTAAATCAGGACGAAATCTGTATCAGATTTACAGATCCCTCCACGCTCATTGATTTCCTTTGTATTTGCTTCATGAATTATTAATGAGTTTGATTAGCCGATAAATAAAAGCTTGATTGACTCACACTGAGTCCGATCGCGCCTACACGACGCCAATGACTCGATCGTGCATGGGAGTCGTCAACTTGGCATGCATGATCATCAAGTTACAAAACATATTGTGTGGGTTAAATTCGCTGTTTTAGTAAACTTCACGTCAAAACACCCCGCACAAACACAAGACCAATAAGGAACACCGAAGGAACTGTAGTAAAAATACAAACGAAGACGATCAGAATTAGCCTGAAGTACAGCGTTCGACAAAGCACTCGAGAATTTGCGTAAATCGCTAGAACATAAACCCGTCAAAGATTGCTCCTCCCCTCACAATGGAGACTATTATGGTACCAGTATTCCCTGAATTAAGAAGGAAGCTTAAATGAAATGTTGGAGAATACAAGCATATAACTACACAGTAATTATATATAGTCTATCAGTGACGCGCAGATCTTGCCCTTCAGTATCGTATCAGTGGCAGCAAAAAGTGTCCTCCAATGGGGAGGGGAGGAGCGCGTTGTGGTTCGCCACGCAAGGGATTGTGGTCGAAACAGTGTATTAACGCAATGAACCGATGCGAGATTTTGTCCAAATTATTAATTGCTCTCCGCTCGCTTCTCTCGCTGCGCAGAAATAATCCAGCCTCATTGTCAGAGATCTATTCCACTGTCAAGCTACTAAAACTGTCGACAGCAGCCTAGTCCCTAGGCCTTCTGGCATGGTATTTTGTCTGAGTGGGTTAATGGGATCCCTGTGATTTGTAATGGCTTGTGACGTCACTGCTCACTGTTAACAGTTGGTCGGTGACGTCACAAACCATTACAAACCACAGGGATCCCATTAACTCACTCTGACAAAATACCAGCCAGAAGGCCTAGGGACTAGGCTGGGTCAACACAGGTCATGCGATCAAGCGTTCCTCCCTAGAGGACTAGAGGTCCTAGCTAGAGCCAGCCGGAAATGAAGTTCAATATTCGAAATTTGATTTCATTCTTCGTTTCAAATTTCCATTGTTGAAATGAAACTTGCAAAATTCAAAATGAGCCTAAATTCAAATTTGTCTCCTTTGAGCCCGTTGGGGCTAGCGTTTGCGTAACAACACTTAGAACAACTGTGAATGAGACTAAAATTCAACTAAAAATAGCAAAGCCGACACAACGTAAATTTTAGAGGTTTATAACGATATTTCGGCTGGCCAAACCAGCCTTCTTCAGGTAATATGAAGAAATGTTATTACATTGGCGAATGTGACTAACTAGAAATATGGGTTACGAAATATAGGAAATAGATGACAAATGATTGACACTATAAATATAGAAATAATAAGATAATGAGGTTATATATATACCAGCTAGTATGACTCGTCACGGATGTTGAGACCATAAGGTACGAGTGTTCTAGCTTGTGTAATGAGAGTAGCTTCTCTGGCCTTACGAATTGAGTCTCTATTAGAGAACATTTTTTTCGATGGGGATTAGTTGCATGTCATTAGCAGTGTGATTAGGTGTCGAGAGAAAATGTTCAGCAGCTGTTGTAGGTTTAGATATGTTATTAGGACTTGTCTACGGTCCGTCGATGTTCGTTAAATCTGTCTTTCAAACGTCGTTTTGTCTCACCTATGTATTGTAAATTGCAGCGGTTGCATTGAATCATGTAGATTTTTTTTTTGTGTTACACGTCAAATTAGTTCTGATAGAGCGTATTAATCACCGGTAGAGAAGAAAGTATAAGTTGTTTGTCCGTCACAGATGTAGGGGCAAGTAGAACAGTTCTTTCCACAGCGGAAAGAGCCAGGTGGGAGCTGATGAGGATCAGTCGAGTTAGAAGGGAGTTTAGCTCACAATTTACAATTTACATTTTTTTTTTTTTTTTTTTTTCCACACTGTTTACATAATCAGGTAAGCAAAATCTAAAGTATTTTAAGATAAGTAAATATAAAAATATAGAATTAAAAGAGAGCTATGATAGGAATATGTGTGCAGTAGTCAAAGTAGCCTAGGCTTTCGAGTTGACTACTGTCTATGTGTAACTATAGATTATGAATATCTGAGCTCAGTATATACAATATAGAAGAAAAGGAGAAAAAGGAAAGAAAAGAAAGCATAAACATATTTGTGCGATAGCTAGATAATAATGAGATAACAATTAATCACTAAAATAATACAAGTAAATTAACAGAAATAAATATTTATATATACATTGAACAGACATTAAAGGTGATTATAATACTGAAAGATATCAGCTGAAAAATATTAAGAAAAGTAATATCAGATTGCTATAGTATTGACACAAGTGGAGAGACATAATAAATATTGACTATTAAAGAGCATTGGTAGACTGTATGAATATTTAATATCAGGCAGACTGACAACTTAGAAGGTATGCTTTGTATTTTTGTTTAAATAATTTGCTGGGTAGGTTAATTTTTAAGTCTAAGAGGGACAGTTTCCCATATTTTCGAAGCAGAGTATTTAAAGGTGAATTTACCATAATTTGTTCTGACTTTTGGTATGTAAAAATTGCTTTTAGCAGCATATCTGGTGTTATAATTGTGAACAGCTGAAACTGGAGTTAGGAAATTAGAAAATACAATTCCTAATGCATTATTGCTGATGGAGTGAGCAAAAACTGCAGACTTTAATTTGAAAATATTTTCTAACTTAAGGAGGCTGAGCATATTATAATATATGTCAGTATTTTCTCTGTTATGTGCAAAACACATACTACGAATACATTTATTTTGCTTGGTACGAAGTTTTGTGAGTTTACTTTTATATGTATTACCCCAGCTCAAGACAGCATAATTCAGATATGGATAAATAAGTGAGTAGTAAAGCTGTTTTAGCATATGTAGATTCAGGTAATTTCGTAATTTATATAAAATGCCTAGGTTTTTTGCTATTTTATTGTTAACATGTTTGATTTGGTCATTCCAGTTTAAATGTTCATCAATATATATACCTAAGTATTTAATATATTTTTTTCTTTGAAGATTCAGAATATCAATATCATTTTTTTTCCTTTGAGGAGTTGTAATTATCATATAGTTAGTCTTTTTATAATTTATTGATAACTTATTTAAGGCACAGTATTTAAAAACAAGTTTCAGTTCTTCATTCATAACTGACTCAAGTTCACCTGGACTATTGCTTGCAAAAAATATATTAGTATCATCAGCAAACATTCTAAAAGAAAGTTTGGTTGATGAATTTGAAATTGAAGAAAAAGAAGAGGACCGAGTGTAGAACTTGTGGGACACCACATATAACCTTTTTGGGGCTGGATTCAGTATCACCTATTTTAACATATTGGTGTCTATTCTCTAAATAGCTGGTAAACCAATTAAATGGAATTCCCCGGATGCCATATTTATAAAGTTTCTTCAATAGAATATTGTGGTTAACAGTATCAAAGGCCTTTGAAAAATCTAAAAATAATCCACATGTAATAAGTTTATCATCGATTGATGTTTTCAATTTATCAGTTAATTCAAGGATATTGCCTGCTCAGTGGAATGTCCTTTTCGAAATCCAAATTGATATTTAGATAAGATATTATGTTTATCTAAAAAAGTAATAAGTTGATCATAAATAATCCTTTCAAGGACCTTAGTGAAGGGTGACAATATTGCTATGGGCCTATAATTACCAGGATCAGTTACTATGCCATTTTTATAAATAGGGGTTACTCTTGATATTTTAAATATACTAGGTACAGTGCCTGTTAAGATAGATTCATTAATTTTTTTAGTAAAAGCTACAGAAAGAGGTTGAGCTGCAAATTTTATTAGTTTGTTGGGTATCAGTAGAGATGTTTTGTTATCATTTAAATTAGAGAATAGCTGACATACTTTATCTTCAGAGACAGCTAGGTGACATAAAAAAGCTTGAGGCAGGTGAGTTATTCACATATTGTGTTGGATCTTCATCAGTATGCTCGATTGCATTAGCTAGGTTTGGGCCTATATTGGTAAAGTAGGAATTGAATTGCTCAGCAATATCTTGTTGGTTTGTGTATGTTTTTCCATTTATAACAAGTCTGGCTGGGCATAAGTGGCCTTTCATCTTACGCTTGATGAGAGTGCCTATTAATTTCCAGGTATGTTTCAGGTTGTCTTTATACATTTGAAATGATCTAGTAAAATAGTCTTTCTTAGATTTAGTTTTAATTCGGTTAAGCATGTTTGAGTATTGTTTGTATTTTTTAATTAGGGTAGTATTTTTAGATAAGAAGTGTGTACGATACATTTTTTGTTTAGTTTTAATTGATTTTAATATTCCTTAAGTTAGCCAGGGTTTAGTTAACTCTTTTCTTTTAGATCTAGAAGCAAGTTTTTTAGGAGCATGCTTATTGACAATATTATCAATTGCATTGATTGTTTTAATGGCCTTTTCATTTAAATCATTGTTGTCATTAAAAATTAAATGCCAATTAATAGAATCTATGTCAGCTAAATATTGATCCTTATTAAATTTACTGTAATCTCTAATATAAAGATTAGTATTAAATCTTTTGACTGATGTATTTAATAAACAAAAAATAGGCAAATGATCAGAAATATCAACTGTATAGCAATGCCTGCAGCTGTAATATCTTGAATAGGCGCATTTGTATAAATGTGATCAATTAAGGTTGCTGAATGGTCAGTTAATCGTGTTGGTTTAGTAATTTAGTAATTTAGTAAAGCATATCAAGGTATTCTTCAGTCTGCAAATGATCTATATACTTAAGGAAATTAATATTCATATATATCTCCTAAGATATAGACTTGGTATTTTTGTTGATTAAATTGCTTAATAAGTTCTTCTAACTGAATAGTAAATTCCGATAAGTTAGATTTGGGGTGTCTATAAATGCATCCAATCATAATATTTACTTTCCCTGCACCTGTATCAAGTTCTGTCCAACATGATTCAACTAGCGAGTTTGTAAATTGTATATCTGGTCTTGGGATTGATTTCAGTTGCTTAGAAATATATATTCCAGCTCCACCAGCCATAGTGACTGAATCAGTGTGAAGGAAATTATAATTAACTAGGTTAATGTTGGATATGGTTTGGTCGTTTAATTTAGTTTCAGTTACAGCTATAATATCAGGTTTTCTATTGAGAGAGGGGAGGGGGTACCGCAAATCCCCCAAAAAAAATTGAGCAGGCCGAATTTGCACAGAAAAAAGAGCGAACGAGCCAAAATCACCCCGAAAAAAAATCGAGCAAGGGTGAAACTTTGTTCATTAGCTGAAACAGGTTCAGCCAATCTGAGTCTCCAGAACACAGGAAACCAGTGTTTTAGAGAGCAGTAAAATCTCAAAAAAATTGACTCGGGCCTTTGCCCCTCGCAATATTTAAAGACATTCTGTTTTTTTCTTCCATACGCAGTACGGTATATTATCTAAGCTCATAATCAAAGGCACATTCCCATAGGACAAATAATGCATTCGTGTACAAGAGATTAGTTATATATGCCAATTCACTCTTCTTAATATTTATGCGCATATTTAATTCACCGACTCGAAAACGAGGCTATCCCCGCATCGAGGATGCAACGTGCATTCTAGGTCGAAAGGACAATTTTGTCTCCAACGCATACTGAGAGGAATGACGCCATTTTGCTTTTCAGCGAAGCAACGATGCGGGGATAGCCTCGTTTTCGAGTAGCTAATTATATGAGCATAAATATTAAGAAGAGTCAATGTTGAGCACTTTTTCATTTTATATTTTTTTATTTGAGACTACGGAACAATGCAATATGATGCACTGCAATACAATATGATGCACGAATTAACAGTATAATTTTAAAGTGCCTATGAAGCTTATTTTTTATTTTAGATATCAATTCTAAATCAAGTTAATAGTAGAATGATAAAATATATTTTGCTTTGAATGCTGTGCCGCTGAGTTAAGGAGGTTTTAATATCCAAAATGCTAATTACATGACGTCAGGGGAGGTATCTGCAATCATTTCTTAGTGGTTGTGAATGGCCGTTTCTACTGATATAGGAAAACAAATTTCAAACATCATTTTATTTCAACCATTGGTATAACACTGATAATTTAAAAAAAATGTTTAATTGCAACAAAAGAAATTGTATCATATAAATTGATGCCTCCCCTGACGTCATGTAAGTTAGCATTTTGGATATTAAAACCTCCTTAACTCAGCGGCACAGCATTCAAAGCAAGATATATTGTACCCGCCATTCTACTATTCACTTGATGTAGAATTGATATCTAAAATAAAATAGGAGCCTTAGAACCGAAGACCCCCTTTTGTGAAAACATCGGCCTGATATTGTGTGCCTTTAGCTTTAAAAGCCAGTAACTCGTGTTTTTGCCGTTTTCTTGAAAGGGCAAATGACAGTTTAAGACTTTTCTGGCATTTCTATCCCATAATTGATCTCAAGGTATGTTATGTGGGGGTGAGGGGTGGGGAGGACTAGTTAAAAAAAATCGCGAAAAACCAACTGATGAAAACGTTGAAAAGTGAGTTACCGGCTTTTAAAGCCAACAGGTACACATTAATTGAGTGGAGAGGAACGGGTAGTGAAATCTCACTCCTCCCTATTTTTTTTCCGACATTTCTCCCTCCTCCCTAGTGAGTTTTAAAATTTCTCTCTAGAGCATGTATGTAGATCCCATTTTCTCCCTCCTCCCTGTATGCTAAATTCTTCCTCCTCCCTAGTTTTTCTGGACATTTCACCTTCCTCCCTGATTTTTTTTGGCCGATTCTTCCTCCTCCCTGTTCTGTTCCTCCGCCCTCTTAATTTACTTGTGTAACTTCAAAGTAGCGCGATTTCTCGAGTTTTTAATGGATTTCGATGCACTACACGGCAGTACAACATTCTCTTCCTGTAGATTAAGTTTAATCGATGGAATTTTGCCGTATTTTGAGTAGAAATTATACCAGAAAATGTGTTTTTCTATCTCTCAAAGTTACTTGTGTAACCTAAATTTCAAAGTGGCGCCATTTCTCAAGCTCTTAATGGATTTCGATGCACTACACGGCAATACAACGTTATTTTCCTGTAGATTAAGTTTAGTGGATGCAATTTCGTCGTATTTTGAGTAGAAATACCAGAAAATGGCGTTTTTTTTAACCTAATCCTAACCTCTAGCTCTCAAATAAAGAAATTATGGGATAATCTCACACAAGTAAATTATGGGATAGAAAGGCCAGAAAAGTCTTAAACTGTCATTTGACCTTTCAAGAAAAAGACAAAAAACGAGTTTAATACTGGCTTTAAAAGCTAAAGGCACACAAGATCAGGCATGTTTTCACAAAAGGGGGTCTTAGGTTCTAAGGCTCCTTTTGTGAAAACATGCCTGATATATATGTTTTCTACTAAACAAAGGTAATTAATGTACATGGAAAATACCATAAATCTAGAAACATTAAAATTGTGTAAAATGTTCTTGATGTAAAACCAAAATACTGAATGCCTTAAAAAAATATCGTGCAAGGTCCGACGCCATAAAAAAAAAATTATTGCAGCAGTAGGAGTCCTAAAAATAATTTCGAGCCAAAAAAAATCCGGGTACCCCCCCCCCCCCCCCCCCCCCCATCAATTTTCAAATGGTCCGTCCCTAAGGTTAGAGGTATGTCTGAAGGCTACAAGTGGCAAGTGTTGAAAGACTTTCTTGCAGCGGACAGAGGCGGGAGTGTAGCAGGCTGTAGTTCTTCTTAATTATTTCAGAAATACGAGGGAGTGATGGGTTATAAGTAATAACAAAAGGTATACGGTTAGAATTGTGTGTGTCTTTGGTTTGTAGAGCAAAAGCGCGAGGGATGTCGGCAGCGCGTTGTATTTGTCTAGCAAGAAAGGAACGGTTATAGGAGGGCCTGAATGGGGTTAACTGACTACTGACAAACGGCCTTAAAAATAACTGACAACTGACAAATGACCATTTTTTTACTGACAACTGACAACTAAAAAATAACTGACAACTGACAAATTTGTTTTTCGTGGGTCAAACATTGTAAATTTTCTCAAATAATGATTAATTAGGGCTAACTGACAACTGACAAATGGCCAAAATTGTAACTGACAACTGACATGTAGATCCCCCCATTGAGACCCTCTTATAGCCGCGTTTAATGAGGTATGCATGTGGTAAGCTCAGCAGTGCGGTGCTTAAAAGCTTCGTCGGTAGAACAGAGACGTCGTAAACGGAGGGCTAAGCTAAAAGGGATGGCATTTTTGGTATGTTGTGGATGGCAAGATGCATAAAGTAGATGTTGGTGCTTATATCTGTGGGTTTAGAATAGAGATCAGTCTCGATATTACCCGGCATTGTTTAAAGAAACATTAACATCAAGGAAAGGTACGTTAGTATAGAAGAGTGTGAGCTGGTGAATTTGATGGTAGGGTGAATGTCATTAATTAGGTTGTCTGGACCTTCGGTCCAGATCATAAAAATATCCCAGGGCGTTCACTTCGAAAAAAACAAGAAACAGATTGGCAAACGTAGGGGCCATTCTAGTACCCATGGCTGTGCCGTGAATCTGAAGGTAGTGGTTATCGTTAAAAGAAAAGTTATTCATGGTTAGAATCATGCGAATAAGGTCACAGAGTGTGCCAGTAGGAATGGTTATATGGGGGCGAGTACGTAAAAAGTGATCACATGTATTAATCCTTTCATTATGTGGAATGTTAGTGTAGAGTGATGAGACATCAAGGGTAACTAGTAGTGTGTTAGCGGGTAAATTATCGATGGCAAGGAGTTTGTTGAGAAAGTCATTAGTGTCTTTGACAAAAGAGGGTAGTTTAGCAACTAAAGGTTTAAGGTGGTAGTCAACAAAATGGGATATACGTTCAGTATAGGGTGGCTGTTAGATGATACAATGGGGCGTCCTGGATTGCCTGGTTTGTGTATTTTAGGTAAAATGTAAAAGCGTCCTGGCGTAACGTCAGTTTGTATAAGGTATTGTTTGGTTTTGTCGTTGATTAAATTGTCACTGTGCATTCTGTTAACATATACAGTGATCAAGTACGCTATGGAATAAGATGTTCAAGCCTTGTACATAAACACAATCAAAATTCGATTTGAGGTCAATCTGAATTTTTTTCAAGTTTCATTTTATTAAACAATGGAAGTTTGAAACGATCGCGAAGAAGGAAATCATTCAGTTGAACAATTAACTTCATTTATTGTTCTACGGAGGAACGCTTGACTTGTTTTGACTTAAAAGCTCAATGAGGATTTATGCCGTCAAATTGAGCTTCTTCAGCTTTTCCCAACATAAATAAAATAAAAATAATAAATCTTTTGAGAGGAGGCCTCCGTCACTTATGCAAAAGTGGTTTTCAGGAGGGTCCTCTATAACATAAAATTAAAATTAAAAAGACAAAATGGACATAATAGATAAAAATATTAATAAGAAAGAACGATCATAAAAAGATAAAACTAGCATAAATACTGATTAATTAAAAACTTATTTATATTTCTTTTAAAAATTAACTTAGGCATGGGCTTTTTTAATTCATTTGGCAGTGAAGCCCAATCGTTTGTTGCCCTAAAGTACGTAGCACGCCTTCCCATTCTGTCCTCGGCTTGGGGAGTCTCGGCAGATACCCGTTCCTAGTATTATGACCATGCGACTGACTTAAAGTAGTTTTGAAAATATTAAAGTGTTCTGGAACATGTATAAGGACCGCTCTCAGTCCAGCAGAAAGACTCTCCAGCTAGAGTATTCTGTCCTAAAACATGCCTTAGTTGTGTGTTCGGAGATAAGCCATGCGATAGACTCGACGTCCCGGGCACGAAATACTCTCAGTTGTTGCGGCCCATTTCACTACGTATTTAAGCCGGAAAAAAATATATAATTCACTACGAATTTAGGCAAATAATCCAGAAGTGTTGTCATTATGGAATAAACCAGCTAGAAATCCCTTCGTAAACTATCATTTTTCTTAGAGGTAAACAATCATGTTAATTTTTAACATAATATTTTCAATGAATTCGCGCGCTTTTTTTACTCCAAAAGAAAGAGTTATTACTCGGGCCAGGCCTTTGGCCGCCCGAGTCTAAATCTGCAGGCCGTTTTTTTTTTGTTCAGTGCAGCAACATTTCTGCGCATGCGTTAAATTATGCATTGATTTCTCTCCAGTCGCCATCTTGAAATTCAGTGCGGACGCTATTCTTGTTTGAGGTACGTTTCGTAGGTTTTATGCCATATTCCATTTTACTCTCGGTCATAATACATACCAGCGCAAACACCGTGATCGGTAGGCCAACACTAACATAATTTTTGACCGTCTTTTTGGCTGGATTTTACATATCTCTTTTCGAGACCTGTGCCCGGGCTGTGTTATACTATACAGGTAAACAGAGCAGATTTCGTACGAGTGTGACAAACTACAGCATGTCCGTAACCGTGCTGTAGCCGTGCTGTAGATGTGCTGCGCCGTAGTTCTGTAATGGGAAACCATTTCAACGTCATGGCATGCTGTACGCGGTAACCGTGCTGTAGTCAGTGCTGTAGTTTGTCCCACTCATACGAAATCTGCTCTAGCGACTTATACTTATACTTGTTATAGCGAAACTATATAGCGAGTTACGTTATGAGTAACTCATAACTACTCAACTATCGAAGTCTGAAGACATCTGAACTCCTGAACTGTGAGTGCAACACTGTCACTCGCCAACACGAAACCAGAATACACACTCACAGTCACAGCACAGAATTATGATGGAGCCAAGCAATGTTCAACTCTCTACTTTGGTCTTTTATTGTGGATTATTGTGTATGGTTATAATGTGAGTAATCTGCACAGCTTGTACATGTTCAAAGATAATCTAGTATCCTGTACGTTGTTTTTTAACAGCGATTATTATCTGTTTGAATTTGACGAACCTTTGCCTGAGAATAATCTTAACCTTATGTGTTATGGAAAATGCAACTTGTATATATCTTAAATAGTATACCAACTTAACCCTAACTATTTCATAGTAGACTAGGCTTCAATAAACAAACATACTGAAGAAAAATGTAATAAACAAGAAATATATAGTTATAGTAATAATGTTTTAATCATCAGCTCAAGTTTATATCAGCTGAAGCTTATGAGATCATGTTTATATAAAACAAAAAAAACAGTTCAAAGGTTTCCTTAAGTCCGTACTTTTAAGTTATAAAAGCAATAAGCAATGCTATTTGAAAATGAACAAGAGCCCATCTGGGCTTTCACTCGGGCCACATTAGATTGAAGATGAAATACACTTTCATTTGAAATCCTCTTAGTATCAAGTCGTGCTTTAATTCGCCAGTGAGAACGTCAAAAAAACAGACTGGTCTATTAATCGCTTTTATGGCATGACTATGATAACGCAGGATTCGAACAACAGAATACTGGCAATTCAAGTGTATAAATGCAATACAATGACATATTCAGACTTTGAATTTGATTGAAAATAGATCAAAAACTCGGGGAAATGTCCGGCTAAAACTGTATGAATAAATGTGAAATGAAACATAAATTTCATAGCAAGAAAAACAATTGTAATTCCTATAAATGAGAAAGCTCTTCTATTAAGCCGCTTCTCATATACACAGACTGTTTCACAAAAAACATTTGCGCTTATCGACACAAGAATTCAGTTGACCTTTCAAATAATTTATTCTGAGGTACGCATACTCTAAATCAGATGTTAAATAAAGCGATAATTAGAAGGAAAAGTACATTAACAGACAAACTGAGAGGAAATTTATTCAAATCAAAAAGAGTTTACTTACAGTACTTACGTAACTGAACTTTCGTTTTGGATCTTTTGGTAGTGCACCCACCTTCGTGCACATATGCACTGAATCGGAATGAAAGTCGAAGCCTACCTCGAACTTAACTTTCAGCTAACCTGTTTCCTTTCATTCCACAATGAATAATAATCTCATAAAGTAAGCCCGTAGCTTTCAATAAATTTGCCAGTGTCTGAATGAAACAGCTAGATCTTTTCCAATTTCTCTCACGAGTCACGGCAGAAGACAGTCTCAAGCTACAAAACTTGAATTTTGATCCTCTTCACAGTAACGTAATTTAACGTCTCAGATATTATATATATGCCCTATTTCAGCTAGCGCTGCTTGGCTCAATTGAGGGTTTCTGCCGTCAAAGTTCATTTTTTGTTTCAGTTTTCCCCATATTAGCCGACATGTATAATGTCTCGAGCTCTCAATCCAGTAGAAAGACTCTTATTCTGTCGTAAAACATGCCTTAGCTGTACAAGACCGCCCACGATGGAATAGATTTCTGACAATGACTCGTTGAAAGTGATATCTCCTTGTCTCGCCTTGTCTGAGAGCTTTGAACTTTCTTATCTGAGCGCGCCTGACGAGATCTAACCTTTGATTATAATTCGATACCCGTTGATATCCAAACGTGTTTGGATATTGTATTTCGCTTACGTTTCTAAATGTACATTGGATCTGTCCAAACAGCGCTGATCGAATGTATTACGGCTCCTGGTTGTTCATGTATTTTTATGGTCAACAAGAGCGCCAGTTGAAATATCCTGAGCCTGTTGGAAGGCTTTCGCCCTCGCGGGTCGACCATTTTGATTTACTGTATTCACTTATGTAAATACATTTAACCTGGCGATTGTTGCGTGACCAGCACAGTGCAATCTGATTGGTTTGAATTTGACCTTTAACGCATGCGCAGAAGCCGTCTGACACCAATTAAAAAAATAAAAAATAACGACTTGCATTTTAAGACTCGGCGCTGCCACAGGCAGCCCGAGTAATAATATATTCGAGATGACAGCATCTTGATTTCGGTCTTGTATATATTATCTTGCTGCACTAATTTGTCTTCCAAATGACTGAGTTTGGTTTCTTGATTCGTGTTTTGATGTGACGAGAGTAAGAATTCATTACGCATATCAGTTAGGTCAGCCTCCATGTTACAAATCAAGGTGTTAAAGCAGCGAGAGAGTTCTTATTGCGGGCTAACAAATATTTTTATCCTCGTGAAGAATCTAAAGAATTCCGTCTCTTCCGGTTTGAATTTGACTCATGTGTATGTTGCTTTTGGAGTTTCAAGGATATGTTGATCCAAAACTATACGGGCTCTTGGGGTTTTTCATTGACTTGTGAACTTGCAGGCTCTGTAATTTGTTTTGTTTTCTTAGTATAACATAAAGTGTTGAACATGTTCATGTTATCAAGCATGTCGCGCGTGACCTCTGTTTCTTCGTTCATCAAGTTCTCTACTTTCATCTGTAATCTAGGAAACTCAATCTTTGCCCATGCCTTGGCACATAACTATTCCTGTTGTTAAGTAGACGTGGATGATTATAAGTAAAATCCTTCGACAGCTTGTACCGTTTCCGCTAGGTCAATATCCTCGCTGGAACGAAATAACTTGATCTCAATACTCTCTGATCCAACTTACGGTAAATTTAAATCTCTGACAGTTTTTAAGAGACTCATAATATTGGTCTTGAAGTGCCTTCACCCAAAATAAGATGTTCTCCTCGGATGTTTTAAATGCAGCACAGCGAGCCGATGGCTTATAGATTCCAATATCTATTTCTTCGAATTTTAGCTTTCCGGATCCTGGCCCCTACACTGGGTCTACACTGGCTTCAGGTCGTCGTACGTGTCGTATAATAAAATCACTGGCCATCTGGGTAAAAAACGCGGTCCTTCGGCTCCGACAATAGCGCCAGTTGAAATATCCTGAGCCTGTTGGAAGGCTTTCGCACGAGTGAAGTTAAATAAAACATTAAACTGGCTTACATTTGAGAGATGAGACTCCAAATTAGAAGTTCCTCGCGGGTCCTCCGCCATCTTGCTTTACTGTATTAAATTATGTAAATAAATTAACCTGGCGATTGTTGCGTGACCAGCACAGTGCAATCTGATTGGTGTGAATTTGACCTTTAACGCATGCGCAGAAGACTTGTTGCACAGAATAAAAAAAAAATAACGACTTGCATTTTAAGACTCGGCGCTGCCACAGGCAGCCCGAGTAATAAGAAAACCAAGCTAGGCCAAGGATATTTGTAGATGTTATGTACCGATGAAATCGAAACATCAACATCGTCGTATTAGGCGATCAAATGCGCCTATCCCCCCCCCCCCCCCGGACATAGTATTAGTTGTGACACCGCATTTTGTTTTTAACAGACAGTTTAAATATTCGTAAGCAATTTACATTTGTATTTTAATACCTTCAAATACAGCACAAAGCTTTTGGAGTCCCTAAGCAGAATTTTGTTCTTTGAAGTCGTCTAAAGTGACCTCCCCGCCATGATTCCGATCAAGGAAACCATGCAGCACATTACATGAAATTGAGACAACTTGTTCAACTTGGTCAAATTCCCTACCCCAAGGACAACTACCGATGTCAAATTCCCTACTCCCCGGGCACGAAAACGAGTCAAATGCCCGGGCGTGCCCGGAGGGGATGTCGATGTTTCGATTTGATTGGTACATTATTGTGTACTTTATACAGTAGTAAAACAGCTGTTTTATATTTATGTTCTAACATTTCATAGTCATGTCATGCTCTTATTTACATGTAGTTAATTATGATCAACATACAGTAATATTGCACTGAACATACAGTGCATAGTGAACCCAGAATGCATGGGTGCTCAAGAATTACATCACCGCCTCACTGGGTAGCTCAGTTTGTAGAGCACGGTCTAGAGTGCGGGAGGTCAGGGGTTCGAATCCCGGCCGCGTCCTTGGGCAGGGACGTATAAACCGTTTGCCTTGTCTCCTTCCTCTTCTAATCTATACGAGGGGGACGTGAAAGAACCTGTTGTGTTATTTCGAGAAAGAGTAGGGGATTGTCTCCCAACACAACAGCCTGGTATTCTGAGGTACTAACAATCACTCATGATTGTAAACTGCATGGCAGCACATTCGCCACAATAGGAGTCCGTATCACAAAAATAACATTGTGAAGCGCATTTGGATATATTCATATAGAATTTGCGCTATATAAATGAATACCTTTACCTTTTACATGTACATGCAGGTATGTTTTTGGTGAACCTAGTAAAAACCTGACCTTCTGGACAGAGGTATTAGAGATGATGTGGGTAGGGCATAATAAAAAACCCTATTTCATTCTGGGAGATACTGTATAATTGACTTCACATGCATGCACCTCATACAACTAGACCATGGTCAGATGTAATGTATTATTGGTTGGTTATTATTTTTTCTCAAATTTCTATTCTGTTCTCCTTTATAGGTTACTCAAATCCAAGTCCAGACTGATATAAAACAGCTCGAGTCTTCAACCCAAGAGATAGTAACATAATATGAGAGCTTCAAAGAAGTAACTGATACAATTCCTACCCACACATTAATCAAATAGCAAATTACATGCACCTTTGTTATTGAGCTGGGCTGAGGTCTTCATTGAAGTACATGTATTAACATAAAAAGATCACAATATGCCATAACAGAACTGTGAATGCAAGAAGTGTCTCCTACTTATGGCCAACAGGAATGGAGTTGATTTGTGTTATGGATGGGCTATCAAGAATGATCCACTTGAAAATAAGTGACAATTCATGATCTGTTTTGACTAACTTGGCACATGCATGGGTTTCAGCTAAAGTGTATGCTGTATGAAGTTAATACAAGAAGATATTGGGACAGACTAAGCTCTCACTGCCAGATACTGTCTCAGTAAAAAATATGTGACATGCAATGAGAAGGCTATCTGGCTACTGACTGTGAATCTGTCAGGTAATGCTGTTACTGCTCTGTATTGAAAAAAGAAATTCAACAGGGTGTGATAAAACAACACTCACTGTAGTTAAGCTTCAGTTAAGCTCACTGTAGCTTAACTGGACACACTGCTAAATAAAACAGCTGTTCCACTTGGACTTGGACATTTCAATCTGCTTCTAATTTTCAGTTGAATCAAAACTGAGCAGTTTGTCAGTTACTTTTAATGTTTTACAAATAAAAGAATGGCAACTACTTGTTTTCTTTTTTTCTTTTTTCAAAACAGTTGTAAACAAAATAATATTATACCATATTAGTATAGGTAATAGCATGATGTGTAGTGATATTTGGCGTAAATACCGCGAGTGATATTTAAAGCGGCTCGTGATATTACGAACAATTTTGAAATATCATGAGCGGTATTTATGTCAAATATCACGTACAGATCATGCTATTATTTGTTTTTATAATATAGATAAGATAGTAGGCGCGCTCTGATTGGCTAAATAGCCATGTTTTATTTAAGCAATATAACACGCTTTCCATGTCTTTGTTCTCTTATATAAACACGCGGAATATGTTGGGAGAACAAAGAAAAACTTGGGCGAGTGATTTTCAAGTTTTTCTGCGTTCTCCCAACATATCCCGAGTGTTTATATAAGAGAACAAAGACATGGAAAGCGTGTTATATTGCTTTTATAAAATAACGAACAGGAAAAATACGAGAGATAAATCTTACGCACGCTGGATCAGAAGATCAATTCTCCTAACTGTAACATTCGTCAGAAATCGACCGATGGTGAGTTTGCACTGTGAGGGAAATTCCCCAAGGCAGAACTGAGAGAAACGAAGGCATGCTCGTGAGGACGATCTGTGGGCAGTGTGGGGCTCTATTTTGAAAACATTTGCTTCGACATTCGCCGAAATGAGAATAACTCGGAAATCAAGACATTTCCCCCCGGAAATTTAAGGCATAAAGGCATTCAAGGAGTAGAGGACTTGAACTGGGTGTTTTTGTCGCTGAATGTACACGACGAAACATGATTCCCGATCCCTGTTGAACGTTTTGATGAATCAATGAACGAACTTTTATTTTCGCCAAACTCAATGGAAAGATCTAGCTGTTGGAACCTTCCTTCCAATGAGGTGAGGCTAAGAGTGCAAGGTAAGAGTAAAAGCTCATTTTGTTCTGTAAAAATCAACAAGTTTTCATTTGGTTGTTATATCAACCTGAACTGTCGCACATGAGTTTGTAAAATCCATGTAGTTGTTCAAAAGTCGGCAAGGAAAAAGCTAAAAACCTTATCTGAATTATCTAAGACCAAGCAGACAAGTGGCCTTTAGCTTATATGAAGGCTTATTATTCCGTGACTTCGTCGCCGACGAAATGTACTTTTACGGTTTGGGATAAAAAGAAGACAGAATAAAAAATGAAAATGTTGCCTTGCTTTTCCCTCTCTTGTACTCTAGCTCGATTCCTCACTATTGTTTAAAAACTAGACTTGTTAAGCCGTTTATGTCTTTAGTTTTACCGTACAAAATAAGTTAAACGAAAAGTGGTTTTGACATTTGTTTGTTGGATCCGCGAAAAAAATTATCTCGGCCGGGATGGTTTGATAACTTCGTCGGTTGGTTGTATTTTTGTTAAATATATCTGTCGGTTTTGCTGATTAAAATCATATTGAAAGTCAACATTTGGTGAAGACATTCTTCCTTGTCGTTTGCCATTTTTATTTCATTCACAATCGGCAATCGCGTGCCAGCGAATTGCCATGTCTATGGACTCTCATATAAACACGGCTTTCAGCCAATCAGCGCGCGAGTTTCCTCTGGGTTATTTTATAACAGAGTATATAACATGGTTTGCCGTGTTTTATTGTTTTCAACTGGCGGTTTCCTTTCATCGCGCGTGTAAATCTATATTATAAAACAGATAAATAAGCCTTAAATCCATTGTTTATACTATCATAAAACACTCTGGTCATTTGAGAACACTCGAGAAATGTTGAAAGCACGCGCCTTCGGCTTGTGCTTTAACATTTCTCTCATGTTCTCAAATGCCCATCGTGTTTTATGATAGTATAAAACATGGCTAAGGCTTCTTTATTTGTTAAATAATATGTTCTAAGAAATTTACTGAGAAAGACAATCAGACTCGTGCAGGTGCACACACAGGCAGCCCAAGCTCACGATTTGTGGCTCTTACAAATCCTACGTAAATTACGTGATTGCTCGCGCAAGATCGATTGCGTGATCTAGCGCGCGCTAGAGTCACCGTTTTCTCCACAAATTTTCCTTGTCATCTCACTAATACTTCATACTTCATACTTCATACTTTATTTATCTTTCCTTAAAAAGGCTTTTCAAAGACAAAATACAAATACAATACAACTACAGTGTACATGATAATTTGAATTACATCTATTAATTTAACCTATTTTGAGTTTGATATAATTTGCTCTTCAGCTTTCGCTTGAAACTTAAAACGTCTTTACTTAATTTCAGTTCATTATCTAGTGAGTTCCATATTTTTACTGTTCTGTAATAAAAACTTCTCTGACCACTCGCAGATTTGAATAGAGTTTGCATTGATTTTTTATCGTGGTAAAATAAAGGTAATGAAATAACATTTTGCAATAAATGTACCTCGAGTGTCCTTTTCTTATGTCCTTGGGTATTCTCTGCTATTTCAAAACCCTCGGACGTCCCGCGGATGGCAAATGCGATCTGATTGCATGGTTGGTTGTCGTCACGTGCACGTGGGGTTTGTTAGACTCCACCACGTGACGATGACCAACCAATCAGAGTACATCTGCCATCCACGGGACGTCCCGCTGTCTCGGGACAAAGTTACCAGCATCCGAGGGTTTTGAAGTAGCGGTTTTCGATACCACAAATATGTCGTTTATGAGGGCTAAAATGTATTTTTTTGCAATTCCACCCCGAAATAAACGTAGACAGACATTCGGTACGTCCTTTTGTGGAGTCTGGCGAGGATTGAAGTGATTTTAGAGTGCTTTATTGCCCTTCGAGTGATTTGATGTGCTCAACGGACTGTGCAGCCTTGTCATTTCATTATAGAGAGAGATCTCAAAAATCAAAAGCGCTCTAAAACCGATCCAAACTAGCCCAAAATAGCAGAGAATACCCAAGGACATAAGAAAAGGACACTCGAGGCACATTTATTGCAAAATGTATTTCATTGCCTTTATTTTACCACGATAAGAAATCAATGCAAACTCTATTAGAGGATGACACAGTATCCGAGACCTGGCTTGATAACTCTGTAACCGACCTCGAAATTGAAGTACCAGGGTACGATATTTACCGTATCGACCGCCTAAACAAGAGAGGCGGCGGCATTTGCGCCTACGTTTTGCGGACCTACAAAACAGAGGTTCTGACCAACATCTCACAAATCGCGCCTTCTGGTTTCCACCAATTATGGCTAAAAATACAAGTCAGAAACCTGAAATCCTTCATCATCTGTACAACCTACGGACCCCCAGACACTTCTTTGAGCTGTTTCGATATGGACCTTACAGATAATTATATTTATGCTTCGTGGCTTATAATGTACCTGTATACATACTTGGAGACCTGAACTGTGACATGGCGAGCATGGATACGGCTGGTTATAAGCCCTTAATAACTTTTGTAGCTCTTACAATGTAACACAGCTCATAACCACGCCAACCCGGGTTACTGAGTCCTCTAGCTCAATTCTGGACGTTATTCTTGCATCTGACACGAAGCAAGTGCAAAAGGCCGCAGTGTTACAAAGCTCAGTCAGTGATCATGACCTAATTTATATCACTCTCAAACTGAAACAAATGCGCACCAAACCAGTGTACATTACTACTAGAAGCTTTAAACACTATAAGCCTGAGGCATTCGACAGGGATATTTCCTTAGTACCATGGTCCATTGTGGATATTTTCGACGATGTTGACGACAAACTCTATGTATTTGATACATTATTCAACGATATTCTCGAACAACATGCACCTGTCAAAACTTTTAAAGTTCGCGGGAAACCTAACCCATGCGTTACTGACAATATCCGAGGATTAATGAAGACAAGGGATAAATGGCATAAAGCAGCTAAGAAAACAAATGATCCCTTGGCATGGACGACATATAGGTTCTTCAGACAGGAGGTAAAACGTGAAATTCGAATTGCAGAAAGAGATTTTGTCGCTGAGCAGATACAGAAAAATCCAAACAACACCAACAGTATTTGGAAAACAATCCGTCACTGCATACCAAACAAGTCTAAATCACAGCGTATCTTTAGCAAAGACGATAAAACTGTTGCTGACGAATTCAATATGTTTTTCGTTTCTGTCGGTCAAACTACCATCGAGAATATCAAATCGCTGGCCAATGAATACAATATTGTGACAGGAAGCAGCGATAACTTCATCCCAAGAGAATACCAAACATGCGAACAATTCTCACTGAGCCCCATTGTTTGTAAACACGTCGAGGATATAATATTATCTATGCCCTCTAACAAAGCTCCAGGGATTGATAAGATTCCGATCCGTGTAATTAAGGACTGCCTAGGCCCTATTCTCCCAGTTTTTACTTCCATTGCAAACACTTCAATAGCCACCAACACCTTCCCTGCACAATGGAAACTAGCTGAAATTACTCCAATACCTAAAGATGTAGACTATGAACAAGCGAATAAAAATAGACCGATTTCGCTCCTACCAATATTATCGAAAGTCTGTGAAAGGATCGTCCACAATCAATTTACATCATATCTCATATCAAAGGGAAGGCTGTCAAATAACCAAAGTGGAAACAAGAAATTTCACTCTACAGAAACTTCTGTCATTGAAACAACAGACAAGATTCTCCAGGCCATTGACAACAAAAAACTAACTGATCTGGTTCTTTTAGACATGAGTAAGGCTTTCGACAGCGTCGACCACAAACTGATGATCTCTAAACTACAAGATGTAGGGGCTTCACCTTCATGCACAGACTGGTTTCGTAGCTACTTGAGTGACAGACGACAAGTTGTCCGAATTAACTCAGCCCTATCTGAGCCTCTTACTATGGTCAGCGGCGTGCCTCAAGGGAGCATACTGGCACCACTCCTATTCAGTATATATACGAATGATCTCACCTCTGTACCACAGAAATGTATTGCAACGAGTTATGTGGACGACACCAAACTACTTATATCATTCAATCTGAGAGAGAGGACATCTACAATAACTGATATAGAAGAAGATTTATTTAACGTCAGCAAGTGGTGCTGTCAGAACCGCTTATTATTAAACCCAGATAAAACTAAACTCTTCAGTAGTATTTGGTAGTAACAGAAGATAGCTGAACTAGAATATTTTAAGACTTCATTGCTAGGAAAGGAGCTGTTACCAGTATCCAGTGCCAAAGACTTGGGCGTGATCTTAGACACGAATTAACTTAACCTACGACGAACACATTACTAAGACCGTTTCTTCATGCTTTTCTCGACTAGCACAAATAAACCGTGTTAAACACGCGTTTAATAAGAACACTTTAATTACTGTTATTAATACATTAGTATTTAGTAAGTTGCTTTACTGCTCGAATGTATGGGCAAATACATCTAATAGAAACATACGTAAGCTACAATCATGTCAAAACTATGCCTGTCGTATTGTTAGCGGGGCCAAAAAGTATAACCATATTACACCTATACTAAAAGAGCTAAATTGGCTCCCAGTAGATAAGCTAGTGTATTTTAGAAGTACCACTCTGGCATTCAAATGTATGACTGATTCCGCACCAGGTTATTTAATATCTAAATTCACGAAGCGCTTCAATATTAGTGGTCGTGAAACTCGAAACTCGCAATTATTACAAATTGAAAATCACCGCCGCACCAATTGGATGGGAAACTCCAAAACGAGGCATCCTTTCGATTGGACTTCCGGTGTCTCATCAAAGTGTGAAGAGGTGTTTGGGACGGCGAAATGCGAGGTGACAAAAATCATTTCTCGGTTCTCGTTGAATGTTTGGTCATGAAACTTGGAGGATACGTAGCAAGGAGATCTGTATACGGGATCCGGAAGTATCACGTCGATTGAGTGGATTTAAGGGTCATTTTTGCCGTGGAGATGACAGGTATGTGAACACGCCATCGCGTCCGCTTGCCTGCCTTCTCTCTCTTTAGATAGAGTGAATCCAGGTTTCCTAGAAACTCGCTAAATCGGCTCCCAAACCCCCAAATTCAAGACACAACAACTTAATCTTCATCAAAGCAAGTTTATTGTGTTATTCATTTGCCACTTAGTGCGATAAAATACCAGATATTCTGGATGTTTGAACCTTCGTAGTTCAACTGTCAAATAAATTCAAACTTTGAGCTTGGGCTGCCTGTGCTGATACTAGCAAAAAGCGAAGTTTGATTTCAGGCAGTTCATCGAGCACAACTGAACTCTGTCTCTGAAGTCAAACAATAAAACAGTTGTCACCTTGCTGTTTTATTTAAAAAGACAGTAACTAATAATACATCTTCAAAAATAAACTTTACAATCGAAAACCAGAAAACTGACCGAAACTATCGCAGCTGGAAATGAAATTCTAGTTCCTAAACTTAGTTCAAGCAAGGTTTTCGTTTAGGTAGTTAACTTGAACAAGATTTGATTTTGAATCGACTGCGACCGAGTTTCCAAGGGTTTCTTGTCAATGGATTAAAACAAAACAATTAAAATAAAATCTAAAAGTAAACTTGGCTTACTTTGTTGGTATTTTGTCCTTGTATAATGTCAGCTGTTGCTGGGCAGTTGTTTGAGCGAGATTAACGTCAATTTTCGGTTCCGTTTTCATCCACGTAATCAAACTTTCCTCGTCTGTCAACTGGTCACTCGAAGATCACTTTGAACTAATTCCATTAGCAGTGCAGAGGCACAGATGATCAGTCTATACATTTCTTTTCATTTCTATTCCAAACTATTCAATTTTAGCCATCAAAAGCCAGGTATTTGCCACCGTAAGTCCGTAGCTTTGCAGTTTGTGGGGCACTGTTTGCATAATAAAGGGTAGGTATGTGAGGTGTTGTATTCAGAGCCCGACCCGGTTTGCAAAAAACAAAAAATGAAGGTATTCTTATTAACCAGAATTTTCATGAAATTTATGAAAATCAACCCGAATTGATAGATGATTTGCTCCAAAACAAGACTTTGTTTGCGAAATTGGGCTCAAACCTGGACACGGTACCACCGCACCGTCTCACTTACATCATGCACGTGAGTGCCCCCCAGAGTTTGAAATACCACTCCCTTTAGCCAATCAGATTGCAGAAATTTCTTAGGTCATGTCCAGTTATTATACCATAGAATCCTGGTTATAATCCCTGAGCTTATACAAGGGTCTGTGGGTGGGTTTATAACCAAGGGGGCTTATAACCAGGGGGCTTATAAC
Source organism: Actinernus sp. WN-2022 (assembly GCA_030867875.1). Lineage (NCBI taxonomy): Eukaryota > Metazoa > Cnidaria > Anthozoa > Actiniaria > Actinernidae > Actinernus > Actinernus sp. WN-2022. The sequence goes on from JAOWCC010000577.1 coordinate 28,627,961, forward strand.
AGGGTTGGTAAATATGGTCCCTCCAAATTCAGGATTGCTCGGCGATGCTCACATTTACCCCTGGGGAGGGAGGGGGGTCTTCCTATATGTGGATGGTCACACATCTTTTGTAATTCATACCTAACAATAAAGACTGCTAAATTCAGCTAATAATTCTTCCTTTGGTTATTACTAAGAGGATTTAAAATGAAAGTGTCTTCCATCTTCAATTTCATTGGGGACACACCATCATAAATCTGAAGAAGGGTAGTCCAAAATAAAAAATAAAAATCCTGCAACGCAAAATATCAAGGAAAAAAACCTGCTTTGCACAACTAAGGAGCCAAAAAAAAGTCCTACCTCCCTTCTCAGTCACATTTCTAATGGTGCTTCCCTTGGACACTGAAAACAATTTATTTATGGGAGTACCCCTTCCTCCATAAAGGTGGGACACACACTAGAGGACATTTTGTGGGGACATGTTGCATGACACCCCTAGTGTGCACTGTGACATTTCACGAAATAGTCATGTTGCTGTGACAAAATTTTGTCCCCACGACATCAAAGAAAATTTTGTTCCCGCAACACTTTTTTTCATGAAATGGTGCAGTGCACACTATGGGTGTCGCTGCAACATGCCCCTGTGACAAGACTCACATGTAATGCATACTGCAGCATTTTGCAGTGACATTTCCCTGCAATTCAAAATATCCCCTAGTGTGTGCTCACCTTAAAGAGTGTCTCAGGCTGCATGGATGTATAGAGGCCCGAGTGAAAGCCCACTGGGGCTCTTAGCTTGTTATATTGAAAATCAACACAACCAATCATACAGCTGCTAAGAATCTACAAGTTATCAGGCTTTTACAGGTAAATCGTGTGAGTAATGACGGATGAACGGCAAAGAGGGGAAAGAAGGCACATGTGTTTACCGGACTCTTCCCTGTGCTATATATTCAAGCAAGTTACAGCTGTACAATGCATAGAAACCTCAAAATCACTCATATTTATCCTCTCTGGGAAGCGTGAGCCACATTTAGATACATTTACGTGATAAAACGTCTTTTAAACTACTAGAATTGATCGGGCCAAAACAACAACTGCTCGAGTTTTATACTGCATGTAAAGTTGATCAGAGGAACCATGGTAGTGACTGAAATGAAGGAGATTACAGTAAACATGTAGGCCATATGTGACCGTTACTAGCTCTTTTTAATAAAGCTTGAGAAGCCAGAATTATTCGTTTAAACTTGATAGAATACGATTTTATACTAACCAACATATTAAACACCGTCTCATAATTTAACTTCGAACACAAACTTCCATACAAACTACAGTAACAAATTGAGCATCTCAGCATTTGTTTATTGCTCTAATTTGGTGTCGAGTGCACAAGCGTGGGATGAATTTCTGACAATGCAGGAATTGCTTACCGCCAGACGACAACAGCGAATAATCACCCTATATTATTCATTTTAATACATGAGACCACTATAAAACCTATAATACTCCTTCAGAAGAAAGCTGTGAGAATCATAACATTTTCTAAACGTAATGAAAAACCTCTCTGCTTTTTAAAGAGTCTGGATATTTTAAAACTACAAGATGTCATATTTATGCAAAATGCGTTATTTATGTATCACTTTCACAATAATTTGCTCCCAGGATTTCTTCTGTACGTCACTAGGACGAATTATGGAAGGGTTAATCTTCGCTTTCTTGGAGCGCAAATTTGGAATAAAATTGACGAAAACACAACATTCTGCTGCCAACATTTATTCAAAATTAAGTAATGATTCAGCTAAGAACTATAGCAAAAGACAATAGGCTGCGGCAATGAGCATATCCCCACATACGATTTTGCTTGAATATGCCTGAAGCGCTGTAGGAGATGGCTACAATCCAAACTACGAATTTTGTTATTCTATGGGTTCTTTTTACTGTGAAAACTCAGGTGGTGTGGGCGCTACGATCGCAAAGCACTTTGGTCCATTTCACAAAATCGGCTCATTGCGCACAAGCTGCCGTCGAGCGAACATCTCTGAGATAGCTGTTTGAATCGGTTCGATCGGCGAAGAGCGTTTTGTTCGGGTATTAAAAAGCAAGTTGTTCCCTCACTGGGATGAATTACCTCTTGAATTATCAAAAATTGTGTGAAAAGCGCCACAGAGCCAATTCAAAGGGAAAAAAGCGACAGTTTCCAGCTCCACTAAACGTCGTTATGAAATATATGAGAGTTGAATACTTTTGCCAGCTTTTAACAGGTGAGTTTAGTTTTTTCCTTCGCCCTTTTACTTGCATAAATCAAGGCTCAAAATATTGAGTCGAAGCTTGCAATTAGTTCGGTGTACATGTAGTACTGCTTGAAGTGGTACTAAATTAATAGGAGCGTTCATTTTGTCAGCCTTTGTTTATATTGTTTATAGATTTATTATAAACTTTCATATTTCGAAAGATAAGCCAACACTTCATCTTTGACTAGGAGATGAGACCCTACGGAAGCCGATAGGGGTCACACGTTGACGCTTCCACTTTGGCGCTTCCACTCAGGCGCTTCCACTCAGGCGCTTCCACTTTGGCGCTTCCACTCAGGCGCTTCCACTCAGGCGCTTCCACTTTGGCGCTTCCACTTTGGCGCTTCCACTTTGACGCTTCCACTCAGGCGCTTCCACTCAGGCGCTTCCACTCAGGCGCTTCCACTTTGGCGCTTCCACTTTGGCGCTTCCACTCAGGCGCTTCCACTCAGGCGCTTCCACTTTGGCGCTTCCACTTTGGCGCTTTCACTTTGGCGCTTCCACTCAGGCGCTTCCACTCAGGCGCTTCCACTTTCGCGCAGTGCAGTCGAGAGAGCTTGGAAACTAGTTTGTCGACAACATGGCGTCCTTGAGTTTGACTGGCCAGATGATAACTTATTTAACTATAAGTTGCTTTCTACTTTGTGATTGTTCTCCCGGGGGGGTGACCTCCTGCCCTTCTAGATGCGAACAAGTCCGGCAAGTAATGCTTTTAAGCTGCTTTGTTTGTCGTTCACGTGAATGTTATGAGTGAAATCTTTGAAGAACTTATTTTGCAAACGCAGATCGTGTTTTTCTTGATTGACGAATGAAGTCCACCAAAACACGATTCTTCTGGTCTATCAGGATATCATGCATATGTATATATTATGAGTGAATAAACGTGTTGTTATGTGAAATACATGTTATCTTGTTCCAGAGGTATTAATTCAGATTTATGGAATATGCAAGTTAGTTGATTAATGCTGTCTGTGAATTAAGTTGTGCACACATCACGAAATAAATAATTTATATACAAATAATTGCAAACTTTGTACAAATGTAGTAATAAAAAAGCATATAATCATGCAAGCCAAAATATTTCTTTTTTCTTTTAGTTATTAGGGAATGTTCATTTCATATGAGGAACAGGGACTCTTAAAAATATACTGGAGTTTACAAAGTTTGGGTTTTGTTTTGCACTAGGTTTTCCCTCTACTATGAGGGGGGGGGGGGGCACTCAAACAGTTGAAATGATGGATGGGGTGCTATGAAAATTGTACTCGCAATTCCGATATCTTCATGCCCCCTCGTCATATTAATGAACATTCTCTTATTATGCTTTATAATATAAATTACGGGAACATCATCCTAAGAATGTGCAATTTCATTGGCTGCTCAGTGTGCTTGATTTTCTTTTAATGATAAATTCGTACAAAAAAAATATATTACCTTATTATAGGAAATTAACAATGCACGTTGACAACGCGAAGAAAATTTACGTTACACTAAATTAACGCGAATTTTTCAAAAGTTAGGTTTACATGCATTAAATTAACGCGAATTTTTCGATAAGCATCTTGCTTTATTTACTGCGATTTTCATAATTCTGCAAACTCGCACTTTACATTTCTGAACGCCAAACTGCGTTTTGGCTTCCGTCAATAAAACCTTCCAAGACAAGTGCACGGATGTTTCTAAGTTTTTTTTAAAGCCGAAAATTTGGGTTTGAAGCCTAACTAGACCCTATCAATTCAAAAGATCTTTCAAAGCCTCACGGTGAAATCACCAAGAGCTGCTCACTCGTTTGATTGACGGAAACCAAACCGCAATAGTGACTCTGAAGAGCCAATAGAGGAGTCATGAACTAATAAGGTTTTGAAATGAAATAAAGGTGCTTTAAAATAACAATGTTGTAAAATAGCGTGCATTAAATTTACATCGACATTAATTAAGATACATTAAATTAACGCGAATTTTGTAAAATCGCGTTAATAAAGTGCATTGTTAATTTCCTATAATAAGGTATACAATAGATATGTACATGTAGATAGTTCTCCTGTCCTATAACAAAATCATACTTTCAAAGTATTGAAAAATTGTTACATGTAAAATTAAAGTTGTACTTGCATTACTCCTGCATCCACAGTTTGTCAAGACCTTGAGGGTATTTTGTTATATTTATAGAACATTTATAGAACATCTTCATGTGTTATTAGTACATATTCATTATGTGAAGTTGTACATTGTTTTTGTAGAGGGAAAACCTAGTGCAAAACAAAACCCAAGGCCCCCTTTGTAAACTCCAGTATTTTTAAGAGTCCCTGTTCCTCATATGAAATGAACATTCCCTAATAACTAAAAGAAAAAAGAAATATTGTGGTTTACATGATTATATGCTTTTTTATTACTACATTTGTACAAAGTTTGCAAATATTTGTATATAAATTATTTATTTCGTGATGTGTGCACAACTTAATGCACAGACAGCATTAATAAACTAATTTGCATATTCCACAAATCTGAATTAATACCTCTGGAACAAGATAACATGTATTTCACATAACAACACGTTTATTCACTCATAATATATACATATGCATGATATCCTGATAGTCTTGGATTTACACTTCCAATTCTCAACAGAAGAGTCGTGTTTTTGGTGGACGTCATTCGTCAATCAAGAAAAACACGATCTGCGTTTGCAAAATAAGTTCTTCAAAGATTTAACTCATAACATTCACGTGAACGACAAACAAAGCAGCTTAAAAGCATTACTTACCGGACTTGTTCGCATCTAGAAGGGCAGGAGGAGAACAATCACAAAGTAGAAAGCAACTTATAGTTAAATAAGTTATCATCTGGCCCGTCAAACTCAAGGACGCCATGTTGTCGACAAACTAGTTTCCAAGCTCTCTCGACTGCACTGCGCCAAAGTGGAAGCGCCAAAGTGGAAGCGCCTGAGTGGAAGCGCCAAAGTGGAAGCGCCTGAGTGGAAGCGCCTGAGTGGAAGCGCCTGAGTGGAAGCGCCTGAGTGGAAGCGCCTGAGTGGAAGCGCCATTTGAAGCTCCCAGCCCACCCCTCCCCTCAAAACTGTTTTCAGTGGTTTTAACTCAGAGTCTGTATGTACTTTCTGTTATGTGTGGAATATTTCTCACAGTCCTCCCCCCTCGGCGCCAAAGTCGATGCGCCAAAGTGGAAGCGCCAAAGTGGAAGCGCCTGAGTGGAAGCGCCAAAGTGGAAGCGCCAACGTGTGACCCCTATCGGCTTCCGTAGAGACCCAGTTAATGCTCAGACTTCCCCTCCTAACTGATTTGATGTTTCAAGGATAATCACACAAGTTTCGATTTCATCGGTACATAAGCAGTGGACTGCTACAAAATGTATTACAAGTACAATGGTTTCTGATGAGCCAAGCTAAGCTCATATATGTTGTAACTACATTGTAGGTTGTGTAAAACAAACAGATCATACTACACAGCCTAATTTAATTTCGTCTTGTTTTTGCAAATATATATATATATATACTGGTACATGTATATTGTTTTCTGCTTTTTGTCAAGATTTTTGCTATCATGTCTAATTTCTAAGCAACCAAGTTCAGAATTGCTTTAAACATGATAGTCAATGCAACAAGTTTCCTACCCTTTATAACATTTGGCTTTTGTTTCTTTTGATACAGGAACAGAAGAGAGTGACATTCCAGCTGCTTGTGCATAATTATATAGATGGGATACTACACAGCATATAATTCTACCGAGACAAATAATTATTACAGAACAGTGAATATATATAGCCTGTGTAGCAGTGCAAGGGAGGGAGAGGGGGACAGTGGAGCTCCTTGTGCTGGCTAAGAACAAGATTCACATTAGCTATAGTATGCCCCCCCCCCTCTCTGCCCAGTTTCAGAAGAGAGAGAGACATACATACATGTAAATACATAGTTTTTATTTTAACATGCTCTCCCAGGGAGCTAAAACTATTATATTAAAACTAAAACTAAGATATTAAAATGTTCTAATCGCTAATTAATATAATCATTAAATTTATTTACAGTTGACCTAAGTACCTCTTAAAATTGTATTATTAAGTCTGGCTGGTTTTTGGCTGCAGCTGGTAAGCTATTCCAGAGAACGGCCCCCTGATACTGAAAGCTGTTTACCGGCTTCAGTCTGTGGATGTTTTATGAAAATATTATGTGCTGAATTTCTTAAACTATGGGAGTGTACAGTGCTTGAATTTGCAAATAGTTTATGCAAATAGTCTGGTGAAGTCCTGTTTAATATTTTAAACATTAAAGTTGCAAGTTGTTTGCATCTTCCATTCTCAACATTGTCCCATTTAAGCTCATCCAGTAGCCCAGATGACGGTTCATCATAATTAGAAAAGGTAATCACTCCGGCAGCTCTATTTTGGAGCTTTTGAAGGTGATCCAATAGCCCTTTACCACATGAGGTCCCCATGCTGCAATACAGTAATCGAGATATGGTAGTACGAAGGAATTGTACATAGTATTTAAAGTTTCAAATGGTATAAGGCTTCTAACTCGTTTTAAAGCTCCAATCCCTCCTAAAATTTTCTTAGAAATTTTATCCACATGTTGTTTCGAATTCCATGTTAGGGACTCATCAATCTCAACTCCAAGATATTTGTAAGTTTGTTCTCTCTTTAAGGGTTTGTGATCAACTTTGATTATGAAATTATGTTCAAGGTGTCTTATTTTATGCCAACTTGCAACTATCATAAACTTAGTTTTTACTATATTTAAACTAAGTTTATTTGCCTTTAACCATATATGCACCTTATTCAAGTCATGGTTCATTTGTTGCTCTAGAACATTTGGGTCTGCATCAGCTACTGTAAGGCTGGTATCATCAGCATACATTCTTATTTCTGAGAATCGATCACAAGAGGGGAGATCAATATAAGTTATGAAGAGAAGACAGAAGTCATCAATGAAAATGTCTCAGAATTCACCCCCCCCCCCCCCCCCCCAGTTTTCCCCAATTTTAAAGGCCTCCCTATGCCCCAGCATTTAAGCATTAATTAGCTTTTCTTTAATTCAGGTTGATTTGTCCTATGAAATAATTACGGTACATACATTGTACATGTAAAAATTTTTTATTATTGTTGCAATTTATATTAAATTAGATAATTTAAATATTTCCACATGTGTAATATAATGTAGGTACACAGAATCAAATAATGCACTTATCAGCAGCTTCCCCCAGGGGCAGACCCCAGGATGATCAAGAGGATTGCAAAAAGGGTGGAACAAACTTCACAATTTTCCCCAGGGGTGGGGAAATGTTATTAGTCAAAGTCCCCTGGGTCACGTTTTCCTTAAACAGAAAATCCCTCTTATGTGAGATTATAATCTTACAAATTCCCCTTGCTTATCTTGGAACTTCAAACAAAGTCGAGCATTTTCCCCTACCAGGGGCAAAACTTACATTCAATCCCCTTTTATTCCCCAACTTATCCCCCTGATCAGCCTGGGAGGGCTTATTAGAGAGGGGGGGGGCTTATGTCAATGGAAGAGCCAATGTTCAGTAGAGACCAGTGTAAAATTCCCTTTTATTCTCCACAAGGAACTGGGACACAAGGCGGGAAAACTAAAACATATGACATTAACCGTCAAGGAGCGAAAGTTCAAGAATAAAATATTGTTTAAATAGTATGGTACCTTCATAAGGTTTAATTGCATTCAAGAATGGAGTAACGCAACTACTGCGGTAATTCTGACTTCTTTTTTTTTTGGGGGGGGGGGGGGGGGCTTAATTAATTTCGTCTTCAAAAAGGGGGGCTTATAAGAAGAGGGGGGCTTAAAAGAGAGGGGGGCTAAATAGAGGATTTATGGTAAGTGCATAAGAAAGGTATTTTGAAAATAAATTATTTGCTTAAAAAAGTTTTGAATAGCTCTTGCTTTCCTCTCATTTGTTGCACTACTAGCTGACCTCAAGATTTTGAGCTGGCTTTCCAGGGGTATCTCCTGTAGCACCACCGTGACCTCTCTTGCTGGGCTGGTAATTATTCTGTCATCTGTTAAAATAATTAAATGAATAAAAATTGAGGTAATAGCTGACATGTAGTGACAGTTGAATAACAGTACAAATGCCACTTTGCTCAGTATAATTCCTTTTCTCAAATTTTCATACAAACCTAAACTGAACCCCAAAAATTAAAAATTAAAATCTTTTTCCGACCCAAAATCATTCATAAAACGAGTCTAAATACACCTGAACTATAATGAAGAATTTAGCGAAGTTTTCAAGTATCTTTTTAAGTGGCACTGCAGCGGTGTTGTATTATGCAGTTTAGCCTAATCACCAAACTTTTCCCAAATTCAAGTCAAAAATTCAGATCGAAGATAGGTGGCGCTTAGAGGCGCTTTTGTACAGTTTTAATTATACACATTTGGGGAATGATTTCCCAACTTTAGAGGAAGATTCGTCGATGGGTTTTGTCAAAGTTTCCAAGTCTCTAATGCGTGCTTTTAAGAATCTCATTCACATTGAGAAGTAATAATTTCCACCGTAAAATATAGGGCTAAAAGCACTATAAACACCACCAAAATGACTCGATGATCAAGATAAATCGATAAACCGATACTTCTAATTTCTATTCATGTTAAAATATGTGACGAAACGTAGAAGAAAAACTCGTGACCAGCGTTTCACTTACCGCCAAAATGACACTTCCCACAGTTGATTCGCCGCCATCTTGAAAACTTGACTTTTTGGAAAAATAATGCTTTGCGGTCGTAGCGCCAGCACCACCTGGTGAAAACTCAAAGAAGCCACCATCCAACCAATCGGAAAGGGAGAAAACAAAAGATCTTTCAATCTCAGATTTTATAACTTTCCCCACATACGATGTTCTTCGAAATTAAACCATAGTTAGTATGATCAGAAGTCCATAACCAGAAGTGTCCATCTGGTATTGGGGTAGCGGCCCATCATTTTGCAGAGTAGTCTATTTTTAGAAATGCTAATCTCAAATTTAGCGGGGGGAAAACAATGGCGGACATTGGGTCAGATGCGAGAGTCATGGCTCCGGGGGAGCACTCATGTACACGACGTAAATGAGATGTGCGGCGGCACCGGATAAAGGTTTGAGCCCAATTTGGCAAACTAGGTCTTGTTTTGGAGCAAATCAACTATCAATTTGGGTTGATTTTCATAAATTTTATAGGAAATTCTGGTTAATAAAAACATCTTCATTACATTTTATTTTGCAAACTGGGTCGGGCTCTGAAGACGATACCTCACAGACCTCCCCTTTATTATGCAAGCAGTGCCCCCCGGTTTGAAGCTCAGTACATACAGGTCGCCAAGCGGTGCTACAAACTACAAAGCTAAGTACGGTGGCAAATGTTGGGCTTTTGACGACTAAAATTGAAGATATTGGAATTGTAATGAAACGAAATGTATAGACTGCATGATCATCTGTGCCTCTGCTAATGGATCTTGGGGTGATTTGAGAAAGTTAAAAGTGATTTTCAAGTCTTCAAGTGTTGACTCGGCGACGAGTATAAAAGTTTGAATTATGACAATGAATGAAAACGGAACCGAAAATTCACATTTAACTGGCCAGGAACAACTGACATTATACAAGGACAAAATTACATCAAAGTAAGCCAAGTTTACTTTTAATTTTTTATTTAATTGTTTTGTTTTTAATCCATTGAAATCGGCCTTGGAAACTCGGTCGCATATGACCCGTTGCCGTGATCGTGAGGCAGTTGATTCAAATCTTCTAATAATCTTGTTCACTGGTTGCCTGAAGAAAAAACCCTTGTTTGTACTAATTTTAAGAACTTGAATTTCATTTCCAGCTGCGAAAGTTGCGGTTCAGTTTTCGATTGTAAAGTTTATTCTTGGAGATGTATAACAGTGTCTTTCTAATAAAACAGCGAAGTGACAACTGTTTCATTGTTTGATTGTGTTTGATGAACCACAGGAACTGCCTGAAATCAAACTTCGCTTCTTGCTAGTGTTCAGTGTACCAGAAATTGATTTTTTTTCACAGTTTATAGCTATTTTATTTCAGCTCTAGTCGATTATTAAGCCTTGCTTGGAGATTTGCCGGGCTGTTCTTTTACCTGCCAAGCGCAAATTACTTACAGGATTCTCAAATGTTCACTTGAGCTCAAACTCAAAGTAAACAAACTCGGTGCACTTAATTACTCTTGAGAGAACATGTGATTGTCTTTTTCAGTACATTTCTTAGGTCATATTATAAACAAAAATAGCATGATTTGTATGTGATATTTATCACTTGCTGTATTTATGCCAAATATCACTACAAAAATCTGTATTTATGAACCAAAAGACAAAACTTAGCTTCGTTCTGTATACATCACACAAGTGCTGTACATAAATTTATGTCATAAACACGAAGTCTGAAACGGTGAAACGGGAAAATAAAAGGATACAAAGGAACTACATGTTCTGGTTTATAATGGTCTTTCCTGAACATGTGGTGCTCACCAGTTCTTGCATGCCTGTTATAAATGAGAAATAGCTGATTATCAAGAAGTTTCTACACTAGCAAGTAGCATTCGCTCACCTTGTCCGCCAAAATTTTGTCGCATATATAATTAACTGTACAATATTACAAACAAAGGAAATCGCTGTATTAGCCAATCAGGTACTGCTGATAAATTTTCGAAGAATATGATTGGCTGCGAGATGGCGGGAAAAGCTTTCTATAAATAGACTACTCTGTAAACTGATGGGCCAAACCCTATAGTGGGAGATGGACACTTCTGGTTATGGACTTCTGGTATGATCAAAAATAAATTCAAACTTAAAAAATAATCGAATAAAAATGATTATTTCGATGGGTTTCTATTGAATTTATGAGTATAACCAATGACATTACGAGAAAGAAGAACTGTAGACAATTAGCACCTTTTACATTCCTTTGCCGATCATGCTATCGTTCTTAATCGGAGCATTTCTTAACATCAACAAAATCTTCTCTGGTTATATTGATCCATCCATAATTTATTTTTTCATAGATTGTCGATACTGTTACATCTTAACTTGCTAGCATAGTCTGTATTGTGTAGTCTGTTGTTGTAGTTACGTTATATATTTGTTGTTTGTTTTTGTGTTGTCCCACATCCATTTTCTTTTTCTTCTTCTACTCTTGTTACGACAGCATAGATTAAAGATGTATATCATGATTCTGTTTGATGTTACCGGGTAGCATTTACCAAACATTTTGTTATAATTAAATATCTATTCTTCTCACAAACTGTAAAATTAGTAGTATTAAAATTAAAATAAAGTATATCTTCAGAGTAAGTAAACTTTAGCCACGATAAATAGATTATTGATTCCCATCTAGTTTACAGCGTAGTTAAGTTAGTCACAGAGGCTACATGTTGTTGTTGGAGTTATCCTAGTTGTCTTGTTTATACTAAAAATAAATTTTAAAATATAAAAATAAAGTTGTTGTAGGATATTCTTTGAATGATTTGAACTAACTCGGCAAGTGATTACAATTCTTTTAAAAATAAATTTAACGCTCTTTTCATATTATTGAAAACAAAGTTGACCCCGTTTCCCAAATCAGCATCAAACAAGCACCCGACCCTTTGGCGAAACTTACTTCTTTCTTGATATTTGAAGTGTCTAATCAGGTAGATGATTTCATCGATGACAAGAGTAACTAAAATTAAAACGTTGCGAGCAGGATTTGAACCTGCGCAGGAAGCTCCCATTGGATTTCGAGTCCAACGCCTTAACCACTCGGCCATCGCAACTGACCACACGGCATTCTCATTCACCAATCCTAATCACCTTTATCATATCTCATGCCTGAGCGGGAAGAAGTCTGGTAACAATGGTATCAGAGCGAGGCCAGTTGTCCCAAAGATCACAAACAGTCCAATAGCTGATATTACAGTGGCGTCTACGAATAGCAGTTTCAGCGGTCTTGACCCGAACCAGGAGCCCATAACCAGGAGCACCCATCCTGCATATATATGTCACAGCGGTTATTTTAGAACAGTTTCCCGCTATTTTGGGTTTCAATCATTCCTAAGGGAATAAAATCACAAAAGCGTAGCAGCCATGTTGTTGGTATAACAAAAGTAGCTAATGAGGCATCTTTTGTTCCGCGACTGGTGCAACCCACAAATTGGCGGGAAAATGATCTAAAAATAGCACGCTGTGACAGCTATATACGGAGATATGGACTCTCCTTGTTATGGGTTCCTGCCCAAACGCCTCACTTCAATGCAATGAAGCACTATTCAAACCGTGTGTTGGTGTCATGCAAGAATCATGATGGTTTCAATGGCGCTTCGCTACATCGAAGTGAGGCGTTCGGGTCAATACCGCTGAAACTGCTATTCGTAGACGCCACTGTAATATCAGCTATTCATAGTTCTTGAAAGGTAACCAAGCCTGAAGATGACCCTGCACTGATATATAAGCTGGAGTATTGCATAAACAGAAGTCAGATAAATGATCTGATATATCAATCAGTGCAATACCAGCAATGATATTTTGAACAGAGGTATTAGAATGTTAGAATAGATGTGATCGATTCATGTTACGATTTCGCTTATTTTCGAAAGATAAATTGCATGCTATTCAATCAAAAGACGAAAGAAAGGTTAAATTAAAAAAACTTAAAAAACATTGCTTAAATATAATTGCTACTGGGGAAATTCTTACCTAAAAATACAAGAAAATTGTTGGGAGAACCGTTACAAGACGGCGACCCTTCTCGATCGAACGCAATCCAAACTCAAGGGTTCGCAAGAGCATGCTGGTGAAACATCCTCCTTTAGACCAATTCATATACCTACGTACCGGATATGTGCAACTGGGTTGGTTGATCGTAATCGTGCAATATTATAGGTTTAAAAGAACCATCTATCTTAGAGATTACAGTAAATTTGATCAGACAAAATACATAAATGATATGAATTCAGTAAACTGGGCAAATATGGTCAGTACCAATCAAGATCTCCATGCAATGACTGATAAATGTATTAACACATTACTCAAATTATTGACAAACATGCTAAACAAAAAACAAGCTTCATTAAGCAAACTGAAGCAACTAGCTAAGCCCTGGCTTTCAAAAGGACCCTTAAATCAATTAAAGTGAAACAAAAACTATACCGTTCACACTTTTTAAGTAAGGATCCAGTAAAGATCTCTACATGCAAAGCATATTCAAATTACTTAACAAGTCCACAACTACAATACTAGACATTAAGCCAAAAATAACTTTTATCTACCGAAGATCCGAACAAACTTTGGGAAATTTACCATCAAATACACAGCTTCAAAACTTTGGGAATCTGTTCCAACTAACTTAAAACAACAAACCTCTCGCAGTTTCAAAAGACAATACAAAAAGTTTATTCTCTAGCTCTTCTTAAGTAGGCTCTATACCGTCTATTTTTCGCTATTCATATAATGTTAATAATGTCTATTATTAGTGTCAAATGTTTTAAATATGTCATTATAATAATTAGCTATATATACTAGTGTAAATGTCAAATATTGTTTAGTACGCTTCTGCATGCTGTTCGTACTTTGTTAGTTAGTATAAGTAGTTATTGTTCTCCTCATCCCTTTTTTAGTATATTAACCCTATCACTGACTTCTAGTACATTACATATGCAGTATATATATTTTTTCTTTCTCTAAAACTTCATCACAGTTCCTTTTCCATAGTGTTTTCAAACTTCAATCTTCTTCGTTTCTATTAAATCACCAAACTACATGTAAACAAGCAGTAGCCAACTCGAAAGCTTATGCTACTTTGGCTACTGTGCACACTTATATGTAACTTTTCTTTTCTCACTTTTTAATTACTGTTATTATGTCCTTTTATTTAGAAATTCCACCTAAATGTATTATATCTGTATTGTGCAAAATAAACTTGAAAAACAATTATAAACGGAAGTGTATTGTTTCAAAGTCGTGTTAATTGTTGTCTCAAAGACTTTTTCAATAACAATTTCTCCCTAGGGACTTTACGAAAAGACCAATACACATTCAACACATCCTGGTCCCAAGGCGTTCTGGCTGGTAATGTTTTCTTTTGCAATTGGGTTAATGGGATCCCTGTTGTTTGTACTGGTTGGTGACGTCACGGTCACCGTGACTGTGATGTCAACAAACCAGTACAAACCACAGGGATCCAATTAACCCAAAAGAAACTTAGAACAGGCTGCCTTGAATAATCCTAAGTCTCTGTGATTGAGAAAGGTATAGCCGTGAGAAAAAAACGCGCCAAAACCTTTCTTCGTAGAACTACTCAACTAGTTTTGTTTATATTAGTTCGCAATCTTTTAATTCTAGTGTGACCTACGGACTCATGCAATTTAGAAACTCTGAAAACACACACTGGTTTTAATCAAACCCCAATTGCACTCGAAACCAAATGATATATTTTTAATAATACGGAAGCAACAATTGAAACGAACAAAATGAAAAATATGCTTCACAATTACTCTTAGTCGTGCGCTCGTAAACAAGCAGTCTTGAGCGTATGCTCTTTGTTTGAAAATGGCGTGATCTGTTGCGTCAGAAGCGCAGCTTTTTACTCGAATAACAGTTTTTCCCATTTCTCTGCACTTTCCTTTATCAAATATGTGCCACAAATAGGGGTATACAATGCTAGAGTACATTTACGTCAGAATCTCGACAAAACGTTTAGTTTCGAGATACTTTGTGAAAAGTGTAATCGGTGTTTCCTCAACCACAACATTGAGAAAATAAAAGGTCATTGACAAGCGCTTTTGATAAAGGTATTCATTTACATAGCGCAAATTCTACATGGATATATTCAAATGCTATTGTGGTGCAACGTGCTGCCAACCTATACCTAAGAAATACTGATAGTATGATAATCAGCCGGATAATATGGTTGGACTAGGCGCGCAAAGTATGCTGGTGAAACATCTTCCTAATGTCTTAACCGTAAAGTATTTCAAGGATTATCAATACAATATGGCTATGAAATATATCTTGCCATGATCAGATGACCACAGGTAACCCAACACTAATTTAGTGTTGTATTCTCCTTTCGTGGATTTTAGCTTTTACTTTTAAAATCGTAATACGCAAGCAGTCCCATGGGCTGTTATCGCAGTTCAGCCATCTTGGATAAAACAATAGTTTTGGCTCCGGTAGCCTCGCACTGGTTGGTTTCAGAACGAGTTTACCGGACAAAAACAAAAGTTTTTATTCTCCTGGGACTCAACATGGCCGCCGTGCGATAAAAGCCCATGTGGTCTAGCGCTTAAGATTCCTGGTGGCCCGGTTCGACTCCCGGTATGGGAATTAACCTCATACAAACAATATTTTTTAGCGATTCTTTCCTGGAACAGGGTATATTTTCGTTGTTTCTAGCCTGGAGCGGGGTACCTTTTTGCAATTTTGTCTGGAACAGGGTCGCAAAATTACAATTTCTTGGTCTGGAACAGGGTAATGGTTTCAAGGGCTCAGCGACACACCCATCTTAATTGTTTAAGTCTCGCAGCCGTATTCTGCAAACGCTGTAGTTTGTCAAGTTCACATGCCGGTAAACCATACAAAATGCTGTTATATGAGTAACGTTTAGATGTGATGAAGGCATGAACTAATCTTTCACAATCATCCTGGGCCAAGTGCTTTCCTATCCTTCCGATGTTCCTAATAGCCAAATACGCGGACTTGTAAATATTGTTTACGTGCGTCGTCAGTTGGATATGGGAATCAACAGTAACACCGAGGTCGCGTGCAGCCAGCAGTGATTCCCGAGATCAGGCGGATCACATCTTTTTGCATAACGAGACGTGAGATGGACAACATCGGTTTTGTTAGGGTTGCGCGCAAGGCCAATGGAAGTGCACCAACACATAGTTCAAGCCTGGACAACACAGCTGAACGATCGTAACATAGATTGATAGACACATAAAGTTGTGTGTCGTCTGCATATATCATGCATTCCAGGCCATGGGCAGATATCACATCTTCTAGTTGTGCAAAGAAAAGTGAGAACGAAATAGGTCCAAGTCCTGAACGGCAAGGGACGCCGTATAACAGCTGTCTGCAAGACGAAGTAGTACTCTAACCATAACCGCCTGAGTTCGGTCAATAAGGTATGAGTGAAACCATTTCAACACGGTTCCATTCATCCCATAGCGGTACCGGAGACTTCCAAACAGAACAGTATGGTCAATGGTGTCGAAAACTGACGACAAGTCCAGAAGTACCAGAACCATTTCTTAGTGTCTGTCAATGACATATAAGCTGTCATTAAACACTCGTTAATGGTTGTTGCAGTACTATGAAAGCGTCTATATGCAGATTTCAGCTTAGCTAGAGATCTGCATATAGACGCAAGGTAGTTCATAGTTTGTGTAGCAGCTACTCATTCGAGATTCCTGGAAAGGAAAGCAACGTTCGAGAAGGACTGTAACTTGGAAACTCATCGTGATCAAGGGTTTGCTTCTTGATAGATGGATGTAGGACCCCTTTCTTGAGGGACGTTGGAAACACACCAGAAGTCAGTGATATGTTAACAATATTGGTAAGTGGAGAAACTAGAACATCAGCGGATTGTTTCAAAACATGGGTACAGGATCAAGAATTGACATGTTCATAGACGCCAGACTTGACATGCGCAGATTGTCTCTCAGTTTTTGTATCTTGGTGGAGGAAAACTCACTGAGAGAATGAAGGGGCACATGGGACAGTAAGAAAGAAACTGTGCCTTATAATAATTAGATTTAGCAGAGTCAAGTGCATCTGTATAAGCCTAACACTGTTCTCTGTACATCTAAAGATGGACCTCTGTCAAGGCCTGATGTTAGATATTTCCCTTCAAGTCGACGTCTTTGCCTCTTTAGAGCTCTTAGGGTATCATTAAACCGTGGCGCATTTGGGCGTAAGGTGATTGCTCGCGTACGTTTAGGTGCATGTTTATCAATGAGCTCACGTTGGACACTGCATGTTATCAGCGGTCCGTCAGAATGTTAACATCTGTAGAGCCCGGGAGGGGGGGGAGAGATTTTCCAGTAGATTTTTCGGTAGGGGTGTGCCGCGAGACCTCGAAACCCTGACCCTATCCCAGACCTAAAAATGCCGGTTACCATACCCTATCCCAGACTTGAAGCAAAAAAATATATACCCTATCCCAGACCCAAACCATAGATTCATACTCGATTACACTATGAAAGCCGTTGTTTTGTTTTCATATGGTATTTTAAGCCATAGTGTGGTCGATAGATCGCTAAGCATGGCGTCAACGACAAGTATATCAAAATCCATACCCTTTCCCAGACCAAAACCGTACAAAGGATACGCTATCCCAGACCTCGGCAGCTCAAAAACCATACCCTATCCCGCGGCACATACCCGTATAGCCCATATGAGGGAGTGTCCAGAACAGATGACAGCGTTGTGATCTGATGGAACGTCATAGTGAATTTCCAGAGGACCACATATTAAGGATTAATCTTGTCGGACAATGAGAAGGTCCAGTGTGTGACCTCGACTGTGAGTATAGCACCAACAACCCTTTGCTGAAGGCCAGACGACTCTAGCAAATCGACGAACCTTACCGTATGACTGGAGTCATCCATGTGAAAATTGAAGTCCCCCCCCCCCTTCACACACACACTTTACACTAACCTTCAATGGTTAACCATTAATAAAACGATTCATCGATTCGTATAATATCGCGAGTGTGCATTCCAGGTGGCAAATCGTAAACGACCCGTTAGGGCTCGAAATTAAGAAAGTAAAGGAGGCGTAACTTTACGCCGAGCTTAAACATTTTAGGCGTAATTCTCCAAAATTTAGGCGTAAATAATTGTGCATTAGTAGTTGAAATTTGAATGTCATAGGAAAAGGGTAATTTCTTTATTTTTAATGTTGCAAATCATTTGCTTTTTTTGTAATAAACATTCGACTTTAAACTCATTGAGTTCGATACAAGACAGAGAAAGACAAAGGCGTGGCGGCCTTTTTTCCATGCGGTCACGCAACGTTTCGCAGGAAGCCATGCAAGTGTTTAAGTGTAACGTACATGTATCGCGCCGGCTTTGAGACAAATAGAGCTGCAAGCAGAGACGATTTCTCTCATCTTTCTACAAAAAATTGTTTGCATTTTACTACCATTTGCAAGCAAGCGTTGAGTGTAGGTTTTTGTCGAGGGTCGAGTGTAAAAAGTCGAGGGTCGAGTGTAAAAAGTCGAGGGTCGAGTGTAAAACGTCGAGGGTAAAGAGTCGAGGGTCGAGGGTCGATGGTCGAGGGTTAAAAGTCGAGGGTCGAGGGTAAAAAGTCGAGGATCCAAAAATTTGCGTAAATTTTTATGACAAATAAGTTTACCGGTAAATAATTTTGCGAGTTATTCGTCATCAATGCTCGCCCGTCCTTTTCAAATCCGTGTGACATGTCAGTCAGGGGGGGGGGTACTCCTGTTTGTGACGTATTATGTATGTGCAGCCCGGGTGGGTCAGGGTTTTGAGCTCCGTTTGGGCAGGTAGGGTCAGGGTTTTGGACTGATTTGGGCAGATCAGGGTCAGGATTTGAGTATAATTTGGGTGCAGTCAGGGTCGGGGTTCAGTATTTTTTAGGCAGTTAGGTTTTTTTTAGCTACGCATTTTGATCGCCTGCCCACATGCAAGCACTGAGGTTCCCGTACTTCAGTACTTATCTATGTACTTCATCTGCTGACTTGAAATTTTCCATATTTTGCATGCAATCCCGGTACGTGGTATACCGGCCGGGATATATATCCGGGTTTCCCCCCCCCCCCCCCCCCCCCCCCCCCCCAAAAAAAGGGGGCAATCAGGGTTTTGGAGCTCGGATTGGGTCAAACAGGGTCAGAGTTTGAGACTCTTGGCCTCACATACATACCCATTTTTCATGTAAGTTCAGACTTCACACGCCAAACGTCGCCGCGTAATTAGTAAACTATGCGTTTCAAACTTGAAACAACGGAAAAAAAGTTTACACTAAACGCTTGCTTGCAAATGGTAGTAATTTGTTTAAAAAAAATCAGATAGTTTTAGAGATTTGGAAATAAGACTTGTATTCCGATAATTTTTACCTTTGTAAGAGGATCTAGGCGTAATTTTACGCCTAAGTGGAAAACGTATCGGGCGCAATTTCGAGCCCTGCCCGTAAACGCAGCATACAGCCGCGTTTACAGTCAAACGGTAAACAATACTTGCTATTAAATGTTGTTTGAAAAGAAGCGTATGTAAATTTTCGATTTAGCCATTCGCATGGGAAGTAATTTCAAACACGAATCGTTCGTGTTTCATCAGAGGATTCCAAATATTTCGAAAACAATAAAACCCTCGAGGCTACGTCTCAATATTTGGAACCCCTGATAAACTACTACAATTCGTGTTTGAAATAGTACATGCAGTTTGTATGTTCGCCGTATTTCGATGCCAAATAAATAAATTTCTCCTTTTAGCTGAAAACGTATGCGATTGGCTCTCCGTCAATAAGCTCCACCCTTCAAAAACTCATGCTTATTGGATCAACTTACAGCTTGACCTATAAAGCTGGTGACTTATCTAGTACTGTGTTTATCGACAAAACTAAAGTTTCGCAAGTTTCATCCCATAAATGCCTAGGAGTGTAACTTGATGAAAAACTCATTTGAGAGTCATATAGAGAAAATTTGCAAAAACGCTAGTGCGGGTATTGGCGCCATTAAACAAATAAAACCCTTCATCCCATTTGATTTACTGGTAAAAATATACAAAGCCTTAGTCCAACCTTATTTCGATTATTGCTCACCCTTGTGGGATACGTGTGGAGTAGTATAGCCGGAGTCAAAATGATACCGCCTCATTTTTAATCCACTGAGAGCCGTTTTAAGGCCCCCTCCCCCATCATCTTTTGTGGACCCTAGTGAATTTTGTGACCAAAAATGTGTGGTCATGGTACCGAATTGCAACATATTACCTACGGAAACCATTTGGTTGTTGTTGTGCGGTACCAAAAATACCTACGTGTGGTCAAAATTACGACACAGATAGAAAATTGCAGAGAGAATTGGGACGATACATAGAGAATTGGGACGATACATAGAGAATTGGGACGATATATATATAGAGAGAATTGGGACCATACGTAGAGAATTGGGACCATATAGAGAATTGGGACGATACATAGAGAATTGGGACATTATATATATAGAGAATTGGGACCATACATAGAGAATTGGGACCATACATAGAGAATTGGGACCATACAATACATAGAGAATTGGGACCGTATAGAGAATTGGGACCATATATAGAGAGAATCGAGACCATACATAGAGAATCGAAAACATACATAGAGAATTGGGACGATACGTAGAGAATTGGGACCATATAGAGAATTGGGACCATATATAGAGAATCGAGACCATACGTAGAGAATTGGGACCACGCAACATAGCAATGGAGTGCAACCACTGCGGTCGACGATTCGTCAAACCGGCCAACCTGCGCCGGCACGCCAATAGAAAAAAACCTTGTCTCCCTCCGGGAAACACCTGCGAGGGATGTGGAAAAAACTACGCAAGCTACCAAAGCCTTTGACAGCATAAAAGCAAGAGATGCGGACAAGCAGCAACCAACCAGCCTTCTAGCGCCAACATGCCCGCCATCGAAACCGCAAGCCCAAACACCCACGTGCCCGCCAAGCCAAGCGCGGACAACAGAATTCTCGAGCTAGAGACCGAAAACGACAACCTCGCAGATGCGACAATTCGAAAACTCCAAGGGTGGAAGGTCGAGGCGGACAAAGACACCGCAGCCACCCTCCAAGAGGCCCAACCCAAAGACGGCAACGCACCCCACAACGAAACCGAAAGCACCTCTCCTATCACTCCAACAGCAACCGAACAGCTAGCCCAAACCCAAAGCCCACCACAAACCAAGCCAAGGCAGGATATAGCCCAACCACTAGAGCGCATACAGGAGTTGGAACAAGAAGTGTCGGGCCTGGAGACAGACCTAGATGCCGCAAGCCGACGAGCCGACATAGCAGAAGATCGGACCGAAGAGGAAATACGCGAGCTAGCAGGCAGGGAACTCGAGGCCCAGAAGCAAGCCATCGAACATCTGCAGGCGACACTGGAGGAAAGCCAGCAACAACACGAAGCAGACACATCCCGCCTTGCCAAGCTAGAGGCCGAATACAGCAATCTCGCGGAACTACAGCGCGCTACAATTCGAAAACTCTTGGAGTGGAAGGCCGAGGCGGACAAAGACACCGCAGCAACCCAAAGCCCACCACAGGCCAAGCCAAGGCAGGATGTAGCCAAACTACGAGAGCACATACGGGAGCTGGAACAAGAAGTGTCCGGCCTGGAGACAGACCTAGATGCTGCAAGCCGGGGAGCCGATAT
Source organism: Actinernus sp. WN-2022 (assembly GCA_030867875.1). Lineage (NCBI taxonomy): Eukaryota > Metazoa > Cnidaria > Anthozoa > Actiniaria > Actinernidae > Actinernus > Actinernus sp. WN-2022. Next base: position 28,649,596 of record JAOWCC010000577.1, read on the forward strand.
AGCAGAAGGCCGGGTCCTAGTGCTGGAGGCAAAACTGGAGGCTGCCGAAACTAGAGCAGAAAACATCGAAGTGGAAATATGCAGTCTAGCAGGCGGTGTACTCGAGGCCCAGAAGCAACGCATCGAACAACTGGAAGCAGACATCGCCCACAAAGAAGCCCAAGAGGAGGCCCAAAAACGTAGCAACCCACCAACAGCACTTGCATGTGCCCTCGCCGAAACCGACAGCGACAATATAGCAGGAGAGCTGCGGACCAAAAACGAAAATCTGCGGATGGCTCTGGAGGAAGGCCTGCGACTACACGAAACAGATGTGGGCAGAATTCTCGAGCTGGAGACCGAAAACGACAACCTCGTGGAAAAACATTGCGAGAGGCTGTGGATGATCCAGGAGGAAATCAATCAACTACACGAAACGTATGCAGCCACCCGCCAAGATGCCCAGGACGACGCAGAACAAGAACGGGAGGAAATCTACAGTCGGATAGCGGAGCTGGAAAACGAGAACACACAACTCCGCGATAGCCTGGCCGAAGCCCAAGCAGTCCGCCTGGTCCTCGAAGAAGAAGCAGAGAAGGCCCCCAAGCAAAGCAAAACAGCAGGCAAACGCAAGGGCAAAAAATAGCCACCATAGACAAATGCAATCCATAGCAGAAGCATTCGAGCATGCAGACCACCATGGACAAACGAAGACAAATGCAATCCACCATCGACAAAAGCAGAAAACATTCGAGCATGCAGACCACCATGGACAAACGAAGACAAATGCAATCCACCATCGACAAAAGCAGAAAACATTCGAGCATGCAGACCACCAGGGACCACGAACATATTGCAAAGCTACAAACATATCGCAAAGCTACGAACATATTGCAAAGCTACAAACATATTGCAAAGCTACGAACCTATTGCAAAGCTACGAACATATCGCAAAGCTACGAACATATCGCAAAGCTACGAACATATCGCAAAGCTACGAACATATCGCAAAGCTACGAACATATTGCAAAGCTACAAACCTATTGCAAAGCTACGAACATATTGCAAAGCCACGGTAGCAAGGCCAGCAGCAACACAAACAAAAGGCAGCGAGGACAACAGCAACACAAACACAAGGTAGCAAGCATAGCAGCAACACAAACACAAGGTATAGCAAGGACAACAGCAACACAAACACAAGGTAGCAAGGACAACAGCAACACAAACACAAGGTAGCAAAGTTAGCAGAAACATACGAGCATGTCGACTACCATGGACAAACGCAAACACAAGGCAGCGAGGACAACAGCAACACAAACACAAAGTAGCAAAGACAGCAGGAACACAAACACAAGGCAGCAAAGACAGCAGCAACACAAACACAAGGTAGCAAGGACAACAGCAACGCGAACGCAAGGCAGCAAAGACAGCAGCAACACAAACACAAGGCAGCGAAGACAGCAGCAATACAAACACAAGATAGCAAGGACATCAGCAACACAAACACAAGGCAGCAAGGACAGCAGCAACACAAACACAAGGCAGCAAGGACAACAGCAACACAAACACAAGGCAGCGAGGACAACAGCAACACAAACACAAGGTAGCAAGGCCAGCAGCAACACGAACCTATTGCGAAGCTATGAACATATTGCAAAGCTGCGAACATATTGCAAAGCTGCGAACATATTGCAGCTCGGCCACGAAGTAGACTTTGGAAATGTTTTGGGAACGACAACAATGCTCGGCCACGACAAAAATAGGGGAAAACGCCTATTTTTCGGGGGGTCGGAGGCTCCTGTGGTTGCACTAGGAAACGAACAAGGTCGACCACAAGCAAACAACTAGCAAACAACAAGAAGCAACAAGATCGCCAACAAGGTCGTCGCTAGGATCTGCTAGTTGTTTGGTAGTTGTCTTCTAGTTGTCTCCTAGTTGTTTGCTAGTTGTTTGCTAGGAATTCCTAGTACCATTGCTAGTTGTTTGCTAGTCGTTTGCTAGGAATTCCCAGTACCATTGCTAGACGTACGAGGCGACGACCTTGTTGGCGATCTTGTTGCTTCTTGTTGTTTGCTAGTTGTTTGCTTGTGGTCGACCTTGTTCGTTTCCTAGTGCAACCACAGGAGCCTCCGACCCCCCGAAAAATAGGAGTTTTCCCGTATTTTTGTCGTGGCCGAGCATTGTTGTCGTTCCAAAAATTCTTCCAAAGTCTACTTCGTGGCCGAGCTGCAATATGTTTGTAGCTTTGCAATATGTTCGTCGCTTTGCGATATGCTCGTAGCTTTGCAATAGCTTCGTAGCTTTGCAATATGTTCGTAGCTTTGCGATATGTTCGTAGCTTTGCGATATGTTCGTAGCTTTGCAATAGGTTCGTAGCTTTGCAATATGTTTGTAGCTTTGCAATATGTTCGTAGCTTTGCCATATGTTTGTAGCTTTGCAATATGTTCGTGGTCCCTGGTGGTCTGCATGCTCGAATGTTTTCTGCTTTTGTCGATGGTGGATTGCATTTGTCTTCGTTTGTCCATGGTGGTCTGCATGCTCGAATGTTTCTGCTATGGATTGCATTTGTCTATGGTGGCTATTTTTTGCCCTTGCGTTTGCCTGCTGTTTTGCTTTGCTTGGGGTCCTTCTCTGCTTCTTCTTCGAGGACCAGGCGAGCTGCTTGGGCTTCGGCCAGGCTATCGCGGAGTTGTGTGTTCTCGTTTTCCAGCTCCGCTATCCGACTGTGGATTTCCTCCCGTTCTTGTTCTGCGTCGTCCTGGGCATCTTGGCGGGTGGCTGCATACGTTTCGTGTAGTTGGTTGATTTCTTCCTGGATCGCCCGCAGCCTCTCGCAATGTTTTTCCACGAGGTTGTCGTTTTCGGTCTCCAGCTCGAGAATTCTGCCCACATCTGTTTCGTGTAGTCGCAGGCCTTCCTCCAGAGCCATCCGCAGATTTTCGTTTTTGGTCCGCAGCTCTCCTGCTATATTGTCGCTGTCGGTTTCGGCGAGGGCACACGCAAGTGCTGTTGGTGGGTTGCTACGTTTTTGGGCCTCCTCTTGGGCTTCTTTGTTGGCGATGTCTGCTTCCAGTTGTTCGATGCGTTGCTTCTGGGCCTCGAGTACACCGCCTGCTAGACTGCATATTTCCACTTCGATGTTTTCTGCTCTAGTTTCGGCAGCCTCCAGTTTTGCCTCCAGCACTAGGACCCGGCCTTCTGCTATATCGGCTCCCCGGCTTGCAGCATCTAGGTCTGTCTCCAGGCCGGACACTTCTTGTTCCAGCTCCCGTATGTGCTCTCGTAGGTTGGCTACATCCTGCCTTGGCTTGGCCTGTCGTGGGCTTTGGGTTGCTGCGGTGTCTTTGTCCGCCTCGGCCTTCCACTCCAAGAGTTTTCGAATTGTCGCGCGCTGTAGTTCCGCGAGATTGCTGTATTCGGCATCTAGCTTGGCAAGGCGAGATGTGTCTGCTTCGTGTTGTTGCTGGCTTTCCGCCAGTGTCGCCTGCAGATGTTCGATGGCTTGCTTCTGGGCCTCGAGTTCCCTGCCTGCTAGCTCGCATATTTCCTCTTCGGTCCGATCTTCTGCTATATCGGCTCGCCGGCTTGCGGCATCTAGGTCTGTCTCCAGGCCCGACACTTCTTGTTCCAACTCCTGTATGCGCTCTAGTAGTTGGGCTACATCCTGCCTTGGCTTGGTTTGAGGAGGGCTTTGGGTTTGGGCTAGCTGTTCGGTTGCTGTCGGAGCGATAGGAGAGGTGCTTTCGGTTTCGTTGGGGGGTGCGTTGCCGTGTTTGGTGTGGGCCTCTTGGAGGGTGGCTGCGGTGTCTTTGTCCGCCTCGACCTTCCACCCTTGGAGTTTTCGAATTGTCGCATCTGCGAGGTTGTCGTTTTCGGTCTCTAGCTCGAGAATTCTGTTGTCCGCGCTTGGCTTGGCGGGCACGTGGGTATTTGGGCTTGCGGTTTCGATGGTAGGCATGTTGGCGCTAGAAGGCTGGTTGGTTGCTGCTTGTCCGCATCTCTTGGTTTTGTGCTGCCAAAGGCTTTGGTAGCTTGCGTAGTTTTTTCCACATCCCTCGCAGGTGTATCCCGGAGGGAGACAAGGTTTTTTTTCTATTGGCTTGCCGGCGTAGGTTGGCCGGTTTGTCGAATCGTCGACCGCAGTGGTTGCACTCTATTGCTATGTTGCGTGGTCCCAATTCTCTACGTATGGTCTCGATTCTCTATATATGGTCCCAATTCTCTATATGGTCCCAATTCTCTATGTATGGTTTCGATTCTCTATGTATGGTCTCGATTCTCTATATATATGGTCCCAATTCTCTATAGGGTCCCAATTCTCTATGTATGGTATGGTCCCAATTCTCTATGTATGGTCCCAATTCTCTATGTATGGTCCCAATTCTCTATATATATATCGTCCCAATTCTCTATGTATCGTCCCAATTCTCTATATGGTCCCAATTCTCTATGTATGGTATGGTCCCAATTCTCTATGTATGGTCCCAATTCTCTATGTATGGTCCAAATTCTCTCTCTATATATATATCGTCCCAATTCTCTATATATGGTCCCAATTCTCTATGTATGGTCCCAATTCTCTACGTATGGTCCCAATTCTCTCTATATATATATCGTCCCAATTCTCTATGTATCGTCCCAATTCTCTCTGCAATTTTCTATCTGCGTCGTAATTTTGACCACACGTAGGTATTTTTGGTACCGCACAACAACAACCAAATGGTTTCCGTAGGTAATATGTTGCAATTCGGTACCATGACCACACATTTTTGGTCACAAAATTCACTAGGGTCCACAAAAGATGATGGGGAGGGGGCCTTAAAACGGCTCTCGGTGGATTAAAAATGAGGCGGTATCATTTTGACTCCGGCTATACTACTTGTGGCAAGGTCTAGCTGCAAGAAAAATTACAAAAAAAACAATCCCGTGCGGCGAGAGTTATAACAGGTGCTGATTATAATACTCGATCCGCTGATATCCTTGACTCCCTACACTGGAATATCCTTCATGTAAGGCGTCAGGAAATAAAAGCATCAATGATTTATAAAATTCTTAATAAGCCATTTGCCCCAAATCTAAGAACCTCGTTTCTTCGACTTTCTGATAGTGGCATAAACTATAACCTTAGAAATTTACAAACTGACTTAGCACTTCCAAGGCCGAAAACTAATTTCGTCAAGCGTAGCTTTAAGTACAGTGGTGCCGTGCTCTGGAATAATCTTCCGGAAGCGGCTAAAATGCTAGTACGCTACGACAATTTAAAAACAAAGTTGCTTTATTGCTTGATGCTCAGTTACGCTGACTACTGTTTTTAAAGGCTTTGCACAGTTTTTAAGCCCTCATTTTTTATACAGCTGTAAGATGAATTTACAATTTTTATTTTTATTGTAAAGTTAACATATAGAATCTGTTTTCATACGCCTCATTTGGAAATCAGCCTTCTACTTGTAAATTTGAAGTTGACTGGTTGTAATGGCTCAGCGTATAAAAATAAAATCTTATGTTTGTATATATGTATGTCCAAATCTTCTGATATTCTCCTGGTAGAAAAATTGTGTTTAGCAATAGAGAAATTAGGGAATTTCTTTACGTTGTTTTTACCAATTCTCTGCAGCCTTATGACGTCACAGACGATTTAATTTTCATATTCTAAAAAGACCTGAATATATCTAGAACGAGATGACATATTGACAAATTTAAATGGCAAACGCCATTATTCCTCATTTCAAAAAGACTGTCAAATGATCTGAGGTCTTAATTTTAATTTAATGACGAACATCTCTTTTCATAGTTGAGCTAATGTTAAAAAGCTTTCGAAATAAGGAATAATGACATGTTCCATTTGTCAACATCTCATCTCGTTTCAGAAATATTCAGGTTTTTGTAATATGCAAATGATATGACCTATGACGTCATTTTGGAGACAAATCACAAAATGAAGAATATCTCTACAAGTATTGGTTAAAAGCTATTGAAACTTTGCACATATGTGGTACTATGGAAAATACATATCATTGTGCAAATTATGATGTTGCCATGGAAACACTCTGGCCACAGGCTTCCACTACAAATAACACAAACTTCACAAACTTCCCAAAATTCTCCTTTGTCAAACACAATTTTTTTGGTGTGGGTCCAAAATAAGATTTGGAACAATGAAGGCATTGTACGTGAGTAGTTTAAGCAACTTATGGTTTGTAACAAGGAAAGAAATTGGAATTTTATGTTCAAGTAGTTTATATTTTCAGGAGGAATCCCCTTTTGAAGTTTATTATTTTGCTTAGTATTGTCTTACGGCAGCAGAAAAACCTAATTCGCTCGTTAAATTGATTGATGGGTTGATAATTTTGTAACTGGAAATTATTCGTTTATTTTCCACAACGAGCAATTCGTTGGGTAAGTGAAAGACAAAAGTTATGCGATTCAGCAACAACAACAGAACAGAAAGTATTTTTTTGATACATTACAACCTTTATTTTCTCCATCACGGTTTTCAAGTTCAGCATTGCCATTTTTAAAGAAATTATGCTAGTCCTTTGTTCAGCACATTTACTGTGTCCGAACCTAATATTTTCTTTGCAACTTCAACGTATATTTTTAAAACATATGGTAACTTTTTGCATTGCCAATGTTCAGCAAAACGAAGTACACTTGATCAGAAATTGCTGAATTCAATAATTTCGGCAAATGCTGAACTCACGAACTAAGCTATTTCTTGACTGTGTTACTAAGTTCGGCAAATGCTGAACTCACGAACTAAGCTATATTTCGTGATTGTGTTCAGCAAATGCTGAACTTGCTAAGTTCGGCAAATGCTGAACTTAGTAAGTTCAGCAATTGCTGAACACAGTCAAGAAATAGCTTACGTGTAGTTCGTGAATTCAGCATTTGCCGAACTTAGTAAGTTCAGCAATTGCTGCCGAACACAGTCAAGAAATAGCTTACGTGTAGTTCGTGAGTTCAGCATTTGCCAAACTTAGTAAGTTCAGCAATTGCTTAACGCAGTCAAGAAATAGCTTAGTTCGTGAGTTCAGCATTTGCTAAACTTAATGAGTTCACAGTATGTAAGTTTTTTTATATGAGATGCTGAAATGCGGCAAAGCTATTATATGACTGATATAAAGGGAATTTGACAAGACATCCGCAGGACTGAAATCAGCGCTTTCAGTCAGTCGCTGCCGAGTATTTTAAAGGTTAAAAATAACATTGTAATAAGGAAATATGCTGAATTAAAATATATTTGGAACGACTATGACTTGTATTTGATTATTCTGCTGAGGTGAAATATAGCTTGGTTAATATTGTTCAATATATATATATATTAAACTCCATGTTCAATATTATATGGAAAATATGAACTTTGGAATATCGCAACCCATTTTGGAACGTGTTAATTTAATATCACTCGTCAAGAGATATCTTTAGAAAAAATCGAACCATTTTCTATGTGGGATTAGTGAAATCACATTCATTGCCGCGGAACAATAGATCTTGCTCCAGTTCTAATACGAACCATTACCAATGCATTACTTGATATGTGATTCTTTACTAAAGTGAATTTCAAGGACTCCGTATTGAAGATACAGTAGGACGAAAGACCTCAACACACTAATTGGGCTGAGCTGCTAGTCATGCAGCTGTCAGCGCTGCTAGTCTTACCTTCTATCGCATTCGAAAGATCCAGTATGGCCTCGTAATTTTGCTATGTTTCAAGACATTCTATCATATAATAGGTTCCGCTTTACACTTTAGTTTGGGTAAGAAATAAAGGTTAAAAAAAACAGAAGACCAGAAGACCTTCAAACTAGCGACAGGTCGAGTTGGTAAAAACAGAGCATTTTCTCCCCTTTCCGGCGCTATCTCAAACGCGTCCATCTTGTAAAATTATTACCAGGCGTTTTTTGTTGTTTGCCTATGAAGTAAGAAAAGACAGAAAAGGACTAGTACCAACACAGGTTTACCATCCAAACAGGTTTGTACTTCAAAATTAGTTTTGTGTTCCCCTGTGGCTACAAGTTGAAAGATTACTAAGAAATTGATATGGAGTTAAATTTTCACTCCTGGAATGAACCTTCAGCGATATACCAAAGAAATAAAGATTAGTAGTTAACTGAGTACTGTGCGGTGTTTTTGTACGGAAAAAGGGTTATATTTAGCAAGTTTAGCGCAGGTCGGTTGTCCTAAAAAAATATCATATTAAGCCCCGCCCCATTTGATTCGACTTTTCTGTCGATGGAGATCACATGACCAATCCTTTTCAAAAGTTTGCGTTTTCAGTGAATTTGACGGCTGTCCACCCGAAAACCACATCTTGCCACTTTGGAGAGCGTTTTGATATGTTTGCGCTAATTCATAGAAAACTATAGGAGGTGATGAACTTTATTTTAATAGGGTGGCCCATTCAGCAACGTGGCTAGTATCCAAAGGGGCCCTTATAGAATCTACCTACAATACAAATATCCTAAAAACTATGTACAAATATAAATATCCTAAAAACTACAATTTTATCTATAACATATACATATATAACACATGCAAATACATATACATATATAACACATGCAAATACAATATCATAAAGTACTAAAGTACTAAAGAAAGCCGGCTTTAACAGACTTTTGAAAGAAGCCGGAAAGTGATTCAGTATCTTTAATATTAACTGGAAGTGAGTTAACAAGTATTGATCCAGAAAATCTAAACGTACGTTTCGGTGTATAGGTAGGTATTTTCTTCTTGTATTGTAAGTACGAAAGCCGGAAATTCTAGTGAAATAATTACCTAAGTATGGCGGAACTACTAGGTAACATTTAAAAACAAGAACGCATTTGTATATTTTACGATTTGTTTCTAAATTAGCCCAATGTAAAATATTAAAAGTGTCTCTAGAAGAATCACGCCACAATGTTTGCGTTTTCAAATGAAAACGTATACGTATATACGTGAACGGGGTCTACAATTTCTCTCTCTCTGTTGTAGCTCCTATAGTAATAACGGAGAAACCATTTTCGTGGAGAACAAAATCAAATTGATATTTTTTAAATTCAGTTTTAGTTTGTTGGTTTTATAGATTTAAAAGAGCAGTCCGTCTACTTCTGGCCCGATAAAGTTTCGTGTACTCCGATCCATAATCAGTGTAATTTCGCATTTGCTATACGCAAGCGCGCAATCTCCTCTTTGTGGTAACGTATGTGATACGATCTCGGCCCCAAACTCTTCCAAGTTACTCGACAGTCAGTCCAACAAACCGAACGGCGCATGACAATTGAGAAGGACTGGTCCTGGGCTCGAGATTATTAGCAATATACAATATAATACGCTTTTGTTCTCTTACTGTTATAAACACGCGGGATATGTTATTTTGAGAACAAAGAAAACTCCCGAGCAGAGGCCAGTATCTATCTAGCCTATAGGCCAATGGCCTACGAATTTTACAGTCCACTTATCTCATCACAAACTAACGAACGTTGGGCTCGAGGAGCTGTCGAAACTGATGACCTGAAAAGTGCAGAAGGCATTTTGCGAAAGTCGAAATCTCAACGTTTCCCGAACCCCGCAAGTAGCGACACTTAAGGGCCAGTTGTTTGGACCTACACATTTTTAAAATCTGGAGACGCCCCTGCCCAGTGTTTATAACAGAGAACAAGACAAGAAAGCGAGTGCTGTGTTATATTGCTTTTATAAAATAACGACAACATGCAACAACAAGATGTGAAGGAGATCACGCACGCGCTCTGTCTTTATATAAACATGCCTTTTAGCCAATCAGAGCGGACGTACCATTTGCGTTATTTTATAATATTTTATAATACAATTACGATATTGTCATGAGTTTCTCAAATATAGTTCTATGCTAAGAAAGTAGCCTGCGTTGCGGCTCTGGAGTATCGGAGCGCAGCGAGCGGAGATTAGGGGAATTGGGGCGAGAAATAAAAGAGAGGGAGGAGGGGGTTGGGAGGAGAGGAAGAGAGAGCCTGCCGGCAAGCCATGGTTAATTTGATAACTCTCGGCCTCAGAAGGCCGCGTATTGCTATTGGCTAAAATGCGTGATTGACAGAAATCATTAAATTTTATTCATGCATGGCATGCGATAAGAGCAGAAAACAATTAATATGGTGACAAACATAACAAGAATTCCCTCAGCGATTAATTTAATTAGTGGGTGGATATCAAAATAACCATGGGTTGCCGGCAGGCTCTCTCTTCCTCTCCTCCCCACCCCCTCCCCCCTCTCTTTTTTCTCTCGCCCCAATCCCCCTAATCTCCGCTCGCTGCGCTCCGATACTCCGGAGCCGCAACGCAGGCTACTAAGAAAGACACTAAGTATTCACTACGCTTGACGGTCCTACTAGTAATAGCAAGCGACAACCGATATTATTTAGTCACTGTACATTGGAACGCCAGACGAATGACAACGCATGTTGGGTATAGTACAATTAAATAAGTTGAATTAGAACGTTAGGCGTTATACTATGATGGCGTTCCCTCGAGCATGCCTTGACTGGACTTCATGCCTATTTTAGTGACCAGTATATAATACAAACCTCCCAATTGTCTCATGGAATGCCCACGTGTTTAACAAGTCAAGAGCGGGATTATATTTGGTGTTTTAGTGTAACTGCGGCATCGCGTAGTAACCGAATCACCGGTTTATCGTCTTTTCTGGGGCTGGGTCACTTTTTCAACTGAATCTTTCAGCCTTTCTTGAAATATATCTTGTATATTAAATTAGTTTACGTAGAACTTCCTCTCACAGTTAATGATTCGCTGACGTAATAGAAACAAAGTCTTCGTTCCTAGGCCTCTTTACGTAACGCACTCATACGTTAAAGCGGGTTCAGGCCTAGTCAGGAGTTAGTTCCATGTCCACATGTGGTATTTCCTGTCTGAGGACGAACTCGAAAAAATCTCTTACACAGGACTCGAATAAAAGCCATCCTTATTTCAGAGTTGAATAACAACAGTACAATTGGGTCGAGTGCCGCGTTAGTGTACATAATACAAAGGAAGATACTGAAGTAAATGGGATTTATTTTGTGAGTGCTGAACTTGTGAATAGATTGAACGACAAAAAACGGCAGCCAGCATACTATGAAGATCCCACCTATGACGGCGAGCACGATAGCTGCTTTAAAGTCCCTTCGTCGACGTTTTGTTTGCTGGTCCGTTGGAGCGAACGCCGTGGATTGCTGAGCGTCCATTCTTTTCGCGTGATTACGAGCGATGAGATAAATTTTAAAGTACGCCACAAACATAATAATACTAGGAATGATTATCACGAACATCCACAGTGCGAGTACAAAATACAGTATTTCAGACAACTCGTGTTCTTTCGACACGGCACCACTGCTACAGATGTAGTTCTTTGACCGCCAAGTGGTTGGCGGGATAGCTAACGCCAGCGCGCCAATCCAGATTCCCGCCAAGATTGTCTTCGCAAACGCGGGCGGCATTTTGTCCGTGTAACTAAATGGTGACGCGATTACAAGATATCTGTTGATTGCAACCGCTGACAAAGTGAATACTGACGCAGAGCCAAACAGCACCCCGAGGGGGGTGGTGAAGTAGCAAATGCCGTAGTGTGGATACCAGTTTCTGTCGATTCGAATCAGGATCGTCGTTGGAATCTTAAGGAGGGCATTTAAGAAGTTCGCAACCAAGAGGTTCAATATAAAGTAATAGTGAACATTTTGAAGGAGGCCCTTCTTGATAATTACCAACCCGATAAGGACATTACCAAATAAGGCAGTGACAATAACCACACAAAGGTACGACACCAGAATAATGTTGCTAGCCGTGATCGTGACGGCCTGGGGAGAACTTGATGGCGCAGTGCTATTTGTCGCCATGGCGACGACGCTGCCGCTCAAGGCGGGAATTTCTTGCGATGATTCTGAAACGAAAGCAGTCACAATGATTAGAATAATTGCTCTGATTTTAACCATCCCACATCTGCGCGAGATCTATCCCTTTCAAAATCTAAATCGCCCGTGAAGATTCTTACGAACGCTGTTGAGGAACACATATCTGCAGGTATTAATATTAAACCAAATCAAATGTGTCATATTTTGTGTATTATGCGACATGATAAAACACATTTAACTATCGGTCAATTTCTCGCTGCGTGACACCTGCCTTAAGTGAAAATGGAACTCTCATCAAGTAAGATCTTAAATAGGTTGCATTGGGGGAAGACAGGTTCGGAGTTTTTGGTCTGAATTACAAACACCTTATGTACATGTCAATTCCAAACCACCCTTGCATGCCTCCCCGGGCATTAGACGAGTGGTTATAAATTTGCTCTGTGTAGTGGGGCACTTGCAGTGTAATGGCGAGTCAGTTAACAGATTGCAGCCATTCTAGAGGCCCGGATGGATAGGTCTAAAGGATATTTTCAATGGGAGTCGGCTTTATTTAATATTAATACCTCTATGTATGTGTATATGTATATAATTTATATATATATATGTATGTCTATATATATATAATATTTATATATATATGAGTCATGTTAACACAAAATGAGTGTTCCTTGCTAAGGCGCCTTTTGTGTTAACATGCCTCAATTTGTGCACCGTTTCAGTTTCAACCGGCCGCCGTTTCTCGAGATCTTGATGGATTTTAATGCGGTTTGCAGCAAAAGAACCGTATTTTACTATAGAACAACTTTCGATGAGTTTTAGCCGCTCATGTGCATTAGAAATACCTCGAAATGTCACTTTTATTTGATCAACTGCAAAAAGGTGATAAGGTAGAAAATCTGGAAAAACTCCAAATCTCAAACAAGGAAATTATGGGATAGAAAGGCTATAAATAGAAGCAAGTGTCATTTTACTATCATTAAAAACTAGAATATCAGTTATCAGCGCTTTAAACTGAGGAAATCGAGAATTCCACACAAGATGAGTCATGTTAACACAAAATGAGTATTCCTTGCTAAGGCGCCTTTTGTGTTAACATGCCTCATACATATGTGTGCTTGTTCGCTGTAAGAGGTAATAACGCGCTTTCCAGTGTTTTATTTACAGATCAAATGACAGTATCCGACTTTTTTGGCCTTTCGATCCCATAATGCCTTTGTCTGAGATCTATTCCATAATTTCTTTATTTGAGAGCTAGAAGATAGGGCTAGGTTAGAAAAATGCCATTTTCGAGTATTTCTAATCAAAATACGTGGAAAATCGCAGTGTTAAACTTAATCTACAGGAAGAGAACGTTGTTTTGCCGTGTAATGCATTGAAATGCATTAAAGACTCGACAGTAATGGCGCCACTTTGAAATTTAGGTTACACAAGTTGTGGACGTTAACACAAAAAGAGCCTTAGCCTGCTAGCCGGCTCTCCGATGTGTTTTTCGAAAAAATAAATTTAAAAAATTCGGATGTGGGAAGGGGAGTGGGGAGAAAGGTTTACCAACCCATACTTTTCAGCATTTTTAGAAATCAATGCTTTTCAGTAGGATTCATGCACTGATAATATGCTATTGTACCATACATGTACATGTAACTTTTTCTTTAGCTAATAGCTATATCCCTTGTGAATATTTAGGGATGTGTCGTTGTAAATGTGAAATTAAGTCATCTATCTACATCTGCAGGCAGTTTTATTTTCGAGTAGAGTGGTGTCTTTTCAAATATTAGTGCTAGTGTTCATTTTCTACATCTTAGCCTGCGAAACAGGCCCTCAGTGTTATTGTGATAAAATATATTCTTAAAGCGGCTATTCTGCTCCGCTCGCATCACAACGAACTCGCTTCGCTCGCAAGACCTACTTTCTGGGGTCTCTTCTTAAAGCGCCTGTTCTTCAGGCTATCTACATCTTGGAGGCTGAAATATATAACGAAACATGTGATTTCCACTCGTGTTTTTTCGATCACTTGGGTCGCCGTCCCCGAATTCCTACTCATGTCATGAAGTGACCGAGTGAAAGTACCGAAGATGGCCTGGAAAACTGAGGAATCGAGCCATTTAATGCTATATTTGATGCCATTACTTTTAACAGAAACAAATATTAAATAACAACAATGCAATCTGGTGAGTTTTTTGTGTTTTACTTACAAATGTCGGTTCAAATTATTTCACCACGTCAGGCCACGTGCATGTGCATTTAGGAGCGCCAGCTAATCCCTAATACTTTCGTAAAATGTGAGAAATTTCCATCCAAAGTCCTCCTAGTAAAACTCAACATCTTGCCATTTCCATCGAAGAAACCTTTGGTTTCAGCAAAACTTCGCTCGCGTTTTGGTCACTCGTGTGGTGCTCGTCGTGCCGAATAAATATTTGGGTAAAAACGTCCTTCGGCTCCGACATGGGCGCCAGTTGAAATATCCTGAGCCTCTTGGAAGGCTTTCCCACGAATGAAGTTAACAAAACATTAAGCTGTTTACATTTGAGAGATGGGACTCACAATTTGAGATAAATTTCCTCCGCGACGGACTTTAATACCTCTCTGGGTCTCCGCCATCTTGTTTCCACTGTGTTAAGTTATATAAATAAATTAAGTTACCCGCAGTGTCCCGCAGTGTCCCGAGCGATATCGAATCTAATTGGTTGACCCTGTCACATGTTGACCCTGCGACACAGTAAATAAAAAATAAATAAAAAATAAAAAATAAAAACTTGCGATTTCTGACTCGTGCCTGCCAAAGGGCCTGGCCCGAGTAATAAATCGGCGCCAGGGTTGGAGCAAATCAACAGCTGGGAAACATTTTCTGTTCTGTTCGGCTCTAAGCAAACGGAGAAAACCTCAGACGGAGAGACCCCGGGTATAGTTGACTTTATCTTCTTGATCGTAATCTCTTCTTCAATGCCTACCCGCTGTTTACGAACAACTTAATTAGTCTGACGCGAATCTTTAGCACTGACATCTCTCATGTCGTTCACTTTACATTTATTCTAGTTGAAATTGAACGGGCTTTTCATAAGCCCCTCCAAATGCTGCTTCTCTGTCTCCAAATGCATTTAAAACTTTAGAAACTCAGGCATAAGTTATCGGACATCCTCGCAAGGGTACGCACTGAATACGACATGAGGTCAAAAGCTTAATAATTTTGCATGCGGGAATGAGTTAATATGAAGGATCCCCTAAGATCTCATCTAGATAAAGCCCGTAAAGTTGAATCGAAATCAGTATCGTAGAATGAGTCCATATAAAAGCCTACAGAAGATTGTCCGTAAACATATTTTGGCTAAAGAGCAGAAATGAAACATTTTCGCTTGGCCGTCGTTGTTGGTGTTGAAGAAATCGTTCCCGTTCTGCGACACACGTATTCCACTAGTACTTTTCCTTTCCTACTACCCCAAGACCAAAACACACGTGGGAGATGTGTTGTGATTGGTTGCTTGTGATGTTAATTGACACCTATCGTTAGCATGATAGTGAGATTCGTGCCGCTCGCTACCAGAGGTTCTCTCTCTTCATTATCTCCTCGCCGCTCCGTGGCTCGCTGATCACCGCTTCGCGGCTCTTTCTAAGAAACGGAACCATGGTAGAAAAAGGATATTGAAAGGGTCAGGGTGTCCGGAAGGAAATTCAAATCCAAGAAAAAAAACCGATCAGCTGAAGAGCCAGTGCATGATTCACATTATTCAAAGATTCAAGTTTCAGAGTCGCTTTTAAGTAGTCCGATAGCCTAATTACATCCGCGCGATCCTGTGAAAATGCCTTGCAATTAATTCCGTAGTACGTATTAGATTGCAAAATAACGTTCCTAATGTGTTGGAAGTGAGGAGCGGCGTAAGAAGCAATTACTTTCAGTGTCTTATTTCACGGTAGATCAGGCGTGGTTCTACAATCAAAAACTAGCTCAACTAACAGACGACTGTCGATTACCGTTCAAGGTCAAATGACTAAATATATTTCAACCAGCTACACCCATTTAAACCCAATCAGTGTTATTGAAGGATTTTACGAAATTAGTGTTAATATTCTTCTGGCATTAAAATATAACCGCAAAAGTAACATAGATATCTATAAAAACTGATCCTCCTAGGAGAGAAACATGCCCCTGTTATCTTAAATAAGAACAAGAAGACAAGTTACGAGATGATTTTAACTAAATCAGTAAAACTCTAAAACACATCTTACCTTCCCTCGACTGAACTGAATTATGGCTTAAGCCTTAAGGCTGGATATTTAGTGGTGTACATACTTGATGACTGCTACTTACAATCGGACGAATTTTGGTAACATCTCGCTAGCTTAGAACTTCACCGTGTGATGATTAATACCTAGCTGTTATGGTGAATAAATACTTATAAACCCTTCCATTTAGACATTCAATTATATTCCTTATATGGAAAGCAGGACAATTTCGTTCAACCAATTAAAGCCCTTACATCTGCTGGTGAGCAAAAATCTCACCAATCAGAGTTCATAGCACTGAACATTTCCTGAGCTTACCTCAAGTACAAATGTCATTTGTAGCTAATACAAAGTTAGAAAAGCATATTTCTTCTACGAAATACTCCCTGATAAATAGAGTAGCATCGTTAAAAGGTTTTGAATTTAATTATACACCAACTGCACGGAAAGAATCTATTAAATCTACGCACTTAGTATTTTGAAAAGAACTCGAGGCTAGACATTAAACGATTGTTTTTAGTCTTCATATCTGATCATAGGTTTAAATTCCAGAATTGGAGCGTCTGAACTTGTATTAATAGGATTTTATATCAGGTCTAACATCCATTTCACAACAGGAAGATTCTATCTAATTGCAATTTTACGTCAGTCTAATTTTGTGCAGTTTCATTCAAAAGCATTCAGTACCTGGAGAGCCTCCGTGGGAGAGGGACAAATTTTGCCAGAAGGTAAAAAGCGACACAAAATGGTCTCATCAAATTTCTTATTTCGACGGCCAGTTTTCGCCGACAAAAGTTTTAGGCTGTTGATGTACAAGCCGGATTATAAGGAAGAATCAGTGTTGAAAAATAAATTTTAAACTGAACACCTCTGTTGAAACCATAACGTGCACGAGATGAAAGGGACTCATATATTGACGGTTGTGTGCACATTGAATGGCTTCTCCGACGGATCGTTTATAATTACTGCTCATATCGCCCGCATAACATAGGTAGAAATTTCGTTTGATTGACGAACAACTAAACGTCAGCGTGATAAGTGAGTGTATAGATGAAAGTTGCCGTATCTATTTTGTCACTTCGCTGCCTGTCAATTCTATTTTTGCCCACTTCCTTACGGCTGTGTACGGAAATTCTCATTTACTTTTGTGTTAGTACTTCCGTATGCCAGAATATCGCGAATTCTCTTTTCCCCGTTCTTCCTCTCATTTTAAGAATTTCAATAACTCTCAGAAGTTTCGAGAAACTGAAAAGCCTCTGCTGTCAGTTATAGACTTCCGCCAATGTCACATAAAATTATTTTCCCTCTAGTGTATTTATATATACGTAGATACCATTCTAAACTCCGAGGCCATCAAATGATTGCCAGTTTGTTTGATCTTTATCCCATTTACAGTTTATTGTTTCTAAGCTTGAAAATATTCCAATTCAATTCATTTTATCAACAAAAAAATAGACGCTTTTCAAAGGACCTAACATAACTTCAAAATAGAGAATTGTTTCTTTTAGTATTCAAACATACCTGAAAAACAGCCAACGTTTCTCGAATTTCGACTGTATCAGGTAGATAATAAGACCATCTATAGATCTATCTTCAAAAATATCTGACCTATAACAGTAGTATTCCTTGATATTTATTGTATTTCTTCTATTTTTTTCTATTTTTGCGTTCGACGAAGGTGAACGCCTACTAATCTTGCGTTGGACTCCCTGTGGTCATGTGTGGGCTACCTGCGCTTTCACAGGCGAAAGAAACCGAGATTCGTGTATGTCTATGTCTTGATCCATCTTGTGGCAACCATTCGGAATAAATTATCTCGGCCGGGAAACTTGTAACTACACGATGCTCGGAGAAAATGGAAACCACCATCTTATTTTCTCAATCCAATGCAATAATGTTTTAAAAGTTCGATTTATCAAAGCCTGAGGAAAGTGTGTGCTACCTCTGGAGCATTCGATGTTCAAACTATCTGATGTTCAAACTATATCAAGTCAAACATGGTCGGTTTTGTCGGCGCGGCCTGCACCTTGAAGACGAAGTTGAACACAGAACAGTCAAATCAAGTCGGCCATAATTTGTGCTGAACTATCCAGTAAAAACCGAGTGAATCTGCGATCGAAAATTATGTTGGCTTGCTCATTGTATTGGATTCTGCTTTTCGCATTACATACAGATACCAAAACTACAAACAGTAAGATGCTATAAATCATACCTGGCTGAAGAGAAACTAGGTCTGATGTTTGTGGTTTCTAGGTCTGAGTTTTTTAGACACCCGTATCTTGTGTGAGTTGTGACACTATACACATCAGTGACACATGGATGTGTGCATCTTGGTTATATATACAAATTAATACTACATTCAGGCAAAAAGTTAATCTGTGACGACACTTCGATATACCAAGGAACTTGAATATCAACAAGGTGAGAGACATTCAAAGTACTGAGTTCATTGCTGTGTTCCCTAATCAATGGCAAAGATCATGTGTGCATATATGTTGACATACATACAGGAACAATTAATCTACCAATATTAATCATAAGTTATTCTGCAACTATAAACAATGGCACTCAATAATCTGCAGCCAGTCTTGCTCTCAGTTAAAAAATAATTTGAATGCTCTGAAGGAACTGGGGTGTAGTTTATACACATGCATATATAGTTTATGTTCTAGGAACTGGAATGCAGTTTATACACATCAGAATAGCTAGCTAGCTATAGAATAGGGTTGATTGTGTTCTACACTAACTCCAATTATTGTTTTACACTGCATACCACACTTCAAATAAAAAAATCAATGTTTAAGAACATATAAAACACACATGTACAGCCACATAAGCATCCAATGTTTTAATGTTACACAAAGATAATTACAGTTTTATACCCAGATGCATCACCTTGTTGCTGCAACACAGGATGACCACACGCATACCTTTTCGCAAGCATACCATTGCAGGTTACCGGCCGATGATCGCCTCGCTTTTACGCCCTGGATCTCAGAGGATATATCCCGGATGTAGCAAACGGTATCCATATTTTCTCAACACAGTGTTACTGTTAGTATCATTTTACCAAATTATCATGTCAAACACTGCTTTATTCATAGCAGAAAGTATTCATCAGGGTCACAAATGTCGAGAGGAAGACAATGCTCTTTTATGAGTTTTTCAGCGCTGTCGTGTGCCAAATCTTACCCGGTTCAGCAGTGGACCACTGACACGATCGATACAAATTATCCTTATCGAAGGAGACCGACTGTATCTCGTTTCACTTGGCAATCAACAGATTGCCAGATGCAGAGGCGATATCGCTGAACTATCTGCCCATTGAGGCATGTTGATCTATGGAGGCATACGCATGCTGATCTATGGACGCTAACACTTACGAATCGTCCTTCGGGACAGCAAACGAACCCTTCCGAGTACGGTAGCAAACAAATCGCCCAACGTGGAACAAATGAAAAATCGTCCCTATCAAGTATCAGGTTTACCCGATATAATTTCTCTTGCTTTTAAGCTTTTACATTTTTCTAGGACATTTTTTGTAATGAGTGTATACATAAAACTGTTATTGTTTTGTAGGGCATTGGCATGTTAAAAAGTGCATCACTCGGACACAAATATTATTAACTTCGAGTTGATGTTATTGTTGATGTGGACGGTTGTATATGGTTGGTGCGAAAACACTGACCTCCAGTCCATGGACTCCAGTACATTTAGAGAGTCCATAGACTGGGGGTCAGTATTTTCTCCACTCCCATTGAATTCTGCTATACAGCAAATTAACGTTATAGTTTATGATTGTTCACACATTTCAATAAAATATCTATACTACCTTACTTGTTGTCTATATTTCCGTTATCAATGTTAAAATATAAAATAAATATTTTATTTGTTATAGCAGGCTGAGTATTACCAGGAGCCCATTACCAGGAGCGTGCATCTCCCAGATTAGGTCTGTCCAACAGCAGAACAGATGATGTAGCTATTTTTAGCTTTGTGTTTCCCGCGAGAAGAAACAAAGGCCGTCACTTTTAACCAATCAGGATGCACTGAAAATTGTAATTAACACGGTTCAAACTGCTAAAAGTACTAAAGCGAAAGAGAACAAAAGACAACGTAATCGCATACCAGAACTTCGCGACTATAAATAGCCACATCGTCTACTGTGCTGTGAGCGCTACCTATCACATAGGTACGCTCCTGGTAATGGCTCCTGGTATTACAGCTTAAAGCTGGTGGGGCCCTGCTTTTACTCCTCACACACTCCCCACTACATTAACTGTTTTGGACACACTACACTCGACTCACGGTTGATTTTTACGGAGGGAGAAAAACCGGAGAACCCAGAGAAAAACCCTCGAATGCAGATAAGGAATCAACAACAAACCTAACGCACATACGGTGCCCGAGCCGGGAATCGAACCCGGGACCGCAGGGGTAAGAGGCGAGTGATTTACCAACCTGCATCCCCTGTGTTGTGTTATTTTCTGTCCAAAATGCACATTGTCTAATAACCCAACCCATCAGTCCCTGATTAAGCAAAGTACATTGTATGATTTGCAAGTTTCTGTAGTTTTAATCAACTAGGAGTAGTACTTATAGATTATGGCATGTGTGTTGGACAAATTTGAATATGATTAAAAAATGAAACAAAGGTTACAAAATAAACAAAGAGGAAACAATATAGAGACAGAGATATATTTTTAGTTTGCCCAACTCACACTCGAACTAATATCACTAGACCGTAGTTACATGTGCATCCCCACGCAGCACTTTACTTTCTATTAGAAACTTCTAGTATATTAATTTTTAAGTCAAGACATTAAACATTTTCACATGAGCTAAAAACAAGCATTTTCGATCAGGATTATTTCCACCCACAGTCCACATCACTGTAGCAATCTTTCAGTCTCCGAGGGGTGACTACATGTGTATTTGTGTTACCACAGGAAGCCCAATCTTTTCTTTTACAAAAAATATGTCGAATGCACTTTGATAATCTATCGATTACTTGTAGTGTGTTATGTATTATGTAATCTATGATTACTTCTAGTTTATGTATTATGTATTATATAATCTATGATTACTTGATGCAGTTTATGTTTTGTATTATGTATTATCTAATCTATGATTACTTCTAGTTTATGTTATGTATTATGTATTATATAATCTATGATTACTTCTAGTTTATGTTATGTATTATGATTACTGTAAGCTCCCACGATGAGCTAATACGCTCTTGGAGCAAATACTATGAGTAATACGTCTATATAAAAAAATATTCCAATTCGCAAATCAGACAATACCCGAAAAAAATAAAATTTCTATTTTGAAAATGATATCGGCCTTTTGGATGTCAAAATTGAAAGACCAGATCAGTCTCGAGAACTCATACGATATGTTAATAATGTGTTTCTTTAAGTCCCAAAATGAATCCACCTGCTAACAGAGCGAGTCTCTGAATAAAATAAGAAAGCGAGAGAAAGAGTGACCTCTCTTAGCAGGGAATTTTGGTGGAAACTTAGTTCAACACTGGCAGAAAGAGAACGTGTTTTGCTAATTCTTCTAAGCTAATATTAATTAAGTGAAGTAGAAACAGGGAAATTAATATATATTTTACGTCTGAACGTTCCCGTTTAGAGATAACATTTTCTTCCGATAGCCATCATTGACTTTGTTATCCGATGTTATCGCACGCTTGCACGCAATAATTCAAGGCAAACTTCCACGCGACCAGTCCGCACGAGCTTAAGGGCAATTCAAATCGACTTGAACACATTTAACCAGGTAATCTAATCTACAATGTCTGCTCGCTGAGTGTGCTGAGCAGACTCATTGGGCATGATCAATAGACAAGTTCGCGGTTAATTCCGACATTTTGAAAGGGTGCCGCAAACAAACATGGCGCGAAATACAGTGTTTGTATGGGAATTCGGTGCCAAATAATTTCCGTAACATCGAATTTCTGAACTATTCGCTGTCTGCAAACCTAAGATACCAGGTAAAGGATTAACTGATGAAAATTTGAGGCGTGTAGCTGTGCTGGGAAGCGTGCAATCGTGTTTTCAGTTTTCCAATGACTCTGACTCGTTACAAAGTAACCAATGTATGGAAAACTGAAAACACGATTGCACGCTTCCCAGCACAGCTACACGCCTCAAATTTTTATCAGTTAATCTTTTACCTGGTATCTTAAGTTTGCAGACAGTAAATATTTCAGAAATTCGCCGATTTTACGGAAATTATTTGGCATCGGATTCCCATACAAACACTGTATTTCTCGCCATGTTTGCACCCCTTTCAAAATGTCGAAATTAACCGTGAACTGGTCTGTTATCCACGTTTTCGCAATATTAGCACTTCATTCTTATTATAACAGGATACGTCATTGAAAGAAGAAATGCAGGCAGAACGCGACGATGCGACCTTATCAAATATATCAAACTGGACTGGAGGAAGACTAGTGTTTGTTCACCTCCTAAGCTCTAAGGACAACTGCGTGCGTCAGAGCACCACCTGCATGTCTTCAGTCCACAAAAGAAAACAAATATTCTTAACGGATGGACTATTAGATTTTCGAAATAATTATATCTGTGTCGGCGATAGAAAATTAAATTAAATCATCAAATAAATATTCAGTCTTTATTGTTGGTGCATACGAGTGTCAAGAATATTACATTTCTCATAAAATAACTACCAAACAGCTGAGAGCTTGCGCCATTGGTGTCATGTGAACGCACGCCCCTTTCCGGCCGTTTTTCTTTCTATGAGGTAAAACTGCGTTCGATTCTCGGGCATGCAATACTGTTTTTAAAACGTTTGTATTAAAATACTGAACGCGTACGTCGGTAGCTCGATTTATTATATAGTTACTAGTTCGTTGAATACACGGGCGGGTTGATTGTATACTCATCTTTACTCATATTCGGCCGTATTAGTAAATAATAATAATAATAATAATAATAACAGCCGGACTTATTTATACACGGTGCTTTTAACTGTAGTATAAGCTGATGTGGCCGTGTTTAAACTAAGAGAATAAGAATCCCAGTCGACGAGGAGACAAATCGACTGGTTATTTACAAACGTGGTTGAACGCACGGGGAATCAAACTCAGGGTACCTGGATTACGAGTCCGCCGTGTTAACCGCTCGGCCACGCCGATCTCAAAGCTAAAGAAATAAAGCTATAAGGTAATCGGATTGACAGAAAAAGACAGATGCATGTTTTGGTTCTGAAAGTCGAAATCAGAAACTCTTACTCTGAAGGCATCCACCGTACTGAAAAAGATGCGGATTGTACTTTTACCCACAATCCTTTGCGCGTGAAAATCTTTAAACCGTTAGAAAATCGCGGTAGAGAGATTTACATCTTAAAAGCAGCAAATGCTGCTGCCAAAACACTGTCATTGGAGATAATAGAGAATTTCTACGTGTTATTTTTACTGTGTTAGGTTCGCAAGGGATTGTGGTCAAACGTACAGCCGCCATCTTTTTCGATACGGTGGATTGTCACGAATGCGGTAACGATAACGAATACGGTGCATATTAAATCAATAGGTACGCCATGTGTACGAAAGCAAACGTATATCTCGATGGCCCGAGTAATAAATATATGTATATATGATCAGTGGATCGAAGGCGCCTGAAGCCGCGATTGCCTCAACGAAATATAATACCGAGCAAATGATATACAAGTCATTAGACTCTGGTTTCTTGGACGTTCATTACAATGGCTGTTTCTTACCTTTCCCTTATGAACTGTTTTATGGATTATTTTAGACAGATCATGCACAGCATTTCTAAAAGACAAAAGAAACATTTTACTGATGGAGGATATGTTGTCACCACTATTACTATCAGCAACGAGACTGACGGAATCCAATATCAAAGTTTCTTATCAAATATAGCAGTTGTAATTATTAAAAGTTTCAAAATAGTGGTCTTATCTCCAGCCGTCTGCCTGCAAATGAATTCATTCCTCGAGAAAGTTAAGTTAAATTTGGAAAATATAAAATTGCTAATTAGTATAAGTGTTGATGTTGGAATGTTGGTGGGGATGCTATACATAGAAGAGACGAAACTAAAACACTTTGGGTAGTATATGTATATACGGAAAGACTAGTCTGTGTGACAGGCGCAATCTTTGGGGGTAGCCCTTACGTTCAAAGATGACTCCTATATATCAGTCCTCCGCAGTTCTCCAGCTTTGTTTCTGATAACAAAATCCTATTTCGTTTACGTCTACCATCGAAGGATATACAACAAAATATCATTTTAAAATGTTCTGGTTGAATTGCAGTTTGTAACCGATTTATTGCTGAGTATAATGTCTTTTATCACTTTATGAAGACTAACCTGCTGGACATAGATCCGAGCGCGCAAATCCCCTAAGGATCTTTCGAAATCAGAAAAAAATTCATTTAAGAGAGATAATTAAGGATGAAAATCGAAAAAAGTGCTGACTCAGCATTTGTCTTTGTCCGAGAAGATACTTTTTAATTCTATTGATATTTTGGGTTATCTGCAAAAATATTAGAGCGAAAAATCTTAAACATAGCGTTCTTCACAAAGAATGCCAATCAAACCATTTATCTTACAAATAACTATCAATTCTTTTACCAATTTTGATTTGTAAGCCTCATTAGTGACCACGAAGAGACAAAGATATTTTGCTGAAATGGACATCAACTTTCAATTTTATAAAGACAAAACAAATTGTGAACGTTGTTTAGTTTCTATATTACAGATTACGAAAAGAAACAAGAGCCCATCTGGGCTTTCACTCGGGCCACATGAGATTGAAGATGAAATACACTTTCATTTGAAATCCTCTTAGTAATAACCGAAGGGAAGAATTATTAGCGGCTCTTTATCGCAGCTCGCTGATCGCGTCCATATTGGTATTTATTAACTGAAATGCCTGTTGGTTATCTATATTTAAAAGCTTTTACCCTCCTTCCCAAAACTGCAGTCTGCTCATTATATTATAGAACTATAAAGGGAACTGTTGGAAGCCTTTAATTTCTTGAACCAAAACCTCGGATTCTTGTTTAAGTTTACCTTGAGAGTTGAATATTGCTTCGCTCATCATAAATTATTCTGTGCTGAGCGGTTTATTTCTCCGGGGTATTTCTGGCTTCGTGTTGGCGAGCGACAGCCAAAAACACGCTCAAAATTATTTTAGTGTTGGCCTACATATCACGGTGTTTGCGCTGGTATGTATTATGACCGAGAGTAAAATGAAATGTGGCATAAACCCTACGAAACGTACCTAAAACAAGAATACCGTCCGATGGCGAAATCTATCAGCTCCACGAGGTCAATGAATGCATAATTTAACGCATGCGCAGAAATTTTGCTGCACGGAACAAAAACGGCCTGCAGATTAAGACTCGGTGCTGCCACAGACAGCCCGAGTAAAAAATGGGGGTATCCACGCGTTTTTTTACCAAGCCCTCCCTTAATAAGTCTGTAAATTAGTTATTCTATTGCATTCTGGGATATTGTCAAGGAATTGGGGACAGCAGAAGTTTACCTACCATGCACTATTAGACTGGAACTCTTTAGACTCTGAAGTTATACAATCAAAATCTTACTGGCACATAACTTAATTTCATAATAATCCTTGTTATATTTCTATTTTATTTCAACCATTTATCTTTCCTGTTTTCCATATATTAGTGAAATATATATTTTTTAATACAGGACCTCCCTGAAAATCACAAATTGTGAGTGGAGCTTTCCTGTCAAAATATTATTATTATTATTATTATTAAGATGGCGGCGGGGAAAAGAGCCAGTCCCGTCTTTCTACTTTCTTCGTTGAAAATCAAACCTGTTTCTGCTTCCTTTGTGCCAAACCCCATACAGTCCTTCCTTCTTCATTCTTCTTTGTACCTCCAAGAGGTTTACCCGTTTTCACAAAACGTATTTGACCGTATAAACATTGATTATACTGCCGAGTCCATGTTTGGATTCTTCGCCGGCGAAACTGACAAAAGCAGGAAAAGGCGCCGGGCAAAAAGGCAGTCCAAACAACCTTCATTCACTTGATCGGGTAAATATCGTAAATCGACGATTGTTCGACCATCTCCCCACGATAAATCATCACTTTATAGATGGTCGGCTCTTTACCATTTCAGCTGAAAATTGGCTTTCGCGGCCGTGTAGTGGAATTTAAAGATTTCCCAAATCGTTCATTTCTCAAGCGTATCTTTCGACCTCATATTTTAAAATCTTCATCTTTCTGTCTGTCAAATTACACCATTAACACAGAAGTTTGACTTAGTTCTGCAAATGGCCTGTCTCGCGGGATGACCAGCGGGACGCAAGATGCGCAGAACGGCGTGCGCGCTTACATTAGTAGGCACCGTCCTTAATTAAGTCGGTAAACGAGTGGCTTAACTTGACAATAAATAAAGAACTAAATAAATATGAGCATTGTAACATTCAACCATCTAATAAATAACAATGGCGGCGAAATGACCGCGCAGTTATGATGAAAAAGAGCCTGGGGCGAGGGCAGTGACGTTGAAAATAAAGCTGTGTGCGCTCTGATTGGTCAAAAATATTATCCGTTGAGCTGGAAGATTTAACTGAGATACTTTATAAGTATAAAGTAAAACAATTATTAAATATCCAAGTTTTGATATGGTGTCTTCAAGGTTTGAAACAGATTTTTTAAATGATACTGTCGGAGTTAATCACAAAATAATAATAATTATGTAATGGGAAAATTGTTTGAAAACCCCACACAAACCGGCAAGATGCAAAACGTCAAGCGCAATCGGAATTGGTAATTTACCCGATTACTTTATTGAAAAATTATCGAAATATAAACATAAATCTGGCAATATATGGTTTACCGAACTGACACTGCAAATAGGATGGGGATTGTTTTCGATCAATGCATGTTGAGTGAACGATATGATATGTATGCCACAGTTTTAAATGATAAAGTTTTAAAACTCGCACTTGAAGTCAAACATGAGAAGTGATTGAAAACGAATAAATATACATATTGATTGACAATTTCTGGAAGGAAAAGTAAGTTTCATTTGACCGCCAAACAATTTATAAATATCAACTTATGGCAGAGACATCGCTCGACGCAAGGACCGTAATTTTCAAAACATTCTTGCTTCAGTCATTGCGGTATTTCTAGTAATTTAATGTTCTCAAAGCATACGTTTTCAATTCCGCCTTTATACGTGCCCTCTGTTGTTCGATAACATCGTAAGTGCAGCAGTTCACAATTCACTATCATAGATGCACTTACGTTTCGAAACTAAAATTGATCAGATGACCCCAAGATATTAGATATACAGTGAAGTTCTGTTGCACAAGGCTAATTTGTGCTTTTGAAGAAAATTCTTCGATAGCGAAGTGACTTGCCACTTAGTAAGTTTTCCGGAGATTAAGCGATGGACCGACAGCTCTTGGGAAGGCTAGGCTATACATTACATGTTGTACACGTACTAGTCTCGAGAACAAAGCAAGTCGCGCCATATTGTTTGAGTGTAATTGTTTTGCAAAGTAAGGACTGCAGAAAGACTAATCTCGGCAGCGGACGATTTTGTGTTTATAGCAGCCGTGCTTTTGATCCTAAATTCTAAAAAAATATGTCTCAAAATGGCTTAATCCATCAACTTTGCTTATAAATTGTGCACGTGTCGTACTAGGGAATTTTAATCCTGTACCTGCCCAACCTTGTAGACACAGTACTTGTTCTTGTTTAGAAATCTTTCGTTCGACTTACATTAGTCCATGCGCTAGCAAAGAACGATACCGATCACTTTGAGGCGGCAACCTATTGTTTCATACAGGAGCGGTATTCTGTGGTTGAGCAGTTCCGTTTCGTTGAGATATTTTCCATTCATTGGATAGCACTGATACCTTGAAGTGAAGCCATTGAATATGTTTGTTTTGCATAATATCAAAGATGTCTCTACGACAGGCAACTTGGCGGCTACAAGGCAGCTTAGACAAGAGCTCTGTGCATGAGCTTACTGAAGTACGCTCTTTCCACAAATTTGCCTAGCTTATATATGTTATGTAGGACAACATATTATTCAAAAAAGCTTTCTCTAGCTGTTTTAATAAGCAAAAGTAACATTTCTTCAGCTTTATTCAATAAAAATATTCACCTGTTCTATTTGTTTCCGTAAGTTCAAGGGCTGAGTTTAACAGCGAATGAATGAGATCAAACTGTGTTCCAAACGTATTAATTTTTAAAACCTCTAATAAGTTTGTACTTTAAAAAATAAAAAAAATGTTTGGGCAGGCTTTATTCGAAACATGAGACAAAACAGTTCAATTTCCCAAAGCAGCGCTATTACAAGTAACAATATTTAGACCGTGAATTAGAATGGTATAGGAGCGCAACTTACCAGGCAAGCTATTCAGTCTTTTCACTCTTCGTGTTTGTATGGCCGTCTACAATGGTGCTTCTGATTCAACAGAGAGCTTTTTATTTGACAAATGGCACCGGCTGGCCAGTGGTTCAATTTTAAGTTAAGCGACATTATCTTGTCTTCCTGTCACATCTTTATCTCTAGTAGCAAACATTACTTGTGAATCCGTGAAACGTCATTGTAATGTTGAAAGGGTATAGAACAGTATTGTTATCTTTGAAAATACAAGCTTGTTGTGGTGTGTAGCTGCCATCGAACGCTTAAACTAAATAAAAACGAGTCACGTTTCTGATTTATTGCTAAATCATTGATGAATAGGATACTAGAGAAAGATGGAGTTTGATTTTCTATGATTGAATGGAAATGATAAATGTCTACCAGGTTATGACTTCATACATCATTGTAATGGCGCGAACATCTCCCCCGCCCATTAACAAAACCATTATTCTCTGTGGATCATGTACTTTTTCTACGTTCATATCGATTAGGTGTTTTTAAATAAGACTTGCCTTTTAAGAATACATTTGTCCTTCACGCATTATCATAGATTTGCGACCAGTCATTTAGGGTTACATTCTGTACATTTTGATTGTTCTATTTCAATATTCTGGTTGTCAGAGTAATATCGATATCCATCACTAAATGGTTTCACCGTTCCGGTGGCCACATAAATAAGCTTATACGTACACTAACAAAGTAATAGTACTTCTGTAGGTGAATTAATGTTTGCTCGATTGGTCATCTTCAAGAACAAGAAAATCCTGCATTTGGACAAGTGGGCATCAGTGATATGCTGACAATTCCTTCTGATGGAGACGTTTTTTTTGTGAGATGCCAAATATTGTAATTTGAAAGTCTGGACATGTAAAGGGTTGCATTTGAACAAACCCTATCAATCAGAATAATTCAGCAGGAAGCCAAATTTGTTTTCACTTTGTCTATGTTTCCACTTGCGCACTCAAGGCACACTTATTTTAGTAGGGATGTTTTGCTATGGATGTACGGTCTAAGAGGACACCTTTACCGATACTGCCATTAATGGCCTGCAGTTGTTGTTAATTGTGTTACGGCTTTGATGTTTAATAAATGGAGATGGAGGCTGAATTTGTCTCCCAGTTAGTTTTGATGCTAAAAACGAAGTACTTATCTCTAATTTACTGACTGCAGCTGTCGCTGAAGATGTTTGATTCTACCGACGAGAGTAATAATTACAAGGTTCTCTTGTAATTACAGTTAATGTATTGCGCAATTCCAGGGAAATCTCAGTATAGCCAAACTGTTGAATTTATCGTTGTAGTTATTTTACACTTCAAGGTTTAAGAATGTAATGGACATCAAGTTATTATAATTTATGTCTACCTTAATAAAAAAGGACCAGCGACGTGCTAGTCGTTGCATCTCCTGAGAGCTATCTACAGAGTACCATTTGTATGGGAGGTGGGATAAGAAGGGATGGAAACATGTTGCCATTTATTTTAAATTCATATAATATTAATATAATATATTTCTAACTGTTTCTCTGTCCTCCTTTCACACTCATCGTAATCATTTCTTGTTTTTCCTTAACGATACATTTTCAATATGTAAACTCATGCAGAGATTAAAATTGCTAAAACTTGTAAATAAACATATTCCCCCTCTTAAAAGTACTGAAGAAAGGAGACATCAATTCACCTTGCATCAATTTACCAGTCAGAGAGATGTCTGGAAACGAGAATGTTTTGGGAACTCTCTTAGAAAAAGCAAATAAAGAATTAGATAAGGAATTGTCATAAAACTAAATATAAAAGGGTTTCAAAAGGAAATTGTCGAAGTTTGTTGGTAAGCTGGTGACATATATAAAATGCTCTATCTTGCTATTTTACCTTCCAGGATCTGACTTTCTTCAAGTGTCCGTCAGGCAACGTAAACTGTTGGCTCAGTCACACATTCAACAGGCTCAGTACACTCACAATCATACTCGGGGCTCCTGTCATACTACATGGCAGGGGCGTAGGGAGGTCCTGAAAACTGGGGAGGCAAAACGATGAATTCTGGGACACTTTCATTCTAGGGGGGGTGGGAGATGATGAATTCTGGGACATTTTCATTGATGACTTCTGTCAATCTCTCTTCTGGGACTGGGCCGGCAGAGAGAGGGGGTGGGGGCCCCTCAGAACCCCCCCCCCCCCCCCCCCCCCCTCCCTACGCCATGGACGTGTAATGCAAATGGTCTGTGTTTCATTTGTTGCCTTGGATCGTTCGGCATCGGTAACTGACATTAATGATTCACTGATATATTGTCATATTTTATTCACTATAGCTTTAGCTAAATGTTTCCATAATCTTTTTCCGGAATTAGGCTCTGCTAATATACAATTAACATCAGAAATAGAATAGAAATAATAGACAAAACTGAGCACCGACTGACAGTAAAGGAGTACTGAAACGGCACGTCCTTTAGGTTAAATAATTTAAGCTGTGTCAACTTGAAGTACAAAACAAAAATACAAACTAAACAATTCCCCCTTCCCCAACCATGCTACAAACAAATGTTTTCCGTTTGTAAATATAACAATCCTGGATGCTAAAGATTTGCGCTCTCGTATCTCAGTATTTAACCTAACAGTCGCAAAGAATATGAGAGCCAATATAAGCTTAACTACAAGTAAGGCTTTTCAGAGCCGGATGTTAAGGGGCGATGCTTTTAAACCTCTTGAAAAACCATCAGATACCTTAAAGTTATCGCCGTTCTTTGATGGCTAATGTGTAAGACCAATTAATCGCCGTTGTTTTTAAAGTCAGTAAAGTCATGAGCAGTCAATTTGTACCTACCCTAGGGGGGAGGCCTAGGACACGTTTTTTTCATGAGTCTCATTTGAGTGATGACGCTAAATGTTCTCAGACCTGATGATCCAAAGTGACATTTTCCCTTGTCCACGGGAGCACCGCATAAACGTTAACGAGGTTCTGGAAACCCGCTCAGCAGTTCGCTCCCCGTGACTTTCGGTCTAAATGCCGCTCCGCGCATGTCTATGGCCGTAGAAGCTGCGAAGACTTCCTTTTTTTTACGACAGAAACAAACAACACAACGTGTAGCGTAAAGATCGAGAGAACGTTGGAAAACAAAGTGCTCAGACCACCTAAGTATGACCTGTAGAGGCCAATAACGCGATCTTGAACGAATCAAGGCCCCGAGGCATTAACTGAGTGAATTTTACAGCTCTCCAGATCTCGTGTTCACTTTTTCGTTATAAGCTGTGCATTAAGAAATGAGAGAAACAATAAATATAAATGTTGATGCGGAACCGAAGCTAATTAGAATGTAAATTACTGGGTGTTTATAAACGTTGTCGAGTGAGCGGGGAATCCACCAGACCGAAAAACATGGCAGCTGTACATTTAACCACAATCCCTTGCGAACCTAACACTGTAAAAAAAAAAAATCCTCTAGAGTCTTCAATGACAGTGTATTGGCAACAGTGCTTATACTGGCTTGTTTTTAAGGTTTAAAAACTCTATACCGCGATTTTATAACGGATTTAAAGATTTTCGCGCAAAGAGGATTGTGGGTAATGTACATGCCGCCATCTTTGTTTGTACTGTGAATTAAAGTTGGAAGTGCACAGCACCAATCCACATCAGTCATGTCGCCAATCCAAAATAATACATTAATAATGAAGGGTCTTTTACTACTGACGCAAATGAAATACGATTGAAGTCTTGCCAGCCTGGCAACATAATGGCAAGCCAAAAAGAAGTAAGTAAAGTAAGAAGAAACAGCAGCTGCAACGAAACTGAGGATTCGATCTGACTTCATTTATTTAAAGGCACGGAGTGTACGAGATCGCTAGTGTCATTACTGAAATGCTATATATTTTCCATCTCCAATCGATTGTCGATTTTTCTAAAACTGCGTTAAAAAATTTGTTTGCTGTCCAGTAAAGCCTTTCGTATGGGATCACGAGCTCAATTCATTGGTTATTGAAGTGATATATCAGCACGTGACTGTTTCCAGTAAAGCCTTTCCCATGGGATCACGAGCTCAATTCATTGGTCATTGAAGAGATATATCAGCACGTTACTGTTTCCTTGTTACTCGCCGGATTCCTTTTATTTCAGTATGCGCCTTGTTTTACATGTGACGTCACGAAACATCAAAAATCAAAACTATAACTCCATCGATCATAAAAGTCTACACACGAAATTCCACGTGGATAGGGTGTTTTTTCCGGAGTCAAAAACTATTTATTAAATTTTATGACAGAACGGCCCAGCGTGTTTTCCGAAAGTGCCAATTTCTTTTTTTAAACTTGATGAATCCTTAAAAGTTATATCCAAAGTGTTAATATGAAGTGAAACCCAATGATTTTGATGGGAATTAAACCTCATTTGTATCGTAGTTTTATTGACACCAAGATGGTGGCCGCATACAAAGCTTTATAAAATTGTCACTGCATTCATTGCCCCACAGATGTTCTTTGCAGGAAATATTCTAATGATCCAAAATTTGGGTTATAAGTGTAGTTTTGCTAGGACCGACATGTTTTATTTAATGCAAACCAATTTTGCGATCGAGGGTCATGACGATGAAAACCACCAATAGGTTCTGCGCATGACTATATATGGTAGAACTGCTGACGAAGTCTTCGGGTGACGACGAAAGCTCCCGAACCTGCTTTCAAAATTATTGTGTAGAGGTACAAAAAGTTTTAACTTCCGTTGATCGCCAATAGGTTCATTTTCTGTTATGAATTATCGACGGAGAACCGTGAAGTACAGCTGCGAAAGAAACCCCGTAATGTCGTTTCAGCCACTTGCCGCACTTGGAAGACTTTATAATAATGATAACGTTAGAAATATTGTGCATTTCGGTCAATGAAAGTGATATACCGTTAAGGTCGTGAACACTGAACTTTGTTAACAGCACAGGTTAGTTTCTGGAAGTGTAAAAAACTGCTATAATTAGCATGTATTGCTTAGTCAAAATAGATACCCCATGTATTGTCTGAAAACCAATCCAGATACCACATCACCTCCGATGCTATGTCGCCGGGTACGCATATTAATAGACCAGTTCACTGAACTTTGTTAACAGCACAGATTAGGTTCCGAAGTGTTAAGAACTGCTATAATTAGCATGTATTGCTTAGTCAAAATAGATACCCCATGTATTGTCTGAAAACCAATCCAGAATAGACCATGCAGTTCGCGGTTAATTCCGACATTTTGAAAGGGGTACAAACATGGCGCGAAATACAGTGTTTGTATGGAAATGCGATGCCAAATAATCGAATAATCGAATTTCTGAAATATTCACTGTCTATAAACTTAAGATACCAGGTAAAAGATTAACTTATCAAAATTTGAGATATGTAGCTGTGCTGGGAAGCGTTCAATCGTGTTTTCAGTTTTCCATACATTTGTCTGTAATAACGAGTCAAAGTCCGCGGGAAAATATATAGACAAATGATTTCGATAAAAGAACGCTCGTTCCCGTTTTTACAATCTTTACTGATTTTAGACTTCATGAGAAAATAAGTACTGAATAGCAAATGAGAACACTTTCCATACGTTTTCTACCTGAAATAACCAAAACTTCAGCCTTTATTTGGTATATACTTCATGGTAGTGTTTCGTTCCATATATAGTCTCCCTGTATAATCATTTTCTCTACTGTTTTACAGTATTATGCAGGGAGACTATATGGAACGAAACACTACCATGAAGTATAGATTTCACTTAATCTACCCCAAAATTAGCGGAAATTGCAGCGTAACATCCCTTCTTTTAAAGCCCGTGTTTACATTTTTGTGGATAACATTTTTTAAACCCCCAAATCGGCAATATTTTCAGGGCATAGACCAGTCTGAGGCAGTTTTCTTCGTTATTTGGCAAGTGCGCTGGAGCAGAAATTTAAATCCAGCGCGCTAACTCGTGTCACGTGACTAAGTATTGATTGTGCCCGATGTTATTCAATTATATATTTACCATTCAACACTTTTTTACAATATAGTTACAATTCTCTCAAATATCTTACCTCTTTCAACTTTTAATGATCTGAAAGTGACCAAGTAGTTGCAGTCAGCCAAACAAAGACACAACGCTGTCGGTCCCAGTTGTCGTAGCAAATCTGCTTGTCTATGAACGTCTTTGCTTGCTCAGTTTCAAGTCTGCACGGCTTCGTCTTCAAAGCAGTTTATCTGAAAACACAACAAGGTTACAGTCACTTAAAATGAGCTTATATACGACAGTCAAAAAATAAATTGATTTGCAACCGGCTTAAACTTTTTGATAACGTAGTTAGAGCATCATGAACGTATATCCTGACAGTACCAGTAACTCCAGTAAGGCCATCCTAATAAAATGTTTCGCCCGACCGACCCTTTTTTTTTTTGGGAAAAGCAAAAATCAAACAAACAAGGTTTAAGACCATCCCATTTTTTTCGAAAAAGTAAAATAAAAAAAGATTGAAGAATATTTTTTTTAAACTACACCTCTTTTCCGAGCTCTCTGCGTATTAGTTTCTTGCCTCTGGTATCGCTGGGTGCGAATCTCATTTTCATGTTTTGAATTAGGGCCAAGATCTGACTGTCTTTTCTGATTGGAGGAATATTTAATGAGCTCAACAAGAGCTGTGATTGGTTAGATATATTCGGTTCTCAGGGACGGAAGGATAAGTAATCATTGTAGATATCGTATGGTCAAATAGAGAGGGGACGGGAATTATCACGTTTGCTGGCTCACTCGCTTCGATCGAAGTCCGCTCGATCTCGCACGTAGCAAATTGTATTATTATTCAGTTCCTCAGTATCCCGAATTCTGATTGGTTGATTCACCTGCAAATAACTGCGCGCAAATAAGTGCCTGCAGATATAGTTGTGAGCATGCGCAGTGCTGTTCAACAACAAATCCAACATGGCCGCTCGGTTTCCAGAGTGTTCAGCAGCAGAGGAGGAAATTGCGAGCATTTTGGACTGCCAAAGGTAACAAAAACACTGAATAATAAAACAATTATTGGAACTCCGACTATCGCAAAATAACTGTTAGCTCGCCACAGACAATTCATCATATCAGTTTTGCTCAGCCTCGTCCAATAATTGCATATTCCATAAGTACGTCTTCGGATATAGGAAATACCATGGATGTGATGCTGCCCTCCTTAGCCTGACTGAACAATGGAAGAAAGAGCTCGACAACCACAAAGTTATCGGGCTTGTATCGATGGATCTTTCAAAAGCCTTTGATTTATTGCCACACGACTTGATAGTAGAGAAACTAAAACAATACGGTGTTGATGAAAAGACGACTGAACTTATCAAGAATTACCTATCAAATCGTCTCCAACGAGTGAAGCTCGGAAACAGCTACTCTACTTGGCAAGAAATCACGGCAGGAATTCTACAGGGCTCCATACTAGGCCCTCTGATATTCAATATTTTCATGAACCGTTCATGGATCTTGTCTACATTATCAGCCAGAGCAACTTGTCGGCGTACGCTGACGATGCGCAGATCTTTTACGCAGACAAAGATCCCATTAAAATCCAAGAGACCATTAACTCTGACTTAACCAAGGTCGACAAATGGTACGTAGAAAATGGAATGAAAAGGAACCATTCTAAGTATCAAGCTATTGTTATGGGAAAAACACAGATTAAACCTGAATTTTGATGCGAGAACATAGTGATTTCCAATAGTGAGGAGATCGAACTACTTGGAGTTATCGTTGATGATAAATTAAAATTTGATAAACATGCTGCCAAAGTCTGCAGGAAAGTATCCCAACAGATTGCTGTGTTAAAGCGCACGAGGAACATGCTTCCTTTCGATGTAAGAAAGAGTATTTATACATCTTTCATTGCTCCACACTTTAACTATTGCGCTGAGACCTGGCACTTCTGTAACAAGACCTCAGCCGACAAGCTGGAGAAAGTAAACGAAAGCGCCGTCCGCTTTGTCTTTAAAGAAAATAGTAGCACCCCGTACGAGGAACTGCTTAATAAATTGGGGAGTACTACATTAAGTCAGTAGAGAGCCACAAAAATTGTTAGTACTGTTTATAAGTTACTAAATAACAGTAATTCTCCAGAGTGCCTAAAGGAATTACTCGAACTTAGACAAAGTGTATACACACTGAGAGGAAAAGATATATTGAATCTGCCGAAGGCCAATACTACTACGTACGGGCTTAAGTCTTGGCGTTACCAAGCAGCAAAGTTATGGAATGCTCTCCCAAACACAGCGCGACTGGCACCCTGCTACAAAGCTTTTCGAAAATGTGAGGTGATGTTTCTGAAAACTATCGATTTTTCCACGGAGAAACGTCACAGGTCAAAGGCCCCCCACCCCCAAACTTCGCTGGAGGTTTCTCGTGGAAAAATTGATATGCGACGCTTCCCTAAGTTAGTCCTTAGTTTTGGCCGTGAGAGCCGTATAAATCACTTTCATCACGAAAGCTGGCCAACACAATTAAGATTGTAGATCCGGGTTAATTTAAGCTCATTTCAAACGAAACAGTGGACACCCAATCATTAAATCTATTGAAGGCCTGAAGCAATGAAACTGAGACTGAATTAGTAGCTCTACGGGAAATTGAATAAAAGCTTTTCAAAAGAAAGCATTTCACAATTGTTTTTGAAAAGTTCCGAGACAAAACTCGAAGACGGAAACAGTCTTTAGAAAATATGGGAACAAATGCTTTTAACTTCACTTGAGACCACCGTGAACCAAAAATGTGTTTGGATTTAGTTTAGTTTGAAATACTATGTCACCTTGAGCCAGTTCAACTTGAGTACTGGTTAGATGTCTAGTCGATCGAATGGTTTCAAAATTGTAAATACAATTCTTGGCAGCCGTTTTATGAGTTAAAAAGCAATATTGGCTCAGCTTAAAAGCAGTGTTTGGCGTGGGGCTCATCTATTAAACAAACATAATTGTAAGGCATATTCAATTGAGTACTAAGTAAAAAGCGCATCGTCCACTTGCCTCGTAATGCATTCTCTGGACATGTATACCAAACCATCTCAAGTATAGAATCTCAGTGTTGTTTAATAAAGAGAATGAGAGAATAGAAGAAAGTTACCTCGAGAAAGCCATTTACGGCGAGCAGAGTTTAAACCAAGAGCATTTCCCTCACATTAAACTGAGTTGAGACAACAACCTTAGCCAGTACTGTATATGCATATGATGATACACATTAGAGGGAGCATGCTGGACTAAGGAGCTGAAATCTTAAGTATAATGTTAAATAACGTTAATTATAATCTCTGTTTGTTGATTTTGTTTTGGTATCGCTTTAGGCATATTTCTAATGAATTTAAAAGGAAATCATATACTTGGAGTCAGATGGTTGAAAGCTTTTACCGCGATTTTCACTGTCTGAGGGAGGGGAGGGGAGGAGTTAAGAAACTGGATCAGGTTTTCGTAAAAATGGCATCAATCGCACCTTTCATTTCTGAAAATAACTTGATAAGTTGAACTTGCATATTTATCAACTGAAATCAAGTTTCTAGAATAATGTTTTGTAATTCACTTTAATCTTTGCCATCCGGACCTCTATCGAAAAAGTAAAATAAACATATCAGGACATTCACAAGGTAGTTCGCTTCTCCCAGGCGTCATTTTGTAGTTTTGTTCTCAGTAAAGAAACTTGAAGGTTCAAATCATATGCGACTGACAATGCCCATTGATAAACAAATATTTAGAAGCAGGTCAGTAATGGACTATTGGTATATAGAAGTACATATTAGACTAAATAACCTCTTAATAATAATAATAACAATAATAATAATAATTTAATATTTATACTGCGCAAATTAACATGTGCACTTTGATATGATCAAATGCGCTCTTGTCAAGACTAGAACAAATGAAATAATCAATGCGAAACCGACGAAAATACCATTGAAAAAGAGGACACTTGATCCTATAAAACAACATACAGATACGGAAGCACAGATTATGGGTTTGGAAGTCATTTGCCATTCGCTCGCGTGTCGCACGCCTGTCGCCTAACAGTCTACTTATAGTTTTATCTTGAGAATAACACACAAGTGTGTTTATTCGTCCAAGTCTGAAATGAATTCACCGACTTCAACAACGATTAAAAACGCTGCATGCTTGTGTTTCAGTGCCTTCCTTTATGTGTCTTGCCATGTTTTAATGGTGCATGGTATCCAGAAAGGGGACCTCGATTAGAAGATGGTTTCGCCTTGTACTACTCTTCCCAGTAAACTGCGACACCCCAAGTTTTTTTGCGCCCCCCGTGATGTAGAGATTTTTGTGTGGCGGTGTGAGAAAAGCGACGTGTTGTTCTACATTGTAGACAAAGAATGCCTCGTTGTAGACAGTAGAATGACACATTGTAGACAAGTTTGACATTTGGGCCGCGTCAGGCAAAAAGGGCCCGGACAACATAATATGTAAATGTTTTTGAAATTGTACCATGTTTTTTATACTTGTTGTGCGATTTACAATATGCATTACGAGCGCCACATTGTTCTACTAACAAGTAGTGTTGATTTCATGTAATTGACCAGTGAAATCGAAGACGAAATTTACGATATTTTTACAAGAGGGTGTGATCACAATTTTAGCAGGCGCAAATGTAACTTTCACTATTGCTAAAATCATTTTATGAGCTACGGGAAGTAGAATGACTGCAGAAAATATTTTTTTGGCCATAAGGTAATCATCTTTTTCATCTTATTTTTTTTTACTCTCGAATGCCAGCAGGTATAAATGAATGTCATACATGAAAATCATTCCCTCTGACAGGATTCCTAATTTTTGTGGTCATTTTTGTAATCGGGCCCAGGCATCAAAATCTCTTGAAACTGAAACTGTTAGGAACGAAATGTAGTGCTTCTCGTCAAGAATACAATAAAATCTTAAACCTGTTATTAAGAACACCGTTGTAGAAATTATTTAACTTGAATGTCGTCCGGGCCCTTTTTGCCTGACGCGGCCCATTTCAAAACCGTAGAACGATTGAGTATGAGATCTTAAAAATTGAACTACCTTCTTAAATCTTAAAATATATCGATGAATTGGCAAAATATTTCCTCCAGTTACCTTAAAAGTTGAGCCACGTTATGTGGTTCTTCAAATACGTTTAGTAATAAACTCCAGAACTCAAAGAATTTTCCCCCCAGCGATTTATAGACTTTGAAATCAACAAGGCAGTCGAAATTTGTCTACAACTGCCGCCGACAAGAAATCTACAAGGCGGTATGCCAAACAGTACTATTCATATCACGTCGGACGTAAACAAACTTGGGGTGTCGCAGTTTACTGGGAAGAGTAGTATTTCAATTCATAAATCCGCCTTGACTTTAAAAGAATCAAGGTAAATGATTGACAAAAATACAACCTAACGAATAAGTGTGACGTGTTCGCACGAAGACATATCGCCTCAAAATGCAGAGTCTTATAATATAATAATAATAACAACTTTTTTTTTACATGATTGGAATTAAGGCATAAACGC
Organism: Actinernus sp. WN-2022; assembly: GCA_030867875.1. NCBI lineage: Eukaryota > Metazoa > Cnidaria > Anthozoa > Actiniaria > Actinernidae > Actinernus > Actinernus sp. WN-2022. The sequence continues at coordinate 28,689,539 of JAOWCC010000577.1, forward strand.
TTGTTGGGTCTTGTCTGAATTAATGGAAACTCCTAATGGCTTGGTACGACTTCATGTTCCCTGATTTTATTCAAGAGGTAATTGAATTACGTTATCACACGTACATTCTTTCTTCATCTTAAAAATAAAAGCATTTCTCTTTGTTGAGTAATTTTTGCTGCTGGCTGAAACTACTTTGTGTTGATCAAGTTGGACAAAAGAGCAGCGGGAAGCAGGCAGCAAGAATACAAAGCGTAATACAAAATTACATTAGAGATAAGTGTGTTTAAATGAGAACGTGAAAGAGGGAGGTCTCAAGCCATTATAGAGTGCTTTACGCAGTTCGCTGACGTCCACCACGAAAGCCGCGGTGGTGTAGTGGTTAGCGCTTCCGCCTTTCACGTCGAAGACCCGGGATCGTAAAAGAACCACTGAGGACGCAAACCCGGGGACGCAAACAAATATCTGGTGGTGACCACCCTCTGTGTCGACTTCACGTGATATTCTAGGGCTGACTAGCGAATGAGACCTCGACTTCCTAACCACAGTACCAATCGCACAGCTAGTTAGTTGACAGTTCTAATGAGACCTCGACTTCCTAACCACAGTACCAATCGCACAGCTAGTTAGTTGATAGAATGTGACCGAAACAACTGCATGGTAAACAACTGGCAAAGTGGTTCACAGGTTAATTAGAATACTTCACTTCCTCAAATGCCTGTTATAGGCAATTCTCGCTTTGGATTAGATAACACTTTAATTACTTTTATTAGTCACAAACAAATACAAATAACATAAACTCTTGACTAAGAACTATTTTAGCGTGGCACAAAGTTAGTTTCTTGCTTTTATTTGTAAATTTAGACAGCCAGTGAACCGCCTTAAGTTTGATGGACATCACGAGAGAAGTTTTTGTAACATTTTCGCTGGATTAACACTCCAAATTAAATTTCACCATTCAAAAAGCAACATGAAATATCGCGGTGCAATCTTTGCTAAAATCCATTTTAGCTCTGCACAAAAATCATTAATTATTTAGCCTGTTAGTTTTTGGCACCCAATACGCGGTTTTGTAAAATATCTCCTCTTAATTTATAAATCTGCTGATTTATCCCTAACTATCGACATCCATGGCTACCAGTGTCTGTTAATTGCTTCTTTTATTGCTGTATTATGTGCCTTTATTCCTGTATTAGGTATCGCCATTGTGTATGTTAATTGCTGTATATGTGCCTTTATTCCTGTATTACGTATCGCCATTGTGTATGTTAATTGCTGTATTGTGTGCCTTTATTCCTGTATTACGTATCGCCATTGTGTATGTTAATTGCTGTATTATGTGCCTTTATTCCTGTATTACGTATCGCCATTGTGTATGTTAATTGCTGTATGTATGCCTTTATTCCTGTATTACGTATCGCCATTGTGTATGTTAATTGCTGTATTGTGTGCCTTTGTTGCTGTATTATGTGCCTTTATATATTGCTGTATTATGTGCCTTTATTCCTGTATTACGTATCGCCATTGTGTATGTTAATTGCTGTATATGTGCCTTTATTCCTGTATTACGTATCGCCATTGTGTATGTTAATTGCTGTATTATGTGCCTTTATTCCTGTATTACGTATCGCCATTGTGTATGTTAATTGCTGTATTGTGTGCCTTTATTCCTGTATTACGTATCGCCATTGTGTATGTTAATTGCTGTATGTATGCCTTTATTCCTGTATTACGTATCGCCATTGTGTATGTTAATTGCTGTATTGTGTGCCTTTATTCCTGTATTACGTATCGCCATTGTGTATGTTAATTGCTGTATTGTGTGCCTTTATTCCTGTATTACGTATCGCCATTGTGTATGTTAATTGCTGTATGTATGCCTTTATTCCTGTATTACGTATCGCCATTGTGTATGTTAATTGCTGTATTGTGTGCCTTTGTTGCTGTATTATGTGCCTTTATATATTGCTGTATTATGTGCCTTTATTCCTGTATTACGTATCGCCATTGTGTATGTTAATTGCTGTATATGTGCCTTTATTCCTGTATTACGTATCGCCATTGTGTATGTTAATTGCTGTATTATGTGCCTTTATTCCTGTATTACGTATCGCCATTGTGTATGTTAATTGCTGTATTGTGTGCCTTTATTCCTGTATTACGTATCGCCATTGTGTATGTTAATTGCTGTATTGTGTGCCTTTATTCCTGTATTACGTATCGCCATTGTGTATGTTAATTGCTGTATGTATGCCTTTATTCCTGTATTACGTATCGCCATTGTGTATGTTAATTGCTGTATTGTGTGCCTTTATTCCTGTATTACGTATCGCCATTGTGTATGTTAATTGCTGTATTGTGTGCCTTTATTCCTGTATTACGTATCGCCATTGTGTATGTTAATTGCTGTATGTATGCCTTTATTCCTGTATTACGTATCGCCATTGTGTATGTTAATTGCTGTATTGTGTGCCTTTGTTGCTGTATTATGTGCCTTTATATATTGCTGTATTATGTGCCTTTATTCCTGTATTACGTATCGCCATTGTGTATGTTAATTGCTGTATATGTGCCTTTATTCCTGTATTACGTATCGCCATTGTGTATGTTAATTGCTGTATTATGTGCCTTTATTCCTGTATTACGTATCGCCATTGTGTATGTTAATTGCTGTATTGTGTGCCTTTATTCCTGTATTACGTATCGCCATTGTGTATGTTTATTGCTGTATTGTGTGCCTTTGTTGCTGTATTATGTGCCTTTATATATTGCTGTATTATGTGCCTTTATTCCTGTATTACGTATCGCCATTCCTGTATTACGTATTGCCATTGTGGAATTCAAATTAGCCTGCAGGGCTAGTTTTTGGCGGCGCTTTTTTTCAAATATTGCGCGACAATTAGAAAAAAAACGCAAATATAGTGGTAGAAGTAGGCTAATCTCAGGTCTTAACAAACCCTAGTCGGTTTCAGTTGGACTTCACAATAAATTATCCTGAGAGTATTATTAATATGATAACTTTTATCAAGAACACATTCGATCATATGCGTAGGAGAGGACTATTGACTAATGACAACTTAGGGAATGATACAGAAACGTCATGTTGACAAGTAGATTCAATGACTTGTTGAAGAAAGGCACTCGGTCTCTCGTTCAAAGAGTACCCGACCACAATCATCAGACAGCAAATGCACATCGTCAGTAGGCACTCAGCCATTCTCCTGTTATCACCGCCTTTCCCTTTAAGATTGCTTTTCAATCGTCCTTTGTTGTATTTAGTTTCCACACTTGTGCATGATATTCACTAACAGGAGCCAGCAACAGATTGCACGGTTGTTTCAAATGGCATCTGCATTTTTGTAATTGTTTGGGTCAAAGCTATGATAAACTGAAGCGCAAGGACCTTCAAGTTAAGAGCACTACTTCTTAAACACTTAGGTAAAACTGATCTTAATTTGTTGCGGTTAGGTAGACTAGCCGGTATACTTTTCACATTCCAAAGAATGAATTTGAAAACGATGGTCCAAACACTGAGTAACCACCCCTGCCATCTATGATACCAGGCCCACATTTCTCGATCAGTATAACTGCTAATCGTTTAGCCGTTTCGTTTTCTTGGATGTTAAATCGTAGGCCCCTCGTCGGCATCAAGTTGACCGTATTTTCCATACTGTGTTCAGAGGTTGCTCTATCTTAACCGTTTCGAAGCTAATGCATAACGATACATTCCATGGTCTATTTCGAATCTATTTCAGAAACTCAATGAAACAAATTACTGTGGCTTATGCCACAACCAAGAACTGAGTCTCTAAAGAAAAGTTGGGGTTATGACGGTACAAAGACATGGAACTGATGCCTTGCCTAGTGGAATAAGGAACTGTGACTCTTTTCCGCGGTTTTGTGATCAAATTTCCTTGTTTACTAGCGGTAGCTAGCCAAGTACAAATTACATTATCATAATTATATAATTTAAATAGTAGTAATCTTTAAGTAGTGCTAATTATCTATTATTATGACTTTTATCAATTTTAACTTAGTTTTAATATTGTAATTATTACACGCCCCTCTCAAGCATGTTAAGGCCTGGTTCATTTAAGGGAAAATAGATGTACGTTAAAAAATGTTTTCTGACAGAAAAAACAGTTTAAACAAAAACTAATTACACCGTAATACTAATATCAACTTCCTTAATTTGTTAAGTGGATGGCTGTCGTATCACGTGATCGATGACGTCATAATTATATAAAATCGTTTAAGTGAAATGCGGCTGCGACGATAACATATGAATATAAAGTAACCCTGCTAAAACATTACTCCTCCCGCAGTGTTTCCGATCACGCTTAGAAAACATGACTATCATGTAAAGATAAGGAGATATTAAGGGTACAAAAAGTCACGTGACCTATTTTGCATATGTTCGCCTTAATTACTCGTTAACGAAACATTGTAGTCATCTTTTCTAAGTTGATTTAGGTAAAAGGCTTCAACCTTAACTAAACATATCCACTCATCATCCTAGCTGTTTTAAACTCGGAGCCGCGTTTTTGATTTACTGATTTCGTGTTCTAAGTCACGTGACTGACCACGTGACACGTTTTACTACACACAGACCACTTAAGGTAGTCAAGAATGACGATACCTATTATCGTGAGAAATTTGGCGTACTTACCATACTAGGCTGTGCTGAAATAAGGAAAACAGTTTTTACCAAAAAATTGACCCCTGAACCAGGCCTTAACATGCTTGAGCTCATGGAAATTAACTTTTAGGGAAGAGACGGGACCCAATTTTGATGGAAGGGGGTTGTACCCGGAACCCACCACCTATTTTGGCAAAATCTAGATTTTTTTACCACAAATATCTTATTGAACAAAATACTTATTGAAGAAGTAACTACATTTCTAGTTTCTACAGGCAGAGAAAACGTGTGTCTGCATTAAAATCAGGTATCCCTATTTTACAACGCGAGAAAATCACCCTCGAAAAAAGGGGTAGGGGTATTACCCGCCACCCACCACCTCCCCTGACAAAATTGGGTCCCATTCGAAATCCATTGTTTTGACCTCTTCCCTTACCTCTTACCTGTATATGTGGGGTACAATAACGTCTGAAAACAGCGAACACCCTTAAGACATACAAGCTAAAAAAAACACACTGAATTTCTAACGGATACGGAGGATGATCAAAGCCAGGACCCGGCTAATTCACAGATCGAATAGGAATTTAGCTAAAGACACAACTAGAAGCATAATAATTATGTTAACGGTACCTCAAGCAATCAGTTCCATTCTGACTTTAACGATTCTGCTCCATCAGACAGCGAAAGATGATACGACGGTAATATTTGATCAATTGCTCGCCTGATAGACCTTGGCCTGAGTATCAGGGGAGAAGGAGAGGGAGAATGGGGAGAGAGGAAAAAGAAAGGAAGGCGCCTGACATAAAACTATTCAAGGACTTGTGTCAAACGTCTGGACGTTGCGGACGTTGCGCTGATTGGATAACAAACAAAAGACTCAAAACCGGATGTGAAAATGCCAGTCCGCGCGAGCTTACTTTGGACACAGCACAAGCGAACAACGATTTGATGCATCTGAAATATCTCTTGTAATAACGAATGAAATGAATTTTATAAAAGCATAGGAAGGCGCTTTACGGTTCTTACCAAATAACAGTCTTAAGCTTGCTTTTAGAAAGAAAGGACATCCTCGGAGTGTTGCCGGCGGGAATTTTATACCAGTTGTTTCACAAGATCTTCTCACAGTTCTGGAAACCGAACAACAGTAGAAACAAAGATCGGCTTGCATCAAAGCTGTGCCGCTTGAATGCTGCGAAATTTTAACCATTCACTTAGCTCAAAAGCTTCGAGAGAACTGATTACAGGAGCAGCAGAACTCTGTGTTAGGCCGGTAGCACAAAATAAAGAAACAGATGAAATCCTGTGTCAGTCTCTATCTCTACCCCTTCTGCCAGATACTCAGGTTAGATAGCCTTTATCACACTGCGGGCATTTTGGTTACAAACAATAGCTTCGTACTTCCAGCCTCGTCTCTGTGTCGAGTTTAGAAGTGCAAGAACAAAGGTTTTTATTCTCCTGGGCCCGGTTCCTGAAAGCCTGATTAGCGCTAATCCTGGATTAACTCTCAACAAAACATATTAGTTGTCATGGTAATTAACTCTGGATTAGCGCTAATCTGGCTTTCAGGAACCGGACCCTGGGACACAACATGGCCGCTGGGTGATAATTCTGTTAGCATGAGAGAAATAACAAGACATCTTCGAGCAGTAAGTTGTATACCTATACCAGGTGCATGCATCTAGTACATTGATACCACCTTTCCACGCCAACATAACGTGCGGGTCAGTGTTGCGGAAACAAGCAGTGCGTGGGAAATCGGCGACGGAAGACTAAATGCTGTGCATATATACCGGTTTAACGCCAAGGGGGAACAGGAGGCTAAGTAGTAGTCTTGTTACATAGCCATGCGTTTTCCAGACACAACGCACGCTCTCATTGGCTGATTCAGGGTCACGTGACAGTCATCAAAATCCAATGTATCCCGCGCGGGCAACAATTCATCAATTGTTTTCCGCCACGTGATCACATCGTGACAGAGATGGTGTGATGTGTCGCGCGCGCCACTGGTTAGCAAAAAGCGGGAAATATTTGTTTACCAAAACGTCTAGATATTCATCAAAAGCTGACCATTTTTCGTCGAAAGAAAGTGTTCAAAATGGAACCAGCTCCAAAGAAAACGATTTACGCCTTTATCAAGCGCGCGAGAGAGATATTGGTAGTTAAAGAACAATGCAAGAAAGACACAAAACGATACTAAAAATGCCGTAGCGACGCTGGCAGTGTTTTATGCCCGAAGAGAAGACGACAAACCTCGCTCATATCAGGTAGGTTCTGTATTCATGCACAACTTTGCCTCTTTGCCTTGAGTTAATAATTATGTCTATATAACAAATCACTAGTTCATGACTGTCCCCTCGGGAATCAGTGAGTTTCGTTTCCCCTCGCTCCTCGATGTTCCCCTCGACTCCGTCTCGGAGAACATCGGGGTCTCAGGAAAATAAAACACACTATTTCCCTCGGGGCCAATCCTCTGAAAAGTACATTTGTGCAGTTTCAGACTTCCTTTATAGATTTCCAGTTGGTGTCATCATTCTGTTTCTCATCTTACATGGTTATTAGCTTAATAAGCTTGACGTACATTGGCTTATTTTTTTTATGGGCGGAATTAAACAGTGGGGGAGAGTGAATTAAGATCTAAGCAAACGCGGCCGCAAGATTAGTTAAATAGGAAGTGTGTTAGGACCCAGTGGGCCTTAAAGTACAGTCGGACTTCGACACTTGGGTCTTATAATGACTCAGTGAAAACATGGTTGGCAGGCAAATTATTTTGCCGATCTTGAATTACAAATGCTTAAAACTATGACACCATATAGTGGCCGACAAGACACCCTAACGTATTATTCGATAGACTGGTGGGATTGGTCCGCTAGTAAGAGGACATAACTCGTACTGTAAGCTACTCCGACTTTGTTATTGGGTCATTTAGCACTCGTGTGTTGCCTACAGGGCAACTAAAATATATATTTCTGCGTAGAAGCTTTACAGCTTAAAACATTAAAAACTATGTGGCAAAACCAAAGGGAAGTTGCCAGTGTACCATAAACTCTGTGACCGGTCATAAGACAATTATGACTGAAAATGCTTGTACAACACTGTACAAAAAAAGGTCTCTGCATATCCATTCTCTAGACTCCGTCAGTAAGCAATCTCTGAATGCGCACATGAAAATCCAATTTCACCAAACAGAAACATTTAAAAGAAGAAAACCCGCAAGCATTAGACTAGTTCTACTTAAGAGAAGATTACAAAAATAAACATAAGTTCTTTGACTACTGTACTGTCCACTCTGGAACACAAGCTCTAGACAGTACTGTTGTAGCAGCTCGAATCAAAAATCGTACATACCAGCGTTTTGTGCTCCTGCACTTGACTTGTTGTTTAGTTCAGTGAGAGTCCCTGAAACCGGTTGCGAATTTTCTTTGACATCGGCCAAGGCCGTTTGCATGCAGAATCTGCCGGCTAAAGTCGATCTGGCAAAACAACCGCGCGCTAATATCTCTCGCTTTTATCAACGGTACGATGCCGACATAATATTATCGACAATATATAAATATGCATAGGATTGTTAATGCGATAGAGAATGTGTACTGCCAGCTGGATTGACTTGTGCTGATAAGGTATATTTAAATTCGTGTTGAAAAATAAGTAAACGCGATCAACTTTCAAAAACACCGCTAAATTCGATGGAATGGCCGGAGCTTCTGAGAATAAACTGCTGAACAGAAATAATTAATAAAATATGCGGTTATTTGCACAAGAAATGATTCAGGAGTTACTGAACTGACAAAAAGCTTGATATTGTAAGGATTTTTTAAATCACACTAAGTGAGATTCTAAAGATTTTATTCGTGAAACGCGATACAATTTTGAATGAAATAAACAATTAACGGATTGAACAATGGTATTCACTTAACCATTGAATATTACCACATTTTAAAAATCACAATAAGAGAGCTGAGCATGGTGACTCTTAAGTTAGGATTTTTTATTGAAATACATTAAATTCTGCTTGACACTATAAAGAAAAGGACAAATGAACAAAAATTATGAAAACGTGGTTATTTACACAAGAAACCAACAACAAAACATGCGGTACTACCTATATTGTCTTTAAATAAGAAAAAAACGCTCATGATAGATTCTAAAGGTTTTCGGCTTTGTGAAGGTCAATAAAATTTTGACTTAGATAAACTGAAGAAATAAAACGATTACGCCATAATATTACGGTTATTCATACAGTGGAAGGAATTAAAAGTTTTGTGGTGTCACTGCCTCGCCGAAATGTCAACATAATTATTATCAACAATTAAGGCATGGGTCTTTGTAGAAGTCCCTTTTGTGAAATTCAACAAGATTTAGACTGGGAGAAACATGCAATAAGCCGGAAGGCGAAGAAAATATATTAGGTTGTCCATAAAAGAGGATGAAATTAAGAAGTTGTATTGGTAAGGTATACCGCACCAAAATGTCAACATTGCAGGATTGTTTGCCCTTTTCTTGAATCATAAGTTAGTCCTCATCGACCTTTCTAAAAATATTTTTGTATTAGACTAGTTCAATAAAAAAATGACTGGAATAAAAAAAGCAGCAAAGTTATTATATTTTAGTTATTCAAAGAAGAGAAATTAATTAGAGTCTAGTGGTGCATACTCGCTAAAATGCCAAGATTACAAGATGTGCCAAGAGTATGGTAGAACATAATACCTTTATCCCCTTGGGAAAATACAAAAAGCAGAATGCTGCTAATGAAGTGCCAAAAAAGACTTGTTCTGCATATACTAAAGTGGTGATTTAATGCCTATAATTACGGTCAATAGAGGTTTAATGCTTGTATATGTAATTTTAATCTAAAAAACATCAATTGAATCGCTTGTCGGGTAACATTAATTACATAATTATACAGTGTACAATTGCAAGATGTTCGTTATATCTCGTGCAGAGGGGAAACCACTGAACTTGCCATTCACATGAGCTGGCTCAGGATCCAAACGGGCTGTCTCAAAACACACTGCAGGTGTTGTGATAACATCACAAAAAAGAACAGACTAGCTGGAAACGTAAATTTGTTTAGTTTCTCCAAAATAAACTTGAAATCACTTATTGAACGATATTAAATTGAAATTTTTAGTTCACATCTGTTCGGCCTCCAGGGGAACTGGCTATTTTGCTTTTTTCTAGTTTATTGTACAACGCCTTGGAGCAATAAATAAAGGTAATGCAACGAAGGACAGAAAGTCGCCGTGGCCGTGTGATCATTCTAGAGACAACATTTTTCATTGCATCGTATTTGAGAGATAAGTCTGGTATTTGGCCAGCTGGAAGTCGATGGTCTCTTGGAGGATTCCAGAAACAAACTGAGCTATTTAAAAAGTATTACACCAATTCCAATATTGCGTAAATAAGTTCAGTTCTTCGTGTAAATAATAAAAATATGAGTTTTGCAGATTGTTATTTTTGCCTGCCGGATAGGGTTATAATAACTGTTGTTTTCAAACTCCGAATATTAAAATACCCTCGGGGCATTAACGGCCACTAATAAGAAAAAAAATCCTGTTCCGGTTTTTATTTTTAAAAGGAAATTGTATTTTTCTAAAGAAGAAGCTGAAATTTTTCCTGAAATACAGTGTGTAAAAAAAACTTTTTGTTAATGGAATTTTACGTTTGATGTGCTACTGTTACAAGAGTGTGTGTAAACTAACTCATATCGTTACGAAATTTAGAAAATTAAGCTTTGGATATAATTGTTTTCGATTAATTATACTGGGCTTACGTTTTAGAGGAATATGAGGCCTTTCAAGAGCTCGAGTACCAACGTAGTAAAAGATCGCGGGAGCACGGATCTAGAATTAACCCCTAGGTAGCTCAGTGTATATACTATACTGACATACACTTTAGTTATAAAAAGAGTCCTTTTGGCTAGATAAATATAAAGATCTGTAATAAAATGTTACACGATTCATGGAATATTAATCGAATTAGAATATGCAAGGTAACTATGCTAACTGACCGCATGGCAGGTTTAGAGTAGTACAATCAATACTGATCATGAAATATGGGACAAGTATATGATAAGTATACGTGTAGCAATAGCTGGTCATTGCGGTCATGATTAGCCATTTTCTGTATTAATTGCTTAAATATCGTAGGCGCCAAACAGATTGCCAAGTATGACATTCGCGAGTTCTGATATCTTTCTAAGCATTGAAGGATGAGATTACCATAAACTATAGGACTAACACCAAGTTTTCGAACCAGACATGAAATCAAAGCCGTCTTTGACATGTTAATGTCTGTTGTATTGGCTTTTGAACAAGAGAGAACAAGTCAGGAGACAGTGATTAGGAATACAGTTATAGAAGTAACGTATAGCATGATACAATTCTAGTTAACACATTTACCACTGTCTATCTTGATTGTTAGCCAACTCATATTCAACCCATTAACTGCAATAGTAAATGCGAGAAAAAAGAAATGCGACAAAAACCGTCTGAGCACAGACGTGAAACTTAGTACTTTAAGCGACAATCTGTGTACAAAACGGTATATCTAGCGATCACAATAGAGGATCGGACAAAACTTACGTTCTCCAGCACTGAGGTTGTTGCCCCGATTGAAAACTTAGTGTTGATAACCAGAATGAAGACGTTAGGGATCGTGGCGAGTGATTTCATTCTTGGCCTTTATGGCCCGTTTCTTGTTGTGAATTCAATATCATTCGGTTCAATACATCTCATATACCCCCTACCGCCTCTCAGCTCTGACAACATGATCTGAAGATTTATGCCATTGCGTCATGATACGACTGAACAGACCCGATACGAAATTAAGCGATTTTCATCCATTAATTATTAGCGATTTGGATTTAACGATCAATTCTAACTGATTGGAGGGCCGGTATCAATACAACGATGAACGAGCATGATATTGATCATTATTGCTAGCAAAACAACTCCTACAGTGGTTGGGAGAGGGGTGCATTTAACTCGATTCATATTTAATATAATAAACACCGGGTTATTCAAGTTTTCATTGTTTGTATCTTTACAGTCTCCGTACTGAGTCGCGAATTAGAATGTATCCCGAGGATCAGGCAGGATATTATATGTTTGTTACTTTGGTAACGAGCCAAGAATGAGAAAGGACAACTGGAATAATCATTTGGAGTTATACAGAAGACCACATACCAGGCATTTAACCCCTCGGGTGCATGGGAGAGTGCCGCCCGAGTCTCAAAACCCTGACCCTATTTCAGCCCAAAATATAAGACCATAACCCTTTTTCAGAGAGAAAGACCTGTACTCTATAACAACAGAAATATATGAACATGTGCGATCTCGTACTTCCCTGTTAGGCTTTAACACATTATTCCGGAATAATTTTGGGAATTTTAGAGACCAAAAAGAATTTTAGAAAATCTCAGGAATTTAGAAGAAAATAAAAAAAATTGAGAATTTTAGAGGAATTTTGACTTTTCAGGCGTCACTTTTACATATAAATATCTAAATTTGGCCTCAAAACACAACAGCAGCCAGTACAATACAATAAATCTCCAATAAATCTGTTGTTTGCTACAACACGTGAGTCTACTGTACAACTAGTCAGCGGTTATTACTACAAAAGATACTGCAGTACAATTAGTCAGCGGTTGCCCGAGTTCGTGGTTCACATCTGACATCTGCAGTGTTTTCGGTTGTTGGAAGCCATGGCCGTGTTATTATTGACATTTAGTCATTTATTATAGTTTATTTGGTAACTATTTGTAGAGTATTTGGGGTGTAGGGGGTAGTGCTTACCTTATGGCATAGTTGTACAGTAGACCTTATGGCTTATGCCTACCATTGTGCATTCCAGTACAGACTGGATGACTGGATCATAAGTTTAGATTTTGAAAATAAATAGTGTACTTGAAGTCTTGAAGTGTTTTATTAATAAACACTCTATTAAGAGTCTTGTTTCGTGTTAATTCGTATTCAGGGGCCTTTATTTACTATGCAATTTTTTGAGAATTTTTGGGAATTTTAGGGGAAAAGTCGAGAATTTTAGACTTTCTTGGAAGAATTTTAGAGCTTTTTTGGAGAAGTTCCGGAAAGAATTTTAGGCCATTTTTCGGGAATAATGTGTTAAAGCCTATTCCCTGTCAAGATTATACCCTAGTCCAGACTAAATATGCGAAGTTTATTAGCCTATTTCAGAGTAAAACAGCTCGAAAACCGTACCCTTTGGGGCGGCACAAACCTGTACAGCCCGCTATGCGTGGGAGTACCCACCCACTCCGGATTTAACACTGAAGCAGTTCGAAAGATGATATAGTATAGTTCTTCTAAAAGTCTTCAGTATTTAGCTCTGTCAAAAATGTCACAACACGAGTAGAATAAAACCACTGCAGAAGTCCATGTCTTCTAATATTGAAGCTCAATGCCAGTTGAATGGCGGAAAAAATGCTGAAATATCTTTAGGCTGGCAAAGAGTTATAGATTCACAGGATTAATATAATCTGCAGTGCTTGTAAATCATGTTAAAATGCAGAAAGTTACCTGCTCCTAAAGCAAGTTGAGTGATGAACTTGTATTCAAGACAAATTATGAATCCAATCATTTCTCATAAAATCAAATTATGGGTGTTAGAAGTTGATGTTGTGGACGGCCTGCTTTGAACGATCTGTACGGTCGGTCTGTACGGTTGGTCTGTACGGCCGGTCTGTACGGCCGGTCTGTACGGTCGGTCTGTACGGCCGGTCTGTACGGTCGGTCTGTACGGCCGGTCTGTACGGCCGTTCTGTACGGCCGGTCTGTACGGCCGGTCTGTACGGCCGGTCTGTACGGTCGGTCTGTACGGCCGGTCTGTACGGCCGGTCTGTATGGCCGGTCTGTACGGCCGGTCTGTGCGGTCGGTCTGTACGGTCGGTCTGTACGGCCGGTCTGTACGGCCGGTCTGTACGGTCGGTCTGTACGGCCTGTCTGTACGGCCGGTCTGTACGGCCGGTCTGTACGGTCGGTCTGTACGGTCGGTCTGTACGGTCTAGGCATCAAGGGTGCCGAGTGATTTGAGCGCTCACCTCTGTGGCCAGGGGTTCACTTTATATCTTCCGACACAAAATAAACCGATTGACATTTTGACTTCTTTTCTCAGGAACTGGCATATACACATACATTAGTTGGTTAAACAATTATTTAACTGATGTACTTCGAAAAGGACCGCTTTAACCAAGTCATCTGGAAATAACACCAGACTCGTAAATTAGTCGCGAATTGAACAAAAGCAGAACTGGCAACACTCTTGAAAGTCTTAGTCCCCAGTTATAACTAACCGAGTGACGGTCGGTATAATAATGTCAAGATGAGCCGTGTTTAATTTTATGTTCAAGGTGAAAAGTGCTTGGGGCCAAGAGTGTTTCCATGACAACATCATGATTTCTACAGTGATGTTTGGTTTCCTTAGTACCATACATGTGCAAAGTTTCAATTGTTTTTACCTACTATTTGCAATATATTCTTCATTTTGTGACTTGTATTCATCGGCTGTGTGAACCTTATGACGTCACAACCATCTAATTTGCATATTCAAAAAATCTGAATATCTCTGGAACAAGTTGTGATAAGTTGACAAACAGTAAACGCCATTATTCCTCATTTCGAAAGGACTTTCAAATGACGAAAATGTTGCTTTGTTGTGCTGACTTGATACCATTCTCGGATACCGATCCATGGGCAGTGGGTGGGCGACGGGCAAAAAAGGGACGAATAAACATTGGCAGGAGCCATTACCAGGAGCGTCCATCTCCCATACTAGGTCTGTGAGTCAACGTATGACCGGATTGAGCTTCTTAATCTCGATAATTACGGCAAGCATACAATTATGCACTATCGCAGCAGAGTCAGAAGGCAGTTACCCGGGAAACATGTTCTAAAAATAGCTCAAACCGGTCATACGCTGACTCACGGGTACAGTATATATGGACGCTCCTGGTAATGGGCTCCTGACATTGGCCACTACAAATTTGAAAAAAGGACTGGGACCGAGTTTGTTAAGTTAATCCAATTAACAAATAAACCTCGTCATAAGAAAGAGCACCTCGTAATTAGTAAGAATACAAAGTTTGAGCATGATTTGGTATATAGAAACTGAATAGAAAGCTTTCAAAAATCGCAAAATAAAAAAAAACGTTTGTATGGATTGGAAGGATTTTTGATTTTTGAAAGCTTACCACATGGTAAATATCCAATGAAACCTCCCTAAATTTGGTAAACTTACTAATGTCAATGTGCTCTTTCTTATAATGGAGTTCATTTCTTAATTAGATTACAATTAGATTAACTTTACAAACTCGGCCCAGTCCTTTTTTCAATTTGGTAGTGGCCAATTGCCTGTCGCCCATTCACTGCCCCTGGGTAGGATGACTTGATACCAGGACGAATGTTACACTAACTGAGAATCCAGTTGACAATATAGAACTGAAAATAATGAAACAACGCACCCCTCCTGGAAAATACATCTGAAATGTGGTACTTTTTCTATTTTCTTAAGTTCTAGATACCGCTTAAAATTATTCATACTATACTCTCTCTAACGTTTTTATACACCGTTCGTCAAATCATATTTCATGGGAGACAACTTGATGATATTTCCAGTGAAAATAAATTCATTTATTATAGCGCATAACAGAGCTGTAACCGGTAGCTATGGTCACAAACATCATAATCAGCACTTCCTTTATCAACTCATTTTCTCAAGTTTGTGTCAATAAATAAGATTTTGTTGTCGTCGTTATCCATTTGATAAAGAAAAGGCTATATATGATTTGAACAATCTCCAGCTAGGAGTCCCAGCAGGGAAGGGCTTGATTGTGTTTTGTTATTAAAAAGTTAGCAACCCCCGCTGGGTTGTGTGTGTTTTACTTCAGCAAATTTATTAAAACACACCCCAAAGCACTGCACTGAGTAATGTATAAAGAAGCAGAAAATATCAAGATATATTACTGATGACGTGTCAAGAGTACCCGTGATAAATTTCGAGTAAATCAGTAACGTTTCAGTTATACATGAACGTCAAATCATTCCAATCATGATATAAACGTTACGATTGCCTAGGAAATACTCCTACCCTATGTATGTATAAAGATCTCTACTCATTTGAGTTGATATCCTTTTAGTATCTATGAATACACAGGCAAATAAACATTCCCACAAACACAAAGAACTTACATCTGATATGAAACAAGTAATTATGTGATGCTCGAGTGTCGTAGCAATTACTAGGTTTTAAATGAAATCAGTCGGCTATATATGGCCCAGTCCTAACTGTCATCTCTTTTCAGAAGTGTTAATAACTTTTGAGAAACATGTGATAGAACTGTGTATGAATTACCTAAGTTATAAAACATAGTCTTCTGGGTCAGATTGGTTTTTATTTGCTCCAAAGATTTCCTTCTATCAAGGCGGAAGCAAGAGGCAATTTCGGAGAGTAGAACCAATATCATGCTGATCTAAGGTAGTGCGCATGCATTAGTGCGTATCATTTGGTAAAATATAACCGCTCATCAATAACTTATGACTTTTCTCTCATATGTGGCCTTCATTTTCTTCACTGGAACCGGCGTGCTCGATGCGACCGAACAAAAAGTTTTCCCAGATAAACATAGTTAGAATGCGTCAGATAAAGATATATTCTCACTTGAACGACATTTTCATATATATGTGGATAAATTTGAAGAGGAAAAAGAAAAATATTTCTTTATGCATTTGTCTGCCTATATACAATCCCTCGTTTCTTTAATTACGGAACTATTAAGTTACTGCGCGCGCGCGCGATTGAATATGGGTATAATTTATGCAATCTGACATGTGTAACTTACAGTTCTAAGCCGGAAGGATTATAGAAGCTTTGCCAAGAAAGGTCATAGAAAAGAAGAGGGACTTAATTATTACTTATTCTAGCGTTTCACGATTTTAGGAATCGAGTGATTTAGTTTACGTTTGGGGTAGGGGAAATTAAGGAGGAGAGAGGCTGCGGATATACTGATAACCATTTAAACCTCTTCCAAACTATTTCCTCGGTTTTCCAAACTAAAATTCTCAATTGAAACTACAAGAAAACGCTATTTCTCAGCTTTATTAAGCTGCAATACGAAACAAATGGCTCAGTGTTTTAAAGATACTTGCAACAAGGTTTCATTTGTCTCGCTGTAGTGAGACGGAGAGTCTGACTGAAATAAAATAGTTTGGAAAAACCGGGGAATAGTTTGGAAGAGATAAATTTTCCCTTTCTACATGATTAACTGAATAACAACATAGCTCTTCCGTGTCCCTTATTGTCTCTTATTTATGGAGATAGCGTACACACTAAGCCAACGTTCCTGCCTAACTGGGACGCGGCCAGGATTCGAACAGTCCGTGGCTGTCTAATACCAAATGAGCTATTTCACTGCGCGATGCTGATATTGTCATTTTTATCCCCTGAATTGAACGTACTTTAGTATATGAGCTCCAGGTTGTAGCCTATTTGCCACAAAACTGCATTCATCATACATCACAAGTGCGGCTTGTACAACATTTTGAACGCGCAACGGATTGGATTTCTGTAAACTGATTTTTCTTTGATCTGTAAAGTGCTATTAAAGATCTATTCAGTAGCAAATACGACTCTATAGTAAGACTCCAGCAAAATATTCCAAACATCCGGAGAAAGAAACTAAGTCTCTAGAGGTTTTTAAATTAGGATCCAAATCAGTAAGTAGACATTTTCAGGAAACCGCTTATATTTGCTTCAGGATAGGTAACCTCTTCAAAGTAATTCGAAAATTAAAAGTATAAATTTGCCATGCCCGACTATAGAACCATGGAAGGTTAATATATTATTTGGCGACAATCTAATGGTTCTTTTATTCA
Organism: Actinernus sp. WN-2022; assembly: GCA_030867875.1. Lineage (NCBI taxonomy): Eukaryota > Metazoa > Cnidaria > Anthozoa > Actiniaria > Actinernidae > Actinernus > Actinernus sp. WN-2022. Next base: position 28,707,041 of record JAOWCC010000577.1, read on the forward strand.
ACATAATTACGATATGTGGTTAGTGTAAATGACTGGTTTTAAAAGAGAAGCTCCAGAGGTTTTACCAACAAAAATATTATAGAACTGCGTACTAGAATATCTCTTTTGTGGTTATTGAAATATTTACTGATTCCACACGTAACTTAATAGTGTTGCATGATGACAAGCAGAAAAGCTAAAAGACTAAAAAGAAAAAGGATAAAAGAAAAACAGCAAACAAATTAATAGAAAATACATTGACATAAAGCAAGAACTTGAAAATAATTTAAAGATTACCAAACCTACCTTTAGGGGAATAATATGTGTCGCCCTGCAAAAATTAAATAGACGCAATCAAGTCCTGTAGGCAAACGATGCTGTATCTTATTATAGCGGCTTTATAATTGTCAACATCGAGTCGATCTTGGCAACTTATGACATTGCAGTAAAAAATAATTTTAACAGCAGGGATTCTGTTGCAATTCTAAATGTAATAATAAGAAAGCTAATTTCATACATGCCAAGTCACCTCTGAAAGTAATGAAATATCTGCACTAAAAATATAGAGTAAAAATATAAGGTTGACTTTGCTCAGAAGAATACAAAGAAAGTACAAAAGGAAAGAAGATGGAGGAGGTGTTGAAAGTAGAAAAAAACAATGGCTCTAATGTTAGAAAAATTAACAGAGGGATTTGATTGAGGTAGCTAATGGTATCGGTTTTTGATTGCTGTTTCTATCGGGCATTTTCCTACTGTTCTTCGATTTACTCGATGCCTCGAGAAGTCCACTATAGCGCAATTTAAGCGATTCACTTCTTCATAACAATCCGCCAAGAAATTAAATTAGTTTATTTATTAGGATCCCGAAAAATGTATATTTAAACAAACAAACTTGGAAAAAAAATAAACTAACTAAAGACCGACTATACTTAATAGGTATTGGTTGAATCCTGTGCAAGTAAATCATTTCATTACAGTCACGTTAATAGAATCTCAACTTGTGTGGCGAACTGAGTGGCTATAAAGCTTACCGTTTCTCTCAGTAATTCGATTGAATCCGTCTCAGTGCGGGTGCATATTTGATTGCTGCGTCAAACTTCGGAACAGCTCAGTTATAATCCCATGAAACATTCATTAATATGAAATGTGAGGATGAGAATTGTGGAAAGATCGCGTGTGAAACCATGATAAACGCCATGATTCATTCAAGCCGTCGATCGAGAAAAGCGTCTAAGAAAAAAACATACACTCAATAATTTGTTATCAACATTGTTTCCCCAGTAGCCAATATATTTCACGATACTGTGCCCGACGGATTTCTTTCCGAAATAGCATCGGCGTCTTTGAAGGATGAATCAAGATGAATGGTTGTCATGCTCCGCCTCGGTAAAACCTCAGGCGGATTGCTTCTAATATCTTTTATTCGTCTAGTGATACTACGCCATTGAGATATTCTGAAAGATTACCTTAAAAAAAAAAACTCGAAAGAAATTGAATATAATAGAAACGAACCATTCATTCACACAGCGTATATTTTGTTTTCCATAGTTGACGCGTTCTGCGGAGTTTCCCTTATTTGATGAAGTTCTGCTATGTAAATCTCGTACACCGGAATTTTTATCTTTTGTTGTTTCCTGGTTTGATAAAAGATCTGTTTCCACAGTCACAAACATAGACACATGATCACACATTTTCCTTTCATGAAACGATGGCCGACACTTATCTGCGATTTTAACATAGATTTCCGTGCAAGTTGTCATAGCCCCTGCCTGCGCTAGCTTCCACGATTAACTATTCTCGGTTAACTTAATTATAATTTAGAAAAAAAGGTTATTTTAATACTCAGCTGCTTGCAAATTTTTAACCACCGCTTTATTCAGTTAGCGGTGGTGTACGAATGGTTACAAATAGAAATTAGATGAAAATTAATAGGAATCTGTAACCATAACAGAAACACGGATGATTTTACTTTCAATTTGCAGAATTGTTCATTTTTTTACAGCTGATGTAGTGCCTGACTTGAATCAACTGAGCAGATACAGTAGTTGTGACTGCTTTGTTGTAATTATACATGAACAGTAAAAATATTGTTGTTCAAAAGTGATAAAATTGTCCAGATACTGATAGCCAGTTGGGGTTACTTATTTATTTACTAATGAGCTCACTCCTGAATAAACAAAAAATTTTCGTCGAAAATAACCGGCAATTCATAATAACCTCAATCACGATAACATACTGTAAGAAGAGAGGGAATCTTGTAGCACGCGGTGTGCGATGATAATGTCTAACGGAAATATTTTCCCGCCATGAGATTGTCGCGCGCTGGCGCACTTCTCAACTGCTTCCGGTTACTAAAAATAGATTTTATTAGACATTATCATGGCACAAGCGCGCGTATTGGAGATTCCCTCTCTTACTTATGCTCTCTTTCCTCATTCGATTATCACTTGCAGTAAATAGATGGGTGTCCTGCAAAAACATCGTACGAGACTATATGTTCAAGTACCAAATTCTCCCATAAGCATAAATGTAGGGAGAATTTAAGACGCTTAGTTTGATAGCAAGCACAGAGTGGAGCGTTACATCCGGGATATTTCTAAGGCAAAGAGCTCAGAGACATTTATCTACAGTACATGTCGCTACAACATGATTCTGCGCAATTAACATGAAATATACTAGAAGTAATCATGCTAGAATAATCAAAGTGCGTTCGACATATTTTTTTGTAAGAGCAAGGACTGGGCTTCCTGTGGTAACACAAAAGTCTGAACGATTGCTGCAATGATTGGACGGTGTAAATAATCCTGATCAAAAATGCTTGTTTTTAACTAAGTTTGAATGTATTGACTTATATGTTAATATACAAGGGGATGCACCTGGGTATAAAACTGTTAGTAATTATCTGTAATTTGTGTAACATTAAATCATTGGATGCGATGCTTTTGTGGCTATATGTACATGTGTTTCATATGTTTATCATTCGTAGCACATTTTGTTATGTGGTATACAGTGTAAAGCAATAGTTGGAGTTAGTGTAGAACACAATCAATCCTATAGCTAGCTACTGCTATTCAGATGTATGTAAACTGCATTCCAGTTCCTAGCATTCACAATACTAAGTACACTCCAGTGTATAACATAAACTATATATGCACGTGTATAAACAATTAACAACACTCCATGCAGTTCCGTCAGAGCATTCAAATTATTTTTCAAGTGAGAACAAGGTTGGCTGCAGAAGATTGAGTGCCATTGTTAGTTGCAGAATAATGTATGATCAATGTTGGTCGCCGGATCCTGGCTTTGATCAGCCTTGTTTCAGGTTCCAGCGCATTAGAAATTCAGTGTAGATTAATATTGATTAGGGGACACAGCAAATGAACTCAGTACTTTAAATTTCCCTCACCTTGTACTGTCGGTTATATTCGAGTTCCTTGGCATATCAAAGTGTCGTTATAGATTAACTCTTTGCATGAATGTAGTGTTAATTTGTATAACCAAGATGTACGCATGCATGTGTCACTGATGTGTGTAACAACGCACGACCCGTGTAGTTTTGGTATCTGTATGTACAGTGAAAAGCAAAATCCAATACAGCGAGAAAGCCAACAGAATTTTCGATCGCAGATTCACTCGGTTGTTCACTGATTCTCAACTAAAGTGCCCAATTCATAAATTTTATGTCCCCTAACTTTGTACCTGCAAAACATTTCATTGGTAACATTTTTTTGTCCTCTTTACCAAATCACTGGTGTCTGTAGAGTAAGACGATACTCGGACCACTCGTACAAGGTACACTTATTGATAAATGGATGTTTTAGTATTGCCATCATATCCCTACAGATAGGTGAAAAACCAAAATCAAATATCTCTTCCCTCCGCAGATATTTGAGCTTCTTCGTATTTCTTTCAAATTATGTAGGTGAAAGTAGATTTGCAAAGACTTACAGACTGGGAAGAAACGTCTGTCCCACTGAGAACGAGCATCGTATGCCTATGTCTCACTAATTTTGTAATTTACGTTACTTCTTACATTTTAGTTGAAACTATCCGATCTTTGATTACTCGTCACTAAGACCACACTGCTTCTTTTTTAGTCTAATTTCTTAAATAAAAGTGCGTCGGCACTGGATTCAATATTTATAGACATAGGAATGCATTTTCTTAGCTGCACTGGTGCATCGCTTTTAGGAGCTGTAACTTACGTTACCGTGTTTCTCGAAACTGCTTATTCCAAAACTGAAGCAAACAAGCCCGAAGTGTAGAGGTAACTAACAGTACGTATACTAATAAATATTATTGTGAACATCAAATTCTTTGTGTGTCATAACATTATTTGAAGTTGGAAAATGTAACTTACGCTACCAAAACTAAGATAATTTTAAATTAAGCGTTAGACACATGCCAGTTGAAAGACTCCTCCGTTAAAGTGCCCCTACGATCAAATTTTGACATATCAATGTTTTTGCATATTCATAAAGTAGAGTTCATATATTATTACCAGTTCAAATTGTTTTTCGATACAACGACAGGAAGTCTTATTTTTTTAGCTCCGAATATTGAATCTACACGTCCGCCATTACTGGAAGCCGTGCCCTTTGTTCAGCTTTAAACAAAGGTTTATTCACCGGAAATGATGTCATACACTTAACGCTCGCCTGCAGAACACAACGCCTGGAGGCATATTTCTACTAAAAACGTCTTCACGTACATAAGAAGAAAGTTATATTTATCTTTGCGAGGTTGGCTACTTTTTTATGCACGCTATTTCGCGCCACGAGGTTGTCGTGTTAAGTTTATGACATCACTTCCGGTGAATAAACCTTTGTTTAAAGCTGAACAAAGGGCACGGCTTCCAGCAATGGCGGACAGGATTTTACCGGTAAACTCTCCTAAAATGTGTGGTTTAAGATGCCCATTTGGGAATATTTTTTACTATTTCGGATATTTCTAATACTGATTGACCTATAGACATTGAAAAAGTGGCAAATCGAAATGGTAAATTTTCGTCGTAGTGGCACTTTAAAGGTTTTTGTTCGATTTGGCAATACTATTTGTTCCTTTTCAGCAGTATCAGTGTAGGGCTCGGCTGTAGATACTCGTGCTCAGAGAAACATTTTAACTCTCCTGGAGACATTTAATAGGCAAAAATAGGTAATTGTGAAAGTTGCCAAGTATGCATACAAAGTACCTAACTAAATCCTGCACTTGGTATTCCCTGCATGCCACCTTCACTTAGCAACATGCACTTGTATTTTAAGACCGATGTACATATTGGAACCTTTAACTCACATTGTGTCTATTGGGTGCAAGTAACGTAAGTTACACATCTATAAATATTGACTTTCTCACAAAAAAGCGATAATTACTTTAAAACTCTCCGTGGATAAGCTCGTCAAAAGTAATTCAAGTGCGGGCAACCCCTTTATTTTTCTAATTAAAGTGTTTTAGCGTCGCTGTAAATACCTTTTTTTCAGATAAATTATGCATTTGGTCATCATGTTTTTTTCTATTTCCATTTTCTGCATGATTGTCTTATACTTCTAGTCTGAGACAAGGAAACAATCGCAGAAATACAAGAGGTTATATAGGGAGAAGCAGAAGCAGGTCAAAGACGAAGCATTTCTTGCAAAAGTGTGAGCAAGTGTAAAAAAATATTAAACGAAAATGGAGGAATATTTGACACTTTTATTATGATAGAAACAGAAGTAATCCTTGTGTTGCATACTTCTTTATACTTGCTAAGCATTAGTAAGAAATCTATATTATCAGTGACTGTCAGGAATCGCATTCACACTTATTAAATCAGTTTCAAGCAGCAGTATGTGTTGTCGAATGGTAAAGAAAAACAACATTATTTTAAAATCAAATAAACTAAATGAAATAACTACTTTGGATGCTACCTAGCGATGTTACACATTATGGCAATTGAACTACGATGTAGTTATTGCCTTATTGAACTCTATTCGTTAGTAAGTTACAGTTAAACGGCTTCAAATAGTATTATATTCATCAACTGCCATGTAACTTACGTTACCATAAATCATTATGTAACTTACGTTACCACGTTTCTAGTGTTGCTTCAACCTCACCAAAAACACGCAGGGGGTTTCAATGTGATATTTCTTAAAACGATGGTGGATATGTTAAAATCAAAGTACGAAACCTTTCATCACGTTAAGAGTTTTACTCCGAGGGAGATTTAAAAAATGCAATGCTTGAGATAGTGGTTTTAAAGGCAACGTTATTAAAAAGAAATTGTGATATTTCTGAAAATATAACGCTGTTGTATGTTGAAAATGTACAGCATTGAATCTGGATATTCCTTAACTTTTCGCAATATTTTAAGAATAAGAAATAAATTAAGACTGCTTTCTCATGTTTTTATACAATATTATACCCTTTATTGCATTTTTGATAATGAATAACCTTTACAAAATTCTAGATATCTCAGGTGAAAATGGAGGTATGACTGTCATATTTTGGGATAATAAAGTTTAGAATATGCCTTCACATTTACAATAATTTCTAACAGATTTACGAGAACTTCATTCAGTTTTGACTTTTGAAATGTCAATTGGGCACTTTAGCTGAGAATCAGTGTGTTACTGGATAGTTCAACACAAATTATGGCCGAGTTAATTTGACTGTTCTGTGTTCAACCGCTTCGCTAGTGTCGTCTTCAAGCCAGGTGCAGACGGCGCCGACAAAACAGACCATGTTTGACTTGATTTAGTTTGGACATCATACTTTGTCGAATGCTACAGAGGTAGTTCACACTTTCCTCAGGCTTTGATATATCGTACTTGCGAACTTTTTTAAACATTATTGCATTGGATTGGGAAAATAAGACACTTCGGGACCGGTCATTATTTATAAAGGAGGGGGGGGGTTATTATTAAAGACGAAATTCACTAAAGCACCCCCCCCCCTTTCCTCAGGCCTGAAAATGACAAGCGACCCTCCTCTCAAAGTCCATGTTAAGTAATGACCCCTCTCCCCTTCCACGTGGAGCAGGTCGAACGCAATAAACACGATGTCTGTTTACAATTGAGCAGGCGATCTAAGACAACTGAACTGCATGATTATCACGTTTTGATTCGATCCGATAGCGAGAGTCAGTTGTCAATGAATGAAGACTGTGATGAACTTAGAAATACCGTTCTCAAACTCATTAATAATTCATGAGATAGTCATCCAATGGAGGAACTGTATTTGGTCACATGCATGGGTCTTGATACCTGGTGAAACCCTTGTTTGAAGCTTCGTAAGGTGGTGCATCTTGACATCCAATGAAACACCAGTTCCAAACGCACTAGTGTTTGAACATATTTCCAACCCTAGTGATCAATATTTCTTAATCATCATATTCATGAACCACTAACTAATTACATACTGATAAACTTCAAGTAAGGAGCGAAGAAGTAAAGAAATAAAGAATGACATAGAAAGAAAAAGTCTGCCTCCACCGGAGTTCGAACCACGACCCCTCCGACTGCTTGTACTAACTCGTGTCCACTACTCTACTAGTACGCTAGTTGAAATCACTGTCATCAAAAAAGAATAATAAGCCATCTATTGAATAATTAGATACAACAGTCAAACGGTAAACAATACTTGCTAATGAAGTTTGAAAAGAAACGTATGTAAATTGTCAGTTTTGCATTCGCATGAGAAGACATGTCAAACACTCATTGTTCGTCTTTCATCAGGGGATTCCAAATATTTCGAAAACAATAAAACCCTCGAGGCTACGCCTCTCGGATTTCATTTCTTTTCTCAATATTTGGAACCCCTGATGAAAGACTCCAATTCGTGTTTGACATAGTTCTTCAAAATATTACGTTTTCCCCGTAAAATCGGGTAAATGTTATTGTCAATGAGTTGAATGAATTAAAGTACTTATCTTTTGTCATAATTTTCTTGTTTCTGACTCCTTCATAAGCTTCTAATTCCAGTTACGTTGTTATGAATCTCGTGCACGACAGCTTCCCGAACGCGTCTTATTGACGATAACTTATTGTCTCGTACGTTAATGTTTAAGTGATTTGTAAATAGGACGTGTTCGGGAAGCTGTCGTGGACGGGATTCATAACATGTACAACGTAACTGGAATTAGAAGCTTATGAAGGAGTCAGAAACAAGAAAATTACTGTATAAGATAAGTACTTTAATTCGTTAGCTCGTTGACATTAACTTTTACCCGGTTCAGTTTACGGGGAAAACGTGATATTTTGAACACTATTCTTAATATGCTATCTCATTGACCGACTGACTCTAATTGCAATCCTATCGAATAAAACTGAACGTCATAATGTTGTCTTGGAGCCTTTGAATCGAGAAGACGTGAAAGTCTAACTATTTG